>CM056055.1:182728273-183355773 GCA_029574335.1 Rana kukunoris | reverse complement strand
AAAACAAAGTTTTTCAAACTTCATTTTCCAAAACGACATTGCATACACACCATCGTTTTTCCAAAATGCTCTAGCAAAGCGCGGTGACATACACCACGTTCGACGGCACTCTGTTCCATTGAAGCTCCGTCTCATAACTTGCTTCTGAACATGCGCGTGTTTAAAAACGTCGTTTTCAACGTCGTTTTGCCCACACACCATCACTTTTTATGACACAAAAAATGACATTTTGAAAAACGACAAAAAAAAATTCAAGCATGTTCAAATTTTTTTTTGGTCGATTTTTTTGAAGACATAAAACAATGTTTTGCCCACACACGATCATTTTAAATGACGTTTTTAAAAACGTTGTTTTTTTTTAATCACAAAAAGTGATCGTGTGTACGTGGCATAATTCCTATTACAAGGAATGTAAACATCCCTTGTAATAGGAATGGTTCCTGACAGGTACTCTTTATGGAGAGATGTGAGGTCAATAAGACCCCACATCTCTGCTCCAGGCTAAAAAGCATGAGATCGTGATTTTTTTTTTACCAATCTCATGCTTTCAGCCACGATTGCGGCTTTGTTTACATTCCGTTACCCGGGCTTGACGTCAAAACATCGCACCATCTGGTCACCAGTCATCTCTATGACTCCTATCTGGCGCCGGTAGATCGTTTCTCCGGGAGAGCCCGGAGAAGCACCAGATGGCGGCGGGAGGGGGGACGTCCCCTCCCGTAGCCTATAAGAACAATCACGCGGTGGAACTGCCGATATGATCGTTCTTATGGTGCACAGAATCACCAGCTAAAGAGATGGATATCTGAATGATGCCTGTGGCTGCAGGCATCATTCAGATATCCCCACTGAAAGTCCAGGACGTCATATGACTTTCTTGGGCAGGAAGTGGTTAATGATGAATATAAAGAGGATTGTACAATTGGATTGTAAGGTGTGTGTGGGGGGGGGAGCTTTGGTATGAGCTCAGATTTCATACCATGTACACCATGAAGCAAGTGTCTCTAAACTTTCTGAATAAAGGGGCAGTTTACTGTCCTTCAGACTTTGACGGGGACTGTGGCCAGTGTGCATTTAAAATGTCCTGTGTCAATGGGAGTAAAGAATGCCCCATCAATGGTTTCAGGGGAAGGAATAGTGCCCCATTGTTGGTATCAGTGTTAATAATTGTGCCCCATTGTTGGGCTCAGTGGTGTGAATAGTTCCCCATTGTTTGGCTCAGTGGTAGGAAAAGTACCCAATCATTGGGCTCAGTGGTGGGAATAGTGCCCCATCATTGGGCTCAGTGGTGGGAATAGTGCCCCATCATTGGGCTCAGTGGTGGGAATAATGCCCCATTGTCAGGCTCAGTCGTGGGAATAGTGCCCCACCATTGGGGTTAGTGGTGGAAATAATGCCCCATTGTTAGGCTCAGTGGTAGGAATAGTTCCCAATCATTGGGCTCAGTGGTGGAAATAGTGCCCCATCATTGGGCTCAGTGGTGGAAATAGTGCACCATTGTTGGGCTCAGTCGTAGGAATAGTGCCCCATCATTGGGCTCAGTGGTGGGAATAATGCCCCATTGTTGGGCTCAGTGATGGGAATAATGCCCCATTGTTGAGCTCAGTGATGGGAATAATGCCCCATTGTTGGGCTCAGTGGCAGGTATAGTGCCCTATTGTTTCGCTCAGTGGTGGGAATAATGCCCAATTGTTGGGCTCAGTAATGGGAATAATGCCCCATTGTTGGGCTCAGTGGTAGGAATAGTACCCTATTGTTGGGCTCAGTGGTGGGAATAGTGTGTGGCCAGTTGAAAAGAGATTGTACGATCAGATTGTATGGTGTATGGCCAGCATAAAGGAGCGTGTACAGAGATTATATGATGGGATTCTATAGTGCAGCCCTCAAAAATTTCACTCACCTGCTTTTGCAAGTGGATTTTGAGGGCTGGCGAGCTATGGCTCCCTGGGAGCGGGGAGGGGGGTTGGGAGGGCGAGCACCGCCAGCAGGCGGGTTGTATGGGAGCCTTCGCCCAGTTATCGGAGGGGAAGAGAGAGGAGAACTGCCGTCCAGATGATCAGGGTGCCAGGAATTTTTTTTTAATTTCAATAGCTGTGTGTTCCCTGCCGTGCGCCATCACATACAGCCCCTCCTCTTTGTCCGGGCACTTTAAAAGACATATCACCAGCCCAATCTGTCTATCAAAGTTCCTCGGACAAGGGGGAGGGGCTGTATTTGACGGTACGCAGCGGGGAAACACACAGCTATTAAAATGAAAGCTGTTATGTTCCTGGCACTCTGATCACCTGGACGGTGGCTCTCCTCTCTCTTTCCCTGCACAGATATGCTGCATTGGGGACAGGGGCTGCATTGGGGACAGGGGCTGCATTGGGGACACAGGATGCAATGGTGACACAGGCTGCAATGGTGACACAGGCTGCATTGGGGACAGGGGCTGCATTGGGGACAGGGGCTGCATTGGGGACAGGGGCTGCATTGGAGACACAGGCTGCATTGGGGACACAGGCTGCAATAGTGACAGGGGCTGCATTGGGGACACAGGCTGAATTGGGGACACGGGCTGCAATGGTGACACAGGCTGCATTGGGGACACAGGCTGATATGGGGACACAGGCTGCATTGGGGACACAGGCTGCATTGGGGACAGGGGCTGAATTGGGGACAGGGGCTGCATTGGGGACAGGGGCTGCATTGGAGACACAGGCTGCATTGGGGACACAGGCTGCAATAGTGACAGGGGCTGCATTGGAGACACAGGCTGCATTGGGGACACAGGCTGCAATAGTGACAGGGGCTGCATTGGGGACACAGGCTGAATTGGGGACACGGGCTGCAATGGTGACACAGGCTGCATTGGGGACACAGGCTGAATTGGGGACACGGGCTGCATTGGGGACACAGGCTGCATTGGGGACAGGGGCTGCATTGGGGACACAGGCTGCATTGGGGACAGGGGCTGCATTGAGGACAGGGGCTGCATTGGGGACAGGGGCTGCATTGGGGACACAGGCTGCAATAGTGACAGGGGCTGCATTGAGGACACAGGCTGAATTGGGGACACGGGCTGCAATGGTGACACAGGCTGCATTGGGGACACAGGCTGCATTGGGGACACAGGCTGCATTGGGGACAGGGGGTGCATTGGGGTCACAGGCTGCAATGGTGACACAGGCTGCATTGGGGACACAGGCTGCATTGGGGACATGCATAAATATCCCTCTATCCCCAGGCATGACTATTCTATCCCTGGGTGTGGAATCCATCCCGGTAGCATTCAGGTACATAGTCACTAGTGTTGCTCACGAATATTCGCATTGCGAATATTCGCTACGAATATTGCATATTCGAGTATTCGCGAATAACTTGAATATTGCGGCGAATATTCGCTATGGCGAATATTCGTATTTTTTCAAATTTATTTTTAAAACAGATCACATCCTAGTGATCTCCATCGACGTCTAAAAGCATTGCTGGTATGATTAGAGAGAGACCCTGGGTTGAGGAAAAAGGAATATTGCGCGATATTCCTTTTGCGGAATATTCGAGTTATTCTGATTGGCTCTGATGCACCCTTCTTTTGCATCAGAGCCAATCAGAATAACTCGAATATTCGGCAAACGGAATATTGCGCGATTATCTTCTCCGCCCTTCTTTTGCATCAGAGCCAATCAGAATAACTCGAATATTCGGCAAAAGGAATATTGCGCGATATTCCTTTTGCCGAATATTCGAGTTATTCTGATTGGCTCTGATGCAAAAGAAGGGCGGAGAAGATAATCGCGCAATAGGAATATTGCGCGATTATCTTCTCTGCCCTTCTTTTGCCCCCTTATTCTCCTTTCTTTTAAGTAGAGTTAGTGTAGAGTTAGGGCCAGATTCACGAACACTTGCGCTGGAGTATTTGGATATGCGCCGCGTAACTGTGATGATGCGCCGTCGTTTCTATGTGCCCGTACCCACCAAACTAGATGCGCCCAATAACGGGTCATTTGCGACCGGCGGAACGTTCCGACGCCAGAGTATCGTCAGCGCTTAATTTCGCTGGGCGCATCAGTCGCGCCTATTGATTTCCCCTGCAAATATGCAAATGAGGGATTTTTCCCAATTCGCGAACGGATTAGCACCATACGCTGGCTACATGCGCCGCGCGTATCTCGTCCATCCGGCGCAAAGTTATTTCTACAAAAGGCTGCTTTATCTTTACTCCAGACGGTCACAGGTCAGCAGGAGAGCAGCTACAGCAGCGTTACCGACAATAAGAGCTAGCTGAGCACCCCCACTTGCAGGACAACACCTCTGTCCATGCTTGTCTGTCAAATTTTACAGCCATGGAGGAAGACATCATAGGTCTCCATAGCCGAGATGACGGCTGACAGCTCCTGGCCTTTAGAGTTCAGCTTTCTACTGTGTGTTTGCGGGGAACGGGAGCAGCCATCTCAGAACAAAAGTAACATCACTGCGGGGAGGGGGAGCAGGATATACTTTAGTGCCGGAATGGCGCTTCTACGGGCGCATTTAAACGCCCAACGGAAGGCATTGCGCTGACGTTTCCCGTGAAGTGGTGCCGACGGAAGTTGTGAGCATGCGCACAAAGGGGGCGAGTGGAGCCTCACTCACTGCGCATTCTCCGTGGTTGATGCGCTGAACGTAAGCCTCTGCGCTGGGCTCCGCCCATCATTTACATATGATCACACCCACTTCCCCTTGCGTCGGGTTACGCCAGCGCATTATCGTTACTCTGGCGCAAGTTTACGTGCAACTGCTATGTGAATTACAGGACTTGCGCTGAAAGGGTCTTCAGAGTAACGTAAATGAGAAGCGTTACTCCAGAGGAAAGATACTCTCATCTACCTGAATCTGGCCCATAGTGTTTAGTGCATATTAGTTTAGTAATACAGGAAATGATCTCCGTTTATGAGAATTTCGCAATCATTTTCGCATTAGCGAAATTTCGCAAATTTTTTTTTGGATAAAATATCACGAATATTCGATATTAGCGAATATTCGCGAATATTCTTCTATATATTCGCGCAATATCGCGAAATCGAATATGGCGTATTCCGCTCAACACTAATAGTCACTCATATTCTACTGAGTCTCTCAGTGGTATGGCATTGGAAAGACCATATGGCCCCCTCTCTAAGCAAAGTAATAATTGCTACCAGTGGCAGCTGGTGCTCAACATTGAAGGGGCGCAAACAAACATCAATTGCAGCCTCACTGTGCCATCAAACACAGCCACTGTGCCCCATCAATTGCAGCCACTGTGCCTATCAAACACAGCCACTGTGTCCATGAAACGCAGCTACTGTGCCCATCAAACACAGCCACTGTGCCCCATCAAACGCAGCCACTGTGCCCCATCAATTGCAGTCACTGTGCTTATCAATTGCAGCCACTGTGCCCATCAAACGGAGCCACTGTGCCCATCAAATGGAGCCACTGTTCCATCAAACGCAGCGCCACTGTCCCATCAAATACAGCTACTGTGCCATCAAACGCAGCCACTGTGCCCATCCATTGCAGCCACTAGGCATGTGCATTTCGTTTCGTTCCGAATCGAAATTCGGACGAATTTTCCATTATTCGGACATTCGGATGCATACGAATTTCCGAATTGCTATAATAGCGAAAAATTTCGACCGTTTTCGGAATTCGTTCATTTTCGACCGAATTTCGAAAAAAAAAAAAAAAAATGGTCGAAATCGAATTTTTTTTTTTCGAATTCCGAATCGAATACCCGCGGACTAAATTCGATCGGAATTCGAAAAAAAATAAAAATAAAAAAAAAAAAAAATATTTTCGAATTTAATTCGAAAAAAATTCTATTCGAAAAGAGACTATTTGTTTTCTAATCTGGTTGAAATATTTTCGATTTCGACCGTTTTTTTCGAAATTCGGTCGAAAACGAACGAATTCGAAAAACGGTCGAAATATTTTCGATTTCGACCGTATTTTTCGAAATTCGGTCGAAAACGAACGAATTCCGAAAACGAATTCAACACATGTAACGAACCTAACTTAACGAAATTTATTAAATGACGAATTGAAACGAAACGAAACGAAACGAATTTTTCACTTTTGCACATGCCTAGCAGCCACTGTGCCATTAAATGCAGCCACTGTGCCTTCAAATGCAGCCACTGTGCTCATCATTTGCAACCTCTGTGCCCATCAAATGCAGCCACTGTGCTCATCATTTGCAGCCACTGTGCTCATCATTTGCAGCCACTGTGCTCATCATTTGCAGCCATTGTGCCCATCAAATGCAGCCACTGTGCCCATAAATTGCGGTGCCTGTGCCCATCATATTCAGCCTGTGTGCCCATGCAGCCTGTGTGCCCATCGTATGCAGCTTGTGCCCATCATATGCAGCCTGTGTGCCATTCATTTGCAGTGTCTGTGCCCATCATATGCAGCATGTGTGCTCATCATATGCAGCTTGTGCCCATCATATGTAGCCTGTGTGCCCATCATATGTAGCCTCTGTGACCCATCATATGTAGCCTATGTGCCCATCATGTGTAGCCCGTGTGCCTGTCATATGCAGCCTCTGTGACGCTCCCCGCTCACCGTCTGACCGGCACACACTTACCCCATCCTGGTAGTGGGTGACGGCGGTGAGCTCTCTGTCCTCTCTCATTCCCCTCCTCTCCTCTCTTCCATTCTATTAGATCCACGACTCCTGATTGGCTGAGAGGCGGTTCAGTGTTAGCAAAGTAAATGAATATTTGCTTTGCTAACCAACCTGGGTAAACTTTGAGTGCAACGATTTGTGCTCGCAGTTTACCTTTTTTGAAGTCTATTAGAGCCTATGGCTCTAATTTTGTGCAACAAAAACACAACCACCCCCCCCCAAAAAAGGGTCCGGACGCCTGAATAGGGGGTGTCTACAGCAGCAATGGATAGATTCATGCAATCTATCCATTATACACAGAGGGGAGGCTGGAGAGAGGGGATGGCGCCCATGCACCCTTATGGACGCACTGCCACTGATTGTTACCAACACACATGCTACATCATACATTCTTATGTTTTATATGTAGCTGTACCCCCGAAGGGGCTGCTGAGAAATGATGGGATGGCATATTACCTCATGGCTCTTGTGAAATGTCTAGGGTGAACGATGCATGCAGCAGTAAAGGATTGTCCGCAAAGGAAGTCTCTTTATATGTGCTCTTTATTACCATGCCGGGTAAAAACAGTAGAACTTGTGGTGACAGAAAACATGTTGAAGTAAAAAGAGAAACAGCAGATTCAGGCATTTGATATGGAAACAGTCGGGCTTTCCGACAACACTTATTTCTTCGCCACTCTAGTCGGAGTGGGTATAGCATAAGTGGACAGGCATCTCTCACTGACCTGGCAGCCAGAGTATCACTCGGAACTTAGGAAGATGTCTCTGCCACAGACTCTCCTAGGATGAACTCAGGGAGACACCTCTGCCACAGGCCCTCTCTGATTGTGGTTACGGAGGAGCCCCTCCTAAGTAAAGTTTTGCCTGAGTCTTCCAGTTAACGTCGCTCGGGTACCGACTGAAAGAGGCGTCAATCCTTCAGTGTCCGGTACCCTCGATCCCGGTGGTTCGTCGGAATCCTATTGGACCGCCAGACTCTCATTGGTGCTCCTCATATGGACTCCACACCGAACAGCTACACTCGCTTGGGATCTTCAGAAGTGGGAACTCAGTCGATCACTGAGTCCTCGTCCTGCTTGGATGCTCCAGGCCCACATGGCCCAGAAACCAGGAACACTGCGTGGCACACGCTTCCCGGCCAGGTAGGCCATAATGCTAGGGCCGCAGTGATGTGACCACCCTAAAGGTTGGTGCCACACTCGAGACAGAACCAGAAGATGAACCCTGCCCTGGCGTCTGTCCCATATGTACCCTTTCCCAGCATGCCCAGCAAGGAAACTCCCTCCTGATTGGCTGCTAGGGAAGAGCACCCAAATCCCGACTCCACTGCTGCCACCCATTGTCCTGGGGTGGAACAACACCCCAAGCACAACAGAATGAGCCCACAGCACAGCTAGGCTGAAACAGAGACCCTACAAAACAATTAGAATTGAGATCAGAGTCACTTACACTCTGATCATCCCTTAAATTTCAAATAGCACCTGTACACAGGTGCTACATATATATAAAAATGTGGATTACTTCCTTCCCCCACAATTCGATCCCAAGCTCCTGGCAGAGCCGATCCTAGGGTCATAGGAGCCTAGGATCACATCTGTAGATGGACTAGGCGCAGGAATGGGCAGGGGCTGTGTATCCTATGCAATCTATCATGACATAAAACATCTAGAGCAGGGGCAGCCCAGAGCATGTGTAAAGGGATGCTGGGGGTGCCATCCCCCAGCACACTGAACACTTTGACTCACCTTGATTCTCTCTCTGTGCAGCCTGATATAGATATGGGAGTGGGAGGCATTCCATCAGTACGGGATCCAAGACTCCCAGTGTTAGGAATTCATTCCTGCACATCAGCACTCAGCAGCCACTGAAAACAAGAACCCTTGTGTCAGGAAGAAGAGTGGCCCCTCCCCTGAGCACTGCCAGGCTGGACGGGCTGCCCTATGCTCACACATCAGTTCTGGACAGACACATACCTATGCTCAGAACACTAGTTCTGGACGGACACAAACAAGGAGAGAAGGAGGAGGGGGAGAACTCTGGCACTTCGGTGCCCCCACCTCTGCAGGCGCCTGGGTGCAATGCACCCTGTGCACCCTGCCTAGGATCGGCCCTGGCTCCTGGAACCTTAAGGTTGGGAGATCAATCTCCTACTATAATTATTCTCTTACCCTGTTACGGAAAAGACAGCCTCTCCCCCCTCTCTCTCTTTCCTGTTTCCCTTACACCAGGAGTCTCCAAGCTCAAGCTTTTCAAACAAAGGGCCAGTTTATTGTCTTTCAGACTTTAGGAGGGCCGGATTGTGGCCAGCAGGGGCAATAGATGTCAATGGCCCAGCATCAGTGAAAATAAATATGGCCCCAGGTCTGGTGGTCAATAAAAAGTGGAGTAGTATCCCATTATTGGTATCGGTGGAAGATAGAGTGCCCCATTGTTCGTGTCAGTTGGAGGAATTATTGCCTCATATCAGTGAGAGGAATAGTGCCCCAAGGGCCGGATAAAGGCTAGCAAACGGCCACATCTGACCCTCGGGTCACAGTTTGGAGACCCCTGCCTTACACTCTTCCCTCTCTCTCTCTCTTTTTCTTTCTTCTTATCTTTTCCTCATAGATGTCTTTCATCTCCCTCCTCAGATGTTACCTGAAGATATGTGGTCAGGGCCACCTAGGGTACTCCTCTGAGGCGCTTTGCACAATCATTACTCACCTTAGTAAATAATTGTACTATAACTGCCTGTGAAACGTGCGCCAGATGAGGGTTTACTCTCCCCTACACCTTCTCTATTTATGTTGTAAAGTCATCATCTGGTTAACTTGTATGAAGACACCGGCTCATTGTTCTACATTGTCAGTGTCTCTCATGCAATGTTTGTTGTTATCTATAATAAATTATCTATAATACATAAAAATATTGAACAAGAAAAAAAAATGCATGCTTCAGAATTCCATAAAAATACCCCATAGTTTGTAGACACAATAAGGTTTGCGCAAACCAATCAATTTACGCCTAATGGGATTTTTTTTATCCAAAAATATTTAGCAGAATACATATTGGCCTAAATTGATGAATAAATACGATTTTTCATTTTTCTTTTTATTGGAGGTGTTTTATAGCAGAAAGTAACATTTTATTTTAATTTTTTTTTTAAATGGTCGCTCTTTTTTTGGTTTATAGCACAAAAAATTCAAACCGCAGAAGTGAGCAAATACCACCAAAAGAAAGCTCTATTTGTGGTAAAAAAAAAAAGACATACATTTTCTTTGGGTACATTGTTGTACAACCGCGCATTTGTCAGTTAAAGTAAGCGCATGGCGTATCACAAAACATGGCCTGGTCAGGAAAGGGAGTAAACCTTCCGGGGCTGAAGCTTTGTGTCCCTTTTCCTAAAATTGGCTTCACTTCCTGTCACACAGCTGAACAGGAAGTGAGGTTAAAACCCTACCAATGGTCTTTTCTTCGGGGCACAGGTCAATCTAACTAGTGTCACCATTAAGCAAATTGCACTGCAGTGTACACCCCAAATGATTAGTTATTTTGGGGTTTAGTAAAGGCAAAGCCGCTCTGCAGTAGAAGCGTAGGCAATGAAAATCAGAAGGGAAGCACTGATGGTTTTTACTTCCAATCCCGCCAAGTTTTGATATTTCTTCCTTGCTTGTCCACTTGTAGTGCAAAGTGGATTTGCCTTTAGTAAATGGACCCCAAAGTCCAAGATTCCTACTAATTTGGGGTGTACACAGCAAAATGCAATTTCCAAAATGGGAAACTATTTAGATTGATCTGTGTCCCCAACAAAACATTACTCAGGTGTTTCCCTCACTTCCTGTTTGGCTATGTGGCAGGAAGTAAATGAATTAAGTAGAAAGTGACAACATTTGTGAGGTGTCTTTACCCTATCAGGGGTGCAGGCATCCCCAAAACAAACAAGAAAATAGTTGATTTAACATTGGGTGGTGTTTGTGGGGGTCCCTAACACACATTCATACATATTAGCAACGCTGGATCCTGGCCTATTGGCATGGTTATATTTTCTTAAGCCTCTCAATAAAATGATCTGAAATTTGGGGTTAAACTGGAACTATAATCATCACTTTTATTTTTTTGATTTCTTTCATTTTGGATAGAGTTGGGGGGGGGGGGGGTTAGAAGCTCTGTCAGTTTATTTTGTATTATCCCTGTCCGTTTGGGGAGATTGGCCTTCACTTCCTGCCCCATAGCCAAACAGGAAGTGATTGAAAAACTAGGCAAATTAAGGGCCCCCCCGGGTCCCCCCCCCCCCACAGAACTTGTGTGTGTCCCCTGAAAATTCCTGCGTGGGTCATAAAAAAACAGGGTGTGGCCTTGACAGGAAGGGTGGGTCATTTTTCTATTAGGGGGTGCCAAAATTTGGTCAGGCCTACTGCATATTAGGGCTTATTTAGACAGGATCCAATTTACAGCATGTTTTTAGATTGTTGGAGGAAACCCGCACAGGGAGAACATGCAAACTCCAGGCAGATAGTGTCACGGGCAGGATTCGAACCAGCAACCCTTTTGCTGCTAGGTGAACATGCTACACACTACACTACTGTGCTGAACGAACATGATCGCAGCTGAAAGCATGAGATGTTTTTTTATTTTATTTTTTTACCAATTCCATGCTTTCCAGCCTGGAGGACAGATGTGGGGTCTAATTGACCCCACCTTTCTCTATAAAGAGGACCTGTCACACACTAGTCCTATTACCACGGATGTTTACATTCCTTGTAATAGGAAGAAAGGTGAAAAATAATACAAAAAAAGGGACAAACAAGTGCAAAAATGAAAATATTAAGTTAAAAAAAAAAAAAAAAAAAAAGGAATTTAAATGCTCCTGTCCCTAGTAGCTCGCACTCAGAAGCGAACACGCATGCAAGTCCCACCCACATATGTAAACATCCTTCAAACCCCACATGTGAGGTATCATAGCGTGCGTTAGAGTGAGAGCAATAATTTTAGCACTAGACCTCCTCTGTAACTCAAAAGTGGTAACCTGAGAAAAAAAGTCAAGCGTCGCCTATGGAGATTTTTAATAACGAAGTTTAGCGTCATTCCATGAGTGTGCGCAATACGAAAGTGTGACTAGTTAGGTATCTATTTACTCGGTGTAACATCATCTTTTACCTTATCCCTAAAAATTGGGCTAGCTTTACTGCTTTCTTATTTTGTCATTCATGAAACTGTTTTTTTTTTGAAAGCTAAAAAAAAAAAAAAACGTTTGAAAAATTTTGGCACAAATACCGTTGGAAATGTGTACGAAAAAATGGCCGCCACTTTATTCCCTAGGGTGTTTGTTAATAAAATATATATAATGTTTGGGGGTCCTGAGTAATTTTCAAGGAAGAAAATATAATTGTTACATGAAGGAGAGAAGTGCCAGAATAGGCGCGGTATGGAAGTGGTTAAAGTGCAACAATAAAAGTTAAAAATTCCTTGAAATTTCGTACCATGGGGGGGGGGGCAATTAGGGCCGCCATCAGGAATTATGGGGCCCCTTACACAGCTTCAGGCATGTGCCCCCTGGAGCAGAGAACAGGGGGGGGGGGGTGCTGCCGCCTGAAATTGAGAAGGGGGGGAGGCTGCCGCAATTTGATAAGCGGGGGGTTCCTTTACAAAAAAATACATATAGAAAAATATATATTAAAAAAAGGGTGGTAGCCATCCGGGGGCCCTGGGGACCTCTGGGCCCTTTAATAAAAATAAACCTCTGGGCCCTTTAATGAAAAATAAATTAAAATATCTATATATATATATATATATATAAAATAATAAAAAAGGGGGTTGCCTTGGGAGCTCTGGGCCCTTTAATAAGTAATAACTACCAAAAATCTAAAAAAAATAACATGGGGTGGGAGCTGCGGTGGCTCAACGTGAATGGCACTGCGCTGACAAGCCGTTCACCTCAGCCAAGGGCTCGGATCCCGGTCTCGGCTACATGTGAATTGAGTTTGGTGGTCTCAGCCCGGCTCCCGGTGGGTGTGCTATGCAAGGTACGCCTGTGCTTAGTACGCCCACCCCCCCCCAAAAAAAACACCACACTTGCACGCACACGAACGCACTTTGGCCATGAGGTCTCCTAAAATAAAGAGAGGTGAAGCACCTACAGGGCTGGCTGGGTGGGCTAGACTCCCTCATAGGGGGAGTCCCTCTGTCCCATCGGGCTCCCAAGTGTAGCAGGTAGGGTGGGGTGAGTGGGAGGCCCCCCTCACACCCGCCATTGCCACCGGGGGCATGGAGAAGGATGGCGATTGCAAGTCCAGCTCCTCTTCACGCACAAAATACACTTTAAAAAATAAATTACAGAAAAAAATAAAAAACCTGGGGAAAATATAAAATGTTTATAACATTTTTATAAGCAAAAAGGTTGTCATCTGGGGCCCTCTGGGCCCTTTCATAATTATATACATATATATATATGTTTAAAAAATAACCAAAAAATATATAAAAATATATAATTTTTTGTATTTTTTTTTTTAAAAGGGGGGGGGTTGTCATCTGGAGCCCTGGGGATCTCCGGGCCACTGGGGACCTCCAGACCCCTAAAACAAAACATTGGCCCTTTAATAACAAAACATATGGGGGGTTGCCACCCGGGGCCCTGGGGGCCTCTGGGCCCCTGGGGACCTCCGGACTGCTAAAAAAAAAAAATTCCAAAAATTGGCCCTTTAATAAAAAATAAAAATATTAAAAAAATGTATAAAAAAAAAAAAAACAATTATAAAAAAAGGGGGTTTGACACATGGGGCCCTGGGGACCTCTGGGCCCTTTAATAATAATAATAATTATATATATATATGAAAATAAAAGAAATAAAAAAATATATAAAAAATATATTTATTTAATAAAAAAAGGGGGGTTGTCATCTGGGGCCCTGGAGATCTCCAGGTCCCTGTGGACCTCCGGACCTAAAAAAAAAAATAAAAGAAAAAAAATTGGCCCTTTAATAAAAAATAAAAGAAAAATATATTAAAAAAATATATATATTTTTTAGAAAATAGATATTTTTTTATAAAAAAAAGGGCTTGCCATCTGGGGCCCTTAGTGGCCTCCGGGCCCCTGGGGACCTTCGGACCTGCCTGTACCCCCCTGATGGTGGCCCTGGGTGTAATGTCAGCATGTGAAAAATGACATTCTGAAGGAAAAAAGCCGTTTAAAACTGACTCGCGGCAATAATGAATTGTCACCTCCCGGCAATTGCAGGAGAATTCATTCATAAAAAACACCAAAAAAAAAGCGTGGGGGTCCCCCCAAATTCAATAACCAGACCCTTTAGGTCTGGTATGGATATTAAGGGGAACCCCGCCGCCAATTTTCAAAAAAAAATGACGTGGGGTTCCCCCCAAATATCCATAACCAGGCCCTTCAGGTCTGGTGTGGAATTTAAGGGGAACTCCACCCCAAATTAAAAAAAAATGGCGTGGAGTCCCCCCTAAAATCCACACCAGACCCCTTATCCGAGCACGTTGACCTGGCCGGCCGCAGAAAAGAGGGGGGGACAGAGCGCGGCCCCCCCCCCTCTCCTGAACCGCACCAGGCCACATGCCCTCAACGTTGGGAGGGTGTTTTGGGGTACCCCCCAAAACACCTTGTCCCCATGTTGATGAGGACAAGGGTCTCTTCCCCACAACCATTGCCCGGTGGTTGTGGGGGTCTGCGGGCAGGAGGCTTATCGAAATCTGGAAGACCCCTTTAACAAAGGGGCCCCCCAGATCCCGGCCCCCCCCCTGTGTGAAATGGTAATGGGGTACCTTGTACCTCTAGCATTTCACGAGAAAAAAAAATGTAAAGGGTTAAAAACGACAAGAGCCGGTTTTTGACAAGTCCTTTATTATCTTCTTCTTTCCTTCGGGTTTCTTCTTCCTCCTCCTTCTTCTTCCTCTGCTTCTGTCTTGGGTCTTCTATTCCCGCATCTTGCCCGGCGTGTTCTTCCATCTTCTGCTCCTCCCGCTGTCCTTCTCGTCCGCATCTTCTCCTTCTTGTTCTTCGCCGGAGGCGCCGCTTCCAATTGAAATCCCCGCTGTCTGCCGGACCTTGCCCCCCTCTGACGCCACGGGCAAGCTCTTAGGAGTGTGCTCCAAGTGCGTCAGAGGGGGGCGTGGTCACATGTCAGAGGGCGGGCAATTCAATTTGAAGCTTGTGCGCAGCTTTTTCTTTGCAGAGTCGCCGCTTCCAATTGAATTGCCCGCTTTCTGGAACATGTGACCACGCCCCCCTCTGACGCACAGGCAGCACACGGGGACTTTCCTAAGAGCTTGCCCGTGGCGTCAGAGGGGGGGCGTGGTCCGGCAGACAGCGGGGATTTCAATTGGAAGCGGCCCCTCCGGCGAAGAAAAACAAGAAGAAGAAGATGCGGACGAGAAGGACAGCGGGAGGAGCAGAAGATGGAAGAACATTCCGGGCAAGATGCGGGAATAGAAGACCCAAGACAGAAGCAGAGGAAGAAGAAGGAGGAAGAAACCCGAAGGAAAGAAGAAAAGAAGAAGATAATAAAGGACTTGTCAAAAACCGGCTCTTGTCGTTTTTTACACTTGACACTTTTTTTTTTCTCGTGAAATGGTAGAGGTACAGTGTACCCCATTACCATTTCACACAGGGGGGGCCGGGATCTGGGGGGCCCCTTTGTTAAAGGGGTCTTCCACATTTCGATAAGCCTCCTGCTCGCAGACCCCCACAACCACCGGGCAAGGGTTGTGGGGAAGAGACCCTTGTCCTCATCAACATGGGGACAAGATGTTTTGGGGGGTACCCCAAAACACCCTCCCAATGTTGAGGGCATGTGGCCTGGTGCGGTTCAGGAGAGGGGGGGGCCGCGCTCTGTCCCCCCCTCTTTTCTGCGGCCGGCCAGGTCAACGTGCTCGGATAAGGGGTCTGGTGTGGATTTTAGGGGGGACTCCACTCCATTTTTTTTTAAATTTGGAGTGGAGTTCCCCTTAAATTCCACACCAGACCTGAAGGGTCTGGTTATGGATATTTGGGGGGAACCCCACGTCATTGTTTTTTTTAATTGACGGCGGGGTTCCCCTTAATATCCATACCAGACCTAAAGGGTCTGGTTATTGAATTTGGGGGGACCCCCACGCTTTTTTTGTTCAGGTTTTTTAAGAATGAATTCTCCTGCAATTGCCGGGAGCCGACAATTCATTATAGCCGCGAGTCAGTTTTAAACGGCTTTTTTTTTTTTTTAGAATGTCATTTTGTGCAAAGACATATTTCTAACCACAGGAAAAGTGCGCTTTTTCACCTGCTGACATTCCTCCCCCCCCCCCCCCCCCCCATGGTACGGATTTTAAAATAATTTTTCAAATGACGTGGGGTTCTATCCAAATTCCATTACAGGCCCTTCAGGTCTGATATGAATATTAAGGGGAACCCCGCCGTCATTTGTTTTAAAAAAAAATGACGTGGGGTTCCCCCCAAATATCCATAACCAGACCCTTTAGGTCTGGTGTGGAATTTAAGGGGAACTCCACCCCAAATTAAAAAAAGAAAATGGCGTGGAGTCCCCCCTAAAATCCACACCAGACCCCTTATCCGAGCACGTTGACCTGGCTGGCCGCAGAAAAGAGGGGGGGACAGAGCGCGGCCCCCCCTCTCCTGAACCGCACCAGGCCACATGCCCTCAACATTGGGAGGGTGTTTTGGGGTGCCCCCCAAAACACCTTGTCCCCATGTTGATGAGGACAAGGGTCTCTTCCCCACAACCCTTGCCCGGTGGTTGTGGGGGTCTGCAGGCAGGAGGCTTATCGAAATTTGGAAGACCCCTTTAACAAAGGGGCCCCCCAGATCCCGCCCCCCCCCCCTGTGTGAAATGGTAATGGGCTACACTGTACCTCTACCATTTCACGAGAGAAAAAAAAGTGTGAAGTGTAAAAAACGACAAGAGCCGGTTTTTGACAAGTCCTTTATTATCTTCTTCTTTCCTTCGGGTTTCTTCCTCCTCCTTCTTCTTCCTCTGCTTCTGTCTTGGGTCTTCTATTCCCGCATCTTGCCCGGCGTGTTCTTCTATCTTCTTCTCCTTCTGCTGTCCTTCTCGTCCGCATCTTCTTCTTCTTGTTTTTCTTCGCCGGAGGCGCTGCTTCCAATTGAAATCCCTGCTGTCTGCCGGACCACGCCCCCCTCTGACGCCACGGACAAGCTCTTAGGAAAGTCCCCGTGTGGTGCCTGTGCGTCAGAGGGGGGCGTGGTCACATGTTCCAGAAAGCGGGCAATTCAATTGGAAGCGGCGACTCCGGCAAAGAAAAAGCCGCGCACAAGCTTCAAATTGAATTGCCCTCCCTCTAACATGTGACCACGCCCCCCCTCTGACGCACTTGCAGCACACTCCTAAGAGCTTGCCCGTGGCGTCAGAGGGGGGAGTGGTCCGGCAGACAGCGGGGATTTCAATTGGAAGCGGCGCCTCCGGCGAAGAACAAGAAGGAGAAGATGCGGACGAGAAGGACAGCGGGAGGAGTAGAAGATGGAAGAACACGCCGGGCAAGATGCGGGAATAGAAGACCCAAGACAGAAGCAGAGGAAGAAGAAGAAGGAAGAAACCCGAAGGAAAGAAGAAAGAAGATAATAAAGGACTTGTCAAAAACTGGCTCTTGTCGTTTTTAACCCTTTACATTTTTTTTTCTAGTGAAATGGTAGAGGTACAAGGTACCCCATTACCATTTCACACAGGGGGGGGGCCGGGATCTGGGGGGCCCCTTTGTTAAAGGGGTCTTCCAGATTTCGATAAGCCTCCTGCCCGCAGACCCCCACAACCACCGGGCAAGGGTTGTGGGGAAGAGACCCTTGTCCTCATCAACATGGGGACAAGGTGTTTTGGGGGGCACCCCAAAACACCCTCCCAATGTTGAGGGCATGTGGCCTGGTGCGGTTCAGGAGAGGGGGGGGGCCGCGCTCTGTCCCCCCCTCTTTTCTGCGGCCGGCCAGGTCAACGTGCTCGGATAAGGGGTCTGGTGTGGATTTTAGGGGGGACTCCACGCCATTTTTTTTGGAAATTTGGGGTGGAGTTTCCCTTAAATTCCACACCAGACCTGAAGGGTCTGGTTATGGATATTTGGGGGGAACCCCACGTCATTTTTTTTTTAAATTGACGGCGGGGTTCCCCTTAATATCCATACCAGACCTAAAGGGTCTGGTTATTGAATTTGGGGGGACCCCCACGCTTTTTTTTTTTTTTTTTTTAATGAATGAATTCTCCTGCAATTGCCGGGAGCCGACAATTCATTATAGCCGCGAGTCAGTTTTAAATGGCTTTTTTGCTTTGAAAAATGTAATTTTGTGCAGAGACAGTTCTAACCACGGGAAACATGCGCTTTTTCACATGCTGACATTAGAGCCCCCCATGGTACGAAATTTAAAGAAACATTACACTTTTATTGTTGCACTTTTAGCATTATTAAAATCACTGCTCCCGAAAAAACGGCCGTTTTAAAAAAAAAAAAAAGCATTGGTACATGTCCCCTGGGGCAGGACTGAGGTCCCCAAACACTTTTTAGAACAAAACTTGCAGATTAGCCTTTAAAATTCACAATTAAGATTTCCCCCATAGACTTATACAGGGAGTTCGGCGGCGGCTTTACTTATCAATCACATCGCGCTGCTGCTGCCGCCGGTTCATGCGCCTAATTAGGGCTTCATCCAGCGCACGTATTAAGGCATGTACCGGCGCAGCGCAGCTTCATTAGTAAATCAGCCCCTGTGTCACTAGGCAGAATAGGGGAATGCCTTGTTTACAAAGGCATTCCCCTGTTCTGCCCTTGCCGACCACAATCGTGGGACTCCCAGGAACATCGAGTTCCCGGGACCCGTAGCCACACTTGCGAGGCACGAGGCGTGAACGCGAGCGCCTGCTAAGCGGCAGATTTCAATGGACGTGCCTGTACACCAATCTGCCTGCCCGTGCCCTTCTGTCGACGTAAATAGTCGTGCGGCGGTCGGCAAGTGGTTAAACGGTATTGTAATTGTACGGCCTGTCCTTATGTTGTACAGCACTGTGTAAACTGTCGGTGCTATATAAATCCTGTATATAAAATAATAATAATTATAACAATTTTGAAGGGAAGTAAGCATGATGTTTTTTATCTGCTGCATTGAGTTTCCTTGGCTGACCAATACAGCTACGGTTCTCAGCGTTGTCTGTTTCTTTGTGCTTCTTCAAAAGCGCTTGAACAGCACATCTTGAAACCCCAGTCTGCTTTGAAATCTTTGCTTGGAGGGACCTTGCAGATGCAGTATAACTACCTTGGCCCAGATTCACGTAGATCGGCGCATTATCGGTCCGGCGTAGCGCACCACTTTTCCGTTAGACTTGCGCAATCTAGCCGCGTAATCCCGCGATTCACGTAGCTTTTACGCAAGAGATTGCGCAAGCGTAAGTTTTTTTCCGGAGGCGTAAGGAGGAGTAATACAAATTGGGAGGGACGTGGGCGTGTTACATTGAAATGAGCCGTGACCCCATGCAAATGAAGGGCCGGCCGACTCGCGCATGCGCGCGTGAAGGAAACCATGTCAGCTCCGTTGTGCGCATGCTCACAACTCGGGAGCGGCGCAATCAGTGAAATTGGAAATGGACTAGGGCAATGTTGTGAACTACGCAGACAGCATAAATAGACACACACAAACGCCCTTCCATTGCAAAAGTACATCCCTTTGTGTCCCTTCCCATTGAATCAAGTGCTTTTGCTCTGTTGTTCATTAGAGTGTGTTTTGTAGTTGTCAGATTAGTGTTCTGTGTGATCTAGTGCTTGTTGGTAGTTTTGTGAAAGTGTATTTTGATAAGTGTTTGAGACTGTTTGTTTGATTGATAGATTTCTGAGCGTTTGTTTTCTTGCTTTATTTTTTCATCTGATTTTTTTGTGTCTGTTTCTTGCTGAGTGCTAGTGTGATTTTTGGGTGTTCTTTTTCTCTTTGTGTGTGTTCTTGTCTGATTGGTTGTGCTTGTATTTGTGACAGATTTTTGGTGACTGCTAGTGAGTTTGTTTGGAAGTATGACTGAGAGAAAAAGAAAGCTTAATTTTACAGTGGGGGAAAAAAGAATTCTTGCCCGGGCCATTACCGACTATGGGCGTTTTCTCCACGGCCCGCAGAGTGCCACCACCACCCCGGCCAGGAGGAGGGAGATATTGGATATGATCACGGAGCAGGTCAATTCATCGGGGGAGGGGGAGACACGGACCCGCTCTGGGATTGAAAAGAAAATAAATGACCTCCGGCGTGAGGTGAAAAAAAAACTGGCCGCAATAAATGCCCATGCCAGGGGCACAGGAGGGGGCCCACCATGCCGGGTTAGATTTACAGCGACGGAGCGTGTGGTGGCCCTGACCTTTCACCGGCATGAAGTGGAGGGCCTGCCAGGCTTTGACACAAGTCCGGTCCCCGCGGTGCCAGGTAAGGTTTTTATTTCTCTCAGGTGTGTAGCATGTGTGGGGGAGGGGGTGAAAGGGAATATGTGCCAAGTGTGTGGATCCTCCAACCTGTGAATGGTTTGTGTCATCCACAGATGTGCAGGAGGGTGCAGGGCCATCTGGCCTGACCGCTCCAACGCCAGGACAGCAGCCTAATGAGGCCCCCCCAACAAGGCCAGAGTCCGCGGAGGAGGAACAAGAGGAGGAGGAGGATCATGCGGAGGACGATCATGAGGAGGAGGAGAATCATGAGGAGGAGGAGTCCATGGAAGGCACTGGCCGTTTGGTTTCTGCGGACTCTTCCCCTCTGGCTGCAAGAAGCCTGCCCTCCCTAAGGGTGAGCCCCCCCCCTCCTCCCCCAACATGGCTCCCCTCACAAGGGCCTCCCCTTCTCCCCGGCCACAACCATCAGCTGGAGCCAGGAGGTCATCCCAGAGCACCAGGGGGGCGCCCAATCTCCTGCCCGCCTGTCTGAGAAGGAACCTGGCCACCCAGACCCGCCTTCTGAGACAGCTCTGCCAGACTATGGGGCGGGTGGATCAGAGCCTGTCCTCCATCAACGATAGGCTGGGTAACCTGGACTCCCACTCCCGGGCCTCCACAACCTGCCTAAATGACCTGCAAACTACAGCAGCAGGCGTTGGGCAGGATGTGAGGGCCCTTACCCAGGCTATCCAGGGCAACACGGCAACACTTGGTGCTGCCCTGGACAGAATAGCCGTGGCCTTGGAGGGCAGGCCGCCAGGTGGGCAGATCTCAGGGGCTGCTCCTCCTTCCCCGGCTTTTCCCCTCCCCCATGCATCTCCCCTGAGGGTCCGGGGCCGTGGCCGGGGGTTGCCCCAGGCGTGGCTCAGGCAGAGGGCATTAATTTTTTTTTCCCCCTTTTTTTGGTTTGAAATCATTTTTTTTTTTTCTATGCATTTTTTTTTTTTTTTGCTGACATTTTTGGCATATTTTGGGTTGTGAATGATGTTTGAATGTGGGGGTGACATTCCTGCTGGAAAAGGGGTGTCATCCTCAATTTGGGTGGAGAAGGGTTCCCCAGGACCAGGGAGAAGTGATTCCCAGGTCCGTGTGAATGGTGTATGAATGTACAGTGACATAATTGGAGCCTTGACGTGGCGTTACTGCTCACCAGTCTTGCATGGTGGACTGGTGCCAATCCAATTTGATGAGGATGTGGGGTGTGTGTGCTAGGGACCACAGTGGTGTGCATGCATGCATTCTCATTGTGCCATGATTAATGTGTGTGTTTAACGTGCAAAGATGCATAATGTGAGCTGGCATGAGATGGGGTCAGGAGATGGGGTACCAGTGCATATGCAGAGTCACCTTGAAGGGAAAAGACAGGAGAATGTTAGTCATGCATGTGCCACTTGTGAGGTGTGCATCACGGGAGGGGATAGTCATGCCTGACTCCCATGTCACTCACCAACCAGCCAGCTGTCCCCATACATGTTCTGTTTGAAATCTGTGGGGATGGGGCTCTGATTGTATATGTAGCTGTCATGGGTGTCATGGGTGGTGCCATGTGTTGGGCTGCTGATGTCCTCCTGCAAGGTTGTGGTAATTCCATGATGGCATGAGGGGTGAATCTGAAGATGCGAGACACCTCAGAATCTCTCATGCCAAAGATGTCTATGCGTGTGTGATATATCAAGTGAAGAGTGAGGGGCTTGTATCAGATAAGAATATTGTATTAGATTAGATTAAATTGTAAATTTTATATAAGCAAAAAAAAACAAAAAAAAACATCTCCCGTGCCCTCCTTAGTGCCATCCTCCGTGCCCTCATCCTTCTTTGTTCATCTAAAGTCAGTAGTATAGCTATGCGCGACGATGCCCCTGGCATGTTGGCATACAGATTGTTGGGCAACACGTGTGACTGCTGAACTCCTCACTAACAGTGTTGCTTTATCTGACAATTAGACTTTTTTTCAAAATTTAGACCAGCTTTTAGGTCCTCTAACTTTAGACAGAACATTTTGCAGTTGCGCACATCGCGTAGCCTGCGCAGCAACTGCGTTTTTTTGTGAATCCCCGTAACTCCCTCATTAGCATATTTGACTAGCAAATCAATGGTGTGTCTAGCGCAGTTTTGCGCGAAGGGAAGCGAATGTCTAATTCAATTACGCCGGACCAAAAAACGTAGATTTCTGGCGTATATTGTTTTGTGAATCGCGTCCAACTATACGCACGCGCACATTTAGACTTACGCACGCGCAACAGCAGTTGCGCAGGCGTAATCGCTCTGTGAATCTGGGCCCTTGTGTCTTGTTTCTATGCTCAGTCTTGCCATGCTGTATGACCTGCGACATGAAACTACTTTTCACAACTTCAAATTAGTAGCAGAATTGGCTGTTCTTCACCCAGTTCTATGCCCCCTACACAGCTGTTTTTTTCAGTTAACTACTTCAGCCCCGGAGGATCAGGCTGCCCAATGACCAGGCCATTTTTTGGGATTCGGCACTGCACTTTAACTGACAATTGCGCGGTCGTGCGACGTTGCACCCAGACAAAATTGATGTCCTTTTTTTCCCACATTTTATTTTTTGCGCTATAAACAAAAAAAGAGTGACAATTTTGAAAAATATATATATATATATATTTTTAACTTTTTGCTATTGTAGCGCCCCCTCACTTTCTGTAGGGGCGTCACGCTAAAGTTAGTGGGGAATGGGAGAATTACGCAGCTCCCATTAACAATTTGTCAAATTCGGGCTGCTGTCATTCCCAGAACTGTCCTGTGGGTCGGTCTGCGCTCCAGGGGTGTATTCCCACCCCTGGGCGGCAGCTGGCGCTAAAGGGGTTCTGGCAGACTTGTTTTCCTCAGCAGCCAATCAGAGTAAGGTGACCAGATTTTTCAAATGAAATCCGGGGACATCTTTTTTTTTTACTAGTAATGGCGGCAATCAGTGGCTCCCTGCCCGCCGCTGCCCGCCTTACAGCTTGCCAAGTCTTACTCTACGGTCCCAGCTACTACTGGGAGGGGAGCAGGGGAAGATCACTCCACCAGGGAAGGCAAGGAGATAGGAAAGCAGGCGGCTGGCCAGGACTTGAGCCAAGACAGAAGAACATGCGAGCGGAGCTGAATGGGCATGCGCCCAAAACTGAAGAAATACGACCAGCACATGATCATCAGATGGGGCACAGATAATGGAAAAAATACACCCCCCCTAAGCTAGTAGGAGAGGCGGAGCAGGGCCCCTGTTCAAATCCGTTCTGGGGACAAAACCGGGGACAGACTTGGTCCAGGGACAGTGTCCTCAATCCAGGGACTGTCCCCAGAAACCGGGGATGTCTGGTCACCCTAAATCAGAGGGGTTGGTTCCCTCACTAAGGCATGCTGTGGGAGGCTATATCTGGGGCAGCCACCTTGGCCTAGGGGCCGTTTTTCTCTTTTTTCTGTCCAAGTTCCAGGTGCGCATCCACGGACCCCGCAGCCGTGGCCTACCTGGCCGAAGTTGCGCACCATGCAGAGCTTCATCCTGACCTAGAGAGGGATCCCAGTAGATGCTGGGTCCCAAACCTTTTCTAAAAGGATCCCAGGCTGGGAGCTGTACTGTGGGGGATCGGCTTGAGGAGAACCCGGAGGCAAGTGATCCAATTGGGCTTGAATGAACCATCGGGGATCCAGTGACTCTGAGTAATTTCATTGGGAGGACTCGCTCATTTCAAATCACACTCATTCAAGTAATAGAAAAGTCTGAATGATCTGAATAATGCGCTCCCTTTCTGATCATCCACCGCTGCGCACAAGATGTGAATAGAAAGAGCCTAGCTGCTGTTTTGTATAATAAATAAATGTGAAAATATGAACCAAGGAGAAAAAAACACCATACATATGTGACTATATAAAGTGTAACAGTCCATAAACAGCGCTGGAAAAATATATTGCAATTCTCCTAAAATAACATTGAAAATCACAGTGCAAGAAGAAATGTAAGCATCTATGTGATAAGATAAGTGCATATATCAAGCCGTGAAAATAATGTGTATTTAGACAAGCAGTCCATAAAGTGATCTAAATTCTTCAGAGATCTTCCACCACACCTAGGTGAACAGTGTTTCCACCACCCGTCAAAATGGTCACTCACCGGAACTAATTGCCTCAGCACTTGCGTACCTAGGCAGTTCAGCTTTAAATCATCAAGGAAAATCCTCAAGCGATTATGTGATGTCCTCTAAAGTGCTCCAAAAACGTAAAGGAAATAAAGGAAAATACTAGGGTTGTCCCGATAACACTTTTTTAGGACCGAGTACAAGTACCGATACTTTTTTTCATGTACTCGCCGATACCGAATACCGATACTTTTTTTTAAATGTCATGTGATAGTTTTCAAACCACAGTACAGACTAAGGATATTTTCTTTAGAATTATGAAGAATTCTAACTCTAGACATTATAAAAGAATAAAAATGAGTAAAAATGAATAAAAATGTTTTATTTGCTTGTCACGCAGTAGTAAAAAACTCAAAGAATTTTCACAGAACATGTTGATAAATACAAAAAAAGTATTCTATTCAGGCATCGGGAGCATTTGTGCGAGTACAAGTACTCCCGCAAATACTTGGTATCTGTCCCGATACCGATACTAGTATCGGTATCTGGACAACCCTAGAAAATACCATAGTGTAATACCGTAAAAAAGTTTTACCAAAGCAAGTCCAAAAGTTAAACTCACAAGCAAAGCTCACACACTGAGCAGTGAATAAACAGCAATCAACTTAATCCTAAAAACATCTCTGCATGGTAAAGCACTTGGCTTCCGAACACAGCACAGCACAGCAAGCGTGATAGTAACTTAGTCACTGACGCGTGGCTACATAGTCAGTGACTAAGTTACTATCACGCTTGCTGTGCTGTGCTGTGTTCGGAATTAATCATCTACCAGGAAAGCCTTTTTGCCAGCCGACGCGACCACAGACCTACTGAGTGGTGAGATCGTGTCTGTCTGATCGTGGGTCCGCTGTGGCCAAGTGCTTTACCATGCAGAGATGTTTTAGGATTAAGTTGATTGCTGCTTATTCACTGCTCAGTGTGTGAGCTTTGCTTGTGAGTTTAACTTTTGGACTTGCTTTGGTGTGTTATTAAAACTTTTTTACGGTATTACACCATGGTATTTTCCTTTATTTCCTTTACGTTTTTGGAGCACTTTAGAGGACATCACATAATCGCTTGAGGATTTTCCTTGATGATTTAAAGCTGAACTGCCTAGGTACGCAAGTGCTGAGGCAATTAGTTCCGGTGAGTGACCATTTTGATGGGTGGTGGAAACACTGTTCACCTAGGTGTGGTGGAAGATCTCTGAAGAATTTAGATCACTTTATGGACTGCTTGTATATGCACTTATCTTCACTGGCGTAGCGGGGGGGGGGGGGGCAGGGGGGGCTGTCGCACCGGGCGAAAAATGGGGGGGGGGGGGCGAATCCATCCACCGGCTCCGCGGAGCGCTCCGGAGCCTCGGCCTAGGAAAGTCCCCGGCTTCGGCCTAGCTCCCGAGCGACGGCCATCTTGGTACACCCGGCGGCGGCCCTCCTCTCTGTTCACACCCACAGAGGAGGAGGAGCCCGCGCTTGAGGGAAACCACACACGCCGCTGTCTGAGGTCTGAGGTCTGCACTACTGGGGGTTACTGTCTGAGGTCTGCACTACTGGGGGTTATTGTCTGAGGTCTGCACTACTGGGGGTTATTGTCTGAGGTCTGCACTACTGGGGGTTATTGTCTGAGGTCTGCACTACTGGGGGTTAATGTCTGAGGTCTGCACTATTGGGGGTTAATGTCTGAGGTCTGCACTATTGGGGGTTACTGTCTGAGGTCTGCACTACTGGGGGTTAATGTCTGAGGTCTGCACTATTGGGGGTTAATGTCTGAGGTCTGCACTATTGGGGGTTACTGTCTGAGGTCTGCACTACTGGGGGTTAATGTCTGAGGTCTGCACTATTGGGGGTTAATGTCTGAGGTCTGCACTATTGGGGGTTACTGTCTGAGGTCTGCACTACTGGGGGTTATTGTCTGAGGTCTGCACTACTGGGGGTTAATGTCTGAGGTCTGCACTATTGGGGGTTAATGTCTGAGGTCTGCACTATTGGGGGTTACTGTCTGAGGTCTGCACTACTGGGGGTTACTGTCTGAGGTCTGCACTATTGGGGGTTAATGTCTGAGGTCTGCACTATTGGGGGTTACTGTCTGAGGTCTGCACTACTGGGGGTTACTGTCTGAGGTCTGCACTATTATAGGGGTTACTGTCTGAGGTCTGCACTATTATGGGGGTTACTGTCTGAGGTCTGCACTATTGTGGGGGTTACTGTCTGAGGTCTGCACTATTGTGGGGGTTACTGTCTGAGGTCTGCACTACTGGGGGTTACTGTCTGAGGTCTGCACTATTGTGGGGGTTACTGTCTGAGGTCTGCACTACTGGGGGTTACTGTCTGAGGTCTGCACTATGGTGGGGGTTACTGTCTGAGGTCTGTTAAATAGGGGGTCTGTGATTGTGGGGGGTCTATCTGTGATTGGGGGGATCCATCTGTGATGAGAGGTCTGTTATTTAGGGGGTCAGTCTGTGATGGGGGATCTGTGATTGTGGGGGGGTCAGTCTGTGATGGGGGATCTGTGATTGTGGGGGGGGGGGGGGGTTCAGTCTATGATGGGGGATCTGTGGTTGTGGGGGGGGGGTCAGTCTGTTAATCCCTTACAGTAAGGGGTTAAATGATTAATCCTGCAATAATTTACCCCTTACATGCTGAAAGCCCTGAGAGGGATACATTACAGATCCTTATAACCAGAGTGGATGATTATACAAGGGGGGGCGGAAAAAAAATTCTGCCCCGGGCGCCCATAACTCTGGTTACGCCACTGCTTATCTTATCACATAGATGCTTACATTTCTTCTTGCACTGTGATTTTCAATGTTATTTTAGGAGAATTGCAATATATTTTTCCAGCGCTGTTTATGGACTGTTACACTTTATATAGTCACATATGTATGGTGTTTTTTTCTCCTTGGTTCATATTTTCACATTCAAGTAATAGGCCTGTGGCAGAGGCCTGGTCCTCCCAGCGTTAGCAAGTGATGCTCCGGCTGCCAGGCCTGTGGCAGGGGTCTGTCCGGGGGCACTTTACCCATTCCGACTGGAGTGGCGACGAATCGAGTTCATCACTGCCAAGGGAAGGATTGCTCTCTCTATCTTCTATATCCAAGGCCTGATACTAAAGCTCTTTCTCTGCTCTTCAACCTTTCCTATCCTGTACCATGTTGATGAAGGCCATGTTGGGCCTTGGAATAAAGCATTGAAGAAAACCCAACTAAAAACTGGACATTCGCTCTCTTCTCCTCAACTCACAAGTATCGCCCCTAGACACCTGCCAGGTAACACAACACGCCGATCCCACTTATACTCAGCGGCTCCTGAATGGGGTAGCGCTACACTATAATAAATATCCCCCCAAAATATATATGAAATTATATTTTTTCCTCAATTTAGGCCGATACGTTTTTTTTCACATATTTTTGGTAAAAAAAAAAAAATCACAATAAGCGTATATTGATTCGCGCAAAATTTATAGCATCTACAAAATAGGGGATATATTTATGGCATTTTTTTTATAATATTTTTTTTTATTAGTAATGGCGGCGATCTGCGATTTTTATTGTGACTGCGACATTATGGTGGACACATCAAACACCTTTGACGCTATTTTGGGACCATTGTCATTTATACCGCAATCAGTGCTAAAAAAAAATGCACTGATTACTGTGTAAATGACACTGGCAGGAAAGGGATTAACCACTAGGGGGCAAGAAGGGGTTAAGTGTGTCCTAGGGAGTGATTCTAACTGTGGGAGTCTGGGCTACCAGTGACATGACAGAGATCACTTCTCCCGATGACAGGGAGCAGGAGATCACTGTCCTGTCACTAGGCAGAACAGGGAAATGCCTAGTTTACACAAGCATCCCTCCCGTTCTGCCGCTCTGTGACAGGATTGCAGGCACCCAGCGGACATTGAGTCTGCGGAACCCGCGGTCACACTCACGAAGCTCGCATTGCTGCGTCTTAAAGGGGACGTACAGGTAAGTCCATATGCGCATATCGGAGCCGATAGGGGCCATTCGGAGCCTTTTAGAAATGCTCAGAAAGACTCGTAAATACTCCATTCCCGAGCCATTCCAAGGTTTGCCGAAGTCAGCCCAGCTGTCCTTGGGCCTTTCCACGTGTTTCTTCACACCTGCCTAAATCTTTTGCACAGAACTGTATATATATATCATATTATTATATGTATATATACATTATTATGTACACCTTGCTAGTAGCGGGTTGGACCCCATTTTTCTTTTAAAACTGCCTTAATTCTTTGTGGCATAGATTCAACAAGGTGTTGGAAACATTCCTCTGAGATTTTAGTCCATATGGACATTATGGCATCACACAGTTGGATTGAGACCTGGTGACTGTGGAGACCATTGGAGTACAGTGACCTCATTGTCATGTTCAGGAAACCAGTGGTGAGATTATTGGAGTTTGTGACCTGGTGCATTATCCTGCTGGGAGGAGCCATCAGAAGATGGGTACACTGTAGTCATAAATGGATGGACATGGTCAGCAACAATACTCAGGTAGGCCGTGGTACTAAGGCTGCATTCACAACTAAGCGTAGGCAATTTGCGGCATTTTTTACTGCGATTTGCGCAACAAATTGCAGCGTTTTTTACCACGATTTGTCGCGACAAAACGCTGCGTTTTTTACCACGATTTTGTACAGGTCATTGTCATCCATGTAAAATGCCCAAGCCGCCCGATTCGCGCGACAAAAAAGGGTCTGGGACTTGTTTGAGCTTCAGGCGTTCGGCGTTTGGTGTTTTGGAGTGGAGATGTGAACCATCTCCATAGAGAATGTTTTTTATCCCCTCTAGCATTTTTGAGCGTCGCGCTTCAGGCGACAAAACGCTCAGGTGTGAATGCAGCCTAAGGGGCCCAAAAGTGCACCAAGAAAATAATCCCCACACCATTATACCACCAGCCTGAACCATTGATACAAGGCAGGATGGATCCATGCTTTCATGTTGTTTACACCAAATTCTGACCCGACCATCTGAAGGTTGCAGCTGAAATTGAGACCCATCAGGCCCTGTACACACTATGGACTAGATTCAGGTAGGAGCACATAATTTTAAAATCGCGTAGCGTAAGCTATTTACACTACGCGCCCGTAACTTTTACGGGCAAGTGCTGTATTCACAAAGCACTTGCCTGTAAAGTTGCGGCGGCGTAGCGTAAATGGCCCGTCGTAAGTCATATTGGACAGGCAGGGGGCGTGTATTATTTAAATTACGCGCGATCCCGCGCCGAACGTACTGCGCATGCGCCGGCCGTGATTTTGTTCCAGTGCGCATGCTCCAAATCACGTCGCAAATTGTAAATGAAAACGACGTAAACGTAACTTACACCCAGCCCCATTCTGAATCGACTTACGCAAACGACGTCCAATACGTCAAGGTCCCGACGTCCATACTTAACATTGGCTGCGCCTCACTATAGCAGGGGTAACTTTACGCCAGGCGTAAGTCTTACGCAACGACGTAAACAGATACGCCGGCCGGGCGCACGTTCGGGAATCGGCGTATTTTCTCATTTGCATATTTTATGATGGGAACGCCACCTAGCAGCCAGCGTAAATATGCAACTAAGATACGACAGCGTAAGTCACTTAAGCTGCTCATATCTTAGCAACATTTAAGCGTATCTCATTATGAGCATACGCTTAAATTTGCGAGGGCTCAGATTAGGACCTACAACGGTGTATCTACTGATACGCCCGTTTTAAGTCTTTGTGAATCTAGCCCTATCAGTCCAAACTGATGAAAACAGACTGAAGTTAATTTTCATCAGTTCACAGACTGATGGTCTGATGTGCGTACACACCATCAGTTCAAAAACCGATCGTGTCAGAACGCGGTGACTTAAAACACAACGACGTGCTGAAAAAAACAAAGTTCAATGCTTCCAAGCATGCGTCGACTTGATTCTGAGCATGCGCAGGTTTTTGTACCCATGCTTTTGCGTACAAATGATCGGTTTGGACCGATGGTCAGGCGTCCATCAGTCCGATTTTAAAGCAAGTTTTAAAACTTTGGCCTGAAGGACAACAGACTGATGGGCCGTACACACGGTCGGTTTGGACCGATGAATCTGGACTTCAGTCCGTTTTCATCAGTTTGGACTGATCGTGTGTATGCGCCCTCAGACAAGGAAACGTTTTTCCAATCTTCTATTGACCAATTTTGGTGAGCCTTAGTTTCTTAGCTGACAGGAGTGGCACCCGGTGTGGTATTCTGTTTCTGTAGCCCATCTGCTTCAAGCTTTGATGTGTTGTGCATTCAGAGATGGTATTCTGCATACCTTGGTTGTAAGGAGTGGTTATTTAAAGGATCACTAAAGGATTTTTTTTTTTAGCTAAATAGCTTCCTTTACCTGTCCTGGTTTCATGTCCTCATTGTTCGTTTTTGCTTTGAAGTTGCTGTAATTCTGCTCTGATCTCCACACTTCCTGCTTGTCTGGCTCCTTATGAAAAATCTCATGGCAGCTTTTCACCGTGGTCCAAGCTGTCATTACTGTGTGTCTCCTCAGAACCAACACTGCCCTGTATTTGTTTGTTTTCTGTTCTGTGTGTCTCTTTACTTCACAGAAACATGAAACCAGTTTAAAAATGAAAATAAACTGCAGGCACATTATATGATTGATTTTTATCTATTTTTAATCATTTTTAAAAGGAATCAGTTAACTCTTATTTCTCTATAACCTGTAAACAGTCATTTCAGCAAAAAAAAAAGTTTCCTTTAGTGACCCTTTAAGTTACTAATGCCTTTTAATCATCATCTGCCTATTGTCCTGTGACCTTTGACATCTACACAACATTTTTGTCCATGCAACTGCCACTCACTGGATATTTTCTCTTTTTTGGACCATTCTCTGTAAACCCTAGAGAAGGTTGTGCGTGAAAATCCCAGTAGTATTTGAAATACTCAGACCAGCCTGTCTGGCACAAACAACAATGCCACGTTCAAGGTCACATAAATCCCATTTTTTCCCCATTCTGATGCTCAGTTTAAACTTCAGCAAGTCGTCTTTACCATCTCTAGATGTCTAAATCCATTTAGTTGCTGCCATGTGATTGGCTGATTAGCGATTTGCAAGCATTTGAACAGGTGTACCTAGTAAAGTGTCTGGTGAGTGTTTATATACACTGATCAGCCATAACATTATGACCACTGAGAGGTAAATTAAATAATATTGATTATCTGGTTACAATGGAATATGAAAGTGGGTGAAATATAATAGGCAGTAAGTGAACATGCTGTCCCTGAAGCTGATATGTTGAAAGCAGAAAAAACTGTCATGAGAAAGGATATGAGTGACTGACAAGGTCCAGTTTGTAATAGCTAGGCAACTGGGTCAGAGTATTTCCAAAACTGTTGCTTTTCTGGGATGATCTTGGTCTGTAATGGTCAGGGACTACCAAAAGTGGTCAAAGAAAGGAAAACTGGCAACAGGATCATGAGCAGCCAAGTTTTATTGATGCAAATGAGGAGCAAATGCTGACCCGTGTAGTCTGTTCCAATAGAAGAGTTATTGTAGCTCACATTGCTAAAAAAAATGAATGCTGGTTTCCGATAGAAAGATGTCAGAACACACAGTCCATTGATGTTTGTTGTGTATGGGGCTGCAAAGCTGCAGATCAATCAGGGTGCCAATGCTGACCCATGTCCACAGCCAAAATCTGCCTACAGTGGAGCAGGAGCATAAGAACTGGACCACAGAGCAATGGAATAAGGTTATGAATGTGATAAGTGTCACCGGCGCAAAAGTATATGAACTTGTGTGATTAAGCTGCAGTACTGTGAACTTTCATACAAAAGGAAAAATATATAAAGCAAAATGTTACTGCGCTAATAAGATTACCAACATATAAACAAAAATATATGTATGCATCAAACAACCATACTCTACAGTGTAAAACTGTAAAAGCTGTAGATCCCTCTACAGCTTTTCTAAAGGACAAATTGATTTCGAAACGCGTAAGAGGCTGGTAGGATCCACGCTGAAAAAGGGATACACTACGCACCGGTGCCATCTGTAGCAGCACAAGTGGAAAAGGAGCCAGGTATTCTACCCCTTTAAGGCTAGGGAGCGGCCACAACGCTCGACATTGCCACGGACACTCAGTGCCGGTTCGGGCACTATGCTTGTGAGTGTATTGGTTTTTAAGTATTTGTTTTAAATACATTTTTACGTACTTCACCATGTTGAGCCCTTTGTTGTTTCTGAGGCTATGAGGATACCCCTGAAAGTAACTTAAAGAGCATCCCCATCTGGACCTCTAAAGAATAGCTATTGGCCCTATAACATCTAGGATCTGGTGAGCATTGCATTCAGCTGTTGATGACGGTGGCACGCAATTCTTACGGGTGGAAGATTTAATTTTCACAAATGTTTGGACTTTTTTCTTATCTACAGTTCAGCTGCTAATTCAGCATTTGAAGTTGCACTCTGTATATGTAAAAGATATATTTTTTTCCACAGGAGTTGGTATTTAGGTTCTACTCCATATGGAGAAAACAACACACATATAATTTGTATTATATCATATTTGAGGTTTTGATTCATGTTTTCTACAACACATCATAATATTTGAGGTGTTTTACACTGTAGAGTATGGTTGTTTGATGCATACATATATTTTTGTTTATATGTTGGTAATCTTATTAGCGCAGTAACATTTTGCTTTATAATGGAATGAGGTTGCTTGGCCTGGTGAATTCAAGAATGGTTTGAGGAACACCACACGTTGACGAGGCATCCAAATTCTCCAGATCTCAATCCAATCAGGCATATGTGGGATGTGCTGTAAGTCCAATCCATAAAGAACCTACTTCGCAACTTACAGAATGTAAATGATCTGCTACTGGTGGCTGGATGACAAATACCACACCATAGCTTCAGAAATCTAATGGAGTCCATGCCTCAATAATGTTATGGCTAATGACGCGTACACACGATCAGATTTTCCATCGGAAAAACCTTGGATGCTTTTTCTGATGGAATTCCGCTCAAGCTTGGCTTGCCTACACACGGTCACACAAAAGTTCTCTGAACTTTCGACCGTCAAGAAAGCAGTGACGTACACAGGCCCGTCTTTACAAGGCAGGCAAACTAAGCAATTACTTGAGGCCCGAGCTGGCCTGGGGCCCAAAACAGGGCTCTTAGCCACCCTTGCCACGCTTTCTATATGCTGCAGCCGCCTGAGCGCTCTATAGAGAGCCTGCAGCACTGCTGCCATGAGTCGTCACTTCCCCTTCTCTGTAGCGTGGCCGAGCTTCTCTTTCTTCCTACTATCAGTGCACACTGAGTGCTCACTTCCTTTCAGTCGGGCTGGGAACAGGAAACTGAATCTCCTGCCGCGTGGTACGGACCCAGTAGGGAGGGGGTCTAGGGGGGGGGCGTAAAAAGAACATAGGGAGGGGGTTGCCCGGGGGGAAGTAAAAAGAACATGGGGAGCTTTGCGTGCAGAGGGGGTTGGGGGGCCTCCATGTCCATTTTGCTTGGAGCCCTCAAATTCCTTCAAATGGCCCTGGACATACAACACTACGATGAGCCGAGAAAATGAAGTTCAATGCTTCCGAGCATGCGTCAAATTGTTTCAGAGCGTGTGTCGGAATTTTGCTCGTCGGAATTGCTACAGATGTTCGGATTTTCCGATAGGAATTTTTTCCGTCTGAAAATATGAGAACCAGCTCTCAATCTTTTGTTGGCAGAAATTCCGACAGGAAAAGTCAGATGGAGCATACACAGGGTAGGAATTTCCGTTCAAAAGCTCACATGGAACTTTTGCTGTTGGAATTTCCGATCGTGTATATGGGGCATAAGAGGTTTACATATACAGTATAAACTGTAGCTATAAAGGCAATAATAATAATGAACTCAGTTTGTCTATCTCTGATCTCTGTATATATTTAGGTCTCTACAGTACAATTGACTCTATTCTAACAATAAAAGCGTAAACTTCACATATTCTAATATCCACAAATGCATATATAATAATAAATATTGAGAGATGTCTTATAAAAGAAAGCTATCACTATCTAATGAAAATGGAACACTGAACTCTAATTTCCATAATACTCCCATAGGGGTGCTACATAAGGGTCCTTTTGGATCAGAGCACAATAGAAATAATCAGCTAAATAACCATACCAAAATCAAGACCTTCATTCAGCCTTTGAGGTGTCCGACTATTACGCACATATATCTTGTATGTCTTTCGCTTACATAACCTACTGTGTTTAACTCCAAGATTCCTAGATTCTTAAGCTAATTTAAAATAGATTTTATTGAGTTGATCAGATGGAGAAATAATTTCTCAAACACACTTAAAACCAGTGGCGGCTAGTGCTCAAATTTTTTGGGGGCACAAACAAACTAAAATAATTCTAAAAAATACTAAAACAAAAACATTAATTGCAGCCACTGTGCCTATCACATGCAGCCAACTGTGCCCATCATATGCAGCCTCTGTGCCCATCAAATGTAGCAAACTGTGCCCCATCAATTTCAGCCTCTGTGCCCATAATATGCAGCCACTGTGCCCGGAAAATGCAGCCAACTGTGCCCCATCAATTGCCTCTGTGCCCATAATATGCAGCCACTGTGCCCACATGCTGCTCACTGTCTGCTTGTCATTTACCCCATTATGGTGGTGGGTCAGGCAGTGGGACAGACAGTGAGCTGTGTAGCGTGGTGATGGATGCAGGCCTCCCGTCCGTGCTTGTCTTCTTCCTGTTTTGCATGGCGAACAATGTGACTGCCTCTACCTTCAGCCAATCAGGTGTCCAGTATTATACATATGGGCCTCCTGATTGGCTGTAAGGCGGTTCTGTGTTAGCAAAACAAATAATCATTTGCTTTGCTAACACACCAGGGTGCACTGCGAGCGAAATGGCCGCTGTAATTCAGACGACCGGCGCGCGACAATGGGGCCGGACGCCTAAATGGGGGGTGGCTACAGCGACCGTGGATATATTCATGCAATGCATAGGTCTATCCAGAGTACACAGAGGGGGTAGCTGGAGAGATGGGGCGGCTCCCGAGCGCCCCTAATGGACGCACCACCACTGCTTTAAACCCCCATCTGGAAACTCTCACTTGCATGCTAAGAGTAAAAATCATCCAAGTTGGAGTTATTATGTGCGGAATTGTCATTTTTGCATACTTAATATTGATTCTACAGTTGTGAGATATATTTATCTGATTAACCTGATCATGCCTGAATTGTCAAGGGATTACAATTTTAGGTACATAAAAATACCTGCTGATCTGCCATAAGTGTACTCCATTAAATAACTTCATTGTCAGGGTTTACATACACTTTAAGGTTGGGTTCACACTTAAATCTGATGCGGCTCACAGCCGGGGTCCGGTTCGTCCCTGTTTTCTGTTTCAGGGACAAATCAGGCTCAAATTTTTGCCTGAATTTAGACCTGAAACAGAGCAAAAGACTAGGGGTGCACCAATACCACTTTTGTAGCAACGAGTACTTTTTTTTAAGTACTTACCAATACCAATTACTGATACCTATTCCCAGGTTCCCACTGTGCCCCCCTGCACTCCTGTTACCCACTGTATCACACTAAATGCCTTTCTTCCACCTTCCTGCAATTTCTTACCACCCCCCCCCCCCCCTACACACACACACCTGTTCCCCACAGTACCACCCTTAAGCCCTCTTCCTTACTATAATTCCCCCCCCCCTTATCCAGACACAAACCTTCTCCCCACTGTACCTCCTACATACCTGTTCTTCATTTTGCCCCCCGCACACCAGTTCCCCATTCTACTACCTACTGCTCTACTACTGAAGATCTAGATGTGACATGCTGCCATCCTCCCTGTTCCTGTCCTCCTTTTACCTGGGAGGGGGTGGCTTCAGCTGAAGAAGAGCAGCGCCACAACAGATCAGACAGTCTGAAACGAGGTGGAGGAAGGTGATATCAGGGCAAGCAGGACTTCCATGCAGGGCATCGGGTTGTACCCGGCTTGCAGTTCTTTTCCTCATGCCGCACATCCGGCTGCTGGCTTCTCTTTTTCCCGGCTCTCGCCTCTCATGCTGGACTGTAGGCTGGGGGTGTAGTCAAGAACCCAGCAGGAGACAGTTGAATGAGTCATCAGTTGTTCAGGACGCGGCGGCCCTGCTTCTTAACAACCGATAATTGCTGCATTCTTTTGTGTACATTTCAATGTCAGTGGGAGAATCCCGCTGACAGCTGAAAGAACTGAGCCAGTAGGTATCGTTTTTATACATATTGGTACATTTGTACATGTACTGATACTTGTGCAAATGGTCTAGAAAAACCGACGTTTTTTTCAACCCGATTATTGTGAAGCCGGCCTTGCCTACTAGTGTTGCTCACGAATATTCGCATTGCGAATATTCGCTACGAATATTGCATATTCGAGTATTCGCGAATATCGCGAATATCGCGGCGAATATTCGCTATTTCGAATATTCGAATGTTTTCAATTTTTTTTTAGAACAGATCACATCCTAGAGATCCCCATCGACGTCTAAAAGCATTGCTGGTATGATTAGAGACCTTGGGCCGAGTAGCTGCAGCGCTCATTTTATATTGCCGAAAAAATCGCAATGCGATTATTCGGCAATAGCGATATCGCGCGATTATTTTATATTGTAATATATCACGAATATTCTGAGCCAATCAGAGTGCTCCATTCCGCATTTCTCGAAATTTCGAAATGATTTTGTATTGTAATATATCACGAATATTCTGAGCCAATCAGAGTGCTCCATTCCGCATTTCTCGAATATTCGCAATTATTGTGTATTGTAATATATCGCGAATATTCTGAGCCAATCAGAGTGCTCCTTCCGCATTTGCCGAATATTCGCAATTATTGTGTATTGTAATATATCGCGAATATTCTGAGCCAATCAGAGTGCTCCTTCCGCATTTCTCGAATATTCGCAATTATTGTGTATTGTAATATATCGCGAATATTCTGAGCCAATCAGAGTGCTCCTTCCGCATTTCTCGAATATTCGCAATTATTGTGTATTGTAATATATCACGAATATTCTGAGCCAATCAGAGTGCTCCATTCCGCATTTCTCGAATATTCGCAATTATTTTATATTGCAATATATCACGAATATTCTGTGCCAATCAGAATGCTCCATTCCGCATTTCTCGAATATTCGCAATTCGCAATTCGCAATTCGCAATTCGCGACAGCGAAAATTCGCAATCATTTCATTTCCAAAAAATATCACGAATATTCGTATTTAGCGAATATATGTCGAATATTCGACTATATATTCGAGATATATCGCGAATTCGAATATGGCATATTCTGCTCAACACTATTGCCTACACACGATCGTAAAAAAAATGCTCTAGCAAAGCACGGTGACGTACAACACGTACGACGGCACTATAAATGGAAGTTCCATTTGGATGGCGCCACCCTTGGGGCTGCTTTTGCTGATTTTGTGTTAGAAAAAAATTGGTGAGAGATGATTCACGCTTTTCAGTCTGTTACAGCGTAATGAATGTGCTATCTCCATTATGAACACTAGTTTAACCAGAACGAGCGCTCCCATCTCATAACTTGCTTCTGAGCATGCGCGTTATTTTTACGACGTTAAAAGCGACAACGTGAAAAATGAAGCGAAAATATAGAGCATGTTCTAAATTTTTAATGCCCACACACAATCGTTTTTAATGACATACATTTTTTTTTTCATTTTTCACATCGTGAAAAACGGTCGTGTGTACCTGACATAAGGGTCCAATCACACCAGGTGCAGTGGGACTGCGTTAGGTGGCTATTACAGCACAGTTACACCACCCCCCACCGCATGACACTGAAAAATGCCTTGTCTCCAGTGTATTCGGTCACATCACTGCATTGTGGTGGTGTGGGGTTGGTGTGGGCTGAAAAAAAGTGAGCAGTACTTTTTTTGCAGGGAAGTGTAGGATAGAACTCTGATAAAAAAATCTGTGTGACTTTTCAATAAAGTAAAAAAAAAAGAGTGCATTGTGCAGGTATTGGCATATCAACACTGCGCTGGTCTGGCCAGAACACACCACACACCAGCCGCTGAGTTGTAATGCAGCAGCTGGTGTGAATGAACCCTAAAGCAGCTGCATTCCATTTCTGATGCCTCATTCACCTGTCCAATTCACCTTTTTACAAACACACTGAGATGCTCTATTTGCATATCCTTTCAACAGCAGCAATTATCACTCTGCAGGTCCAGCATAAATAATATATTTTCTTCATTTATTATGATCAAACCTAAAACATGATTGATAATTATTAATAATTTATGACACAAAAAGATGACATATTGCACTTTTTAGCCAGCACTTGGCGCTCTGCATTTCACAAATTTTCCTGTCTGCTGACAGGCTGTTGTAAAAAGCTTATGGCTTACACAATGTGATAGCCCGTGCTTAAAAATACACATAAGTAAATAAGCCAGAGAAGTGAATTTATCACCATTCTAATAGCTACTTCCGAAGTTTCAATCGAACAAATAGAAACTGAAGACAGGCAGCTTCTGCTATGTTTTCATGGTAGGAAAACAAACAAACATAAAAACAATGGTACAAATGGTTGGTCCCTTGAGGAAGGCATGTGATGTTGTGACGAAACATGTTAAAGCAGAACGAATGGTGTCTTCGGGGAGATAATGCTGAGCCACAGTTCTTAAGGGGGCAACATACATTTAATTTTTAAAGTGGATTTGCTGCTCTGAACTATTCAATGCAAGTAGGTTTTTATTCTGCTAATAAAGTATGTTTTAATGAGATACAAAGCATGATGATGGCTTTATTTTCTTTGAGCTGAGGAGCATGTCACCTGGCAAAGGTGTAACTGAGTCTACTGTACTTGGCTGGAGGATTCGCAAAAGGGAGAAGTCTGGTGGTATATTCGGGGCCCCCTAAGGCCCTTTTCACACTGGGCCCGGGAGGTGCGGTGGTGTGATAGCGGCGTGATTTAGAGCCGCTATACCGTCGTATTTACTGCGATATTCAGCTGCTAGCAGTGCAGTTTTAATACCCGCTAGCGGCCGAAAAAGTAAGTACACCCCTCACATTTTTGAAAATATTTTATTAAATCTTTTCATGTGACAACACAGAGGAAATTACACTTTGCTACAATGTAAAGTAGTAAATGTACAGTTTGTATAACAGTGTCAATTTTCTGTCCCCTCAAAATAACTCAACACACAGCCATTAATGTCTAAACCGCTGGCAACAAAAGTGAGTAAACCCCCTAAGTGACAAATGTCCAAATTGGGCTCAAAGTGTCAATATTTTGTGTGGCCAATATTATATTTTAACACTGCCTTAACCCTCTTGGGCATGGAGTTCACCAGAGCTTTACAGGTTGCCACCGGATTCCTCTTCCACTCCTCCATGATGACATCACAAAGCTGGTGGATGTTAGAGAACTTGAGGTTCTCCACCTTCCATTTGAAGATGCCTCACAGATTCTCAATGGGGTTTAGGTCTGGAGACATGCTTGGTCAGTCCATCACCTTTATCCTCAGGTTCTTTAGCAATGCAGTGGTCGTCTTGGAGGTGTGTTTAGGGTCGTTATCATGTTGGAATACTGCCCTGCGGCCCAGTCTCCGAAGGGAGGGGATCATGCTCAGCTTCAGTATGTCACAGTACATGTTGGCATTCATGGTTCCCTCAATGAACTGTAGCTCCTCAGTGCCAGCAGCACTCATGCAACCCCAGACCATGACACTCCCACCATCATGCTTGACTGTAGGCAAGAAACTTTTGTCTTTGTACTCCTCACCTGGTTGCCCCCAAACATGCTTGACACCATCTGACCAAATAAGTTTATCTTGGTCTCATCCGACCACAGGACATGGTTCCAGTAATCCATGTCTTTAGTCTGCTTGTCTTCAGCAAGCTGTTTGCAGGCTTTCTTGTGCATCATTTTCAGAAGAGGCTTCCTTCTGGGATGAAAGCCATGCAGACCAATTTGATGAAGTGTGCGGCGTAAGGTCTGAGCACTGACAGGGCTGACCCCCCCACCCCTTCTACCTATGCAGCAATGCTGGCAGCACTCATACATCTTTTTCCCAAAGACAACCTCTGAATATGACGCTTAACATGAGCACTCAACTTTTTTGGTCGACCATGGCAAGGCCTGTTCTGAGTGGAACCTGTCCTGTTAAACTACTGTATGCTCTTGGCCACCATGCTGCAGCTCAGTTTCAGGGTCTTGACAATCTTCTTATAGCCTAGGCCATCTTTGTAGAGCAAACATTTTTTTTTTCAGATACTCAGAGAGGTCTTTGCCATGAGGTGCAATGTTGAACTTCCAGTGACCAGTATGAGAGTGTGATAACATCTGATTTAACACACCTGCTTCCCATTCACGCCTGAGACCTTATAACACTGACGAATCACATGCCACTGGAGAGGGAAAAGTGACTTATTGGGCCCAATTTGGATATTTTCACTTATGGGTGCCCGGTGTACTCACTTTTGTTGCCAGCGGTTTAGACATTAATGGCTGTGTGTTGAGTTATTTTGAGGGGACAGCAAATTTACACTGTTATACAAGCTGTACACTCACTACTTTACATTGTAACAAAGTGTAATTTCTTCAGTGTTCTCACATGAAAAGATATAATAAAATGTTTACAAAAATGTGAGGGGTGTACTCACTTTTGTAAGATACTGTAGGTCCACATGTCCAGCACAAAGAACAGAGGGCAAAGTGGTGAAGCACATGACAGGAGCAGTGGATAATAAAAGCACAAACACATATAAAATGATTTGTGATGGCAAATGACTACTGTAGAAGTTTCCTTCAAAGACAGGCAGCTTCTGTTATGTTTTTATGTTAGAAAAACTAGCAAATGTAAAAACAATGGTACAAACGGTTGTTCCCTTGAAGAAGGAATGTAATGTTGGGCCAAAACACGTCGGAGCAAAGCCTGTGAGGTCACTGCGCAAACCAGGAAGTAGGCGAGCAGTATCCTTGGGGAGATGATGCCGAGTCACAGCTTTTAAGGGAGCAATATACATTTTGGGCCAGATTCAGATACAAAAATGTATCTTTTCGGCGACGTAGCGTTTCCTCTTTACACCACGCCGCCGCAAATATTATGGGCAAGTGCCTTATTCAGAAAGCACTTGCTCCATAATATGCGGCGGCGTAGCGTAAAGTGCACGGCGTAAGGCCGCGCAATTCAAATTGCTGAAGTGGGGGCGTGATTCATGTAAACGATTCATGACCCCACGTAATTGACGTTTTTTGTGGACAGCGCATGCGCCGTCCGTGGACGTTCCCAGTGCGCATGCGCGAGATCACGACGGTTTTTCTCAATGTAAACGACATGAACGTAACTAAGGTCGAGCCCCATTCCCGAACGATTTACGCAAACGACGTAACCGACGTACAATTCGATGCGGTCCCGACGTCCATACTTAACATTGGCTGCGCCTGCTAAAGCAGGGGTAACTTTACGCCGGTCTCACCCTTACGCAAACAACGTAAACTACGACGCGCCGTCGCAAGTACGCTCGTAAATCTGCGTAAATAGCTCATTTGCATAATTTACGCAAAAAAATACGGAAGCGCCACCTAGTGGCCAGTGTAAATATGCAACTTAAGATACGACGGTGTAAGCGAATTACGCTGCTCGTATCTTAGAAGAAAGTCGGCGTATCTTCTTTTCTGAATAGAAAAAAAAGATACGCCGGCTATTCTTAGTATTTACGCAGCGTATCTCTTGATACGCTGACGTAAATGCTTTCTGAATCTGGCCCTTTGTTTTTAAAATAGTTTTACTATTCTGCACTATTCAATGGGAGTGGATTTTTATTTGTTTAATAAAGTACGTTATAATGAGATGTATAGCATGATGATGGTTTTATTTTCTTTGAGCTGAGGAGTGTATCATCTGGCAAAGGAGTAACTGTGTCTCTATAAGGCGCCTGCGCAGTCAGCTCTACACGGCTCCTAGCCGACTCGCAGCTCTGCATGTTCGGATTCTTTCGGAAATGCCGTGACGCACCTACGCAATACAGGGGCATGTAATTTTTTTGGGGGGGGAGTGGGGGCTTCAGGAGTGGGACTTCCTGTCCCACTTCCTCCTTCCGCCGAGGGGCTGGTTAGGCGATTAAGCTTAATCGCCTACAGCAGCCCCTCCCTGTAGGCGATCGCATGGGACACTGACAGGTCCCATGCGATCGCCTGTCCAATCAGTGGCGGGCCGCGACGCTCGCGCATGCGCAGTGCCGCTCACGCATGCACAGTGGGTGCCCGGCCGTGAAGACGAAGTCGCATCTTGACCTATGTATGTATATAGGTCCACATCTCCAGCACAGAGTGCAAGGTGGTGGAGCACATCACGGGAGCAGTGCATAACAAAATGACAAACACATATTAAATAGTTTGTTTACTGTGATGGCAAAGGACTATAAATATTGTTAGGTGTTTGCACAATTATTATTTTGGGACTATACACAAATTGTTATTATTGATTTCTGCAGAAATCAAATATAACAGTTTGTGTACAGTCCCAAAATAATAATTGTGGAAACACCAAACAATATTTATAGTCCTTTGCCATCACAGTAAACACATATATAATTTTTTTTAATTTATATTTTAAGTTGATTTATACAAAATAGTGGTGTTTTTGTACACTTGGCTTATGTTATTCAGATTGTAATTATAACAGTACACTTATGCCACGTACACACGATCCGAAAATCGGACGACAGATTGTCCAACTTTTTCCGTTTACTAGTCGCAAGTGGAAATTGAATAGGTTACTAAAGTCACGAAAATTCTCGTATGACAGAAAAAAAATCGGAAGTGATGTCATGTGTTGTAATATATTTGTGTTGTATTTTCAGGCGACAACTGTACTGACCAAACGAAAATCTTTTGAGGAAAATTTTCGTGCATGTCCAATAAAATAATATCGGATGAACTGTCATGATCGGCTCAAGGAAGACCTGTACTAACGGTCCGATTATCGGACGATTCTTCCTCGGACGACATTTTTAGTACAATATTCTGATCGTGTGTACGGGCCATTAGGCCCCTTTCACATGAGTGTACGGATCAGGTCCGTCTGTCCGGTTTTCAGGTGGACCCGATTAGACCACCTGTTGTTCTCTATAGGGAGAAGGATATAAATAGACATGTGTCAATTTACCCCAGCTTGCATCCAATTCAATTTGCCAAAAACAGACAGAAGGGTATCCATTCCCCATCCATCTAGCACAGGGGTCTCCAACTTTTTTAAACAGGGGGCCAGTTTACTGTCCCTCAGACTTTAGGGGGGCCAGACTGTGGTCACTTGGCGTAAAAAAGGTCCTGACATTAGTGGGGAATAAACAATGCCCTGTCTAAGGTATCAGTAGGAGGAATTGTGCCCCAACATTGGTGTCATTGGGCCCAATTGTTGGTGTCATTGTGTGAAATTGTGCCTCATCGTTGGTGTCATTGGACCCAATTGTTGGTGTTATTGGGAGAAATTGTTCCCCCGTTGTTGGTGTCATTGGGAGAAATTGTGCTTCTTCATTAGTGTTGGTGGGAGGAGTTGTGCCATATCGTTGGTGTCAATGGAAGGAATTATCTCCCATCATTGGTGGCATTGTGCCCAATTGTTGGTGTCATTGGGATGAATCATGCCCCATTGTTGGTGTAATTGGGAGGAATTGTGCCCCTTCACCGCTCTCCTGGGTAGGGGGAATGATGCCCCATTATTGGTATCAGTGGATTAAATAGTGCCCCAAGGGCTGGATATAAGCAAGCAAAGGTCCACATCTGGCCCCCGGGCTGCAGTTTGGAGACCACTGGTCTACCGGGTTGTATCACAGTCAGATGGAAATGGACAGGCAGTCCCTTTTCATCCGACAGCCCCATAGAGAACAGCGGGCTGTGTCCGTATCCACTCTGCATCAGCGGAGCGGTGATGTCAAAAAGTAATGAATGACCAGGCAATACATTTCCAATAAAGAGGAAGGTGTAATGAAAACAACAACAATAAAAATAAAAATAACATTTACAAATAACAGTAAACACAGACTTGTCATCCGCCAGCTCAGTGCGGATCATCAGACAGATCCACTTGACAGAGTCCTCCTCGTGAGAAATAAGCCTTAGGCGACGTACACACGTACGAGAACCTCGACGGGCGGAACACATCGTTCCGCCCGTCTAGGCTCTCGGCCGGCCGTCGAAATCGGCGACCCGTCCGTCGGGAATGGCAACCAGCCATTCATCCAGGCGGGCCGTCGAGCAAATAGAGAGCCTGCTCTCTATTCGCTCGACGGGATTCCCGACGGGCGGGGCGAGTCAGGAGCGTACGCACGGTTGAGGTTTTCGCTGGAATGCAGCTCCCAGCGAGGTTCTCGCTGGTTTCTAGCGAGAACCTCGGTCGTGTGTACGCCGCCTGATAGTAAGTAACTTGTGGTTGTGGGAACTACAGTGTCTTAAAAAAATATTCATATCCCTTACAATTTTCAAAATTTTGTCATGGTACAACCAAAAACTTAAATGTATTTTATTGGGATTTTATGTGATAGACCAACTTAAAGTGTCACATAATTGTGAAGTGGAAGGAAAATTATAAATGTGAAAAATGTGGCGTGCATTTGTGATCCAGCCCTCTTTACTCTGATATCCCTAACTAAAATCCAATGGAGCCACTTGCCTTCAAAGGACCCCTAATTGATAAACAGAGTTCACCTGGGTGTAATGTAATCTTAGTATAAATACAGATGTTCTGTTAAGCCTTCAGAAGTTTGTTAGAGAGCCTTAGTGAACAAACTGCATCATGAAGGCCAAAGAACACACCAGACAGGTCAGGGATAAAGTTGTGGAGAAGTTTAAAGCAGGGTTAGGGTCTTAAAAAATATCTCAAGCTTTGAACATTTTACGGAGCACTGTTCAATTCATCATCTGAAAATAGAAAGCGTATGACACAAATGCAAACCTACCAAGACATGGCCGTCCGCCTAAACTGACAGGCCGGGCAAGGAGAGCATTAATCAGAGAAGCAGCCAAAAGGCCAAATTTAACTCTGTAGGAGCTGCAGAGATCCACAGCTCAGGTGGGAGAATCTGTCCACAGGACAATTATTACTTGTGCATTTCACAAATTTGGCCTGTATGGAAGAGTGGCAAGAAGAAAGCCATTGTTGAAAGAAAGCCATAAGACAATTCATTCTCAGTTTGCGAGAAGCTATGTGGGGGACAGAGCAATCATGTGGAAAAGGGTGGACTTGTCAGATGAGAACAAAATTTTACTTTTTAACCTAAAAGCAAACGCTATGTGTGGCGGAAAATTAACACTGCACATCACCCTGAACACCATCCCCACCGTGAAACATGGTGGTGGCCGCATCATGTTGTGGATGTGCTTTTCTTCAGCAAGGACAGGGAAGCTGGGCAGAGTTGATCTTAGAAGAAAACCTGTTAGAGTCTGCAAAAGACTTGAGACTGGGGCAGAGGTTCACCTTCCAGCAGGACAACGACCCTAAACATACAGCCAGAGCTACAACAGAATGCTTTAGATCAAAGCATATTCATGTGTTAACCCACCACACCTCAGGCAAAACAATCCTCAATCCTAAAGAGATAGCAGATACCTTCTCACTGTACTATGAGACACTCTGTAATCTAGAAAATGACACTCTCACCCCCCAACCAAACGCTGACATCTCATCCTTTTTAGTCAATATTGACCTTCCTTCCATTGATCCTACATCATTAGAATTACTCAACAAACCTATATTGGTTGAAGAAATTATTATAGTCATACACGAACTACCAAAAAATAAATCACCAGGCCCAGATGGCCTCTCAGGAGAATATTATATGGCCTTTGAAGGGACCCTAGTCCCCCATCTCTCCAACCAATTTAATCAAGCAGCTAACTCACAATCCCTCACAAAAGAACTACTAGAAGCAATAATTATCACTATACCTAAATCAGGCAAAGATCCCACTTCCCCTTTAAACTACAGGCCCATTTCCTTACCAAATTCAGATCTGAAAATCTACGCAAAGATACTGACAAATAGACTCGTTAATATAATTCCCACCCTAAGCGAACCAGATCAAGTTGGCGTCATTAAAGGTAGACAGGCCCCAGATAGCACAAGAAGAATGCTCAATATTTTAAATTCTATACAAAATAACCAAACCCTCGCCCTGCTCTTAGCTTTAGATGCTGAAAAAGCATTCAACAGAATGCATTTGGAATATATTTCAAAAACCTTAACTAAACTTGGCTTTAACAGCTTTTTTCACTCAGCAATCATGGCATTATATACCCAGCCCAACACAAAGGTTTTTTCTAGAAACTTCCCGTTAACTAACGGAACCAGACAGAGCTGCCCCCTATCCCCTATAATGTTTGCCTTAGCTATAGAACCCCTAGCAGAATACATTCGTTCATCCCCGAACGTCAGATGTGTTACGATTGGTCAAGACGTACACAAATTAGGACTGTTCGCAGACGATATCATATTGACACTAACAGAATCTGACATATCTTTGCCTACAATACACACAATACTAGAAAAATTCAAAGATGTCTCGTACTATAAAACCAATCAGGATAAATGCTTTATCCTCCCTATGAACATACCAGACTCGACAATCAACTTTCTACGTACAACACATAGATACAATTGGGACAACAAATCGATAACATACCTAGGGATCCAACTCACATTTCCTCCAACCAAAATGTATGATGCCAATTTCCCCACATTTTTAGGCCAAATATCCCTGTGACTTATCGCATATTCAAAAAAACGAATTTATCCTGGGTTTGTAAAATAGCCGCTTTCAAGATGCAAACTTTACCTAAAATTGTATATCTCTTTAGATGCCTCCCCATACCAATTCCTGCCAAGTTCTTTACACAACTGGACAGTAAACTTAACCAATTTATCTGGAAGAAAAACAAAAACACAGAGTTTCTTTCTCGATCCTTACTACTAACAACATTTTCGGTGGAATGGGCCTCCCAGACGTTAGAAATCACTATTTTGCTTCTATCTTAGATCAGATGAAACATTGGTTTACCCCAACAAATGACAAATGATGGTTAAACATTGAACGTCTAGCCACACACAATCTTGACCTCCCTTCCCTCGCAATAGCTAGCGCCATTATTCCTAAGATAACAATCCCCAAGCATTAAAACCCCATTATTCGCTTGGAAACACATCCTCTCAAAAAACAGACACGTAGAGAAAAAGGCTAAATTACACCTTCCCACAGAAGTCATTAATTATTGCAGAATCAGATTCTCTGTAAATGAATGGATCAGTAATAGATATAATCTATACCAGAACCTACCCCCTAATGTTAAGAACATCACCGAGACTAAGATTGGTAATTGAACCCAACTAAAGGATTTCTCTCCCAGTAATTTGATCGAAATCCCTATGAACCTTTGGGAATTCCTCTCTCTTCAGAAAAATGATAACAGGAAAGGTATATCTTTCTTCTATGACGTGTTATCCTCCCAACTGTTTACCAAAAACACAAATATGCTGAAATGGGAAAGAGATCTGGACCAGATTTTTTTCCCCGACTCAGTGGATTAAAGCATTTCAAACAATAAGTAAGTCATCCTCTTGCATTGAACACTGGAAAATGCCCAAAAAATAGTTAATAGATGGTACTTAACACCATACAGGCTATCCAAAATGTATCCAACAGCATCCGACATCTGTTGGAAATGTAACAAGCAAAGGGGATAAGCTCCTGCACACGCTTTGGAGTTGCAAAACTCTAAAAAGTTTTTGGAACTCTATCTCATCCTTTATTGCTAATCTTACTGGTAACCTTGCCAAGCGTACTCCTACCAACGCATTATTAGGTATAGATCTAGACAAATACCCCACTATGTACAGGACTATTGTGTTACATATTTTGATAGCCTTAGGAATTACAGTGGCCTCTCTATGGAAATCCGCAGATGCCCCAAACCTACCAATGGTCATCACTAGAGTAAACACCCAAGCTCAATTAGAACTATTGTTAGCCTACAAGAATGATTCTATAATCCCCTGTCATAGAAAATGGAAAGCTTCCAAATATTTAAAAGATTCCTTACTTTAATAATCTTCCTATAGTTTGAAGAATAACAGTATAAAATACTGAAACTTTGGTGTAGACAATTGCTAACGGCAGCCTTTATTTCAGTTTTCTCCCTCCCTCTCCCCCTCCTTTATTTGTAATTTGTATTTACTCTAGCTTTATAGGTGTACCATTGATCATCTTGGTGACCTCCCAGACCTACAGTTTGTACCCAATTGGGGTAGGCTGGCCTAGGTCACCGAGTACCGTATTATTTTTCTGTTAAATGTTTGCCTGTACAAGGTGATTATATTACTTGCGTTGTATATTGAACGCAACTACATCAATTGTTGTATATTGATAAACCCAATAAAAATGTATTGTTAAAAAAAAGCATATTCATAATTCATGTGATAGTGTGGCCCAGTCAAAGGCCAGACTTAAATCCAATTGAGAATCTGTGGCAAGACTTGAAAATTGCTGTTCAAAGACGCTTTCCATCAGACAGAGCTTGAGCTGTTTCAGAAAAGAAGAAGAGCAAGAATGTCTCTCTCTAGATGTGCAAAGCTGGTAGAGACATCCCCAAAAAGAGTTGCAGCTCTAATTGCAGTTACAAAGTGCATGTTCCTAGAGCAAATAACCTTGTATTAACTTTGGGACAAGTAAAGTGAAACTTGCATGGTGGTTGTAAGTTACTGCAAATTGCACAAAGTGATTTCCACTTTACCTAGCCTTATAAAATATGTATTGGAGATACTTTGGATCTTTGTATAAATTGCTAGATTTATGCGTTTCATTATTTGAATTGTTATTGTGGTTATTATACAGGATAATGGTGTTACATTAATGTTTTGTTTTGCCATATTGTCATTGCCGTCATCCACTGAGTCCAGTATCTCCATAGTAATGTAAAGTGTGTGATCCTTTATACTACGCGGGGGATAGAGCTGCTGCTGACTATATTCATTGTACAGCATAGAACAATGAGGCCATGGGGGATATTTTATTCTGCAGCTGAACATGATTGGTCCAGAAAGATGAAGCGTAGAACCAGTAAACAAGCCAGCTGCTTTTGTAAAAGTATTAAATAATTGATATTTACATAAATATGTAAATAAGAAACACTAGAGTCGAAGATAGATAAAATAAATAAATTATAGTGGGAACATTTTCTTGCACATTTCTTTTAGTCGAGGTGTAATTAGCTCTTTTCTGCTCTCCTTTCCTTCCTATGGGCTACAAAATGCATTCTCTGGGAATTCTTTTTCATGCTTTAAATGTTAGTTTGTAAAACAAAGATTGTGTGTGCAGAAAAAAAGCAAATATTAAGCATTTATTTACAAATAAACTTTGGCAAAATTAAAATATTCTTTAACTGCTTGTCGACCAGCGCACGACTATATATGTCGACAGCATGGCACGGACAGGCAGAAGGACGTATTTATATACAACCCCTTTAAGAAGCCGGCATTGTGGCCGCGCACGTGCCTGCCGGGAGCTCCGTGACTCTGACCTTGGGTCCCGTGGACTCGATGTCCGCGGGCATACCCGCGATTGTGTCATGGTGAGAAAGAATAGGGAAATAAAATAAAAAAAGCATTTTCCCAGTCTTCCTAGTGACAGGACAGTGTACACAGCTTCCTTAAAGACATCTTAAACTATATACAGGTGTGGCAGAGCTCCGGTGGGGATTCAAGCCTATCAATAGTCTTTGATAGGATGACCCCGCTACATAAATAATTAAAAACTTTAACCTCCCCGAAAAACTCAACTTCACTTAACCACTTAAGACCCGGACCTTTAGGCAGCCAAAGGACCCGGCCAGGTTTTGCGATTCGGCACTGCGTCGCTTTAACAGACAATTGCGCGGTCGTGCAAAGTGGCTCCCAAACAAAATTGGCATCCTTTTTTGCCCACAAATAGAGCTTTCTGATGGAACTGCATCCCTGGGGCACAGAACGACCCACAGGATAATTTAGGGCTGACAGCAGCCTAATTTAGCATAAATCAACCTGGGTGAGAGCAAATAAGTCTCTCACCCCACTAAATTTGAACAGCGTCCCTTACTGACAGTAAGGGGGCGCTACATATCAGTGACATGTTGATGTCTTTCCTAAGTGTTGTAACATAACTTTTGGCAACTAATAATTACAGCAAGTAGTAGCTCTAATGTCATACCTCCCAACATTAGACATTAAGAAAGAACTACAACCTGAAACTAGAACAACATATGGCTTAAGTAGCGTGCCACAACAAATAAATTATAGAGCCCGTAAGGGCTGCTGGCTTTTGTCCCTGAGTTCTTCCTCTCTATATAGTAGCAGCCAGGCATACAACAATTTCCATTTCTCTGGCTCAAGAAACGGTCCAGGGGTTGTCTTTTTAACGGGATGTACTAAACTGCATATTGGGATGATGGGATGATTGGATTATTGGCTGCAATACTGAGAACTCTCACTAGATGTCAGTGCACTTTATACACATATATATGGTAATGATTCTGTTGTTTCTCAACTAATGTTATTCTTTCCTGCCCTGCGTGATACAATGTTGCAAGAAGCAGTTACTAATGTTTAACTGTTCACTTGCTGCTTTTTTTTTATGCAGCCAATACAACATGATCATAGTAAATTATACTGAATTAATGGAAAAATTACATTTGACCTGTTTTTGATGGAAATATGGGTAGAATTATTATGTTAATAATTTTTCTACATTTGGTTATAAATATACATAGGAATATATTAAACCCATTTCTAATAATAATATGCATATAATAATTTTTCTACAAGGGATTATGGGTGGAATATTGGTTATAAATATACATGGCAATATATTAAACCCATTTCTGATAATAATATGCATATAATTATTTTTCTACATGGGATTATGGGTGGAATATTGGTTATAAATATACATAGGTATATATTAAATTAATTTCTGATAATAATATGCATATAATTATTTTTCTACAAGGGAATTATGGATGGAATATTGGTTATAAATATACATGACAATATATTAAACTGATTTCTGATAATAATATGCATATAATTATTTTTCTACATGAGATTATGGATGGAATATTGGTTATAAATGTACATAGGTATATATTAAATCCATTTCTGATAATATGCATATAATTATTTTTCTACAAGGGAATTATGGGTGGAATATCGGTTATAAATATACATAGGACTATATTAAACCCATTTCTAATAATAATATGCATATAATAATTTTTCTACAATGGATTATGGATGGAATATTGGTTATAAAAATTCATGACAATATATTAAACCCATTTCTGATCATAAAATGCATATAATTATTTTTCTACAAGGGATTATGACAATATATTAAACTGAATTCTGATAATAATATGCATATAATTATTTTTCTACATGGGATTATGGGTGGAATATTGGTTATAAATGTACATAGGGACATAACCCATTTCTAATAATAATATTATGCATATAATTATTTTTCTACATGGGATTATGGGTGAAATATTGGTTATAAATATACATGGGGATATATTAAACCCATTTCTAATAATAATATGCATATAATTATTTTTCTACATGGGATTATGGGTGGAATATTGGTTATAAATATACATGACAATATATTAAACCCATTTCTAATAATAATATGCATATAAATATTTTTCTACATTGGATTATGGGTGGAATATTGGTTATAAATATACACAGGACTATATTGAACCCATTTCTGATAATATGCATATAATTATTTTTCTACATGGGATTATGGGTGGAATATTGGTTATAAAGATACATGGGGATATATTCAACCCATTTATGATAACAATATGCATATAATTATTTTTCCACAAGGGATTATGGGTGGAATATTGGTTATAAATATACATGGCAATATATCAAACCCATTTCTAATAATAATATGCATATAATTATTTTTCTACATGGGATTATGGGTGGAATATTGGTTATAAATATACATGGCAATATATTAAACCCATTTCTAATAATAATATGCATATAATTATTTTTCTACATTGGATTATGGGTGGAATATTGGTTATAAATATACATGGCAATATATTAAACCCATTTCTAATAATAATATGCATATAATTATTTTTCTACATGGGGATTATGGGTGGAATATTGGTTATAAAAATACATAGGGATATTTTAAATCCTTTTTTAATAATAATATGCATATAATTATTTTTCTACATGTGATTATGGATGGAATATTGGTTATAAAAATACATGACAATATATTAAACCCATTTCTGATAATAATATGCATATAATTATTTTTCTACAAGGAGATTATGGGTGGAATATTGGTTATAAATATACATAGGAATATATTAAACCCATTTCTGATATGAATATGCATATAATTATTTTTCTATAAGGGGATTATGGGTGGAATATTGGTTATAAATATACATAGGAATATATTAAACCCATTTCTTATAATAATATGCATATAATTATTTTTCTACATGGGATTATGGGTGGAATATTGGTTATAAATATAGATAGGGATATATTAAATCCATTTCTAATAATAATAATATGCATATAATTATTTTTCTACATGGGGATTATGGGTGGAATATTGGTTATAAATATACATGACAATATATTAAACTGATTTCTGATAATAATATGCATATAATTATTTTTCTACATGGGATTATGGATGGAATATTGGTTATAAATATACATGACAATATATTAAACCCATTTCTGATATGAATATACATATAATTATTTTTCTACGTGGAATTATGGGTGGAATATTGGCTATAAATATACATAGGAATATATTTAACCCATTTCTGATAATAATATACATATAATTATTTTTCTACATGGGATTATGGATGGAATATTGGTTATAAATATACATGGCAATATATTAAACCCATTTCTAATAATAATATGCATATAATTATTTTTCTACATGGGGATTATGGATGGAATATTGGTTATAAAAATACATGGCAATATATTAAACCCATTTCTGATCATAATATGCATATAATTATTTTTCTACATGGGGATTATGGGTGGAATATTGGTTATAAAAATACATAGGGATATTTTAAATCCATTTCTAATAATAATATGCATATAATTATTTTTCTACATGTGATTATGGGTGGAATATTGGTTATAAATATACATGGCAATATATTAAACCAATTTCTAATAATAATATGCATATAATAATTTTTCTACAATTGATTATGGATGGAATATTGGTTATAAAAATACATGACAATATATTAAACCCATTTCTGATAATAATATGCATATAATTATTTTTCTACAAGGAGATTATGGGTGGAATATTGGTTATAAATATACATAGGAATATATTAAACCCATTTCTGATATGAATATGCATATAATTATTTTTCTATAAGGGGATTATGGGTGGAATATTGGTTATAAATATACATAGGAATATATTAAACCCATTTCTTATAATAATATGCATATAATTATTTTTCTACATGGGATTATGGGTGGAATATTGGTTATAAATATAGATAGGGATATATTAAATCCATTTCTAATAATAATAATATGCATATAATTATTTTTCTACATGGGGATTATGGGTGGAATATTGGTTATAAATATACATGACAATATATTAAACTGATTTCTGATAATAATATGCATATAATTATTTTTCTACATGGGATTATGGATGGAATATTGGTTATAAATATACATGACAATATATTAAACCCATTTCTGATATGAATATACATATAATTATTTTTCTACGTGGAATTATGGGTGGAATATTGGCTATAAATATACATAGGAATATATTTAACCCATTTCTGATAATAATATACATATAATTATTTTTCTACATGGGATTATGGATGGAATATTGGTTATAAATATACATGGCAATATATTAAACCCATTTCTGATAATAATATGTATATAATGTATTTTCTACATGGGGATTATGGGTGGAATATTGGTTATAATGGGTTAAATATATTACTATGTATATTTATAGCCAATATTCCACCCATAATCCCCATGTAGAAAAATAATTATATTTATATTATTATCAGAAATGGGTTAAATATATTCCTATGTATATTTATAGCCAATATTCCACCCATAATCCAATGTAGAAAAATAATTATATGCATATTATTATCAGAAATGGGTTTAATATATTCCTATGTATATTTATAACCAATATTCCACCCATAATCCCCATATAGAAAAATTATTATATACATATTTTTATCAGAAATGTGTTTAAAATATTGCCATGTATATTTATAACCAATATTCCACCCATAATCCCATGTAGAAAAATAATTATATGCATATTATTATCAGAAATGGGTTTAATATATTGCCATGTATTTTTACAACCAATATTCCATCCATAATCCCCATGTAGAAAAATAATTATATGCATATTATCAGAAATGGGTTTAATATATTGCCATGTGTATATATATAACCAATATTCCACCCATAATCCCATGTAGAAAAATAATTATATGCTTATTATTATTAGAAATTAGTTGAATTATCCCTATATATATTTATAAGCAATATTCCATACATAATCCCCATGTAGAAAAATACTTATATGCATATTATTATTAGAAATTAGTTGAATTATCCCTATGTATATTTATAAGCAATATTCCATACATAATCCCCATGTAGAAAAATAATTATATTTATATTATTATTAGAAATGGGTTTAATATATTGCCATGTATATTTATAACCAATATTCCACCCATAATCCCATGTAGAAAAATAATAATATGCATATTATTATCAGAAATGGGTTAAATATATTGCCATGTATATTTATAACCAATATTCCACCCATAATCCCATGTAGAAAAATAATTATATGCATATTATTATCAGAAATGGGTTTAATATATTGCCATGTATATTTATAGCCAATATTCCATCCATAATCCCATTTAGAAAAATAATTATATTTATATTATTATCAGAAATGGGTTAAATATATTCCTATGTATATTTATAGCCAATATTCCACCCATAATCCCATGTAGAAAAATAATTATATGCATATTATTATCAGAAATGGGTTTAATATAGTCCTATGTATATTTATAACCAATATTCCACCCATAATCCCCATATAGAAAAATAATTATATACATATTTTTATCAGAAATGTGTTTAAAATATTGCCATGTATATTTATAACCAATATTCCACCCATAATCCAATGTAGAAAAATAATTATATGCATATTATTATTAGAAATGGGTTTAATATAGTCCTATGTATATTTATAACCAAATGTAGAAAAATAATTAACATAATAATTCAAGCCATATTTCCATCAAAAACAGGTCAAATGCAAGTTTTTTCATTAATTCAGTATAATTGACTATGATCCTGGTGTACAGCTGAATAAAAAAAGCAGCAAGTGAACAGTTAAACATTAGCAACTGCTTCTTGCAACATTGTATCACGCAGGACAGGAAAGAATAACATATTTTTATAAACAACAGAATCATTACCATATATATGTGTATAAAGTGCACTGACATCTAGTGAGAGTTCTCAGTATTGCAGCCAATAATCCAATCATCCCATCATCCCAATATGCAGTTTAGTACGTCCCCTTTTTAACAGTTTATTGAGGATTCATTTAGCTGGGGATTAGGGAGCTGTGGGATACTCTGGAACACCGAACATGGGTGTGAGGAGTGGACACTATCCCCTTAACAGTAGCTTTCTAACTACTTAAGCCCGGACCATATTGCTGGTCAAAGACCAGGCCACTTTTTGCGATTCGGCACTGCGTTGTTTTAACTGACAATTGAGCGGTCGTGCGACGTGGCTCCCAAACAAAATTGGCGTCCTTTTTTTCCCACAAATAGAGCTTTCTTTTGGTGGTATTTGATCACGGTTTTTATTTTTTGCGCTATGAACAAAAATAGAGCAATATTTTTTACTTTTTGCTATAAAAAATATCCCCAAAAAATATAAAAAAAAATATTTTTTTTCCTCAGTTTAGGCCGATATCTATTCTTCTACCTATTTTTGGGAAAAAAATCGCAATAAGCGTTTATCGGTTGGTTTGCGCAAAATTTATAGCGTTTACAAGATAGGGGATAGTTATATTGCATTTTTATAATTTTTTTTTTTTTTACTACTAATGGTGGCGATCAGCGATTTCTTTCATGACTGCGACATTATGGCGGACACTTTGGACAATTTTGACAAATTTTTGGGACCATTGTCATTTTCACACCAAAAAATGCATTTAAAATGTATTGTTTATTGTGAAAATGACAATGCAGTTTGGGAGTTAACCAGAAGGGGGCCCTGAAGGGGTTATGTGTGACCTAATGTGTGTTTACACACTGTAGGGGGGTGTGGCTGTAGGTGTGACGTCATCGATTGTGTATCCCTATAAAAGGGATCACACGATCGATGACGCCGCCACAGTGAAGAACATGGAAGCCAGTTCCGTGGACCGATCGCTGTTCTGCCGATGTAAATGTGCAGGAGGCGGTCCTTAAGTGGTTAAACACTTTCCAGACCCAGTCTTAAAAACTCAGGTCCACTTTCATAATATTCAAAATTCCACCCTTGACTTCAAGGTGACACCAGCACACAATATTGGCCACGATAAAAAATAAAATAATTATTATAATTTTTAAGGCTGTGCCTTCTGAGGTGAACAAGCCCCCTTCACGAAACACCCTTTTTATAGGCATGCTCAGGGGTTTCTAGAAAATTCTGAGGTAAGGTTCATATGGCCTAACCCTAGTCTGCCATGTGACCTTACCTCAAAGCAGCCCAACCTAGTCCAGCTCCCTGCATGCCTGTATAAACCATGGCAAGACTCACATGGCCTAAACTCTATAGGACATGTGACCTCACCTTAGGTCACTAAACTTAAAGCGGAGTTCCGCCCTAAAAATGAACTTTCTATTAACAGCTTGCCTTTAATTAAAAAAAAATGTAAAATAAATGATTTACTCACTTCTATCTGGGTGTTACTAGGCAGATTTCGTAATCTGCCCAGCTTCTGGTCCTAGTCCTGTCCTAAGACCCCCATTGCCTCCTGAGAAATGATGACACTCATTTCCAAGGAGTCTCTGGGCATTACTGTGCCTAAAAATCACCTAGCATGCACCTCTCCCTGAAAACCAGGAAGAAAAGTTTCCAATGATTTCTGGAATGATTGGGGAGCTATTAATATGTTTTAGGGACTATTTAATGTGATTAATTTTAGCTTGCAAAAAAAAAAAATATGCCCGGAACCCTGATTTAAACAAGGTCCCTGTGTGCCTCAGGCAGACAAGGGGAGCCTTGAAACTGTCTCCTGTCGTAATCCCATGAGGAAATGGGGGTTCCTAGAAACCTCTTCCCCTTTTCTTTCATTCTCAAAAAGAACCCATACATTACTTAACAGCCATAGAATCTATTTTTTATGAAGTAATTTCTTATTGTGTTTTTGGGCCTCCATGTAATGTCTTCGGTGAGCTTCCAAACATCTCTCACTTCCATTTGTTTGGAACGAGCCCTGCATTTTAGTTGCTGTCATGTGAGGTCTATGCACACTACACATTCTATAGTCCTTAATCCCTAGTCCATCCTGGGAGTGAGCAAGAGATGGTGGTTATGTTCCTACATACAGGGCAGTTTAAAGGAATTTGGGGGCCCCAAGCAAAATGGGGCCCCCAAGAACCCCCCCTCCCCGCATGCAAAGCCTACGTTAGCACTACACTAATTTTTTACACCCATGTTATTACTCCTCCCCCCTAGTCCCTATGTTTTTCTATTCTTACCTCACCTTCTTCTCTGTAGGCTGCCGCTGTAGCGTGGCTGAGCTCCTCTTCCCCCTGTCAGTCCGGTGCTCTATCATTATGGGCCCCCAGTCCCCTATCAGATAGTGCCCGGGCTGGGCCGGGTACCACGCGGTACAGGAGATTCAGTTTCCTGTGTTCCCGGCCGGACTGACAGGAAGTGAGCACTCGGTGTACACTTCCTGTCAGTTCGGCCTGGAACAGGAAACTGAATCTCCTGTACCACTTGTGGTACCTGGCCGGACTGACAGGACTTCAGGAGGAAGGAAGAGGAGCTTGGCCACGCTACAGCCTGGGAAGGGGAAGTTGGGGGCCCCTGGCCAGCTCGGGGGCCCCAAGCAATTGTTTGTTTTGCCTGTCCTGTAGCGACGGGCCTGTCTACATACAGTGGGACCATGGAGAATGAATGTAGTCCCTCTCTAACAGGAAGTCCTCGGATCACAGCAGCCACAAAAATGGCAGTAGAGGAGAAGCAGAAGGTACTTTTTTGAGTCAAGAATACACACTTGAAAAGATTTTTTTTAAAACATTTATTGTCACTTTAGGCTTCACTAGTCGTAAGATGAAGGAAAATGTTCCCATGCCAACACATGAAAAAGTGAGATAATTACATACTAAAAATAGTGTTACTTCAGCTCAAAGAATCACATCTCTGGCTGGTAAATTCCTAGAAATCCTTGGGATTGTAGTGCTATTTTCATGTCTGCAGTTGACAGAAAGCTATATAGTGGAATACAGTGCTTGTCAAATATTTGTAACAAGCTGACCTTAGAGCATTGATATATTGGGCATATAGGGAACAAAATGATAGAGCAGGATCTGGTGTCCTGCTAAGATGACAATTTTCAAGCTGAACTCAAGGCAAAGAGGTAAACAGACAGATGTTTACTAGACATGTGCACACTGAAATTATTTGTTTCGGAATTTCGTTTTTGTTCGAAAAATAAATAAATTGAGTTACTCCCGAAATTCATTTTCATTTATTTTGTTTCGTTAAACACTTAAGTACCGCCTAACGCTGATATACGTCGACAGAATGGCACGGCTGGGCACAGACCTGTACGTCGCCTTTAACCACTTGTCCACCGCCCACCGTCAAACGACGGCGGGCGGAGGACTCCATTGTTCTGACAGCACGTCATATGACGTGCTGTCTCTTTAAAGCCGCGGGCGGGCACGCGTGCACACGCCGCTCTGCTGGGATCCCGGTGCGAGTGCCCGGCGGCAACGATCGCCGCCGGGCACACGCGATTGCCCAGTAACTGAGCGGGGACGTGGAGCTCTGTGTGTAAACACAGAGCTCCACGTCCTGTCAGGGAGAGAGGAGAGCGATGCTGTGTCCCTTGTACATAGGGACACAATCGGTCACCTCCTCCAGTCACCCCCCCTCCCCCTACAGTTAGAACACTCATAGAACACACATTTAACCCCTTCCCCGCCCCCTAGTGGTTAACCCCTTCACTGCCAGTCACATTTATACAGTAATCAATGCATATTTATAGCATTGTTCACTGTATAAATGTAAATGGTCCCAAAATTGTCACAAAAGTGTCCGAAGTGTCCGCCATAACGTTGCAGTCCCAATAAAAAAATCGCAGATCGCCGCCATTAATAGTAAAAAAAAAAATAATAAAAATGCCATAAACTATCCCCTATTTTGTAAACACTATAAATTCTGCGCAAACCAATCGATAAACGCTTATTGCATTTTTTTTTTATCAAAAATATGTAGAAGAATACGTATCGGCCTAAACTAAGGAAAAAAATATTTTTTTTATATATTTTTGGGGATATTTATTATAGCAAAAAGGAAAAAATATTGCATTTTTTTTCAAAATTGACGCTTTATTTTTGTTTATAGCGCAAAAAATAAAAACCGCAGCGGTGATCAAATACCACCAAAAGAAAGCTCTATTTGTGGGAAAAAAAGGTTGCCAATTTTGTTTGGGAGCCACGTCGTACGACCACGCAATTGTCAGTTAAAGCGACACAGTGCCGGAAGCTTAAATTTCGTCTGGGCAGGAAGGGGGTGTAGGTGCACAGTAGGCAAGTGGTTAAGAGCCCAGCTGTGGGTCGCACGCATGACCCGGTCCGAAGCTCCGTGACCGCGCCCACGGAACCCGCGGACCCGATCGCCGCCGGTGTCCCTTGATCGCTCACAGAAGCTAAAGAACGGGGAAAGGTATGTGTAAACACACCTTCCTGTTCTTCACTGTGGCAGTGACACTGATAGTCTGTTCCCTGATATAGAGAACGACGATCAGTGACGTTATGCCTACAGCCACACCCCCTACAGTAAGAATCACTCCCTTAGAGCACACTTAACCCCTTAGCGCCACCTAGTGGTTAACACCTTCACTGCCATTGTCAGACTCATTTTCACAGTAATCAGTGCATTTTTTAGCACTTTTCGTTGCGAAAATGACAATGGTTCCAAAAATGTGTCAAAAGTGTCTGATGTGCCCACCATAATGTCGCAGTCACAAAAAAAATCGCTGATCGCCGCCATTACTAAAAAAAAAATTATTGATAAAAATGCCATAAAACGATCCCCTATTTTGAAAACGCTATAACTTTTGCGCAAACCAATCAATAAACGCTTATTGCAGGTTTTTTTTATAACAAAAATAAGTAGAAGAATACGTATCGGCCTAAACTAAGGGAAAATGTTTGTTTATATATTTTTGGGGGATATTTATTATAGCAAAAAGTAAAAAATATTGTTTTTTTTCAAAATTGTTGCTCTATTTTTGTTTATGTTTTAAAACGCTCTTAAACCAAGTTACTCTCAAACCAAGGTTTTACTGTAAATAAACATGATGGGCCAGATTCAGAAAGAATGGCCTAAGTTTCGGGGGGCGTAGCGTATCTCATATACACTACCGCCGTAACTTAGAGAGGCAGGTACCGTATTCAGAAAGAACTTGCGCCCTAAGTTACGGCGGCATAGTGTAAATGGGCCGGCGTAAACCCGCGTAATTCAAAGTAGGCTTGTAGTGGGCGTGTTGTATTACAATGAGCTGTGACCCCATGCAAATGAGGGTCCAAACGAACGGCGCATGCGCCGACCGTGGACGTATCCTAGTGCGCATGCTCCAAAATCACGTCGGCTAGAGATACGTCGAACACTGCCTACGATGTGAACCTAACTTACGCACTGCCCTATTTGCGTACGACTTACGCAAACGGCGTAAACGACATACAATTCGACGCTGTTCCGACGTCCATACTTAACATTGCCTGCGCCTCATATAGCAGGGGTAACTTTACACCGCCTTACGTAAACAACGTATATCAATACGCCGGACGCAACTACGTTCGTGATTCGGCTTATCTAGATCATTTGCAGATTTTTAATGGGAACGCCGAATGCGTCCAGCGTAACTATGTGCCCACGATACACCGGCGTAGGCAAGTTACGTCAGACAGCTGAAGCCATGTTTTTCGGCGTATCTTACTTTCTGAATCGGCGTAAAGATGCGACGGCACACATTTGAAATTACGGTGGAGTATCAGGAGATACGCCGGCGTACATCCTTTCTGAGTCTGGCCCTTTAATGCCTAAGCATTTGTAATTGAAACAATTTTCTGGGCAAAGTGCTGCATTATTTGACAGGAATGCAGGGGTGCCAATATTTTTGGCCATTACTGTATGTTAATCCAGAGAGGTATCTATTTACCTCTCAGTATCAGGAAAACATTTTTTTCCAGTAGGAATACTGTGGATGATACTATAGGGGTTTTTGTGCCTTTGTCTGGATTAAATATGGGAATACAGTTGTGAGAATGCAAGTTTTTCCCTTTGGTTATAATTGAAGAGCATTTCTTTTGGTCGGTATTACACCAACGTGATGGAACAGAGTTTGTTGTACCTGAACATTCCACAGGATTGCTTTTTAGAAATAAATCATATATTGACAAGCAGATTTTATTATTTTCTCCAGCAGGCTTAATGAACCAGCAGGAAATCATTGTTTCTGTTTGGGAAGAGGAAATGAATACTGCTGTGCCGTATAGGGAATATGTTGTAGCAGACACAATTTTCATGGTTGGTGTTCGGTGCTGGAATGAGATAGTGGAGACAGTTAAGAAAATAATAAGTTAACATTTAGGCTGAATTCATACTGTCATGGTGCGTTACTGTATATATGTAAATAAAATGTGCAGTATTTTGTGCAATAATGTGCGATGTATATACAAAAGTTTTTTTTTTATATAAACATTAAAACATGAGGTACAAACGATCAGTCTTTTACATCTTTTGAATGTGGCCAAATCCTTAGACCCAACTTGCTTAAGTCACTTACACCGTCGGATCTAAGTTGTAATGTTACGCTGGCCGCTAGGTGGCGTTCCCGTCGATTTCTGCATCGAATATGCAAATGAGCATGATACGCCGATCCCGAACGTATTTGCGCGCCGTCGTCATAGTTTACGTAGTTTGCGTAAGCGTAAGGTTACCCCTGCTATATGAGGGGTAACCTTGCGTAGGTCTGGCGTAAGCCATGTTAAGTATGGACGTCGGGACAGTGTCGGGTTTTTCCATCGTTTACGTAACTCGTCGCGAATAGGGCTGTACGTTAATTACGTTCACGTCGAAACCAATGCATTTGCGTCGTATTATGGAGCTTGCGCAGTGGGCTTCTTTTACGGCCGACACATGCGTAGTTCGTTCGGCGTGGGGGCGCGCTTAATTTAAATACAGCTCACCCCCCTCCTTCCTTATTTGACGCGGCCTTACGCCATCCCCTTTACGCTACGCCGCCGCAAATTACGGAGCAAGTGCTTTGAGAATACAGCACTTGCCTGTAAAAAGTGCAGAGGCATAGCGTAAATGGGTTACGCTATGCTCGGCTCATAAAGCGGAGATGTACGAGAATCTGGCCCACTGTGTCTAATGGTAAATCCAGCTTTGGCTGCAAGTCAGACTTGGGGCATAATGTTTTCTAATGTAAGTTCGGTTATGACATGACTGCAGTCTCTGCATCATCCCCAAACAAGACTGGGACCTGATTGCCTTGCCTAAGGATAAAAGTCCAACCTTCACCTTTATCTGTTCTTTGTCAGCAGTGCTATTTTGCAACGTAATGATCCTCTGGGTTATTTCTTAGGCTGTCAGTTGCAAGGACAGCAAGTAAAAAGGGTTTCTTCTTTTCCATTAGGCCAGAATTATATTTATTATTGCCCGACACTGAGAAGTACTATTGATGTAGAAAATGAAGTAAGCCATTGCTGCCATTTCATTTCATTACAATTTACTGTGCTCTCATCATTTCATGAGTTTTGGCATTAGGTTTTTGGTCTTTGCATTTTTCTCTTTCCATAAAACAACCAATTTATAGTCTAACATTTTCGTTTTGCCTCTTTATCTACCAAATGAGTAACAGAAATACGTAATCTATGTTATTTTGTATACTGTTATGTTATCAATCATTATTTTGGAGCATGCAAATTCTTGTTCAAATGTTTTTCTAAACAGACTATTATCTTCCCATCTGCAGGAGAAGTATTTCTCGCTGACATTTTGTAGTTATCACCAGTTGTGATAATAAAGAAGGTAGAGCAGTGAATGACAAATGATAGGCTCTTAGTTGATGGGTTTTATTGCTGTGGGCATGCTGGTGTGCCAGATTAATCCATGGCACCTCCGGTCTCTGCGGATGCACCTGACATTCCCAGTGAGAAGACTGCCAAGGGGCACCCCATTCCAAGAATACAGGGCACACTAGACTGTCAGAATGATAAATGTGAAGGGGTTTTCACTGCGGAAATATGCTCTCAGTTCAGCGACTGGGTGTCTTTGTCCTAGGAACCAAAAGTATCTTTCACTAGAGAGCAAGGATTTTGCTAGACATAGACATTTTCTTTTAACCTCTTCAGTGATGCTTTGCACAATGTGCTGTCGAGGGATGCTTAGAAGCATGAAGCCTTATAGGCCCGGATTCACAAAGCACTTACGCTGACGCCGACGTAAGTACAAATGTGCGCCGACCCACAAACCAAGATACTTCGAAAAATAGGCTTCAGCCACCGATGTAACTTTCCTATGCCAGCGTATAGTGGGCGCATATTTACGCTGGATGCATGTGGTGCTCCCATTGATTTTTTAATTAAAATATGCAAATGAGGCAAATACGGCGATTCACGAACGTACTTGCGCCCGGCGCATAATTTACGTGGTTTGCGTAAGTCGTACGTCCGGCGTAAAAGTTATTCCCCAAATAGGAGGCGCAACTCATGCAAAGGTATGGACCAGGGATTTTATGTAATTTACATTGTACGTGAATAGGGCTGGGCGTAGGCAGTTGTTTCGACGTGATTGTGAGCATGCGCACTGGCATACGTCCACGGGACGGCGCATACGTTGTTCGTTTTAAGCACTTGTCTGGCACTCGGCCCATCATTTGCATGGGGTCACGCCTCATTAGCATGGCTCACGCCCACTTCCACCTACATCGGCTTACGCCGACGAAATATACGCCACGCTGGTGAAACGTTGGGAGTATGGCTTTGTGAATTCCATGCTTGCCTCTCTGTGCAGCGCCGGCGTAGCGTAAAGAAGATACACTACAGCGGCATTAAATATGCGCCGATGTATGTGAATCCGGGCCATAATAGGTAAAGTTGTCCGTTCAGCACCATGGACAGGGCTAACCACTTTACAGCTGACTGAGGCATATGTAGCTCTGATACAAAATATATGGGAATAAATAAGAGCGAACATAAGCTGTAAGTAACTCCTTGCAGATATTTCCGGCTATAAATGCAAGTAGTAAATGTAGCAAGCAGATCCAAACTAGTTAAAGGGATTTTTAAATGTTTTTTTCAGTAAAAAAATGTGTATACAATTTTTTTTATATATTGCAGCTCACTGGTCTTTAGATATGGTGGCTGTATTACTTTCCTTTTCCTTTTGTATTCTCCAGATTATTTCGTTCCAGTACCAAGTATTCTTTTTGCACTTTTAAATAAATAAAACAATGGTATATTTAACACATTAAAGCGGTTGTCAAGGCTTGATTTATTTTTATTTTTTTAAAGAAAAACATATTATACTTATCTGCTCTGTGCAATGGTTTTGCACAGACCGGCTTCAAACGTCCTCTTCTGGGGTCTCCCATCGGCACTGGCTGCTCCTCCTCTTCTGTGTCTGCCAATATAGCAAACTGCCATGTGGCTCACTCCTGAGATGGGCTGTGTGCATCCTTAGACAGACACACAGCGTGGCTTAGACCCACCTTACAGGATTTGATTGATGACAGCAGGAGCTAATGGCTCCTGCTGCTGCCTCTGAGTCCTGTGAGGAGAGGAACTGAGTCCTGTGAGGAGAGGAGCTGCAGATGGATACAGAGCTGGATTAAGATAGGACTCAAGTAAGTATTTAGGGGGGTGTGGGTCAGTGCCAGAGGGGGCCCAAGACTTATTATTATTTTTTAAATAATTATAACATTTGTTTCAATATTTAAAAATAATAAAGTGCTTAAATGTCAGGCCGTGGCTCTTGGAAGTGGCTCCGGAGGGGGGAGGAGATAAATGAGCGGAATTTCCACTTTTGGGTGGAACTCCACTTTAAGTACAAATATTAAGGCTGTGTCAAAAACACAAGGACACGTCGTTTATCCTCTGCATACAGAAAGGATTCTTTACTTACTTACTTACGAACTTTGAGAATGTAATAAGTCTTTCCCAAGAACTGGTTCTGGCATGAGGTGGTCTAGCAATGACTGCAATTTGGCCAGCCCAGAAGTGAAAGCCACATTTTGATAAGTGTGTGGCTGCCCTTGCTTGAAAGAAGACTTCTGTAGAAGGGACATGTTGGAAAGTTTCAATTGGTGGCTACAGCCAATTAGAGGGTGCTGCTGTGATAATGCATTGCCCCAGGATGAGGTATTTCTCCCCCTCCGGATGTGTGAATGGAGGAGTTTGGCTGAATGAAAAAAAAAAGACTTATGCCGCGTACACACGATCGGAAATTCTGACAACAAATGTTCGATGTGAGCTTTTTGTCGGAAATTCCGACCATGTGTAGGTTCCATCGTAAATTTGAAATTCCGATCGTCTGTATGCACAAAAATCCTACACATGCTTGGAATCAATTTGACGCATGCTCAGAATCATTGAACTTAATTTTCCTCGGCTTAGTGTTGTACGTCTTGACGTTCGAAATTTCCGACAACATTTGTGTGACCGTGTGTATGCAAGATTTAAAGTTTGTTAGTTTGAACCAGAATTCACGGAAAAAAAAATCCACGGTTTTGTTGTTATGTACGCGGCATAAAAGTGTATGGCCAGCTTTATTCAGTAGATTCAGAAAAGGGCTGTGTCTCTCTAAATGCAGAAAATACTAATATCTGAAATAAGGCTGCTAAATGCTGAACCAGGTTGTATATAATTGCCTTTGGGAATTAGTAATTGTTTTGGGCTGCTAGAACAAATAATTGTATTTTTTTTTTTTTATTGAACATGGATGGAGATTTTTTTTTCAGGCAATATATGTAACTCCGTAACAAGCTCCTAATCCATAGTGGCAAAGGTATAAATGTCTAGATCATTTGCCACACATGGAATCTTTCTATAATTAAGGGAAGTTGCTATCACAGCTTTTCCAGAGAAATTAAAAGTAAGAAATGGAGATGTTGCATGACATGTGCAACGAGTGGAAAATAAAAGTGCACCATGCGGCAAATTATCACTCTTTACAACATATAGAACGAATGTACAATTCTGTTACATTTACAATATACTGTAATAATTGCATTCTGAAAATATTATGTGTTTATAAAGGGATATTTCTAGAAAAACTGCATATTCTGAGTTTGATCACGGATCCTGGTTCTGATGAAATCTGACACTTGGGGCCAGATTCAGAAAGGACATACGCCGCGTAAGTCCACGGATGCGCCGTCGTATCTATGCGCCTTATTCTTGAAATAACATACGCCTGAAATTTGGCTTCATCCAACCGACGTAAGTCTCCTACACCGTCGGATCTTGGGCACATATTTACGCTGGCCGCAAGGGGCGCTTCCATAGATTTACGCATCGAATATGTAAATGAGCAAGATACGCCGATTCACGTACTTACTTGCGCCCGTCGCTGTAATCTACGCCGTTTACGTAAGGCGTACGTCCGGCGTAAACCTTACCCATGCTATATGAGGTGCAGGTCATGCAAAGGTATGGACGTCGGAACAACTGTCGAATTTTACGTCGTTTACGTAACTCGTACGTGAATGGGACTGAATGAATGAATGAAAACTTGTATAGCGCGGCACATGCGAACTGAATCGCCTCTGGGCGCTTGTTGTTCCTGTCTCCTTTGATATCAAAAGAGAAAAGTCTTGACCTTTTTCCTAAATGCTAGGTGGTTCTCCTCCAACCGAATGCTGGTTGGTAAAGCGTTCCATAGTCTGGGACCTTGGATCGCGAATCTTCTTTCTCCTTTGGACTTGAAGTTGGCTTTCGGAACCTGGAGCAGGTTCTGATTCGTGGATCGCAAAACGCGATTGGGATTATGCGTTTTTATTATTTCGCATAAATAAAGGGGGGCATTCCCATGGACACATCTATGCGTAAGACAGAGAGCTTTAAAAGCAATTCTGTCTTTAACTGGCAGCCAATGAAGGGCTCTCAGTGAAGGTGAGATGGATTCCCAGGGTTTTTTCCCAGTCACAAGTCTAGCGGCCGTATTTTGAACGACTTGCAGACGAGCGATTTGGTACTTGGGGAGGCCGAGGTAAAGGGCATTTGCATAATCCAGTCTGGAGTTTACAATAGCTCCCACCACGACCGCTAAATCTTCTTTAGGGATGAACGGAGTGAGTCTGCGTAGTAGGCGCAGTAGATGGTGAGATCCGCTGACTACTGACCCTATTTGTGCGTCCATTGTCATAAAGGAGTCAAAAATGACCCCTAGGCTTTTGACTTTGGCGCTAGGGGTGATGAGCTTGCCCAGAATACGCGGGGGGGTCCACGCTGTTGAAGGTTGATTCCTACGCTTGGCGTGAAACAGAAGAAGTTCTGTTTTCGCTCCATTGAGTTTAAGATAACTCTTTGTCATCCAATCCTCTATCAAGGAGAGGCAAGTCTCTAGATTGAGGTGGTGATCCTGTCTATTGCAGATGCGGAAATACAATTGTGTGTCGTCTGCGTATGAGTGATAGAGCAGTTTTTTGCTGCTGATAATCTCAAAAAGAGGACGAAGATAGATGTTAAACAGCACTGGTGACAGCGGCGATCCTTGAGGGACTCCGCATGTTACTGTGCATTTTTCTGACGTAAAAGGTCCTAACTTTACTGTTTGCGATCGGTTTTCCAGAAAAGAGGAGAACCAAGATAAATCGCCTTCTGCGACTCTGGCTACTTCAGCAAGCCGAGTCAGTAACAGTTTGTGGTCTACAGTGTCAAAAGCTGCACTTAGGTCCAACAGAACTAGAAGACAAGATTCTCCTTCGTCTGCGGCCTTGAGAACATCGTCCCATACTTTCAGCAGTGCTGTTTCCGTCCCGTGTCCGGGACGGAAGCCTGATTGCAATGGGTCAAGTAGCTTGTAGGTATCTAGATGCTGTTGCAGCTGTTGTACCACTACTTTCTCCATTATCTTAGAAAGTACGTTGAGGGTTGTTATGGGACGGCGGTGGAGTGGGTCCTTGGGGTCCAGGGAGGGTTTCTTCAGGATGGGTTGGATTATACCTTCTTTCAACTGTGTGGGCACTTTGCCCTCCAGAAAAGACTGGTTGATAAACTGCGTGATGGGAGGAGCCAGGATGTCGGCGCATTCCTTCAGCAGTTTAGTGGGGATAATGTCATTCGGCGCTGTGCTATTTCGCAGAGTACAAATGACATTCTTAGTGGTCTCGATGGAGATGGGTTCCAGGGTAAACTTACCTGATAACGGAGAATTACTATGGGTGCTGTGTGAGAGGCTGCAGGGGGGGCTAAGGGGGGAATTGTTTTGCTGAATGCTTTCACGGATTGCCTCGATTTTATTAATGAAGTAATCCGATAGTTCATTGCAAAATTCTTGTGTATCCGAACTGGGGGCTTTGATGCATTCTGGTTCCATGGTCTGGGTGACCATCTTGAAGAGTTCGCGGGGGCGGTTAATGGCACCGTTGATAGCCTCCGAAAAATAATTTTTCTTGGCTTGGAAAATTCCTTTGTGGTATTTTCTTGTCGCTGCCTTGTAGATGGATAGGTTTAGCTCTGAGGAACATCTTTTCCAGGCAGATTCTGCCCTTCTGCGTTCTTGCTTCAGTAACGACAGCTGGTTGTTAAACCAGCTGTGGTTGTTTTTCCGGATGCGGGTACTTCGTTTCGGCGCTACCAAGTCAGCTGACTGTAGCATAGCCGAGTTAATGGCTTCCAGTGTTTCAACGGCCGTTTGATGCGGCTGAGTTGTTTCTATTTTTTTCCTTAAAGTCGTTTTGAAGAGTTCCGAGTGGAGCTTCTTCTGGCATCTAGTCCAGTGTGTTGTCACTGGATTTGATGTTTTTGTTGCAGGGGGGATGGTGGAAATCCTGAATATAATTGCATGGTGGTCTGTCCATGGCAACTTTTCATTTTCCCAAATCTTTATTTCCAGAGATTGTCTGAAAATAAGATCAAGTGTGTGACCTGAAGCATGTGTGGGCCCACATACTAATTGCTGCAATCCTAATCCTTCCAGGTGGTCAATACAGGTGTCGGCAATGGGGTCTAGTGAGGAGTTGGCCCAGAGATTGAAATCCCCGAGCAGCAAAAGATGTTTGCTGATGAGGGTATAAGTGGAGAAGAAATCTGTCCATGATGATAGCAGCTGCGATTTTGGGCCGGGCGGCCTATAGCAGAGCAGAACGTGGATGGTCTCCTTTGTATTTGCTTGCAGTTGCAGAGTAAGGGTTTCCATGAATGGAAGAGGGTTTTGGCGGACTGGTTTGGTGATCGTAAGATGAGTCTTGTGGATCACCGCCAGGCCGCCTCCTCTTTGCCCTATTCTGTTTTCCGTTATAATACGGTAATTTTCTGGCACCAATTCTCCCAGAATGGTGTTACAGTCGGCTGTGAGCCAGCTCTCTGTAATAAAAAGACAGTCTAGATCTTTTTGTTGAATGAAGTCGCGGATTTCAAGTCGGTGTTTTACTGCCGATCTTGTGTTGATCAGAGCACACGATATGTGCTTGAGCTGGGGTGAATGGCTGAAATGTTTGACCGTCGATCTATGATCGATTCTCAATAGTCGCTCAGTTCTTAGGGCCTTTTTAGTGATGGCTGGCAGTATTGCGGCGCATTGCCTCAAACTCCAAATGGTATCGGCAGAATATTGCCGACATGCCATGACTGGGCGTAGGTTACGTTCACGTCGTAGGCATTGAGCCGTCGTATCTTAGGGAGTATATGCAATGTGAGTCTGAGCATGAGATGAGATGAGATGTGCTACGCCCGCACAAATATACGCCGCCCTACGTGAATCTGGCCTATGGTGTTGATTTACTAGACCTACTTCCTGAAAGTCAGACAGACTGTCCCAGGGGCTGATAATTTCATGCTCTGTGGACTTTTTAAAGCAGGGTTCCAACCACTCTCAGCAATTTTTAAAAGTATGTCCTTTTATAATGCGTTATAATCTTAAAACTAAGTTCACTTACTATTTTCAAATCCACCGCCGCTCCGCAGAGTAAAGAGACTTTTTAACCTCCTTAGCGGTAATCCCGAGTCGGGCTCGGGGTGAATTTTTTATACCAAAAGTGATATCCCCGAGCCAGACTCAGGATTTCATTGCAGGATACAGGGGAAAGTTACTTACTGTGTCCCTGGATCCTGCGATGTGTCCCCGCTGTGTGTGCGAGCTACCCTGCTGTGTCTCCTTGATCGATTCACAGTGCCACCGAGCTCCATTCCCTGCGACGTTAGGACGTTACGACGCACAGGGACGGAGTTTGGCCCCAAATTCAAAAAGTGAAGTGAAAAACACAATACACATACAGTATACTGTAATCTTATAGATTACAGCACTGTATGTAAAAAATACACCCCCCCCAGTGTCCTGCATCTACTTTTATATAATAAAAACAGTTCTTTCTGCCTGGAAACTGTAGATTGTTCATAGCAACCAAAAAGTGTCCCTTTACATCAAAAGAGCTTTTAGAGCAGCTAGAAAACATGAATAATAAATTAGAATTACTTGCAGAATTGAGAGATAGCGATTTGTGGGGGAATTCGTCATCAAACAATAAAAATAATGACAACGACAATTCTGCAACTGAGCAAATTTCAGTGTTTTTGATTTGATTACATTATTGAATAATTTTTATTATAATTACATTATTATTTGTTATAATTATTCATAGTTATTTATTATATTATAATTTATGATTTTGTTTTTCAAACTTTATCATACCCAGGATGTCTACTAGACTCTTGTTTGTACAAATTTAAGTGAGTTTTTCCTAATGCTGCGTACACACGGCTGTTTTTTGTCTTGTAAAAAAACTTAGTTTTTGCTCATGAAAAAAAACTAACAAACTTCATTTTAAAAAACGACGTTGCCTACACACCATCATTTTCTAAAAATGCTCTTGCAAAGCGCGGTTACGTACAACACGTACAATGGCACTCTGTTCCATTCCAGCTCGCGTCATAATTTGCTTCTGAGCATGCGCAGGTTTAAAAACGTTGTTTTAAACATCGTTTTAGCGTACACACGATAATTTTTTATGACACAAAAAACAACATTCTGAAAAACGACATAAAAAATTGAAGCATGTTCGAATTTTTTTTTTTTTGTCGTTTTTTAGAAGACATAAAACGACGTTTTGCCCACACACAATCATTTTAAATGACGTTTTTTAAAACGTTGTTTTATTTCATCACAAAAAACGACCGTGTGTACGCGGCATAAGAATTGCAGGCCTACAGTATAAAACGCCAAATTTCCATGCAAAATAATTGTACCGCTTTTGGTACATAATTTCAGGCATAATCATACCGCCAGGGAGGTTAAAATTCATTCCCAAAGGTTCTCATTTTGCTTGTGGGCATTGTAAAGCCCACAAGCACTTACTTCCTGGAAGTCGATGATGAGGAGTGATCATGGACCGCCTGTCCCACCCCATTCTCACGCATTTGCATTGTAATAACAGTGCGGCGCCGTCAAGCACTCGGGTTGCCATCACAACAGGCGGTGGCGTCGGAAGTGCAACGAAGAACCCTGTAAAAAGCCAAAACTCTAATAAAGAATACTAAAAGGAGAGCAGAATAAAAGTTCCAATTTTTTTTTATTATGTCAGCCTGCATCTTAATAAAATAAATAAAAAATAATCTTCACTGAATCGCGTCACTTCCGGTCTCAAAGTCCCGCGATTCTAGACCTAGGGGAAGCGCACAGCATCCTGGGAAATGATGACACACATCTCCCAGGAGCACTAGCGTGCTGAGGAGCCGAGGGAGATGACATCATAAACCGAGGTGATTCTGAAGGCAGATTTCGTGGAAACACATAGCAACAGGCATTTCCATTTTTTTTTTGCACATTAATGCAAAAAAATATTTTCGATGGAAACTCTGCTTTAATGCCGCGTACACGCAAACAATTTTCGGCATGTAAAAAATGAAGTTTTTCAGCCTCTAGAAAAAACAAAGTTTTTTCCAACTTCATCATTAAAACTACGTTGCCCTCGGATTTTTTTTTTTTTCTCTCTCATGTTCTATTCTCTGGAATATTCTACTGCAACGTTTCTCTTTCCTGCTGTCTTCTCTCCACACCCCGCCTCACCCTTCTCTTCTTCTTCCCCTCTCCTTCTCTCTTCTCTTCTTTCTTCTTCCTCCTTTTCCCCATCTCTTGCCCCCTCTTTTCCGCTCTTTCTCTATTTTTTTCTTTTTGGGATCCGGGAATATGCTGTTGATTCTAACTGAGGGTTCATCTTTGTATTTCCTTATGTTTGTATGTTTCTCCTTACATATGCCATGGGCATTTTGCACCAGTGTACCCCTTTGCATAATTTCAATAAAATATTTTTTTTTTAAAAACTACGTTGCCCACACACGATCGTTAAAAAAAAAAAATGCTCTAGCAAAACACGGTGACGTACAACATGTAAGACGGCTCTATAAAGGGGAAGTTCCATTTGGATGACGCCACCCTTGGAGCTGCTTTAGCTGATTTTGTGTTAGTAAAAAACAATTTGCGCTTTTCTGTCTGTTACAGCGTGATGAATGTGCTTACTTCATTACGAACGGTAGTTTTACCAGAACGAGCGCTCCTGTCTCAAAACTTGCTTCTGAGCATGCACAGGTTTTTCACGTCGTTTTAGCCCACACGCGATCATTTTTTACAACCGGAAAAAAGACATTGTTTAAAACGTTAAAAAAATGCAGCATGTTCGATTTTTTTTTTTGTCATTTTTCAGAACCCGAAAAATGATGTGAAGCCCACACATGATCGTTTTAAATGACATTTTTTAAAAACGTTGTTTTTTTAATGCCGAAAAACGATCGTGTGTACGCGGCATAAGTGTAAATCAAGCAAATTACTTTGTTATAGGTAATGTCAGTGTTTCCATATCATGTTTATACTGTTTATTCAATGCATTAGTTTTCAATAGGAGTTCTGTAATTTCTCAGGTTGCCAGTAAAAAATGTGCTCTGCCAGTAAATGTTCCATGTTTTGTCAGTAAAAAATGCTGCCGGAGGTTGGCAACCCTGATTCCTGCACCCAGTTTCACTTCAGCTTCTTTGTTGCTCCTTAGGTCAAGATGATCTGCTGCCCAATATGACGTTTTTACATAGAGAGGCAATGACGCACAGTCTGTGGACATGTAAGTAACCCTTCCTTGACTGAAACCTGCAGCCTAGGGAGCAAGGAGTGGGTGCCTGCCTGTCATATGTTCCCTCTCACACAATCTATCTAAGGACACTGTGTTGTATCACGGTTACATGATCGTTTATGTTTTTTTTTCCCAGAGATGTGCAAAGAGAAATCACACAAACATTTGCAGATAAAATCAAACAGATAAAGATAACAAATATAATAATTAGAAAAATGTAACAAGAAACTTAGCTATAGATGCCTTTTGCCAAGGACCCATTTTATGGCTTGTCAAATTATCAAACCAGACGTGTTCTTCTAGCAGCCCTGGTGAGAGGCTAACTTATTCCAGTTTTGGCTGTGGTATATATTTATTATACCAGTCATAGCCCTTGGAAAAGTAGAAGTACCTTGAAAAGAGAATAGCACACACTCCGGAAGGGGGTTGGAGAGTTGGTCAGTTCATGATGACATTCCTGTAGCATTAGGTCTGTCAAGGTAAAACCATCCCTATACCCCAGGCTTGGGATGCATTTTTAAGGATTATCGAGCCATATAAAATAAAATCGAATCTTCTCCATCACACTATAATATTTCTCCAGGTGAGTAGAGCCTGGCTGAGCATTTACAGCAAACCAGGGAAAGCAGATCCATTGGCTGCCAGAACTTGTATAAAGAGGGAGAGTGGTGATTGATTTAAGGGGGAACAGCCTTACCTGTAGTGGGTACAAGGTATGGACTAACCAACCACCAATGTCAAAAAGTACCAGTGACCCTTCTCCCTCCACAATTCACCCCCCTCACTCACCTCCACAGAACATAAGTGCCCCCTCTCTTCCCCAGAGTACCAGTGCCCGCTCCCTCTGCAGAGCACTAGTTCGCTCCCCCTTCCTCCCCACCTTCTTCTCCAGAACATCAATGTCCCCTCTATTCCACATAGTACCAATGCCTCCTCCCTTTTCCTTTGCAAAGCATTAGTGCCCCCACTCTCCTCCACACAGTGTAAGCCCCCACTTTGAAGAGCATCAGTGCCCCCTCTCCACAGAATATCAGTGCTCCCCTGCATCTCAAAGAGCATCAGTGCCCCCTCTCCTCCACAGAGTACCAGTGCCTCCCCCTCTCCCTTTGAAAAGCATTAGTGCCCCTCTCTCCTCAACAGGATACCAGTGCCATTCCTCCCTTTAAAGAGCTTCAGTGCCCTACTCACACTCCACAGAGTAACTATGCTCCTCTTTTTCCTCCACAGAGTCCTCTTCTTTCCACTACTGGGGCATTTTTTTCTCTAGTTAACCACCAACACCAAGCATTTTCTCCCATTGATCACAGACTCCAGGCATTTCTTCTCTCCCATTAATCACCAAATCAATGTGGGTGATAGCGCAATTTGTAAACATAACATAACATAAAAACTGAGTGATATATATGGTGTGCACAAAAAGTATCAAAGTGCCAAACTTAATAGGTCTGTCAAGGACAGAAAGTAAGTCCAAAGGAAGTGCTAAATCATAAATCAGTGCACTAATAGTCCATATTGGTGAAAAAGCAGTGTAAAAGGATGTCCACTGGTCCAGAGAATGAGGAAATGAACACCACCACACAGTTCGTCTGGTCTCCCAGAACTCTCACCTTCAGCTGGTCAAAATCAGGCATATAAGATGATCCTCTGTGTGGACAACCTCCCTCAGTGTTTTTGTTAGCCCCCACGGATCGGTGGGAAGATAGGTACCTGCGATCTCGGGTGACAGTAGAAAACAGGGGAGGGGGAAGGACAAAGAGCCTCCAATAGTGTGTTATCCTTGGTAAGAAATATTTTAATAAAGAATCGCACTTGCAGATAGATGAATAAAAATTTGCATGTAAAACAATGATCGCAGCGCTTGCAGCACGTCACTCACTGCACGTCTTTCCCTTCCCTACGCGTTACGACACAGGATCAGGTATCTTCATCTGGGGAATGCCAGGCATCTCCTCACACTGACCACTGACACTGGCTTTTGTTTTCCTTCTGCTGACCACCAATAATGGGTAGTTTTCATCCCCCTAACCACAAACACTGGACATTTGGGATTTTTTTCTTTCCACTGACCACTGATGCCAGACATTTTCCCACTGACCACTGATACCTTCAAAGCTGGGCACTTCGTTCTCCTGCTGACCCCTCATGCCAGCCATTTTTTTCATCCCACTGACACTGGCAATCTTTCCTTTTGCTTACCAGCAACATAGGGTGCATTATGACACACATACTGTAGTACTGCTGACCGCTGCACTCTATACATTGTGTTTTTTATATATATATATATATATATATATATATATATATATATATATATATAAAAAAGAAAAGCTTATTGGTTTTCTTTACATACTCTTGACTAAAGGAACATTTAGGCTTTTGTATGTCTATAAAATGATATCTTGTGGAACAGTAGTAAGGACTACGGCATATGCATACATCGTATATTGTGAGTAGGCTTAAACTATATTTAACCATGTTTCCTGCCCAATACCCAACACAATTCAGCCATGTGCACTTATTAGCAGCCCCCAGATTGGCCTAGGTTTGGTTAGGCAAATTTACTTATTTGGCTCTCCTGTAATCAGCAGAGCAGTGTGTGATTACTTTAGGCTGCTCTCGGCTCTGCAGGCTGCAAGTTTGATTGCTTCCCCCTGATTTCAGGAGATTTACAGAACATAGTGGGTGGGAGAGTCAAACTAGCAGCCTGAATATTTATGCAGCTCCAGCCAATCCCTGGGGAGCTGTGTCCACATGGTGGTTAGAGGGTGCATAAATAGTTTGAAGTTCCAGAGGAGAGGTTCTCAGCCAGAGGGGCTGATAGCCATTCCTGGCCATTCTGTTCAAGATTCTGCCTAGCTCATTGAGGGAGACACCCAAAACTCGAGGACACTGTGAGTACAGACCTAAGGGAGAAAGGATCTCAGTAACTGAGCGGTTGTTAACCCCTGTCACACTCAGTTTAAGGCTTGCCTGCCTGGGACATTGCATATGGTGTATCAGTGCTGCTCAATTAATGTCCTAACACTTGGAGAACTGTGTGAAAGCGGTTGTACACCGTGGCAGTTACTTAACTTGAAATGAAGTCCTCCAGTGGCACGCTGTCACCGCTGAGAGGACTGGCATCTTCCCCCAGTCTTTCTTCCAGGTTCGGGCTCTGGCAGTATGAGTGGCCAGAACTGCAAAGACATCACTCCGACGCAAGCATGCGGGAGCCCTCGGTTCTTGTGCAAAGCTCTAAAGGTCTGGCATGGTATGCCGGACCTTCAGAGTGCATGCACCAGTGGCATCACTGCCTGCATCCAGGATGAATATCTCCTAAATGGTGCACATTTTGGAGATATTCATTTTACCTACAGGTCAGCCCTATTATAGACTCACCTGTGGGTAAGGGCAGTTTCACACTGGGATTCTATTTTGAGCAGCGATTTAAAGTCGTTTTAGTGATGCTTTTGGCTGCTAGCGGGGCGCTTTTAACTCTTCTAGTGGCTGAATAAAGGGTCAATAGCACCCGCAAAGCACTGCTCCTAAGGCTACTTTTACAATGGATCGCGTTACAGGCACTATAGCGCCTGCAAAGTGCATGTAAAGCGCCTCTCCTTTTATTCCAGTGTGAAAGCCTGAAAAGCACTGCTAAAACGACATTAAAGCAGTACGCCCGCAATGCACCAGTGTGAAAGTGCCCTAAAAGTCAGAAAGCAGACTTTACTGCTGCTTTAAGAAGCTACTGTTAAGGGGATAGTGTCCTCACACCCATGTTCGGTGTTACAGAGTATCCCACAGCTCCCTAATCCCCAGCCAAGTTAATCCTCAAAAAGCTGTTAAAAAGACAACCCCTAAACCGTTTCTTGAGCCAGAGGAGTGGAAATTGTTGTATGCCTGACTGCTACTATATAGAGAGGAAGAATTCAGAGACACAAGCCAGCAGCCCTTACGGGGAAGCTCTGTCATTTTTTGCTGTGGCACGCTACATAAGCCACATGTGTCCTAGTTTCAGGTTGTATTTCTTTCTTAATGTCTAATGTTGGGAAGTATGACATTAGAGCTACTGCTGTAATTATTAGTTACCAAAAGTTATATGTAAGGCTGGGGAAATTAAAGATTAATTCCTCGATTAATCTTTAATTTTTTTGATCGATCAAAATTCTTGACCTCACCGGACAGCCTGGACAGTGAGACTTACCCTGCTGGATGCGAGCAAACTGCATCCATTGGATTGAGGTACCTTTACATCTGTGGAGCAGGAGGATGCATCAGGCTCCGTCAGATGAAGGGGGCAAAAATAACCATTGTTTTCCTGTCCTAAGCAGTTTTGTGCAGACAATTCTTTGTGCATCTGTTCTGTGCGAAAGACTGTTCAGTTCTTCAGGGTATATTGTCAATAAAATGCGATCATGTCTGCTTCCAGAAAATGTAAACACTCTGGTATGTCTGTGTGACTGGCTAAAGTGATGCCTACTTGCCTACTATAAAGTGACTGACAGTCAATATAGTAGATACGTTTTATAATTAAAGTTAACTGAACTGTTACTTAAGTCAGTGCTACAGTTTGAATTTAAAACGTATTTGTGTGAACTGTGAAGTTAAGTCATGGACTGTGGAAACTAACTAGTGTCGGGTGATTGTATATAGTGTATACCACATTTACCACTGACTAATGCAGATTTGCAATATAAGGAGATCAGCTAAAAGTAGTTGGATCTGTATGTGCGTTATAATTATTCAAAATTAGTCGATTCATCGATAAAAAAAAAAAAAACGATTAAAAAATTGTAATCAGTAACAGCCCTAGTTATATTACAACACTTAGGAAAGACATCAACATGTCACAGTTATAAAATACAGTATAAGTACATGAATTTGCAGAAGTAAGCAGCGAAAATCTCTATTTTTATTGTTGGCTTGAAACACATTCAATAGGTCCCTTGACTGCCAGAGAATTCTCCATTTTGAGTTGAGGAAATTGGCCATCTTATTGTACAGCTGACTAGTTATTTATATGTTGAATAAGTGCCCGACATCTGAAATGTAACATATGAGTTTGTGCATTAGGTTACTGCAATTAACATATTTTTTTTAGAGCAATCAAGTGAAAAAATTCAGTAAGCAAATCATGCTACCTAGTAAACACATTAAGGGCCCTTGTACACTTGCGGTTGGGAAGCGGAAAAATGTAGTTGAGCCATGTTCTTACCGCCATCCCTGTCTGCCAGCCAAGGTGTACACATACAGCAGCCACAGCATAAATTATCCTCCGAGTCGCGTTCAGCGGGCAGTACAGGTGCCGAAAGTGATTACAACATTTATAGGGTTAAAACAGGAGGCGAAGAGGTAACTTATCATCTACTCATCACCTGTCAAATGCTGCTGAAAATGATAAACTACAGATCACATTTAAGAGGACTGAGAAGTTCTACCGCTAGTTGACCTTTAGTGGATGAAACAGGCAGTGAGGAGGTGACATTACAGTTTGGCAAAGCCGCGCTCATGTAACAAATGAGTTAAAAAGAGGAATGCTAGGTAACAGTCCTCTATAAATAAATAGTTAATAAATGAAATTATAACAATCTCATACAAATTAATGTGCAACACGGAGCATCCCCCATAAGGTAAGGGCTGAAACAAGCCTCATAGGATGATGACACAAACGCTCCCCTGTAAATTAAATGGTTAACATAATAATTAAAATAATCATCCTAAACTGAAGCAAACGTAGAATGATGTACACCACAGAATATTCTCCTAGGGCAATAGCACAGATGTTCGTACAGTCTTTGCAACTGGCTGTATCAAAGATTACTTGAAAACAGTCCCAGAAAATAAAACAGCAAAAAATTCAGGTAGGATCCTAGTAGTTAACACCACCACAGTGACGAGCTGACAGCATCAAGTGATCCCTTCACCAAAATAAGGGGGGGCCGCTTACCAGAGGGCAAGCTCAATATAGCGATTGGCTATAACCCAGCCGCGGCCTTTAAACTCCTAGATGGTTCTTGGACACGGCTTCCAGCAGATTTCAAAGCTGGCGGTACTCACGGACATCAACCATATAGTGGAGAGAGAAGGATAGGCCAATAGTGTGATTCCGTTTAAACCAAGAGGATTTATTAAAATAAAATAATACTCACAATATAACAAGATTTTAAAAGCATATAAAAACAATCGCCGGCCGGCAGACAGATCGGAGCCCTTCCTCCGTGCGTGGTGACGTCACTGCGCGTCCTCCCATATTGGTGACATATTGACTCCCCACCACCTGTCAAACGCCTACTGAAAATAAAATAACTGTGAATCGCTTTTTAGAGACAATGCATGTGTAAATGAGTCTGCATAGAAAAGCCTGTCCCCTACCAACATGCTGCAGAGAAGGACTCTTGATTGTTGTGTGGAAGCAGTGGTCTCTCTGAAGAAATCTGAACAACTCCCTGCTTAGTCAGACCTGCAATTGTGCAGTCAGCGAATGTCATGCCAGGGCCGTCTTAATAGCATCATGGGCCCCTGGGCAAAGAAATGCTCTGGAGCCCCTACAACGATGGCAGTGCAGGTAAATAAACATCGAGTAGGTAGGAGGCAGACTGCCTTCCCTGTGTATCTATCACTCTCAGTGCTATCATGGGGCCCCCATGGTCTCAAGGACCAGCTGCTTTGGGGAAAGTGCTGGGGCCTCCATGCAGCTGGGGCCCCTGGCCAGTGTCCAGGTGTGCCCTCTCATTAAGACAGCCCTGTGTCATGCTTCCTGCTGACTGGAGAACTCAGCAGTTGCGTGTTGGACTTCTGCAGAGAGACCAATGCTTCCACACAGAAAGCAAGGGTCCTTATCTGCAGCATGCTGGCAAGACATGACAGGCTTTTCTACTCAGGATGTGATTTCTTTTTAAAGAAAGGAACTGTTAGACTTTACACACCTTTAGGTTCAATGCACTTGAAATGTATCAATTAATATAAGCTGAAAGTTAATTTGGGCTTTAATAAAATGGAGGCGGGTGCAGAGGACACAGCCGACAACGGAAGCCTTATAGTAACTCTATAGGTGATGTCACTTCCCATTCATCTCACAGCTGTTGCCGGCTGTGCCCTTTGCAGAGCTTCCACCACTAGGGACTGAACCAGATCTGCTTCAAAAGCAATTTATACTGATTTCTTCTTTACAGGGCTAGATAGGTTAGTGTTAGAATCGTTGATGTCTGTAGATGTAGAGATTTTAGTGTTAGGGTGGACTTACCCCTTAACATAAACAGTCCTGGTCAGTGGCGGGTGGTGTTTTTTTTGGGGGGGGGGGCAAACAACCACGCACCCCTCCCCCCAATTCATTCGGGTCACCTGCAATATCTGAATGTCTATTGCCTGGCCACAGTTTACTTTGAATATATACTTAGTTATATATACAGATGATCAAATGCATAACAAATACACACACAATGCTGTAAAGATGACTGGGTTTTGTCATCATCTAAACATAAGCAGTCATTGGATCCAACCGTGAGCCCTCCGACGGGCTGGTTATTGCAGATATGCCCAGCTGGTAGAGATGATTTTTAAACACTTCAATGCCATTACTTCTGAAGCTCATAAAAACAGAATCACCAACATTCAGATATTTACAGGGATCTGGCAGCTTGTTACTGATTCTCTATTTCACAAACTAGACTATGCGTGCATAATGTAGCAATGCGGGATCTTTTTTTTTGCTTCTTCTTTTATATCTTTTTGAAATCCACTTGCAGAGGTAGAAAAACAAATCCAGGGAAAATAAAGCTAAGCCATGCAGGCGGTCTTGTGGCAAGAATGATGAAAAAGCTGTTGCCTAGGAGTAGACCATCTGCATCATAAATAGTTTCACAATACTGCATCCAATGAAACTGTATTAAAAATTATTGGGACAGTGTTCTAAATCTCAGAAATATCCATCTTCAGGCTTATTCACATTTGACAAGCAGTGAGGAGGTGTTATATCTGTTCCTATCTGCTTGATTTAACCCTATGTAGCACCCTCATCCTAGAATAGGGCTACAGGTAAATTTAGTTGTGCTGGGTGGTAGTCAGCCTGGCTAATTTTTAGTGTTTAATAGACATGTGCACACTGATATATTTTGTTTTCGTCTGAAAAATAAATGTATTTAGTTCCTCCCGAAATTTGTTTTTGATTTATTTTGTTTCGCTAAAAAATGCATTCGTCTGAAAATCCGAATTAATTGAGGTCGAATCTGTCATTGAAGTCTTATGGTGTCTGTCAAATGTTCTAAGAAGATTCGACGGAGCAGCTAAATTTCGGTCGAATGCTCCGTTTACACGCTATAGTAGAATTCTAATGTTGTATGACTAGAAATAATTATATTTATTAATTATTATTACTAGTCAACCAACATTAGAATTCTTCTATAGCCTATGGGCTGAGCATTTGAACATAAATGTCCGCTCGCTGTGATCGTATGTTTTTAGCTGCTTTGTCGAATCTTCATGTCTCTATAATGTCGAATCTTTTCTCTCTATGTCGAATAATCTTGGACTAATAGAGTTAAGGTTAGGCACATTGAACCGCAGATTCGATAGACACAGATTGCTATTGTCACTGTCATGTCGAATCTCCTATCTATATCGAACTGTTGTCGCAACGAAACTTAAACAAAGCATTTTTTGATGTCGGATCTTTTAGATTTCGGATTCTGTGCGTTCGTTATTGTTTGTTAATATGAACACGAAAATCCCTGAAATTCAGACGAAAATGCATTTGGACGAAAACTAATGCACATGTCTGGTGTTTAATGGTCAAATGGCTTTCTTCCTAATCCTGTTCCAGTTGTGGCTTCTCCCATTTGTCAGTAGGTGGCACTGTTGCCTCTACATTGGTATGATGTGCTACAGTAGATTTAATATATGGATAAACCTGCCTTTCTTAGCCAATCAGATTCACTGCTATGAATGCTGGGAGAATCTATTTATTGGAAAGAAGTTAGGTGATCTTTGTTTTCCCGCCCAGGGCTTCGGCCTGGGTGGGGTTGTGCGGAACAGTTCCTGGCTGCTAGTCCTGAAGCCTGAAGCCTATCCAGGTGGTCTCCTGGCTGCTAGGCCTATCCGGATTATCAAGTTTCTGTTGAGAAAAGCATGCTAAAGATCCGGGATTGATTCTGAGAGGGCTGGAGTTCTATGGAAGCACCAGAGGTGACTCTTTATGAGCTGGAGGCTATGAAGTGGCTGGGAGGACTTCAATAGAGAACTCATTCAAGGGAATCTGTGTATGACACTGTGAATAAAGTTCAGTTACTAGAGGAGACAGCCTATCCTACAAAGTACAGATGTGCTGGTTCAGGTTAAAGGCTCTTTTTCCTGTACTGCTGTCTACCTTATCTCACCTATTTTTGTCTAAGGATTCTGCGTATCTGCCTGTTGCTGATCATTACTAAGGGTGTCCTGTGCCCTATCCCCTCTCTTCCACATTTTTCCTGTTTGATAAATAAACTTCTCTCTTGTTTAAGCATAAAAGTGTCTGGCGCCCAACTTCTTTTTTTGTTTATCACCCACCATGCACAGTACCCTGCACCATGAGGAATTATGTCAGCACTCCCTACCTCTGGTAGTCACCATCTGGCTCCCAGAAAATCGGGGTAGGCGCTACAACTATAATGCCACACAACCGCAACGCAATCTCATGTATTGCACATGGTTGCGGCAGAGCCCCATTGACCTCAACAGGTGAGTTTGACAAGCGGTGACAAGGCCACACCCCACGTTAAAGATGCACTGTGGCCGCCTGCCTGCTGTATTGCAAAAATTGGGGTGGGCGGCTGGGGGGGCTGTAAAATGAGGCTGGTTTACCACTGCCCTATTAGCTTCCCGTCTGAAAGAATCTTTCCAGTGTTGGTGGTCTTTCTTTCAATAGGATGTTGACCCTGATTCTTTAAGCTGCAAAAGCACTTAAAGTGTATGTAAACCTGATTCATGAAATTTGACCTAAGCAGGGATGGACTGGCTATTAGGACTACAGGGAGTTTCCCGGTGGGCCGATGGCTCAGTGGGCCGGCTTCAGTGACAGCGGCCTGGGAGTTTCTCACTTCTGCCTAATCTTATCCCATAAGGGAGGGACCAAACTCATTTTTTGCCCCGGGTGAAATAATGTCTAGTTTCCCCACTGGTACTGCCTATAAGAGTATCAGTACCAACCAACTCTAAAAGTAAAACAGCTAGTGAAGGGGGGGAGAGGGGGCTTGGGGGCCGGGGGGTGCGGGAGTTGTCAAAGTGGGCCAGTCTGGATGAAGTCCAGGGCCAAATTTTTGTCCCAGTCCAGCCCTGGACCTAAGTACATATGTCTGTAGTGTTTACTTATCTCCAAAGCCCTAAGTCACGTGTCTGTCTGCTGCTCCATTCTTCTGTTATCAGCAAGATCATTTCTAACAAGTTCTCCAACATGGGAGATAAAATCAGCCTGAAATTTGTGTCGGTGTGGGTGCTATAAATAGTTTAACAGAGAGCTGGTCTATTCACAGCACAGCTCTGCACATTCCTTCCTTCCTCTGCTTATGTGGAGTGGGGGTGTGTGCCTTTTCTCCAATCAGCTGTCACACAGTGTATGCCAAGACTTCACTCCCAGTGCTGAAAAGGAAGAAAAAATTCAAACACGATGTGCACTTTGTAAAGAATATAGCAAGCTGAAGACAGTAGATATACATGTAAAACGTATGTGGGGAGATTTGGTTTATCCCTGTGTATCATCTGAGGCTGTTCACTTCACTTTCATCCACTTTAAGGCATGCTAGAATGGCATGTGGTACAATTATAAGGCCACTTTAGTATGTCATTGACATTATTAGGGCAGTCTAAAATGTTTTTCCAGATATAACATAGTGAAAGGTTTTTAGTTACCTGTATCATCCTCCTACAACTGTGACAATGGTTACCAGTACAAAATTAACAAGGTTGTGCGACGAGCCAGAACCGCAGGGGCGACACGTGAGGTGCACAGTGGGCCGATGGGAGACAGCAATAATACAGTTCATCGGTTTACTCACGGTTAGCAGAAAGCCTCCCTGGGCCGGTCGCACAGAGATGGGGAAGACAGCACAAAATCCTCCGGGGCATGCTCTGTTATAGGGAAACGCCAGCCAAGGTGGTGGTTGAGGTGCCCGTGATGACAGGGGTGTTTAAAGTGCTTGTGGCGGCTGGGTCCCTTGATGGTATTTGTCGTGACGCCAGTACCGTTAATGGTGGTACGACCATTTGCAGTGTTGAAGAATGAGGTAGACAGAAGTAGGATACAACTAGGCATGTGCAAAAGTGAAAAATTTGTTTCGTTTCGTTTCGTTTTAATTCGTCATTTAATAAATTTCGTTAAGTTAGGTTCGTTACATGTGTTGAATTCGTTTTCGGAATTCGTTCGTTTTCGACCGAATTTCGAAAAATACGGTCGAAATCGAAAATATTTCGACCGTTTTTCGAATTCGTTCGTTTTCGACCGAATTTCGAAAAAAAACGGTCGAAATCGAAAATATTTCAACCAGATTAGAAAACAGTCTCTTTTCGAATAGAATTTTTTTCGAATTAAATTCGAAAATATTTTTTTTTTTTTTTTTTTTTTTTTCGAATTCCGATCGAATTTAGTCCGCGGGTATTCGATTCGGAATTCGAAAAAAAAAAAATTCGATTTCGACCATTTTTTTTCGAAATTCGGTCGAAAATGAACGAATTCCGAAAACGGTCGAAATTTTTCGCTAATATAGCAATTCGGGAATTCGTATGCATCCGAATGTCCGAATAATGGAAAATTCGTCCGAATTTCGATTCGGAACGAAACGAAATGCACATGCCTAGATACAACTCACAATTTTTACTGACTGGTTTTGATTGCAATACAGACATCCAGTTAAAATACAGTATCTGGGTAGAGTGAGAATTCTGCTGATCCACTGTTAATAGGCTTTAGTAATCCTGGACTCAGGCTGTGGTTCAGTATTATGCTTACTTGTTACTGGTCCCTTTTGAATCCAGTGACCTTGGTGAGGTTGCCGGAGGCTAAGAAATCCTTCACCTTTATGCTCAAAAAGGTCTTTGCTGCCGATTTAATGGCTTTCACCTTTTGATTTAAGCAGTTCCAATCTGTCCCTTCTCTGGACTGACCTTCTCTCTCCTTCACCTTCCTTCTGCACACACACACTTCCTGAACTTAACTACCTACCACAGATAACCTGAGCTGGGATAGATATCCCAGAGTGGTGCTATCCCCATCTTGTGGTGGGAAGTATGAAGCACACCTGACCAGCATATGAACAGGGATCTCACAGATGTAGAAATGCAAAATGACATGCAATATAGTAATAACAAAGAAATAATACTTTTGCAGTTCCCACATGTCCTGAGTGGGACGCTGCAGTTGTCTCTAGAAGGATTGAGCTTGGGTTCAGCTCTGGGCTTGGTCACAACCCATGTTCGCCCCAACCCAGAAGGCAGCTGTCAGTGTCAGGCCAATGAGCTGTGGGCAGGTTTTTTTTTTTTTTTTTGACCATATTGGGTCAATGATGTCCCAAGAATCCCCACCACTTTGTGTGCCTGCAGCTGAAGAGAAGAAAATCATCCACCTCTAGCTCAGGCCCGGCACTGACAGCTACCTTCTGGGTGCACTAGTGACTAGAACAGTAGGGAAGAGAAATCTTACAAGCTTTACACAGTCACTAAGCTAAGTAAACATGGTCTACTCTTTTAGTAAACCAGCTCATCCCTGTGGTGAAATTAGTAGGCAATGGAAAAGAACTTAAAAATGGCCCATAAAAGCTACAGGCAATTTTTAAAGCTCAACAATAACTTTTTAGGGACAGGGTTTTCATTTTCAGTATTTTTTTTATAGAATTTTTGAAGGAACAAACTGAAATTAAATCACAGAGACTCTTTTTCAGAAGCATTCCAGATATGGATATTTTATACCAGGGCCATTGTGACCTAGCCCCATGTTCCAGGGGGCCTATGCGCCCCCCGTATGCCTGGTTATGAGGGCAGAGGGGGTGGCAGCATTTAGAGAAATCGATCCCTCCATGCAGCTGCTGAATGCCCTCCTCTGCTCCTCTCCCTTCCGCTTTCAGCTGTTGCAAGAGGGAAATGGGGGACATCAGTTCCTCTATATGCCACTCCCACCACCTCTCTATTGCTATCCTGTTGCCCGGGGCTCCTATGTACTCTCTCCTTGCCCCCCTCACTCCCCCTCCCCCAACATCGCTGCTGGACTTTCCATTCCCACCTCCCCTCGGCTGATGCGGGGGATCTGTCAGGATGGAGAGAGGGAAAGGAGACAGTAAATATGTAGTTTACCTGCTCCTTCCTTGTCTTAATGAATAGAGTCAGTGTTCAGTATCAATCACTGACTCTGTTTTTTTATTTTTTATTATTATTTATTTATAGCTGGGGCATAATAAACTATGTACAGAGCTACTCCTGTTGATTCATTCTGTGCAGCTGAGGCTGCAGAGAAAGGGACTAATGAATCTGTCCTTAGTCCCTTTCTCTGTCTAAAAAAGTGTTTCGACCACAGATATTTCACCAAAGCTCCCCAACAGATGTCCTAAAAAATATGTAAAACAATTTAATAAAAAGTAAAATTGTAAGAAAAGAAATCAAAGAAAATGGTAAAAACAAAACAAAAAAAAAACAACAAAAACTAGCAGGGTCGCAAAGGTCATATTTGCGACTTGGCTCTGGCTTTCCACCACTGTGGAGAAACCCAAAAGACAACAGGAAGGTGGCCCGCTGCAGGATCAAAATAAAAGGTCCCACGATGGGAGTAAAGGGCCCCCGGGATCAGTGGGGGTCAGGGGGCCCTTTGTGGTTCTTTCCCCCAGGGCATTGAAGGTGCTAGTTGCGCCTTTGTTTTATACAAAGTCACATTGATCTGGCTTAGGTCCAGGTAGCTATGTACAGTATATACCATACCTGGTCAATATCCCTGGAAATTGGAAATCACAAAACTAGACACCGCTACTCCAGTGATGTTCACTTGCTTTTGGGTTTCACATCACGCAGCTGTCCTTCTGAATTGTAAATGCAGTAGGTTGGCTGCTCGACACAGGAAGAGGTCAAAAGGCAGATAAGTGATGTCATACTCTCCACCTCATGCCATCAGAGAATGCTTTGCATTCATTCAGAGAATACAAAGTACTATCAGAATGGTGTCCGTATCAAGTGGTCAACCTCCCGTGTAAAAGAAGGAATCGGGCAGGCTGCTCAACTGGAGTAGGGTTGTCTTCTTTGGGGATTTCTAGCTTCCCAGGGCATCTGCCAGATGTGGTATATGCATACAAAAAAAAACCAATATAGACAAATCCAAATGAACATCTCTTTTATTATTGGGCATGTAAAGGCCAATGTGCCTGCTTAATGGTAACAGGTATACGGAAAGGTGACACTGTGGGCAAGAACTCCCTGCCAGGTTTTTATTTGTAGTCTTCAAGGTGAATTTCCCTCACTTTCTGTGATGACAGGAAGTGATATAAAATCTATCTAGTGGGGGGTACAGGCTACACCAGTAAATTGGTAAGGATAGGAATCTCAGCCAGCTTGAATACTACTGTCCTTCATAGGCTACTAAAAGTAGTTCCAGCTTTCACCCATCACGGCGGGCAAGTTGTGCCAACCTTCAGGTTTAGCAAGGGTTTTTTCTGAGAAAACCTCATACCTGGACCTGTAGAAGACTCTGACAGAAACTTTTGGTGCCACATATGTATTAGTACACCAAAGTCTGGATCCCAGAGCCCAGACCTCCGCAGAGAAACATTAGAGGCTAACCTTGTTTCTTCTTACACGAGGCCCGGGTACCAACCATCTTAGGCCTTTGATATCAGCCCAAGGAATAGATCCGGTTATAGCTCCTAGGTCTCCTCAGCCAGACCATCTAAAGAGCATTTTTCTTATTAGCACATGTTGAACCTGACCAACCACCTTAACACTGGCGAAAAAAACGAGATACTCTCCATTTGAGAGGGGTTATATAGGGGAAGAACGCAATTTATATTGGGTTTGCCAGTGTCCAATCACCTGTGGTGACTACATAACCCATTAAGTAATTAAGGCTCTGTGTCCCATGATGTATGATCAATAAATCTATCTAGTGGTGGGTACAGGCTGCACCAGTACATTGGTAAGGATAGAAATCTCAGCCAGCATGAATATTACTTTCCTTCATAGGGACAGGAAGTCAGGGGAACTCTGCCTAAAAGGGTCAGAGACTGCAATAAAACTTGACAGAAGTCTTAAATCTCACCCAGATTATCCAACATTAACCACAACAAAAAAAGTTTTAGCTACCGCTGGGCTTTGCCGTGCCTCCATTATCTGCTGGCGTTTCCTCTGCTCTAAAACCTGGCAGGAAATAAAGTAATCAGTAATTCGTTTTTTTAAGGTGCATGAACTGCACAGCGAGCAGATTTTTGTCATTATGAGGAGTTGAAAGGGTCAGGTTTGTCAATGGAAAATAATTAGGAAGGTCTGTACATGGTGTTTACTTTTCCATAAATTGCACTATTTGAGAAGAGGGTGTAGTGGCTGGGTTCATTTCAACTGATTAAACATGGTAGAAAATTATGTGCAATCAGCCTTCTACAGTGCTGCAGAAAAAAATCTATGTAACTAGCACAATGCTTAATAATAGCTATTTACTAAACACTGCAAAAACAGAACAGGTGCTTCTTTATTTCATTATTTGTTTGTTAAAAACTTTTGGTAGAGATGAGCTCATTAGTACAAGGGGTGGTACTTACATTGAATGAGAAGTGTCCCTTGTACTTGTAAGCAAGTTGTTTTATCTCACCTGTGCTGCAAAAGAGAAGACTAACGTCCAGGGTGGCCTTTTCTGGTTACAGTTCCTGCTCTCGGCTCATGGTACTGGGACTACTGCACCTTGCAGTCCACTGGAGGCACTGGGGTTTCTGGAGGACATCCAAGCCATGGAGAATACCAGCATGGACTATTACCTCATGGAGGTATAACTGGGCAACCACACAATTGTAGTAGTTAGGATTAGGAATGTTCATACTGGACTGTTACTTCAACTGTTCTAACCTTGGTCTGAAGTTTTTCAAAAGGGTGCATGTTGGTTCTGGTGTATCTAAAGAACCAGGATCTGTAAAGCACAAAGCGGTATGAACTAACACCATTACAAAGGGGTTACCTTGGCAAGGCAAGGAAGAGGAGTGTAGTTGCTAAGAGTGACCAAGCACAACTTCAAGAAACAAAGCAACCAGTTGTTAGGCGTGGTACCGTGGTATCATGTCCGGTAGTGAGATTGTCATTGTCTGGATCCCTCCCTAGAGGTTGATATTCAATAGCAACTGGATCTGAACCCACGTTATGAAGATCCATGACCTGGTCACATAGGTACGAAATAAAAGGAGTTAATATGAGCATGCTTGAGGTCCACGCTCGGCGGGACGCCATTTTGTTACTGGGAATGAAGTAAGAGGTACACTGAACTGGTGGAGTGGGTGCACGCTCAGCATGTCCCTCCTAATGCAACAAACATCAGATACAGCGTGCAGTGACATGGGATATTTTTTTAAAGGAACTGTATTTTATCACTGCACACAGTGAGGGCTCAGTTCTAAGTCAGGGAACTGCTGTAACATTAGAATAATTGCATGATCGCAATCTCCGCCTGGTCCCTGGCATTGATGAGCATGCTTTACACAAAAGGTACCCTGAATGCAGGGTGAGTAAATCCTGCCCACGGCTTGGCGTGGTTGGCAGAATACGTCCACCTTATGCACCTGAAGTCCACCATTAAAGAGACCATGGCTGTAGTTATAAAGTTTTCCAGAACTTGTCCAGGCTTGCCCAGAGACAGGGAATGTGACTGGAGTGATGTACTCTGGATTGGCTCCTGTGTCATGTACTGTCACCAGACTGGCTGGAATCCTGATAAGAACCCAGAAGCCTCCCAGACATGTTTTTCTACGCATCTCCCGTTGCCATGTTATACGAGGTGCTGCCATGGAACAAACCTATCCCTGTGCTAGACATGGGCTCTTTGTACGGCCTGATCGCAGGTCCCGCCCACTGCCAGGTATGCAATTGGGATGAGCTGCAGGTAATCTGCCCATCATGACGATGAAGCATGAACTTCACCCCATGGCCAAAATGGCCCACTTGTGGGTCCCCAAACTGCCTACTACAGGAGATATGCCCATCTGGAAAGATAATGCTGTGACCACCTATTCCCAGGACTCTACAGATCTGCCTGTCACTGGACCGCTGGAACCCACAGTGATGGTGATACCCTCCATGACTCTCCCGAACACCACCAACCTCTTGCATTTCCCTGCTCCCGCACCTGCTTAGGCACTGTCCCTACTTCCAGAAGCTTTATCTGCAGCTGCTTCTCCAGATCCACCAGTCGCCGTAGTCTTCTACCTCTTGCCCTGGAAAGTCCATCCAATTGTCCTGGACCATTCTGATGTTTTTCATCACAAGGAGGAATGCCTGTCCTCCCCTGAGACTGTCATGGTGGCCGGCTGGAGGCCCTGGAGAGGACACCCCAGGATGATTAGTGCCTCTACCCTGCCAAAGCTACCATGGGACTGTCCAGGGGAGGCTTGCAATTAAAAGGGGCACTGTGTTGTTTTAGGGGCACTGCGTGCAAATGAGTGGTGTAACAATAGTGTAAAGGGCACTGCAATGTAAAGGGAGCAGTGTTGTAAAGGGAAACTGAAAACACTGTGGGACTGCTTTAAAGAGGGGACTGTGATGTAAAGAGGACTACGATGTGAAATGTATACTGGAGACGATGATGTACAGAGGGACCATGATGTGTTATATTGCTAACGAGATTCAGACCTCTGCAGGAAGGAAATTTTGCCGACTAGACCTCCATAAATTTTAATTCAAGACACCCCTGGTGCACAATAATTTGTTTCAATGCAAAAAAAACATTCAAATAGCGTACTATTAGCATAATATATGTAAACATAATAATATATTATGCATGGATATGGATTTGCTGTTGGTAATTACATTTCACATAATGAAAAAACAACTAATAGAATTCAGTGTTATAGGTTCTAAACTATATCTGAGCACCATGAACTGAAGCACTACTTAATTCATTTTTAATATTCAAAGCAAACTCACCCAACTATCCATATGTCTATGCTTTATTATATTGAGAAATCACTTTAAAAAACACTGACCTAGCACCTACCTAGCATTTTTAGCCATAGTTATCCTGAGTAAGGGCATGTGATTCATGTAGAATTTCTTCCTGGAATTTGTCTGCCCTTAGCTCAGTCGTGCAGACAGTAGGAGGTGTGTTTAGCTGAAAAAAAACCTCTTTTAAAGAAATAAAAATGCACATGAATACTCTTGATGTATGACCAGGTAGCAACTGAAGAACTGTAAAACAATAATTAAAAAAATAAGACAAGTAAATATAATATACCTTTCTATCTATCTACTAATGCTAACAGCATAAGGAATAAACATAGTTAATTTTAATTGAGAGAATGTTGTTCTGCGTTAACCAACCACCTAAGTACCAGCCTATATACAATTGTGCTCAATAGTTTACATACCCTGGCAGAATTTATGATTTCTTGGCCATTTTTCAGAGAATATGAATGAAAACACAAAAACGATTCTTTCACTCATGTTTAGTGTTTGGCTGGAGCCATTTATTATCAATCAACTGTGTTTACAAAATCATATTGACAACAGAAACTACCCAAATGACCCTGATCAAAAGTTTTCATACCCCAGTTCTTAATACTGTGTATTTCCCCCTTTAACATCAATGACAACTTGAAGTATTCCTGGGTGATGAATACAAATGTTCCTTCAGTATTTTTTAATAACATACTGCATTCATCTTGCCGTCAGTTTGGACCAAATTTTCTGTGCCTTTGTAGCTCACACATCCCCAAAACATCAGCGATCCACCTCCGTGTTTCACAGTAGGAATGGTGTACCTTTCATCATAGGCCTTGTTGACGCCTCAGCAGGGGTGAAGCTTGAGAAGTATCAGAAGTGCCAATCTAGTGACCCAGCAGAGCGGCGCGGATGAGGCTTGAAGAAGATACCACGTGAAGCTTGGAGGAGCTCAAGGGATTCAGTGGCAGTGAATCAGAGGGTCTAGTGAGAGATCGGGAGCTCATTTGGCTGAAGAACTAAAAGGAGAAGTTGTAGTGAAGCTGAAAGAACTGTTACGTTTGTGTTAGGAACTGTTAAAGACTGTTACCATAGGATACAGCAATCCTGCACGTGCAGATGTGGTTGGGGCCTTTCCCTGCACAGCTGTCCTCATATTGAAGTCTCTAATTGAACTTGCAACTATTCAAGGGTGTCCTGGCCCTAACCCTCTTTCCCCCATAAAAGTTTGTAAGAGAAATAAATATCTCTTTTGTATTCAAGAAGTGTCTGGCACCCAATAACTTTCACCTTGCACCCACTTTGCCTCCCAAACCATTACATACAGAAGGATTTCAGCTATCCCTGGCCCTGGGGGTTCTTATTAGACCAAAGGAGGCCGGAGACCTTGCTACAAGACTAAACAGTTAAAAAATATATGATAGTTGTTTAACCACTTTTTTATTAGCTGCATCACTTGAAATGCATTATTTTCAGATGAGGGAGTTGTTGAGAAGAGAGAACGTGGCAACCTTCTTTCAGCCAAGGTATGGTTTAGAATCACGCACAATCTCGGGGCACACCAGTCTGAGGGCATGCTTTTTTTTTTTTGTGCGTTCCCACACAGGGCATTTTTTTAACCACTTAAGGACCGCCGCATGTACATTTACGTCGGCAGAATGGCACCGACAGGCACATCAACGTATATATACGTTGGTGCCTTGGGGGGGATCGGGGGTCCGATCGGACCCCCCCCCCGTACATGCGGCGGTCCGCGCGGCTGCAGGAGCGATCCGACAAGTGGGGGCGGCTATCCGTTTTCATCCGCCCCCTCCGGATCGCTCCCAGCCAATGCGCGCGCCCGCCTGACCTGTCACTTCCTCCTCCTGTGTAAACACAGGAAGGAGGAAGCGACGTGATCTCTCCCTCGGCGTTTGTTTCAAGCGCCGCTGAGGAGAGATCACTACAGAACAAGTAAGTCCTGCACCAACACTACACTACACACACACATTTAACCCCCGCGATCGCCCCCCCCCCCCCTCCCCCCTGTCACAGTGTCACTGAATGCAGTAATCATGTATGATTACTGTATTTAGTGTCAGTGTGACAGACAGTGTGACAGTCAGACAGTCAGTAGTGTCAGGGTAGCCCCCCCCACCCCCCCAATAAAGTTTTAACCCCCTGATCACTGCCCTAGTTAACCCTTTCACTCCCTATTGCCAGCGTCACTAAGCGATCATTTTTCTGATCGCTGTATTAGTGTCGCTGTTCCCGCTAGGTAGCTAATTTTTTTTTAATGCGATTTTTTTTTTACTAAAGACATGCGGCTAAATAAATTTTGGCCTAAATGTTTGACTAAAATTTAGTTTATTGGTTTTTTATTATAACAAAAAGTAAAAAATATTGATTTTTTTTCAAAAATGTCGCTCTATTTTTGTATATAGCGCAAAAAATAAAAATCGCAGAGGCGATCAAATACCACCAAAAGAAAGCTCTATTTGTGGGAAAAAAAGGACGCGAATTTTGTTTGGGAGCCACGTCGCACGACCGCGCAATTGTCTGTTAAAGCGACGCAGTGCCGAATCGCAAAAACCCCTTGGGTCATTTGCCAGCGTATTGGTCCGGGTCTTAAGTGGTTAAAGAGAGGTTCTAGGGGTGTTAAATAGGCAAAATGATGCCCACATGATTTTTAAAATTCCACAGCACCAAAACACATGGTACCATTAATGGCACCCACATGCATTTGTAAAAGGCAGCACATTTTTGTGCGGTACGGGAAAACATGTGGTTTTCCCACAGTTACTGCACTGCACCTGGTGTGAAGAAGCCCTAAAATGTACTCTGTGAAGCAGAGTTTAGTGGTCTGTAGGTTAAACCATCCCCCCCCCCCAATCACCCCTTTTAGCACAAATCCTTCCCTCCCCCGATCTCCCCTCCTAGCAAATCACTCCAAAATCCCTGATCCTAGCACAGCCCCCCACCAAAATTGCAGTCCAAGCACAAACCCCCCAAATCCCCACTCCTAGCACAAATCCCCCCCCCCCCAAGCTCCTGTTTATTTTCATCTGAGTGATCCTATGTTAACTCCTGTGATAGAGAAGCCCAACAACGACAACTTGCCCAGAATTTGTGGCAGTGTTGAATTGTAAGTATGTTAACTTGCTGCACATTGTCACTGGCAAGTTGTACACTTGCAGAGCACTTGAAGCACAAGTTCTATTTGACACTTTTGCATGGCAAATCTCTAGAAAGAGCAAAGTTGCAGTGTTGAGTCTACAGCAAGAGCTCTACAAGTCTACAGCATGAAAATTCAGCCACAGTGACACCTGTGGTGGGATGACTATTGCACAACATAACTAAACCAGAACTTGCCGCAGATTTTCAGAATATTTGCAAAGAAAGTTGATCTGAAGTCATGAAATGTGGAATTGCTACAATTGTGCAACAAATTGTGAAGCCTGGCAAGTCTAGCAATAGCTTAACAAGCCATTTTTAAACTTGCAGCACAATTGCTTGTTATCTGGGAGACATAGAGCACTGTTAACTCCTGTGTACAGAGGAAGCAGAGAGATCTGCCCGCACTTCCCCTGCCCCCTGCTTCTCTCTGTTCCTTTCTATTCCTCTGTATACTTGCCAGCAAGTCCTTAGCGACCAAAGACATCATCAGTTGGTGGAACGCGGTCAGACAGCTTGGCTTTATATTTTGCCGGTGTTCTATCGTTATGTGACCTCCATCGAAAAGTGCCAGCGAATGCGCAGAATGGAAGGGCAGTCCAGCTGAGTTGCCGATCAGCTGGAGTGACCTCACCATAGTACATGCGCACATCGTAGGAAGGTTTTTTCAACGGGCGATACCATTTCACCAGCATAATTGAAAGCTGAAAGCAGGGGGACACTGTATTTGTCATTTTGTGCCTCGCTGTAAACCAGCAGAGCAATAGCAAGGCAAAAAATGACTAATATGGTGTCCCTCCGCTGTTTGCATAGCATTAAATTGTGCCCGAGTAATGGTATCTCCCGTCGGAAAAAGGTTCCTGCGATGTGCGCATGCGCTAAGGGACATCACTCCAGCTGATCAGCAACTCAGCTGGAGAGTCCTTCAATTCTGCGCATAAGCGGGCACTTTTTTGACGGTGGGCACATATCGACAGAACACAGACAAGTTTACAACGAGGAGCAGGGAGTGGAGGGAATCAGAAGAGGAAGTTTGGACAGCCGCACTCAAAAAAAAAAGGAAAATTCAAAAAACGCCCTTTATTAGGGTAAAATAGATGCACTACAGAAACAGCATACAGTGGGAACAAAAGACAGCTGACGCGTTTCGCATTGGGCTTCAATGCTTAGTCATAGCTATACCAAAGTGGAGTGGAGGGAGGTGCAGGCTCAGCTCTCTGCCTCCTCTATACATAGGAGTTATCCAAACAGTGCCCTCTCCCTCCTGCAGCTAACAGAGGATCGCCCAGAATGGGCTGTTGCACCCCTGACAACTTGTCATGTTGCCCCAGTTGAGAAACACTGGCATACCCATATAAATCTGACATAACACCTTAAAGTGTGGCACTCTGGTTCCTTCTTCAGCCCCCTTTGCCAATATAGGACAAAGTAGTGATGTAGCAGCTAGAGAAAGTGGGCCACAATACCCAGGGGGGACAAGACATTCAACACAAATGACAGAATGAGTTTAGGAGTAGATATTCCTTAAAGTGGATGTAAACCCAAAAAATTTTTTTTTTTTAATGTCACAATGTAGAGTATAAGATTTCCTATCATCTGTGCCCAGTCTTGCCACACAGAGTTAATCTAGATCTGAGAAATCCTCTTTTATGTTCAGTGAAAATGAACAGCCTTCCAGATAAAACCCTGCCTAAAGCAAAAGTCCGTTTTCTCTCTTCTTGCTTTGAGTGAGAGGTTATTTACATATCTAGCTAGGACATGTTTATCATATGTTATGTTTTGTTTATCATAACATGAGGTGATAAAACATCATAACACATCCTAGTAATATACAATGAACTTTGGATCACCTCTTGTTATGATAAACATGTCCAAGCTAGATTTGTAAATAACCTGTTACTGAAAGCAATAACAGAGAAACGGACTTTATAATTTGGCAAATTTTTATCTGAAATTCTGTTAATTTGCACTGAACTTTAAAAGAGGATTACTCAGCGCTGGATTAACTCTGTGTGGCAAGACTGGGCACAGGTGATAGGAAATCGTATACTCTACAGTGTTTACATCCACTTTAAGGTCCCAAATAACTTTAGATGTTAGTGTAGCACCCTCTAGTGTTTGCTACTAGAAGTGTAGTATAGGGAAATTTAACTCTGACTCATGCTGTAAAATTCTGAGTCTAAATTGGGTCAGGGTCACTAGAGGCCAGGGCTCTTGTGCCTCTCCCTGGTGTCTAGAAGTTTGGAGAACCTTCTAAAACTGGTGGGTGGTTAGGAGAAGCTGCCATTAATATTTATGGGGCGCCAGGCAATCCCCAGTGGTGGGCTGGCAGAAGACTAGGAGAACCCCTAAATAGACATAGGCAATGCCAGCAAGGGGAGTTGGGTGGATGATGTAGTGCTGAGGGGAGGTTGTCGGTGGCCCTTGAGAAGACCCCTGGGTCTTTAGGAAGGCTGGTCTGGAAGTATCCTCACACAGGAGGCGGTGGAAGGATCCATGCTGGAGAGGCAGCAGAAATGAGCAAGGAGAGACAGTGAGTAGATCAGCACAGAAGAGGGGCAGACAAGGGGAGAGGCTGTCACCAGGGACGGGCCTCTCTTGCAGACCACATAGTGCCAAGAAGTTCTTAGACATGTGCATTTCATTTAGTTTCTAATTCGTTTTTTAAACAAAAATTCTGAAATTCGGAAATTCGAAATTTTCGTATTAACACATTTTTTATTTCCGAATTTTCGGACTTCCGAAAATTTTGTATTTCCGAATTTTTCCATTTCCGAATTTTCGGACTTTCGAAATTTCCAATTTCCGAATTTTTTAATTTCGGAATTTTTAATTTCGGAATTTTAGTATTTCCGAACTGTTTAATTTCCGAATTTTCGTATTTCGGAATTTCGAATTTTTGGAAATACGAAATTTTTTAGTTTTTTTTTTAATTTTTTATTTTTTTTTATTTTCGAATTTTTTTATTTTCGAATTGTTTAATTTTCAAATGTTTGAATTTTCAAAATTCCGATTTTTCGAATTTCGAATTTTTCGTTTTTCGAAATTTCGAATTATTCATTTTCTATTTTTGGAATATTCGAATTTTTCATTTTCGAATTTTCAAATTTCGAATTTGGAATATTCGAATGTTCGATTTTTTTATTTTTCGAAATTTCGAATTTCGAATTTTTCGAATTTTTCAATTTTCGAATTTTTCAATTCTCGAATTTTTCGAATTTTCGAATTTCGAATCTTTCATTTTCGAAATTTCGAATTTTTCATTTTCGAAATTTCTAATTTTTCATTTTCGAAATTTCGCATTTTTGAATTTCAAATTTTTTAATTTTCTAATTTTTCGAATTTTTCATTGTTTTTTTTCGAATATTCCAATTTCATTTTTTTTATTTTTCGAATTTTTCATTGTCGAAAATTAAAAATTCGAAAAATGTGAAAATTCGAAATTCAAAATTGAAAATTTCGAAAATTGAAAATTCGAAAATTAAATAATTCGAAGATTCGAATTAGAGAATTCGAAAATTGAAAAAATTAGAAAAATACGAATTTTCGAATCTTCAAATTATTTAATTTTCTAAATGTCTAATTATCGAATTTCGAAAATTCGAAATTGAAAATTTCGAAAATTCGAAATTGAAAATTTCGAAAATTCGAAATTGAAAATTTTTGAAAATTGAAAATTCGAAAATTAAATAATTCGAAGATTCGAATTAGAGAATTAGAAAATTGAATAAATTCGAATTTTCGAATCTTCAAATTATTTAATTTTCTAAATTTCTAATTTTCGAATTTCCAAATTTCGACTTATTCCCGACCCACCCCTTTAGGTTAGTACGCCTAACCAGCGGACCGAAATCCCCCGCATGTGTCGAATGGATTCGACGCATGCGTGGAAGCATTTTACTTCCTGGTCACGGCGTCAACGTCACCGCCACGTCACCGCGCTGTCTGTCCACGGGGATTTTGGTTTGATCGTGTGTACACACCATCAGACCAAAAGATCCCTGGAGACATGTCCGATGAAATATCTTATCTGTGCAGAGAGATAAGACAACTGTTCAGCAGATCCATTGCGTTTTAACTGCAGATTAGCTGCGAATTTGGAGACCTGGGAGAGGGGAGGGGGAGGGGGGAAGTATATTGAGTTGAATGAGACAAATCCTGAAGAGAAATGAACACATCTGCGAATCAGCTGCGTACCAATAGAGGATAATGGGCCTGAATTCGTACCTGAGCCGCACTGCAGAGCCTAAAAGACGCACACGTTTTCTCTGCAATGTGCAGTGCGAATGCATCGCACATATGTGAACCAGCCTCATTGAAAAACAATGTATTTACAAATGTTTTGCGTATTGGATGCGGTTTAAGCCGCACTCAAATTCGCATAGGTGTGAACCTGGCCTCAATGTCATAGACAAATTATTAAAGGCAGGATAACTTCTAAGTGCAGTCATTAAGCACACATGCAGGTTTTTTTCATTAATGTGATGCTAAAGATTTACATTTCATTAACAGATAAAACAAATGAGATAAATTCACTGGGTTTTTGCTTTGTCAGTCTCAGATCCTCACTTAGGAATAGCAATGGCAGTGACGGCTTTAGGTCAGTCCTGCTAATTGGCACTTAAGGCTATTAATAGACTGATAGGCAGAGAGGAGACAAAGTCTTGAGAAAATGAATGCTTCAACAGGTTATTTTTTTCCTCTTTTGACTGTGTAAATACTTTGATCGGCGATCATGGCGAGGATTGAGATGAAGAGATGGTTTCATCTTTGAGTGACAGACTTAGAAGTGTAAGAATAGAGCTATTTTCTGTAATCCGTACAATGGTCTAGAACATTTCCACAGCACCAATTTTATAATTAGCGTGCCTAGGGGCATAACTACAGATGATGGGACCATACAGTAACATTTTGATGGGGCTCTCTTGGCAACCTTCCTACTGTCACTGATCCTAACAAAAATGATGTTTAAATAAAAGGACAGTAACAGGAGAGCTGTCAGCAAAATCTGTATATTACTAGACACCAGAGCGCTGGGCAGATTGTCACCTGGAACTAAACATTTATCTTTCAGCTAACTAGTCTGTCCCCAATAGCTTACCTGAATTTTATCAGCATTTCCTTTTTTTAGGCCTCGTACACACGACCGCGGAACTCATCGTAAATGAAACATAATTTTCCTCAACGAGTTCCTTGAGAATCTTGACAATCTTTCTTTGCGTACACACTGTCAAGACAAAATCTTGTCGTTCTCAAATGCGGTGACGTACAACACATACGACGGCACTATAAAGGGGAAGTTAGATTCCACTGGTGCCACCCTTGGGGCTGCTTTTGCTAATCTCATGTTACTGCGTGTTAAGTAAAAGTTTAGTGAGAGACGATTCGCGCTTTTCAGTCTGTTACAGCGTGACAAATGTACTATCTCCATTACAAACCCTACTTTTACTGAAGGTGCGCTCCCGTCTTATACTTTATTCTGAGCATGCGCGGGTTTCTAAGCATACACACGAACGTGTTTCTCGTCGTAAACCAGCCCGACGAGAAACACAACAAGGAAATTGAAACTACCGACGAGGAAAAAGAGAACTTGTTCTCTTTTATACTCGGCGAGTTCCACGACAGTTTTCGCGACGAAAAACATACGCACGACCGTTTTCCTCGGCAAAAAAGCTCTGGATTCTGTGGAGGAAAACAGTCGTGGAAGGCATCTAAATTCTAAACCTGCCCACCCCTCAATAAGAAAGTGCTGAAAGAGGTAAGTAGTAGTATTGTTAAAGCGGAGTTCCACCCAGGAAAACAACATTTGGCCATATATCCTAAAAAAAAACAAAAAAAAAACGTGAATTTTTTTTTAATACTCACCCGAAATACCTGTTGCTATGCGGAAGTCCGTAATCTGCCTCTTCCCCACCGCGGTGTGTTTTCCTCTGCTTCTTCTCCTTGTGAATGGGGCGCGCTGCTTTCTGGGAACTGTGTGTGTTCTCAGAGAACAGCCGCCCATTCACAAGCCAGCGCGAGAGTCACGCAGGCGCAGTAGGAAATGGGCAGTGAAGCCGTACGGCTTCACTGCCTGTTTCCCCTAGTGTGAATGGCGGCGAGGGACCTGGATCGATCGTGGGACCGGCATCAGGGGGGGCCATCAGCGCGGGCAAGTAGGACAAGGTAAGTGTCCTTATTAAAAGTCAGCAGCTACACTGTTAGTAGCTGCTGACTTTAAAAAAAATAAAATTGCGGGTGGAATCCCTCTTTAACAGATTTTCACCCATGCTATAGCTGAAAGACGGCTACAGCGCAGGCTTACAGTGCAGGGAGGGCATCAATAGACGTCCTCCCTCGATTGCGCTGCTCCACTCCCCTGCGGCTCGGGCGGCACGCTCTGTGATCATTGAGTTCACATGATCACTTCGAGAAAACATGACAGAGGTCACATGATCACTTAGAGAAAAAGAAAACAATTTCTTTGTAATGTTATTTTTTTATATCAACAGACAAATGTTTTGCCGTGCATTTCTATCTTAGGTGAGGGTTCACGTATACTTTACATACATAGAAAAAAAATTAAAGGGATCTTCTCACCTGATTTGGTGGCTGTTACAAAGCATGTAAAGCCTTAAAGTGTTACTAAACCCAGGACCCTGCATTCATTATTTCTGGTCTCCCACAGTACACAGAACATGGAAATGCAATTATTTTAGTAAATATAAATTGCTCAGTACCTTTTCTCCTCAGCGGTATATAGCAGTCTTGTGACTTCTATCAGTGTCTGGTTAAAGCTTGTAAGGAGGAGTTTTCATTCTCCTCTGACTGTCCTATGAGGCCTAATGACTCTCTGTTGGGACAGTTCTTATTAGCCCTGTGCTGATCACATGCACCCTCCCAAAAAAAAAAAAAAAAAATACAAACCTCTCTAGCAATACACACCAAACTGGGCATGTGCAGAATGCCTCGAAGGCTCTGCAGATGAATTGGGGACTGTGGAGGAATGGGAGGATCTAATGGCGGGATGAAACAGCCTTTTTGCACAATGTGATGGATTAACCCCCTAGTGAGTGTAACAAGAATGCTTTTACTACATACAGACTGATTTTACTGTTGTGGGTTTAATAACACTTTAATACACGGCAGCTGTATAGTCCATTTCAGGCTGTCAAATCTTGGATCTGTGATAGATTTCTCTGAGCAGTTGCCATTCGGAAGTAGTCAGACTTCAGGTGCAGTTAATGCGGTTGTAGCACTGTGCTCTCTGGGTAACCGATTGATAGCGCCATTGAGGGCTCCCCGTCACGGCTGGCAGTACATGATGGTGTATCCAAAATGAACACAGGTCATATTTTGTCACATTCACATCACTTAGTGAACAACATTTTAAGCCATTAGTAAATCAACCCCATAATTAGGAAATACATGGCAGAAAATTGATGGCCACACTGGAGTTTAAAAGCCTATATCAGGTTATCCTTTCAAAGCAAATTCCTTTTTTAAAGATTGTACAAAAATGATTAGTGAAAATGGACAACACACAAGAAAGGTTATATAAGAATAAATAATGTCTTCTGATTCAAGTGCCAACTGGACATTTCAAGTGCTCCCATCTTTCCCTTGTCAATACTGAAAGGTCAAAGATTGTTTTTTCATGCACGTTGATGGGGCTCGAAAGCCTTTGTGCAGATCAATAGCGTAATAGAAATACAAACAGTGATCAATACTATGGAGGTCTTAATTTGCCATAGACGCAGCTTGCTGAAACCATTTTACAGGAAAGCACATGTCTTTGTAGACCAATATCTAATATCATACAAAACATAAACTGAAAAAAGAAATGCGTTTAAAAGACAGCTAAATTTGCAGTTGAAATATATACAGTTGTGCTCATAAGTTTACACACCCTGGCAGAATTTATGATTTCTTGGCCATTTTTCAGAGAATATGGATAACACAAAAACTTTTCTTTCACTCATGGCTAGTGTTTGGTTGAAGCTATTTCTATCAATCAACTGTGTTTACTCTTTTGAAATCATAATGAAACTACCCAAATGACCCTGATCAAAAGTTTACATACCCTGGTAATTTTGGCCAAAAGTTGACACAAAGGGGTTTGAATGACTATTGATGGACTGCATGGTTGATTCACCAGAAGAAAGCCATTACTACGCCGATGCCACAAAGTATCCCGCTTACAATATGCCAAACAGCACAGAGACAAGCCTCAAAACTTCTGACACAGTCATTTGGAGTGATGAGACCAAAATTGAGCTTTTTGGCCACAACCATAAACGCTTCACTTGGAGAGGAGTCAACAAGGTCTATGATGAAAGGTACACCATTCCTACTGTGAAACACGGAGGTGGATTGCTGATGTTTTGGGGATGTGTGAGCTACAAAGGCACAGGGAATTTAGTCAAAATTGATGGCAAGATGAATGCAGTATGTTATCAAAAAATACCGGATGAACAGTTGCATCTATCAACCACGAATCTGTGCAATGGAAGTACTTGGAGATTCCAACATGAAAATGATCCAAAACACAAGGCTAAGTCCACCTGTCATTGACTACAGCAGAATAAAGTGAAGGTTATGGAGTGGCCATCTCAGTCTCCTGACCTCAATATCATTGAGCCACTCTGGGGAGACCTCAAACGTGCAGTTCATGCAAGACAGCCCAAGAATTTACAGGAACTGGCAAGGAACTGGAGAGGAATGGGCACCTTTATCATCTGAGAATATAAAGAGCCTCATCCACAAATACCACAAAAGACTTCAAGCTGTCATTGATGTTAAAGGGGGCAATACACAGTATTAAGAACTGGGGTATGTAAACTTTTGATCCAGTTTATTTGGGTAGTTTCTGTTGTAATTATGATTGAAAAAGAGTAAACCCAGTTGATTGATAATAAATATCTTCAGCCAAACACTAACCATGAGTAAAAGAAAAGTTTTTGTGTTATCATCCGTATTCTGAGGAAAATAGCCAAGAAATCATAAATTCTGCCAGGGTATGTTAACTAATGAGCACAACTGTATATATAGACAACACATGTTGGATACTGTAATACATACCCAGGACTTTGTAAATGTGTTTAGCCAGTTTTGTGATTCAGGTATGCCACTGGAAAACATAGGCAGGTCAGTGACCTAAACTTTCTCTAGTGCCACACCCAAAAAGGGAAGTTTTAAGGCCTCCTTCTCCCCTCCTCTTCTTTAAATGGCACTTTTTGGGTCAAGGGGTGGAGAGGGGAGCAGGTACCTGGTTCTGACAGGTACCCAAACCCAGTTCCACCAATCCCACTTCCATTTGATTTACTTAGGTGATCCGTGTGGAAGTTCTCCTCTCCTCCTCCCTTCCAGTGACATACCCCAGACTGTGGGACCATTTGCAATGCACAGCTCATCTTGCGCATGCGCAGTGAACATTTGTCTTTGAAGCTGCAAGCTGAGCCCACAATTGAGATGCTTGCATCAGGGAGAGAAGACGGAAGGGAATTGACAGCTCAGATGAGTACATCGCTGGATCCTGAGAAAGGTTAAAGGTGTGTTTTTATTAAAGGTCAGCAGCGTTGGAGCCTGCGTTACACTGCAGGCTCCAAAACATATCTTTTAAGGAAAAGAGCATAGTCACCAGCCTTTTCCTGATTGGTTATAGAAAAAGAAGCAGCACACTTATAACGCCATTATTTAGTGCCAAAATATATGGTGCAGATCTGCATAGAAACCAATCAGCATCCAGGTTTTTTTTTTTTTTGTCATAGCTTAACCACTTCCATACAGGGCACATATATACCTTCCTGCCCAGACCAATTTTCAGCTTTCAGCGCTGTTGCACTTTGAATGACAATTGCGTGGTCGTGCTACACTGTACCCAAACAAAATTTGTATCAATACACTTCCCCCCTCCCCTCTCCCAGGTCTCCAAATTTGCAGCTAAAAAGGAGATGATCTGCTGAACAGCTCTTATCTCTTTGCAGAGATAAGAGAGCTGGAATTCCCAATGCAGAAGTGTGAATCCAGCCTTAACCACTTAAGACCCGGACCAATATGCAGGTTAAGGACCTTGCCCCTGCGTCGCTTTAACTGACAATTGCGTGGTTGTGCGACGTGGCTCCCAAACAAAATTGACGGCCTTTTTTCCCACAAATAGAGCTTTCTTTTGGTGGTATTTGATCACCTCTGCGGTTTTTATTTTTTGCACTATAAACAAAAATAGAGCAACAATTTTGAAAAAAATTCAATTTTTTTTACTTTTTTCTATATTAAACATCCCCAAAAAAGATATAAAAAAACGTTTTTTTTCCTCAGTTTAGGCCGATACGTATTCTTCTACATATTTTTGGTAAAAAAAAATCGAATAAGCGTTTAACGATTGGTTTGCGCAAAATGTATAGCATTTACAAAATAGGGGATAGTTTTATGGCATTTTTATTAATACTTTTTTTTTTACTACTAATGACAGCGATCAGCTATTTTTTCGTGACTGCGACATTATGGCGGACACATCGGACAATTTTGACACATTTTTGGGACCATTGTCATTTTCACAGCAAAAAATTCTATGAAAATGCATTGATTAGTGTGAAAATGACAATTGCAGTTTAGGAGTTAACTACTAGGGGGCGCTGTAGGGGTTATGTGTGACCTCATATGTGTTTCTAACTGTAGGGGGGCGGGGCTGGACGTGTGATGTCAATGATCGTCTTTCCCTATATCAGGGAACGGATGATCAATGTTGAGCAGGGGGGGGTTCCACAGATCTGAGTTGTTGAGCGGGGTGGGGGTCGGAGTTGTTGAGCAGGGGGGGGTTTCGCAGATCGGAGTTTTTGAGGGGGGGGTTCCGCGGATTTGAGTTGTTCAGGGGGGGTTTGGCAGATCAAAGTTGTTGAGTGGGGGGGGTCGCGGGACCGCGGGATTTACCGCAAATCGCGGTAATCGTGGGGGAGGGGGTGCCGCGGGACTCCAGCCCTGATCGCGGGACCACGGGATTTACCGTGAACCGTGGGACTTTCCCGTGAAATCCGGGACGGTTGGGTGGTATGATGACAGTGCCACTGTGAACACACCTTCCCCGTTCTTCAGCTCCTGTGACCGATCACGGGATACCGGCGTCAATCGGGTCCACGGGTCCCACGGCCATGGTCACGGAGCTTCGGACCGGGTCGCGTGCATGCAACCCATGGCTGGGCTTTTAAAGGCGACGTACCTGTACGTGCCTGTACCCAGCCGTGCCATTCTGCCGACGTATATATGCAGGAGGTTAAAGTAATGTATTGCAATGGCCTGGTCATGAAGGGGGGTAAATCTTCCAGAGGTCAAGTGGTTAAGGTAAGGTGGTTTGAGCAGTGAAAAGGTTACTCATTCTACTTTTGGGCTATACCCAAGCTATCAGACCTAGGCTTTTGTTCTCATGTCATAACAAAATGACTTAATATGAGGTGTCTATTGATTTCTGATTGGACCTGATAGTAGCACTTATGCCATAGAGATGATTTTGATTCAGCCTGTTTTGTAGATGATCAGTGAGAGCGGAGTGCATCTCTGAGAGCACCAGGAATAATGTAACATTGTCCACAGATCATGCTGAAGACACACGTAATAGTATGAAGGGTGACAGTGCTCCTTGAAGAAATTGGAGGTTATAAATAGCAGTGATTTATCATGGCCTGTATAATGAATAAATTGGTCATTTTATATGATACAGAAGAAATGGAATAAACCTCTGACAATTGGCCAAACTGATTAATATCTTAATAAATTATGCCTTTTTAAAGCATCACATTGCAAATAGATACTAAGCAGTATTTCTGATGTCAGTTCATTACAAAGGATGTTCTCCTATGCTTATTTCCAGGCATTAGAATCATTGGCTATCTGTCATGTCCAGTGATAAAAACCTCTGCCCTCTAATTATTAACAGTAATACAATTTATATAGACCATGTCTTATTGTGATTAACACAGAGCATTGCTCCATGTAAAGTCCACTAATAGAAATGACCTCCCCTCTGATAGCTAATGTCGATGAAATATGACCTACGTCAGAGGTAATAGAGTGTAGGCTGGAGATGGAGGGCTGGGGCCGGCACCTACATGGATGGACCACGTGTGTCTGATTTTCTTCTTTTTTTTTTCTTTTAAAGCTGAACTCCAGACAAATGGCTAGAACTATGAATTACATAGGTAAGAACTGGATTATTTATCAAAGCATTTGTATTTATGCCCACCCAGGTCTGAGATTTACAAACTTCTACCAAATAATGGAGGCCTGCAGTTTCATTTTAATATACAGTTCCTTTCCCCACTCATATCCCTGCAGGATAAAAGAGAAGAAGAACATTACTGGACTAATCGTCTTGTCACTCTGCCTTCTCCTTCTATTAGCATGCTCCTGGCATTTTAGCACACCTGATTGTGCTGCTTCTTCCTCTCCCAATCCAAGCTCTGTTGTTCAGAAAATGCTAGAGACTGATACAATGTCACAGCCGGGTAATTGCTAGGGTCGGTGGTGATACTAAGCATTTGCACAAGTGGGGTTCCCCTATTGACAGCTGAAATGTTAAAGACGTCCAGCAATTGGAAAAAAAGCAGCTGGGCAATGTTTAGCAATAACATTGCTCAGTTGCTGAAACACTAAGGCCGCGTACACACAATCAGACATGTCCGATGAAAACATGTCCGACGTACTGTTTTCATCGGACCACGCTGAAGTGGTCTGTTGGTCTGATGTGCGTACACACCATCGGACCAAAATCCCCTCGGACCAGAACGCGGTGACGTAGAACACAACGATGTGATGAAAGAACAAAGTTCAATGCTTCCAAGCATGCGTCGACTTGATTCTGAGCATGCGCGGGATTTTGGTCCGATGATTTTGTGTACTAACCATCGAACATTTTCGACGAACAGGTTTCCAGCAGACAGGTTTCTTTTGTCCACTGGAAAATGGTCCGATAGGCCGTACACACGATCAAACATGTCCGCTGAAACTGGTCTGCATGTTCGATCGTGTGTATGCGGCCTAAGATAAAAAGAAACATTGGGGGTCATTTAGAAAAGGCAAATCCACTTTGTACTACAAGTGCAAACTACAAGTGAAAAGTGCACCTGAAATTGCACTAAAAGTGAACTTGGAAGTGCAGTCACTGTAAATCTGAGGGGGACATGCAAAGAAAATAAAAACAGCATTTTAGCTTGCACATGATTGGATGATAAAATAAGCAGAACTTCCCCTCATTTCAGATCTACCCCTCAGATTTACAGCGACTGCACTTCTACGTGCACTTTCAGTGCAATGTCAAGTGCACTTTGCACTTGTAGTTTTCACTCGTAGTGCAAAGTGGATTTACCTTTCGTAAATAACCCCCATTGTTTATTTGTGTGTCTTTCTGTTTCTTCATCTATAGATCAAAGGGATGAACTTTGATCTGCAGATAAAGTCAGCAACCTGTCAAGTAAAAAAAAAAAAAAGTTTGTATTTTTTAATATATGTTACTTTGCTTAACCCCTTATTAACCCTTACTTTACTATAATCAGCCTTAATTAACTCCTTATTCCCCTCCATTTAATTATTATTATTTTCCTGATGATTTTTTTTTTTTTTAGTTTTCTTCAATTTTTAAACTATTAATAATTTAAAAAAAATGGTTTGCTTTGTTCGTTAACATTTTTACAACTTTAACATATATTTACTTGTTTCACATTGAAAGAAGCGCAAAAATATAAAAATGATTTTTTTAGATTATTTGTACAGTAAATAACTTTTCAATCCTTTGTACCATTGCTGACAGCTAAAGTGTCAACAAAACAGTTGTGGTAGATATCGGTAACTGGAATCGAGTACTAAAAAAAAGTATTGGTACTAAAAATTGTATCAGTGCATCCCTAGTAATTACACTTCTTGCATTTAAAAGGGTACATTTAATAATGTATTAAGGAATACAGAAATGCATTACACACAGGCCGCTTACACACAGGGCGGTCCACCTGCTCAGCAGGGAATCCGTCTACTGATCCACACTGAGCATTCAAATGGTTGGTCCATGTCCACTCCACTTATGCAGAGCGGACACAGAAACAGCCTGCTCTCCTCTTTGGGCAGTTGGATATAATTGGACATCCTGTCCATTTACACCCTATTGCCATCTGTTCCGATCTGCCAGATGGATGGAGAATGGATCCCTATCCATCTGTTTTTAGCAGATAGGACTGGATCAGATGTTGGCAGTTATCAACAAACACATGTCCATTGACACCTCCCGCTCTGTAGAGAAGACTGGAGGGTCTGATCGGGTCGGCTTGAAAAACTGACAGGTGGACACGATCGGTCTGCTCGTCTGAAAGGGCCCTTAATTAAAAGATAACCCAAGTTAAACAGATACTACAGCGTTACTAGTTAAATATAACACAGGAAAAAAAATCCCAAAATGATAATACTGCATACACAAAAGGTGTACAAAACCAATAAAAGTGAAAATGAAAAATATTAGGTGATGCGCTGACACCAACATTTGATGCTAAAAAAGTACAATAAATCACTTAATCATAACACATGACTTAATCATGAACCCATGATTAAGTCACATGTATAGTGACGTAACGCATGGGGGAGGAGCCTAGTGACGCACGGACATCGGTCCGAATGAGGAGTTTTTCACACTGAGCGGCAGATAAGGCTATCGTGAAAGCGGTTTTTGATCTGGGGTTTCGTGAGTGAGATTCTATACACTGTATTCTTGTCTCCCGTTCCTCTACAGTATTGCACTATGTGTGTGTTTTTTTTCCCCTTCGTTTTACAGCATGAGCTGTAGTACCCTGAACAATCAGCAAGTCAGTCTGGAGCCAAACAAATCCGGTGAACATCCTAAGCACAGCAGAGGACGTGTGTGTTTTTCCTCTTAGCGCCAGTTTGTGCGTATTAGCACTGGCTTGTGGTGGACTTTTGGGTATGCGGATCTGGTTCTTATGTAACTGTAACTTATGTATTTTGTTTAGTTTGGTTTTAGGTTCACACTTCAATCATTATTATCAATTTTTTGTCACATTTGCACCTTCTATTGATACCTCCCAGTGAGTGTGTTTCTTGGGTGTGTATTTGGTATCATTGGCACTTATTGTACTTTTTTTAGCAACAAATGTTGGTATCAGCGCATCACCTAATATTTTTCAAGTTAAACAGAACAATCACTTTTTCCAGAAAGCAAAAAAAAAAACAGTATGCTCATACATAATAAATAAGTCCTCATGGTGTACAAGCTATGACTGAAATCTTTAACACGAATGTTTGGGTTATAACCAGTCGATACTTAACAAGTCAGTTGGGTATTTTGCAGTTTTCTAATACGTTGTACAATGTAGGGCTGCATTGAGGTTACATATCCTAATAAAATATTAACAGTCCCAAGCAATCTAATAAAAGCAAATAGCTCCTGGAGATCTAACATGGCTAGAAAACTGAACTATGCACCTTATGTTTTGTTAAATTTACAGGGATGCCTCCAATATTATATATACAGTTTTTAACCTACGAAATGACCTGCAGAATTCTTTAATAAAATATAACGTGGGTGGCCTCGAGTACATCTTGTGTTGGGATAGCTTATTTACCACTGCAGAGATCAGTGTGTGTGAAACAACCCAGGGCCAGGTCATACCAGCTTCTTTGTAGCAGAAATCTGTAGTAGTTCCAAACTTTCTAATCTCTGTGGACTTGCAGCTGGCTACAGAATTGCTGCTGTAGTTGCCTTGAAGCTGTCTATGCACCATTGTGCCGTGATCATCTGCAATTGCATGGGCCAATCAGTTGCACGGGATAATAACAGTAGCTACTAAAACTGGAAACTCTGTAGCTGGCTCAAAACACTGCAAAATGTCAGTTGCTCAGATAAAAAAAAATGTTGAATGTGCAGGAATTTATTTATTCCTACCAACATATCTCTATGGAGAGCAATTCTGTATCATGGGTGTGACATAACCCTAAATCTGCCCAGTTATTACATCTCAGTGATTGTATCCTTGTGACAGAGTTTATTTGCAGCTCATATTATTTTAGATAACCTTGTTCTTCTGGTCTGAGATTCTATAGCTAGTTTTAGCTCAGGGGTCAAAACCAGCATAATCTAAAGCCAGGTTAGGTATCCAAAGGCCACTTTTAGTAGTTAGGGGGGGTCTGGTTGCATGACTGATTAGAAGCTATTAGGGAGGGACTAAAGCTCAGAGTAGATGCGCTGACTCTGAGTTCCAGTGCCACACAATGGTTTCTGTGTGTGAGGCCTCGTACACATGACCGAAGAACTCGTCGTAAAAAACACATCGTTTTCCTTTACGAGTTTCTTGTCAGGCTTGTCGAGAATCTTGACAAGCTGTCTTTGCGTACACACTGTCACGACAAAATCCCGTCGTTCTCAAACGCGGTGACGTACAACACGAACTACGGCACCATAAAGGGGAAGTTCTATTCCACTGGCCAAACCCTTGGGGCTTCTTTTGCTAATCTCATGTTATTGCATGTTAAGTAAAAGATTGGTAAGAGACGATTCACGATTTTCAGTCTGTTACAACGTGACAAATGTGCTATCTCCATTACGAACGCTGCTTTTACCGAAGGTGCGCTCCTGTCTCATACTTTATTCTGAGCATGCGCTGGTTTCTAAGCATACACACAAACGTGTTTCTTGTTGTAAACCAGCCCGATGAGAAACACCATGAGGAAATTGAGACTCCCGACGAGGAAAAAGAGAACTTGTTCTCTTTTTTTCTCGTCGAGTTCCACGTCAGTTTTCTCGACGAAAAACATACACACGACTGTTTTCTTTGAAAAAAAAGCTATGCCACCAAGTTTCTTGATGGATTCTGTCGAGGAAAAGGTTGTGTGTACAAGGCCTGAGAAGCTGCTTTCCAGGCTGGTTGGAAATGGCTGGAAAATATCCCCATTACCGCAGATCCTGTCTTCAGGTCTCAATCAAGACACCAAGACGACACATTGAGATCATCCTTATCGGCCCCTGAAACTGAACTTTGCTGCAACATTCATCTGGAATTATCTCTATTAATAACTACAGTATACAGTACAGTACATGCCCGGGTATATGTGCACATTTCCACCAGAACTTCTATTAGGGCCCTATGCTATTAATTCTTGTCAGTACATTGAATATGTGTACTGTTATTAATGTTTTCTTTTATAAAGCTTACATTATTTCTATTATAGTATGTATCTACATTATATGCTTATGGTTAATGTTACATGCTGGTTGAAGTAGTTCTTCTGCTCCCAATTGCCTTGAATAAATAACTTGTAGTCCATACCAACTAATGTCATTGGTTGTTTTAAACACAGATGGCCCCGGCCACTTAACATCCAAGGTTGCTAGCAGCCAGGCAGCTGATACTGCCTAGCATTCTTGGTTGCTAGGGTGTAGGCTGCTCCTGCTGCCTAACTTCCTTGATTGATAGGCTGATGGAGGCCATTCCACACTGACATGTCAACTCAACAGTGTGTAATAAAGCTGATTACACATTGCTGATATTTAAATCTTGGCCATAAGCAAGCCAATAGAGTAAATTTGCACTGTATGCATGTCAACTTTAGCACAAACATTTACATGCATTTAGCATGAAACATGATCCAATCACAAGACTGTGGATGCAAATGTGTCTACATACTTTATATTTTACATATCTTTTTTTTTCTTCTTCTTTTAAATCAGACAGATTTTTATTCAGTTCTATATTCAGAGAAAAAACAACACGCATACATCCCACGTAAAATAGAAAATCATAATACATGACAGTCTAGCAATCATTTGAAAAAAGAAAATAGATAGTAAATAATAAAAATGAATTATATAATATCACCAGTCATCCCCAGCCCCGCCCCCCCCCCCCTTTTTAAATTCGTACTCGTTGTTTTTTAATGCCGAAAAATAATCGTGTGTACACAGCATAACTCCTCCCATCACAACATACAATCCATAGTACCAACCATCTCCATATATTCTCACATTTCCTAGGGAAGCCTCTATGTAAAAACATTTTTTTAACTATGATTTCTTTTATTTCTACTTTCTACTCCGCTATTGTTGGTGGATACACTGACATCCACTTACGAGTAAATTTTCACTCATTCCAGAAATTTTTATTTTAAAACCTTTTTGTGGAATATGTAGCAGTCACTGATTTGGGTTTAGGTTCTTAAGGTATCGTAGGTAGCACCTTGTTGCTCTGAATTTATTTAGCCCCTGTGGTCACTATTTGTCCAAACTTATTTATCCAAACCTATGTATAAATAGCCAAAGAAAAGCCCTACACAACTCATTGTAAATTTCCCCCAATGAATGTTTGTCCCTGACTGTTACCTTGACAACTAATTACACTTCTATCAACGTTCACAAAGCTGTATTTCAGCAAATTGGTTTAGAAATAAATATATATACCATTATGGAGGATAATGTAATTATTATGTAAATGCAAATACTTTTCCTCAATATTTCCATTAGTCTTAATGCAGTGTTTTGGTAATTGCTGTATTAGAGATCTGTATAATTTATTATTTTCCTCTATGGTTTTTCGCATCAGATAATGCTTTTTTATTATTTCAGACCATGTCCTTTTACTGTTCACATAATCCATTGGGTTGCACTGGGTCAAGTTTTTCTGCTAATTTGCATTTTTCTATGCTTTTCACCAAACAAAGTACCTTTTCCCTGTTGACTGAAATAGATTTTCCACATTTTAATATTTTTCCATGTGACTGGTCTGCATCCTCTGACTATTTATACACTTGAATTGTGTATTCAGATTCCCATCTAAGCTGCAATTTTAAACATCTGTAGATTTCCAGCTGAAGTTTCTATAATTCCTAAAGGAAGCCTAAAAAAAACCTTTCTTCCTGAAAATGCTAGTTGCCTGGGCTGGTCATGCTGACTGCTTGGCTTCAATACTTTGGGGGTTATTTACTAAAGTGCAAATCCACTTTACACTACAAGTGCAAACTACGGGCCAGATTCACGGAGAATTAGATTATCGTAGCGTTTCCAAAATACACTACGCCGCCGTATTTTACCTGGCTCTACGTGGAATCCAGGTAGATTTTGTCCAGTAAACGACAGCGGCGTAGTGGATTTCTCCCAGAGCAATCCATCTACGCGAGTAGGGGGCGTGAAGCATTTAAAATAGGCGCGTTCCCGCGGCGATCGAACTGCGCATGCTTCGTTCCCAAATTTCCCGCCGTGCATTGCGCGAAATCACGTCGTTACGTCGTAGTAGCGTCGTTTACGTACATTCCTATTCCCGAACGAGTTACGTTAAAAAAATTAAATTCAATTCAATTCGACGCGGGAACGACGGCCATACTTAACATGAGTTACGCACTGTTAGACCAGCAAAAAGCTGCTCTAACATTACGTAGCCAAAAAATGACGTAGGCGATTGCGAAGGACACTCGTAGCTTCGTGGATCGCCGTAAAAACTCATTTGCATACCCCGACGGTGAAAACGACGCGGACTCCACCCAGCGACCGCAAAAATATCGCAACGTAGATCCGAAGGCTTACGAAGACGTAAGCCTCTCGGATCGAAGCCCGAAGCCGCCGTATCATGGTTTGAGGATTCAAACTAGTGATACGGCGCGCAAAATTTGAAATTACTCCTGTCTAACACCAGTTAGACAGGCGTAATCGCTCTCTGAATCTGGCCCAACAAGTACAATGTGCACTTAAAAATTGCACTGAAAGTACACTTGGAATTGCAGTCGCTGTAGATCTGAGGCGGACATGCAAGTAAAATAAAAAATAGCATTTTAGCTTACACATGATTGGGTCTTAAAATCAGCAGAGCTTCCCCTCCTTTCAGATCCACCTCTCAGATTTACAGCGACTGCACTTCCAAGTGTACTTTCAGTGCAATTTCAAGTGCACTTTGCATTTGTAGTTTGCACTTGTAGTGCAAAGTGGATTTGCCTTGCGTAAATAGCCCCCTTTGTGTCACTACACCAGAATGAGCAAATAATTCTTATTTTACCTTTATCTTAATATTTGTTGAGGGTCCATAACTGTCAGTATTAAGCCAAAGAATGAATGTAAAACAAATGGTAGTCACAAATAATGCGCCCTAATGACTTCCACCGCTGCGCTCAGATGAAATTATATAGATATACAAGAGTTCATAGCTGCTGTTTTTAAAACAAAATAATAGTGATAAAGCATATATAGTGTATTAAAACATTGTGATTTAAATAACAGATATATATAAACAGCGCTCATATGTGGATGATCCATGTACGTGAAAAAATGATGAAAACAAATGATGTAAACCTGTGAGTGAATAAAGTGATTCAAACAAAGACAAAAGTTCATATGAGGTGAAATTAAACAGAACTCAAATCAGGAATCTTCACAGTATTCCTCCACCACACCCGATGTGACCTCCCAGTCCTACAGTTTTTACCCAATTGGGGTAGGCTGGCCTAGGTCACAGAGTACCGTATTCTTTTTCTGTTAAATCTTTTCCTGTACAAGGTGATCAAAATTACTTACGTTGTATATTGAATGCAACTACCTCAATTGTTGTATATTGAAAAACCCAATAATTTATCGTCGGAAAATAATGCATTCGGAGCAATCATCTGATAATAATAATAATCCAAATATATAATAATAATTTGTTTGTATGCAACTTTCAAGAGCCAATCAGGACAGTTCTTGTGAAAATATCCCAAGGGACAAGCACAATTTTTTTTGTAAGATAACAAGATAAGATAAGATACGTTTTTGTTTTTTTATATATAATTAGTATAGTATTTGCATGAAAAAAAAAAAAAAACATGTGACCAAGACCATGCAGGCTCAGAAACGAAAGAGTACATTATAATATATTACAATACATTAGATAACTTCTGAAGTTGTATTCTGTCTTACAAGAATTTTTGTAACTTTAGTAACCTCTTTTTGATATGAGAGTAGCATGCAAAAAAAAAAAAGAGATGGTCATTTGTTCGATGTTCTCATCATGTATACTAGACTTAAGAGAGGGAGAAAAATGAGCTGTCCTGAATGCATATTTGTTGACAGGTGTAGTTCTCACTCCATGCAGCAGGTGGCATCTTGCCGAAGTGAAGATGGAGCGGAGAATTAGAATACTATTCCTCTGCAGCCTCTGTAGGCGTCACAGGGAGACCAGTTGTCAGCCTGGACACTGCAATCCCCAGTGAACTTCCGCAGCCATCTTGAAAGGGACAGCCCTTATAAATAGGGAACCCTGCCAGGATTTGGCACTCGTTTGCAAGGGGACAGTGTATGGATAAGAACCAGCTTGTTAGAAATAAGGACTAAGAGCCAGGTAAAGGTTACAGTGAGAGGAGTGAAAAAGAAGGGATATCGCTGTACACCAGTCAAGCCACTGTTCTCCAGAACTGCTGCTATAACCTTCTCCAAAGCCTATCAGTACTGCTAGCTAAGTTTGCCACTCTGCCAGTAAGCCACTCTTCCAGTAAATGCCGTCCCTGTGAAGTTGGCCTTATCTATATAGAGCCTTACTGTGCTTGAAGAAATAACTCAAATCTGTATGCTGGGTGACCTTCTGGTACAAACAACTTATACCTCCATTGCCCTATGCTACACCTGTGCCATTAAGGACTTCACCAGCACACTGTTGGGGACTGTTCTGTGAAGAAGTGAAGTATTAATCTTACTGGTTACTGTGACTGTTACTGCACCTGTCACTTCAAGTTCTACAGCACTTTTAACAGCAAGGTTTAATACTACAGTGCATTCAGAAAGTATTCACGGCGCTTTACATTTGTCCACATTTTGTTATGTTACAGCCTTATTCCAAAATGGATTAAATTCATTATTTTCCTCAAAATTTGACAAACAATACCCTAGTGGTGGCCCATCCATAGAGGGCGCACGGGCGCCGCCCCACCTATTAATGCATCTGGACCTCTGAGCTACATATCAGGGTGCCGGTTGCATGAATTCCAATGAGGGTGCATGAGTTTGGAAGCAAGTGATTATAGCCAGAGGCTCTAATAGTCTTCAAAAAAGGGTGAGCTCCGGGCGCAGAGCACTGCGTCCCAAACCCACTCTGTTGTTTGACTATAGCATATGAATTTTCACTATTTTAACACTAAAGTTCCTCCCCGCCAATCAAGAGGCAGGTCGTGAGCACTGTTCCCTGATTGGCCTAAGCGGCAGGCGATACTATTGGATCCCTAACACTTAGGTGGAAGAGGAACAGTACGCTGTACGAGATAGAGGAGCAGACACCAGGTGCCCCCTTCATGCAGCACCGCTGGCCAGTTTTTCCTCCTCCCCGTCCCACCAGCTGCAGCCACTGCTGGGATTAGAGATTGATGATTTGTGCAATGTTCATGTTTACCAGCCCCTTCCTGAATGGACACAGGAGCGATCGGTACTGATCACTCCTGTGTCCATTTATCACTGAAGCATAGTATACTATTACTTTGCTTCAGTTTGTGAATGAATAGGAGTCGCTGTACAGAGCATCTATTCATTTATACGGAAAGGGAATGTGGCTCTATGTCTTCAGGCCCTTTCTCTGTCTCAAAAATCTCTTTTACAGTACTTGCATTGGGATGTACAGGTGTTTCGTGCATCCCCATTCAGGCAGTTTCATTCATATCAATTGGACACAGCCAACACTCTCAATTTGACATCAGTTTGGGTGCATGTCTCTGAATTCACATTGTTTATGTTCGGGTCTGTGCACTCACACCCACATGTCCTCGCAGCCACTGCATCCCAACTGACATGAATGGGATTGCCTGCAGAGGGATGCACAGAACACCTGTACATCCCCATGCTTCTAACATGGCCCTCACACTTTAGTACATTCCATGTGAATGAGGCCTTAGTAAAAATGTATTTATTTATTTTTTGCGCAATTGCGTATAGTTTATATACTGTTTTTGTGCGTGTGTGCAAAATTAAAGCGGGCCGGTCCGGATAAAGTCCAGGGCCACATTTTTGTCCCAGTCAAGCCCGAATTCACAATCCTGCCAGCCAGTGCCTTAGAATATATATAAAACATATCTAATTTAAATTTCCTCTGTGCATGCCCTTGTGTTAAGAAAAAAATATAGCAACAAAAATAAAACAACAGGGTGAGAAAGCCAACTGAAATAAAAGACAACAAACCTATTAGGTAATAGAGTGTAAAGTACATGTGACATATAATAGTGTTATTATCCATAATGTACAAAGCTGAGAGAGGTATCATGTACACTATAATTAGAGGACAACATTAGATGAAGGAGAGGAAAGAAGTTCACCGACCAGGAAATGTTACTCACTAAATAATTTGTTCAAACTCAGTGTGATATTCTATAGTCACATTTCATAGCCTTTCATAGCCTTTCAGGGAAAGGCTTTGATCTAATAAATTTGCCTTCTTATAGTAATTAGAGCACATCACAGACATCTATGTACAGAACATTGCATTTCAAAAAGGCTTCTGGAACAATGTTTAACCGCTTGCCGACCAGCCACCGTATAACTACTGCGGCAGGTCGGCTCTGCTGGGCAAGATCACGTAGCTATACGTCATCTCGCCAAGCAGCCAATAGGGGCCCCCCAGTCGCCCCTGACGCCGACGAGCATGCCCGGCGGGCGCAATCACCGCCGACACCTGCGATTGCTTGTTACAGAGCGAGAACCGGGAGCTGTGTGTGTAAACACACAGCTCCCGGTCCTGTCAGGGGGAGAAATGCCTGAACAGCAATCAGTCATTTCTTCAAGTCAGTCCACCCCCCTTCAGATAGAACACACCCAGGGAACATACTTAACCCCTTCCTCGCCCCCTAGTGTTAACCCCTTCCCTGCCAGTGGCATTTTTCTAATAATCAATGGATTTTTATAGCACAGATCACTATAAAAATGCCAATGGTCCCAAAAATGTGTCAAAAGTGTCCGAAGTGTCCGCCATAATGTCGCAGTACCAATAAAAATCGCTGATCGCCGCCATTACTAGTAAAAAAAATATTAATAAAAAAATCTATAAAACTATCCCCTATTTTGTAAACGCTATAACTTTTGCGCAAACCAATCAAACACTTATTGCTATTTTTTTAACGAAAAATATGTAGAAGAATACGTAAGTACAATGCCATCTAAAGAAAAGCTATTAAGACTGGCCTTACATAATTGATGGGGGGTGTCAATAAGCATGACTTCAGTCTTGTCACAGTTTAAGTGAAGGAAATTATGGGCCATCCAAGTTTTTATATCACAAGTACAGTTTGATAGGAGAGAAGCAGCCAAAGTAGAATCCGGTTTAGTGTGGATAATCTAAGTGTCATCAGCATAGAAGTGATGTACAGGCATACCCACTTTTAAGTACACAATGGGGTTTATTTACTAAAGCTGGAAAGTGCAAAATCAGGCTCACTTCTGCATAGAAATCAATGAGCTTCCAGGTTTTATTAGCAGGCTTAATTGGACATTCTGGGGTTAGAAGCTCATTGGTTTAAATGCAGAAGTGAGCCTTTCCAGCTTTAGTAAATAAACCCCATTGTGTACTTAAAAGTGGGGTATGCCTGTAAGCAGTTGGCCAAGTGGAAACATGTACATGCTAAAATGATACAAACAAATCATCTTGGCGCTTAGGAATCAGTTGTGAAAGAATTAAGCTGCTGGCACTATACCTTAGTGGGGTATATCAAGACATTATTATAAAAATATGCAGCGCTATATTAAACCAAATGGTGCATACAATTCCAATATTGTTTAGCACAGCATATCCTGTGTGAAACATACAATCATGATCATTCCACATATGATATAACGTTCCCAAATGAAGTGCAAAGTGCATAAATCGTAGCAGTGTGGTAATAACTCATTCAAAGTAAAAACAACAACCAAATCCCCAAATATTGGACTCATATAGTTAGCCAATTTTTCAGAGTCCTTCAATAGATGGAAGCATCACAGACAGGAGAAGATTGTGAGAAGACTCCACCACGTGCTGTAAAATGGAATGCTTGCCAGATCATTCTGACCCTGATTTAGGTGGTCAAAACAAGCTCAATGCATGTGTAGGAACACCAATGGATTCCTAATTTACTATGGTAGATAATCCCAGCTTCATATATGTCCTCAGAACAAGAAAGAAAAGGAGGGCCCACCAGCCCATCCTAAGCAAATTTATTAATAAAACCGGAATAAAATGCTACTCACAAACATATGGAGATTAGGCGATCAGTCCAGGACCAATATTTTCAAGATAGCTCTGGAAAAAGACACCAGGGCTGCTGATACTCTCAGATGTCACTTCTGGACAGGAGAGTGGAATGCAAGCTTTATGCTGAATGGACAACACGTCTCCACAAGAGTAGGGCCGATGACTTTTCAGTGATGCCGGATTTGTCATTAGACAGTTTTAACACTTTTAAATTTATTTGTAAGCTGTTTTTAGAATAAACCTGAGGATATTATTCTCTGAGGAGTTTTTTCCCTCTCCATTACATACTGCACAACCCTCATCCTGGGAGCTCTGGAGCCAGGATAATTGAAGAATATCCACCACAGAGGAGGTCTACAGAGGATATTGCACTGGGTTTGGTCTCCGGTATATTACCTAAATGCACAGAAGACTCTTTTTTCTATAAGGCAAAGGAGTCCAACACATCTGGTGAGTTTGGATCTTTACACCACCCTAAGCAGGTGGCTGTTTTGACACCGTTGGACATGGAGCACAGAAGCAACTTTTTTTTCCCCAATTTTTTGCACAAACTGCACTTATATCACTATATGCACTTATATGCACTTTAAATATTGTTACTTCAAATCGATGTAATATACAGTATTTACACAATAATGTATCATGAACTGTATATTGGTTTATAACTAGTATGCACAAATGCAAAAAACATAAATACATTGGGAGCCAATTCACCCAAGGTTATAGACACATATAGGAATACTGTACAACAAGGGTATATCCTAAAAAGGGATAAGTATAACAGAAAAGCAAGCATTGCCTATTTACCATTGAAATCAAATTTTCCCCATCAGTGGGGACAACATTGGACAGCAGGAGCCCAACCAAACTGATATAACTCACCAAGGCGCGAGTGTTATTCTATATCCATAAGGGTTGGGTTATGAAGTTTATACAAGTACTCTATGTAATATAATTTCTCTTAATGAATGTTCCTGAGGATATCATTAGCATGCTGTACACATGTGAATACACAAGTTACCAGAGGATATGCTCTTATATATTCTTTTAATGTGATTTTGTAAAATAAAGTTTATTCTTTTGATTTATATGATACCGTTTACTGCCCATTAAAATCCCAAGGGGAATTATGGATCTCTGCTATAGCTGGGTAGCAAAGGTCCTTTCCTCCAAATGGCGCTTGTTTGGTTGCATAAAAGGCTGACTGTCCTTGGTGGTTAAAGGTCATTCTACAAAGGAGAGGAAGAAGAAAACCTAACGATGCACAAAATATGTTGTTTTCTATAGCATAGTAGTGTTGAAAAAGAAAGCTTGATAATTGTAGAATAACATATAATATGTATACTTCATTATTCTAACATATAATTTAAACGGTACTTCTAGCAGCAGTAAACAACATCCTTGAAGTGGATCCTCCTTGTACTTCAAGGGATAAATTATCATTTTGTCTAGGGGTATAAAAATAGGCAGTCATGATAACCTTATTACTTGCTCCTGCAGGCTCCCTATGGGGACACAGACGCTTGTACTAATTTGACAAGCGCACAGGTGTGGATGAGGAGCCCCAAAGGCAAACAATGTACGATCAGGAGCTGCTCACCTGCATGCCTCTCAAATTAGGATGAGCGACTGTGTCCATGCAGCCACTGAGTCCCCATAGACTTAAATTGTACATGTCAAAATATGTAATGTTCACTCACGCAAAGTGTCCAAAAAATATATTAATAATAATCTACAGAAAGTGGGTTGCTGCAACTAATTGGCATATGTAAACCATAGACACAATGAATTATAATGGAAGCTGTGCTACCCTATGAAATATACAGTGGATCAATATATACAATATAAAGTGCTATGTGTGCATTAAATTATTAAATTGCAGTATGTGCAGAAATAAATATACACATGAATAAAGTGTTGATTAGTGCGTATTCAGTGATATTAGACACGTGCACTGCCAAAAAATGCATCCATTTTTGTTTTCTTTTCATTTGTTTTTGTTTTTTTCGTTTTGTTCGGGTCATTCGTTATCATCACAATTCGTAAATGAAAAAAAATTGAAAATAAGAAAGAAAATCCGAAAAATCAAAAGAATAACGAACTAACTAACTAATAATAACTATTAAATTATAGGTATTGGAATCTCCTTTCAAATTTGGCTGTTAGTGAATGTAACGAATACGAATGTATGCAAACTTACGAATTATCCGAAATAAAAAAAGCCACATTTAAACAAATGGAACGGAACAAATTAATAATAAATAATAGTAAAACGTTTTTATTATTGTTTTTATTATTATTCATTCGTTTCACTCCATTCATTTAGATACAGCATTCGTTATTTCGTATAATTCCTAACTTCGGATACATTCGTATTTGTTACCTTCACTAACAGCTAAATTTGAAAGGAAATTCCAATACCTATAATTTAATAGGTACACATTTTTTCAGATTTTCGAATTTGCGAATTTACGAACTTACGAATTTACGAATATTCAAATTTACGAATATACAGAAAAAATCTTGGGTTTTCATTAATGCGGATAATTTGGCAGGTCTACAAGGCTTCTGTGTCACCCGGAAATATGAAGGCCACATTGCTGAATCCAACTCCATAAGATATGACATAGCATAATATTGTTTATTTTAAAAGATGTACATATAAATAAAACAATGTCCACTCACAAAGTAGGTGCCATGTCCCGGCACCAGGAATGGTCAGCCGATTATTCAAGTTAAACTGCCGCTGCTCCGCAATCCCCTGGAGCTAGTGGGCCTTCCACTAGGGGGAACTGATGTAGTACGTGTCCAATGTGCCCGCCCGTATTCATTTCAGGCCTCCCGATGATGTCCTAATGACGAAACGTGTAGGGGCAAGCACATTGGTCACGTACTACTTCACTCACTCGGAGCCTACTTGATTTCATGTTTATGGACTTTTTAATTCATTCTAACTGATGGTTTTTCACATTACCTTATAAAGTCACTTATTATATGACTAACACTGCATGCGCACTAAACAGCACTTTATTCATGTGTGTATTTTTTCTGCACATACTGCAATTTCATAATTTTAATGCACACAAAGCACTTTATATTGTATATATTGATCCACGGTATATTTTATAGGGTAGCGCAGCTTACATTATATTTGCATTGTACATGGGCTGCCTGCGCGCAGCATCTGGTGGCTTTAGCTACAAAAAACAAAAAAAGGTCTATTCACAGTGTACAGGCCTCAGCACCCATGTGAATGAGCCCTAATGGTCTTGGTGTGTTTTATCTTTTAAACTTTGAGTAAAGAGGGATGTGTGTATATAAAATCAAAGGCACTCATTTAAATGAAACAATTCCCTGCCAGTATTAAATAACCGCTATGGTTAAATGGTGGGGGAAAAAAAAAATCATTTTTAAAGCCTTGCCTGTGCTGCATTATATTTAAATTTCACGTCCTGAGAAGAATTTCCAATATAAATGAACAAGCCAAGAAATTATAAATCAGGTGCAAGAAGGTCCTGTGTGGGTTTATAAAATTGCAATTTATTTAGTTGACAAATTGGCGTATTATAAGATTGGAAGTCGGCCGGCTGAAGTGCTCAGGCAATATGGTTTAGATTGCATTACTTTTATTTCAGAATCTCTAGTGGATGGGCTTTGCAAAACTGTATATGGTTTGATTAGAAGCACATACAAAAACAATTCCTCTCCGAATCGCAGACATTGTGTGAAAAGGATTTATTTTAACATAAAAGGATTTGGTTTTAAAGATATAGAACAAAGCAGAACATTTATTTCTTTTTTACATTTACTCTGTAATAAGAGAATCATGCGAGCTGCCATTGCTGGCAAAATGATCCTTTATTCACTGACCTGAATCATCGAGGTTCTGATCTTACACTGATCTCACTTGCTGCATGCTTGTCCCGAGTACATTTAACAGTATTAGGATAAGTGTACTTTCAAACACTTAGGGCCAGATTCAGTAAGAAGTTAAGCATCTTACCGTCATATCTAGGCGCCATACCCACCAAACTAGATACGCCTGAAAATAGGCTTTCTCAGACCGACCTAACTTTTCTATGCCGGCCTATCTTAGGTGCATATTTATGCTGGACGGATCTGGCGCGCCCATTTATTTCCTATTCAAATATGCAAATGAGGGAGATATGCCGATTCGCGTACGTATTAGCGCCAGACGCTGGCTACGTGCGCCACTCATAAGTGTTGAGTCCGGCCTAAAGTTAGTCCTACAAATAGCTGCATTATCTTTGCACCTGACGGGCACAGGTCAGCTGGAGAGCAGCTACAGCAGCACCGTTACCGATGAACATAGCAAGCTGAGCAACCCCACTTGCAGGACAACACCACATCTGTATGCCAACATGCCAGGGGAAGCCGTGTTCCTAGCACTACTAATGGGTCCACCAGTACGGAGAAGGAGGGGACGTGAGAGGATATACCGCACGCGCATGAGCCTCTTTGGCATGGGTGATGAGGAGGTGTATCGCATCTTCAGATTCATCCCTGATGCCATCCTGGAACTGGGGAACAAAAAGTGCAGCGCTAAAAAATCTATGAAGATGCTGTCATACACATATGACAGGCAACGGTGTAATCCAAGAAGGATAATGCAAAAAAATGTGAGGTGATGAAAAAGGAAAACTGAGACATCACATAGTATACAAATAATACTAAATGGAATCCATCAATGCGTTTTCAAACAGGTGAGTGCAAACATTGAACAGGTGCAGTGGACAATGTGAGTAGTTCTTAGGTATGGTTCCCAATGAATGGATCAAAACACTTCACACATGATGCCAGTTCAATTGAGTAAAAACAATGGCTTGTCTGTAGTAATCTTCAGAGTATCAGGTAAAGGAAAAAGGTACTCTTACCAGCTGCGGTGGACTTACTTGTTAATACTAACAGCAAGTCAGACAAAGCGTGGTGGTCTCAGCGGACCCTGGGCTCTCTCTCTGATGGTTCTGTAGAGGTGGTCACTCTCGTTTAGGATGATGAAACCAATCTGATCAGATATCTCCCCTCCTGAACAGGACCCCAAGTAGATAAGACCGATGGTGAAATGGCCAGGCTCAAGAATCAACTCAGCAGGTATGAATGTATGGAAACAAAAAAGAAATGCTCCCAATGGTGCAGATCAAAAATAAACCTGTGAAGGCTTTATTTGGAATTAAAAAGATAAAATCACGTGATCATTATAGTAAAAAGCAGTATGGGGTGTTCAGCATGTAACCCGACGCATTTCGGCTCAAAGCCATCAACAGGGGCATGTGTCTGTACCCCCACACTGCTAGACTTAAATACAAAATATATCCAAAGCTCCTCCCCGCGGAGGGAGGAAACTAGGAAATGAACAATAATGACAGTATGCGATAAAACAAACACTGTGACATACACGTTATATCATACCTGAATCTAACACATATAAGCTTTTAGAACTACAAAAAATGTACACCATGTAAAGTGGGGAGAACGTCATGTGAATGGTAATGGTTTGTACATAAGGCATACACTATCTGCATAGCAATATATGTGTTTCAATGTATAGTGTGGAGACACGCAGGCCACAACAATGTTGTCTATAGGGGGCTGTGATTTAATGCAAAACACAACATATAGCTATACTTGAAAATAGGAAGACCCATAGAGTTAGCTTTATGAAGGATTAAACCTGGGAGATCTACTAGCGGGGTGTATGGTGTCAGTAAGAGCCGAATGCCGCATGAATCATGGTGCAGGGGACACTCGGCATCGATATTACAAACAGGAAAGACCTAGGGGAGGAGCCAGTGACACGAGGAGGCGACCTTCGCTCCGCCCCTGTGTCAGTCCAAGGTCAGGTGGCTAATTGGGGAGAGACGACAATAACTGCCAAGCCTCAACAGCCTCAGCAGCCAATCAGATTCGACAGGCGCCGGCTTAAGTTGCAAAAGGCGGGTGCTGCAGTGACAGCGTCATCCCGAAGACCGCCCACTGAGGGAAATGAACGAACGTAACGACGATATACATTCGTCGTGCGTCCGCCCCTCTGGTGACGCGGACAGCAAAGCGCCCACCGCCACTCAGGGACCAAGGGAGGCCACCAATAAGCACGGACGTGTGGCGATGTTGCGCAATGACGCAATGATGAGGCAGCGTCTCCTGAGTCAAAAAATTATAATTTTGACCCCAGGGGACACCCGAGTAGAAGTGGAGAGCATGGCCCAATGTTGGCAAAAACTTAGAAAACCAATCATACTGCAAAATAGCAAGGATGATAAGTAAATAATTGGAAGGTCAAATTAGACTAATAGACGAGGATGATATATAGATAATCTGAATGTCAAATTAGACTAATGGACAACTTTAATCTGAAAGTTGGTTACTCAGTGCGCACCTAAATGAGATTAAGCGTCTCAGCCGCCCAATAGATAGATGCGCATCCCAATAGGCAGGCACAGAGAAGGTTTAAAAAGAAAAGGTAAAAATAAAATGGAAGGAAATTATGGAAAAGATGAAAAATGAAAAGTACAGGTCCACAAGAGCTCACGCCCGATAAATGAAGCAATTGACGTCCCAATCGTCATTCATGCCATGGGGCGTGTAGCTCTTGAGTTCATGTATCCAAAAGGTCTCCAAATGGGAAACTCCCCTCGTACTGGAGTCACCCCTCCAATGGGGCACGTATTTGTCAATGACTTGGAAAGACGAGCCCCTTGGGTCTTTTGCGTGGTGTTCCAAATAGTGCCTAGAGATAGTGTGTTTGGGGAAGCCCTTCCTGATCTTACCTAGGTGTTCATTGACTCTAATGGCAAAATTCCGAATCGTTCGGCCCACATATTGTAATTTGCAGAGACATGTAATGAGGTACACTATGTAACTAGTGAAACATGTAGTAAACTGCTTCATCTGATAACTACGATTGGTCACAGTGGAAGTGAAAGTGTCTGTCCTCCGTCGACCAAAGACATTAACAATGCATGTATTACACTTCCGGCAGGGGTGGTATCCTTTTGTTTCTGGGAAAAATAAAACTTTTTTCGGGGGATCTATGACATTAGGCGCAATTTCGCTTTATACCGATCTGGCTCCCCTAAAGATTATTCCCGCCTTCTCCGGTAGGGAAGGTCCCAAAATGTTGTCACTGCGGAGCACCTTCCAATGTCTATTGAGGATTTTCTTGATGTCATTGTGTTGAACCGAAAAATCAGTTACAAACGACCATTTAAACCTATCGTCCTTGTCTTTCTTAGGTTTGTCCATAAGCAGAGATGACCTCTCTATGTTGGAAACAGTATTAATGGCCTCGTCCAACTCTCCAGCTTTGTATCCTTTGTCCAAAAATCTTTCTTTTAGGATCTGACACTGAGAATCAAAATCCTCCTTCCTGGTACATTTCCTCTTCATCCGGAGGAATTGACCTTGAGGCACGGATCGCAGCCATTGGTGGTGATGACAGCTATCGACCGGAATTTAACCATTCCAGTCGGTAGGCTTAAAAAAAGTCTTGAACTCAAGATGACTGTCAATGGCCGAGATCTCCAAATCCAAGAAGTGGATTAAGGAGGAACTGACTGCATATGACAAGACGATGCCACGGTCATTGTCATTGAGGAAAGACATGAAAGAGTCCAGGGACTCCCTCGTGCCTTTCCAAAGGAGGAGGATGTCGTCGATGTACCGGAGTGACCACCTCTACAGAACCATCCGCAGAGAGCCCAGGGTCCGCTGAGACCACCACGCTTTGTCCGACTTGCTGTTAGTATTAACAAGTAAGTCCACCACAGCTGGTAAGAGTACCTATTTCCTTTACCTGATACTCTGAAGATTACTACAGACAAGCCATTGTTTTTACTCAATTGAACTGGCATCATGTGTGAAGTGTTTTGATCCATTCATTGGGAACCATACCTAAGAACTACTCACATTGTCCACTGCACCTGTTCAATGTTTGCACTCACCTGTTTGAAAATGCATTGATGGACTACATTTAGTATTATTTGTATACTATGTGATGTCTCAGTTTTCCTTTTTCATCACCTCACATTTTTTGCATTATCCTTCTTGGATACACCTTTGCATGTCATATGCGTATGACAGTATCTTCATAGATTTTTTAGAGCTGCACTTTTTGTTCCCCATTTGCCATAGACTTTCTTTTATTTTTATGTTTATAAGCTAGCGCAGTTGTTTCCCCCACATTTCTATACGTATTCATACGTCATTCACACGGCCGTGAGGAGAACTTATCCACAACAACCGAGGGTGACACCCCTTAGTAGCAGGAGTGCCACCCCCACATTCACACACCATTCACTCTGTACCCTGCACTCCTCACCGTGTGCAGTATAAAAAAAACTCATGTCCTGAGCATCAAAGTAAAAAAAAACTCATGACCTGAGCATAAATAATAAAAAAACAGAAAAAAAGAAGCCAAAAAAGAAGCCATTCATTTTGCGTGACGGGGGCTCCTTCTGGTGCCACCTCTCTGTCTCCTCAGCTGCCTGGAGGAAGGCTCGGGTGGGGGGGTGGGGCATCTGGAGGTGGCTTATCCCCGGGTGGGCCTCTAAGGCCACGGCTATGCGGATCAGAAAATAATTTGTCTGGGCCTGCATTCTGAGCTGCCGGTTGGCATGATGCCGCTGGTCCCGCTGCCTCTGCCTCCCCTCAGCCCGGATGGCAGCTGTGTTGGCCTGGACGGCTGCTGTAAGGGAGCGCACATCAGCCTGCACCTCCCCCAGACTGGTGACTACTGCAGCACTGTTGCAGCTCACGTCCAGCACAGCGTCAGTGATAGAGGCCAGCCTGTCCGCCACCCGATCCAGGTGCCCAGCTATCTCCCCCATATGCTGGGTCTGCCTGGCCTGGTCCATAGCCATCTGGTCATGGACCACATCGGAAACCCCCCTTGTTTTCCGTGTGGCCTTCCTGGGGGCAGGAGATGGCTGGATCCGGGGATAAGGAGACGCCCTTGAGGGGCTTCCCCTGATGGAGGAGGATGCTGAGGGGCTTCCCCTGATGGAGGGGGAGGTGTGAGACGGCCCGGCAGAAAAAAAGAATGACCTCCTGGTCAGAAAGGACAGGCTCTGCCTACGCTGATGATCTGATGTTCACCCTTACAAACCCTATGACCTCCCTGCCAAATCTGTTACACGAATTCGAATTATATGGTCAGCTTTCTAATTTTAAGATCAACTATAATAAATCAGAGGCAATGGGCATAGGGATTCCACCTACTCAACTTATTAGACTTAGAGATAGCTTTCACCTGAAATGGACAGATACGGCTTTGTTGTATCTTGGTATTCATATACATACGTCCTTTTCCCAAGTTTTTAAGTTAAACTTCCCACCTCTTTTGAAGACAATTCAACAGTCGCTGGACCAATGGAGTAGTGATCTTCACTCCTGGCTGGGCCGCTGTAATATTCTTAAAATGGCAGTGCTCCCTAAACTTCTTTATCATATGCAGGCCCTTCCAATTCATATTCCTAGGAATTTCTTTAAACAAATTCATTTTATTTTTACTCGTTTCCTATGGTCAGGGAAACACCCACGACTGAGTAGGGCGACACTTTCACTACCTAAATCACAGGGGGGGTTGGCATTACCAGATATGCGTCTTTATTATCAAGCATGCCACCTTAGTAGACTTCTCGACTGGAATCGGCATAAGGACATCAAACTGTGGACGCAGTTGGAACAAGACCAGAGTGAAATCCCTCTTATCAGAGCTCCCTGGTGCTATACAGCCTTACCACATAAAGTTAAGCAACACCCACTAATAGGTAATACGGTTGGAGAGTGTGCGCGCCTGTTATCGGGACCCCCCTTCTCGACGCGCGAATCTCCAATGAGACCTGTGATAGGTCATCCCCAATTTGGACCAGGCCTACATGATAGGATTTTTCGCAAACTACGGGAAGCAGGAGTTCACCAGGCGTCTCATTTTAGTATTTTGGGTAGATGGAGGACGTATTCTGAGCTGGTGGACCCTAACGGTCAGTTTAAACTAGACTTTATGAGAGCTTTGCAGTTAAGTCATTTTCTTAAGACCATCCCACCCCCCCCTGACGTTTTGCAATACCCACTTACGACTATAGAAGAGCTTTGCTCAAAGACTGGGACGATTGCCCATACATTATCTCTGATGTATGCTGTATTGATAACACCTCAGGGAGACCACCAACCCCCGACTCTATTGAAATGGGAGAGAGACTTAGACCGTCATTTTACCTTGAACGAGAAAGACCGGATAATTCAGTTAACTCATAAGTCTTCCAGGTGCTCTAAGTATCAGGAAACCAACTATAAACTATTTACACGTTGGTATAGGACCCCTGCCCTTTTACATAAACTATTCCCGACGTCCTCAGATCTTTGTTGGAGGTGCCAGAATAATAGGGGTACTCTTTTACATATATTTTGGTCATGCCCCCGTATTAGGGGGTTCTGGGAGTGGGTTCGTGGAATTGTACAACAATTCACGGATTGTACGATCCCGGAAGACCCGGCCTTTTTTCTTTTACATGTAACTGATATCCCTATACGAGTTTATGAAAAATCAATTATCCGTCACCTTCTTGACGCAGCCAAACACTGTATCCCACTCAACTGGAAGTCACCGCATCCTCCGTCTATAGCCTCTTGGCTTCGGAGGGTTGACGAAATCGGTCGGTTAAAGGATTTGGTCCTCACTGGACAAAAACGACAAGAGAATTACAAAGATACCTGGCAACCCTGGAATATATTCAGGTACTCAATAGAGGGCCAACGCCTCAGAGAGTCCGCTACGCCAAACTGATCATTCCATACATACCATTCGTGGGTTCATATGAATCATATGAACCATGCTCCATAAATGACACCTGGGAAGTGAACCAGGACAATATTGTATTGAAGGACTGATACTTAAACTTCCATGCCTGCAAACCCCTTCCCTTCTTTTTCCCCCTTTATATTCCTCACTCCCTTTCTTTTTTTTTTTTTTTCCCTTTTTTTTTTTATTAGTGTGTATGTATGTATGTGTATATGTGTATGTATGTGTATATATATATGTATGTGTATGTATATGTATATGTATGTGTGTGTGTATGTGTATGTGTATATTAATTTTTTCACTTCCCTAAGAAAATGGAAAATAAATACAACTGTTAAGTTTATGTTATCCATGTAGGTGCATGAGCAATATCATTATTATCTATTTAAATTGTTATATTTTCTTTGTTTGTAATCCTTGTGGACTAATTCCCTCGATATAAATAAAATAATAAAAAAAAAAAAAAAAGAAAGGACAGGCTCTTCCACAACAACCTCAGCAGGAATGGTGTGGGCACTCCCCTCCAGCACTGCCTCTTCACTACCCAGGGGGTCAGGATGCAGTTGGGGGGATGGTGTGGGATGGCCCACACGTCAGATGATGGCCCAGCTCCGTCATCTGTGGATGACACAAAGCATACACATGTTGATGGTCCCACACACTTGGCACATGACCCCACTTAACCTTCGGCCGGACATCATTTATTTTCTTATTGATGTCCTGGGCAGTCCGGGTCTCATAGCCAAAGCTGTTCACCCTGCCAGCAATGGCCTCCAGGATGGCCTGCTTCCTGTCCCTGCTGGTCTGGCGACTTTTGGCACCATAGAGAAAGGTGTCATAAGTCTCCATCGATGTTATGAGGGCTGACAGCTCCTGGGGGTTGAAGTTTTTCTTCCTCCTCTGCCTGTGGGAAACGGGAGCAGCCATCTCACAGCAAAAGTACCTTCCCTGGGGGGGGGGGCTGGATGTACTTTTGCGCCGGACGGGCGCATGTCTGGGCTTATTTAAAGGCTGGGCATAAGCCGGTTGGGCCGGCATATCCCAGGAAGTTGGGCCGGGGTAGTTATGACCATGCGCACAGGGAAGCGCTCAGAGGTCGAGGTCACTGCGCATGCTCCGTGGATGATACGCCGGGCGGAAGTGTCAGATCCAGGCTCAGACCCTCATTTGCATAAGGTCACACTCACTTCTACTTACACCTACTTGCGCCTTCACATTTACGTTACGCCAGCGCAAACTTAGAAGCAAGTGCTTGGTGAATACTGTATTCGCCTCACTAGTTCGCGCCGGCGGAACGTATATGCGCTGCGCTACGCCTGCACAAATATGCGCCCATCTACCTGAATCTGGCCCTTAATCTTCCCAACCCACCTTCATTATGCTATTCCTCCTACCCCTCAATATTTACTTACAGGTTTGAATGCCAGATTTTTTTGCTCATTCAGTGGTGCTAAACATCGTACAGAGGGTATAAAACATAATCAACCCCCTCTAAAATGATCAGATTTTGTTGCTTTGCAGCCTGAAATGAAGACAAACACAGATTTTTGTTTCATCTAGCTGGATTTACTAGTGCAAGTTATAACACCCACGTTAAAGATAAAACACCAACATGTCAGAAACAAAATTTAAACAAAATTCAAAAACAGAATCTCTGAGTTGGAAAAAGGATCGCCCCTTGTGTCAGTATTTTGTTGAACCACCTTTTGCTTTAACCCCCCTGGCGGTATTCTCGAGTCTGACTCTGGGTTAAATTTCTGTGCTGCGATCGGTAACCCCGAGTCAGACTCGGGCTCGTCTCGCTAAATCCACAGGCATGGTTTACTTACCTTGTCCCTGGATCCAGCGATGCATCCGCGCTGTGTGAGCAAACGGGTCCTCGCTCGATTCACACAGTGCCTCTGTGTGCCGCCGAGATCTGTTCCCTGCAACGTTACGATGCACGGGGCGGAGAACGGCGCTATATTCAAAAATGTAAACAAACACATTACATACAGTATACTGTAATCTTATAGATTACAGTACTGTATGTAAAAAATACACACCCCCCTTGTCCCTAGTGGTCTGCCCAGTGCCCTACATGTACTTTTACATTATAAAAACTGTTCTTTCTCCCTGCAAACTGTAGATTGCCCATAGCAACCAAAAGTGTTCCTTTATGTCAAAAATGGTTTTAGATCAGCTAGAAAACACCGATAATAAATTATAATCACTTGCAGAATTGAGCGATAGCGCTTTGTGGGGAAATTCGTCATAAAAAAAATTTAAATTACAGCGACAATTCTGCAACTTAGCAAATTTCAGTGATTTTGATTTGATTACATTATTGAATCATTTTTATTATAATTATATTATTATTTGTTATAATTATTTATAATTATTTATTATAATATCATTTATAATTTTTTTTTTTAAAATGTCATACCCGGGATGCCTATTAGACTCTAGTTTGGTCAGATTTAAGTGAGTTATTCCTAAGAATTACAAGCCTACAATATAAAACGCCAAATTTCCTTGCAAATAATGGTACCGCTTTCAGCACCTAAAATCTGAAAGAATCATACCGCCAGGGAGGTTAATTACCGCCTTTAGTCTGTTGGGGTGTCTCTACTAACTTTGCACATCTAGACTTTACAATATTTGCCCGCTCTTCTTTGCAGAATTGCTCAAGTTCATTTAAATTTGATGGTGGTTGTTTGTGGACTGCAGTCTTCAAGTCATTCCACAGATTTTTTATGGGGTTTAAGTCTGGGCTCTGACTAGGCCATGCAAGCCACACGAGTCAACATTCACCTTTTTTTTCCTTCAACCACTATGTGGTAATTTTTGCTGTGTGCTTTGGGTTGTCATGTTGGAGGGTAAAACTTCTTCCCATTGACAACTTTCTGACAGACAGCAGCAGATTTTCATAAATTTTCCTTCCATCCTGACAAGTGCTCCAGTCCCTGCTGCAGAGAAAAAAAAAACATAACAGAATATTATCACGTTCATGCTTTACTGTAGGAAAATAAATACTAGCAGGTGCACTGATCAAGTTTGGATCAAGTTTGGGTTCACCAAATTTTTATTAAGATTTGCTGTAACCTTGTCGAATCAAACCTGGGCAGATTCACCTATCACTATCCATGAGGTTTAAGGTAAAAAAAAGTTTAGTCACAAATTTTAATGTAGGCATAGAAAAACACATTCTAGTACACCCTTCACCAAAGTTAAAAGTTGACAACATTGTTAATTAAAACACATTTTTAATACATTAGCAGAGATCTCTCTGCAGAGGTCTAACACAACCCCTTCTAAGTCCGAGATATTTCGACATTTCATTAAAATGCTACTTATTAAATTTTTAACATTCAAGGCAAACTCACCCATCCATTCATCCATGTCTTCATGCTTTCATTTGTTGAGAAATCACATTTAAACCCCCCCCCCCCCCCCAGCAATTCTAACCACAGTCATCTTGAGTAAGGGCAGTTGATCCATGTAGCGTTTACTTCCTGGATAGAAGGATGTGCTTTGTTGAGGAAGTCCCCCCCCCCTCCTCCAGATGAAAGGAAAAACTCCTCCAATTGGCTGCTGGGGAAGAACTTACTCTGCCAGAACCCCTCTGGCGCCAGCTGCCGTCCAGAGATGATATTACATCCCTGGAATACAGATCGGCCCCGTGGACATTTCCGGAATTTAGACAAATTGTGAACGGGAGCAAAGTAACTCTCCCATTCTAACAATTTGTTTGTATAGTGCCCATACTGAAAGTAAGTGGGCGCTACATGTATAACATCAGGTTGGCCTATTCAAGAAGCCATAAAGAAATGTAAACATGCTGACAAATGCTGTAGAAGTTTTTCTAGATTTGCTTGAAATAATTATACAGATATACTCACATTTCAGCTTGTGTAAAGTTTATGTCCTACCATGTTAAAGTCTCATTTCTTTTTTTTTATTATTGCACAGTTCTTGTCCCCCAGGGAACATTGTACATATAAGTACTTTATCCCATCCCATCTTTCTACATGTTGTAGAAGGCTTGCTGTGAGGTCAGACAGGAGGTGCCCTCCCTCACTGTTCTGCGACAAAAGCAGCTAGCAAAGAGACTGCATTGATAGCTTGTCTCCAGCTCTTTCCCCAGAAATTTGTTTTAAAGTGGATGAAAACCACAGACATAAAATATTACCGTTTACAATTCTGTTTTCAGTGATCTTTCTCCTCCACTTTCAACCATCAATTTGATGTTAGATTATGGTATTTTCCCAGAACCTCCTGCCTATGTGTTTCATCATCTTTGGCCCTTGCCTTGACGATGAGATATAATTCTGCTTCAGTAACTTTAAAAGAAAATCTAGGGAAACAAAAAAGTGGATCCTATGTTTTTTGCACCACATAAAAATCACAGCTCACTGCCAAGAAAAAAAATTGTGGGAAACTGTAGTGGAAACAGATAACAAAGTGACAAAATGAGTAAAATAAGTGTGTGACCCTGGAGGTATTATAGCCAGAGGGTCAGCATAAACGCCAGGCAGTGCACATATACAAATACCACTGTTACCATTGTTAAATAGGAGAGTTAGAAACTTTGGTGCATGAATAGAAGTATGATATTGGTATTGCTGAATCTTGGCTTCATTCTTCATATGACTGGGTTATTAATATTCCTGGCTATGCTCTCTTTCAGAGAGACAGGGTAAAACGGAGGGGTAGTGGTGTCTGTTAGACATGTGCAAAAGGAAAAAATGTGTTTTGTTTTGTTTTAATTCGTTATGTAATTAATTTTGTTAAGTTAGATTCGTTAAATTTGTTAAATTCGTTTTCGGAATTCAATCGTTTTCGAATTAGAAAAAACCTGGTCGATTTCGATCGTTTTCGCCCGAATTCGAACAAAAACAGTTAAATTTGAAAACATTTCTGCCGGATTCGATAATATTTCTACCGGATTCGAATTCGATCATATTTTGTTCAGATTCGAAAATATTTCAACAGAATTCAATAATATTTCATCTGCTATCGTTAATATTTCAACAAAATTCGATGATATTTCAACCGGATTGGAAATTATTTCAACCGGATTTGAAATATTTTCAACCGAATTTGAAATTATTTCAACCGGATTTGAAATTATTTCAACCGAATTTGAAATATTTTCAACCGAATTTGAAATATTTTCAACCGAATTTGAAATTATTTCCACTGGATTGAAAATTATTTAAACCGAATTTGATTGTATGTATTTGTATTATTGTATTTGATTACATTCTATTAAATTCTATTCTGTTCTTTACTAGTCAATGAATGAATGAAAACTTATATAGCGCAGCACATGCAAAGTAAATCGCCTCTGGGCGCTTGTTGTTCCTGTCTCCTTTGAGATCAAAAGAGATGAGTCTTAATCTTTCTCCTGAAGACTAAGTAGTTCTCCTCCAGCCGAATGCTGGCTGGTAAGGCGTTCCATAGTCTGGGACCTTGGACAGCGAATCTCCTGTCTCCTTTGGACTTGTATCTGGCTTTCGGTATCTGAAGCCGATTTTGATTGGTGGATCGTAGAATACGATTGGGATTGTGAATTTTAAATTTTTTGCATAGATAATGGGGAGCATTCCCATGGATACATCTATGCGTTAGACAGAGAGCTTTAAAGGTGATTCTGTCTTTAACTGGTAGCCAGTGAAGGGATCTCAGTGAAGGTGAGATTGATTCCCAGGGTTTTTTCCCAGTCACAAGTCTGGCGGCCGTATTTTGAACGACTTGAAGACGAGCGATTTGGTACTTGGGGAGTCAGAGGTAAAGGGCATTTGCATAGTCCAGTCTGGAGTTTACAATCGCTCCCACCACGACCGCTATGTCTTTCTTGGGAATAAAAGGAATGAGTCTGCGTAGTAGGCGCAGCAGATGGTGAGATCCGCTGACTACTAACCCTATTTGTGCGTTCATTGTCATGTCGGAGTCAAAGATGACCCCAAGACTTTTGACTTTGGCGCTAGGGGTGATGATTTTGCCCAGAATGGGCGAGGTGATCCAGGTTGTTGCCGATTGATTCCTACGCTTGGCGTGAAACAGAAGAAGTTGAGTTTGAGATAACTCTTTGTCATCCAGTCCTCTATCAAAGAGAGACAAGTCTCTAGATTGAGGTGGTGATCCTTTTTATTGCAAATGCGGAAGTACAGTTGCGTGTCGTCAATGGTGGAGAATGATCTGGGTGTTCTAGTAGATCCTAAGCTTTCGTGATATATGGTCATTCAAGTCCAAAACGATAATACTAATGGTTGTGAACAACAAGAAAAGTGTCCAAAAAATAGAAAAGACAAAAATGAAAAATAGTCCACAAATGATGTAACACTATAACGACTGGTTCGCAGATTGTCATTCAAACCTTCAAGATTAGACACTTCTTCGGAATAAGGTAGATAGATGGCCGCTTACCAGAAAAGAAGGATCCCCATAACAGGGATCAAATCAGCTCAGCACAAACAGGATGATTCGTCTGGCTCCAAAAGGTGGAAATCGCTCCTTAGCAGGGAACAGCTTCTGGTCGTATTGCCGGGACCTTCAAGGTAAATCCCTGGGGTCCTGGATACACATATACCGTCTCCTCTTGGGACAACAGAGGGGGTGTTCAGCAAGCAATAGATATGATAATATCTGGGTAAATTGACAGTGCAATATAAGTACCTGAAATAAAATAAAATATGTTACTAAGGGATTGGCTTGTATCCATACTCTTTCCTTATGTTGTGCTTACAAGCTTTGCCTTGCAAAAAATGGCATAGAGCAGGCATTTAATGCTGTACTGCTTAAGACTTATAACTAAGTGCCATAGAGCGGAACGCGTCAACGCATCATTTGTATCTTAAGGTTCTTATTTAAATTATTATTATATGATTTATATAGCGCCAACAGTTTACGCAGCCCTTTACAATATTAAAAGGGAGACAATACAGTTATAATACAATAGGATGCAAGAGGATTAGGAGGGCCCTACTCAGAGGAGCTTACAATCTAATAATGAATAAAACCTCCTCGTGCTCTACTTCATTCATGGACTCCGTTTGTGTGCATCAATAACAGCCAACAAGTAGCATTTTTAGAAGGTCAGCAACTACATTATTTCTCTCGTAACAGTTTTCTTTTTCAGTTCCGTTGAAATGCAATTTTATAACATGTTGCTGGGAAATGAGCCTAAAATCATAACCTGGAAAGAAAAATGTGTGAAGAAAGAGTGAAAGCACATGGTAGCTCAGAATTACACTGCAGATTGATTAATATAGCAATACGTACATGCCAGATGTAAGACATCGATCTCATAACAGGAGCCTTAGAATCCGACAAGTGATTACTATATCATTGTAAATTTCAAAAGGAAAGGAGACCACATGCATTCAATAAACTGGAAAAAACAACATTTATGATGAACTGTTGCCTTTAGCAATCAATCAATTTCATCTTTCATGATTTTCATCTTTTCTGTGTCTAGAATGAGATACCAGGCAGTACCAATACAGGTTGGAGGTATTGGTAGTGATGTCAATTCCTTCAACACTTCTCAAACTAGTCTTCAAAGTTCACTAACAGCGTAACATTGAAAGTCTTCCTAAAAGTTTCTAAAATTTTGGTGAAAATGTAGCGCTTTTGGAAAAATGTCAACATTTGGGAGAAATGCATTGGAGTCAACAGGAACAGTGTTAATTTTGGCAACACATTTCGATTTAGTTTTAGTCTTATGCCACGTACACACGGTCGGAATTTCCAACAACAAATGTTCGATGTGAGCTTGTTGTCGGAAAATCCGAATGTGTGTATGATTCATCAGACATTTGCTGTCGGAATTTTCGTTAACAAAAGATTGAGAGCAGGGTCTCTATTTTTCCGACGGAAAAAGTTCCTATCGGAAAATCTGTGTGCAATTCCGAGGCGCAAAAAAACACACATGCTCAGAATCAAGCAGAAGAGCCGAACTGCCTATTGAACTTCATTGATCTTGGCTTGTCGTAAGTCTTGTACGTCACTGCGTTCTTGATGGTCGGAATTTCCGTCAAGATTTGTGTGACTGTGTGTATGCAACACAAGTTTGAGCAAAAATCCATGGTTTTCTTGTCGAAAATAGCATTAGTCTTTTGACTAAAATGTCATTTTAGTTTTAGTCGTATTTTAGTCATCTCAATTGTTTTAGTTTTAGTCGACTAAAATAGTATTAATTTAGTCGACTAAAATGTTTTAGTCATTTTAATTGACAGAATTAACACTGAATAGGGGCAATTTTAGGGGTTATTTTTTTTTTTTTTTTTTAGTGTGATGGGCTGTTAAGGGCTCCTGAGAGTTACTAAAGCTCCCTTTGACTATCCATTCAACTATCTGCTCTTGTATTAGGAAAATGGCCCATCATTATCCTCATTAGTTTGCATTCTATCTCACAGGAAGAAAAAAACAGGCTGTAGGAAAAAATCTAAATGAAAAAAATGTAAAAAGGGAAAAAACATGAAATTAGCTAAACTACCGTAAATACATAAAAATACATAAAAACAAATCCACTGCCATTCAAAAAAAAAATTGGGGTAGATTTTTAATTTTCCAAGCTAAAAAAAGAGTCGATTTTTTTTTTTTGTAGTTTGCTTTTAAAGTAAAAATCCAGCAAAATAATCTACCTCTAATAAAGTGTATGCTAGGTCCAAATCGCACATATGTGAACCAGCCTCATTGAAAACAATGGGCCAGATTCAGATACACTTAATTTTGCGCTGCGTAATCGAAATACACTACGCTGCCGTATTTTACCAGGCTCTAAATGGAATTCTGGTAGATTTTTGCCCGTACGCTATGGCGGCGTAGTCTATTTCTCGCCGCGTAATCGAAATACGCGATTAGGGGGCGTAAAGCATTTAAATTAGGCGTGTCCCCGCGGCGATCGAACTGCGCATGCTCCGTTCAGAAATTTCCCGCCATGCATTGCGCGAAATCACGTTGTTACGTCATTCGTTGTTTGAGTAGCGTCGTTTCCAAACATTCCTATTCCCGGACGACTTACGTAAAAAATAATAAAAGACGTCGGAAAACGTAGAAATTCGACGCGGGAACGACGGCCATACTTAACATGGGCTGTCTAATATTAGAGCAGCAAAAAGCTGGTATAGTGTTACGCAAAAAAAAGATGACTAAAGATGCCGTAAGAGATTGCGATTGAAGATCGTAATTTCTGGGATCGCCGGCAAAAGCTCATTAGCATACCCCGACGCGGAAAACGACGGGAAGTCCACCCAGTGGCCGCAATTTTATTGCAGCGTAGATCCGAAGGCGTACGAACACGTAATCCAGTCGAATTGAAGCCCGCAGCCGTCTATTCATGGTTTGAGATTTCCGACTAGCTAAAAAACGTGCGTAATTTGAAATTACTCCAGTCTAACACCAGTTAGACAGGAGTTACGGCTCTCTGAATCTGGCCCAATGTATTTAGAAATGTTCTGCGTATTAGATGCGGTTTATGCCGCAACCAATTTGCATATGTGTGAATCCGGCCTTACACACAGCACTCTTCTTCGAGCGATGCGACTAACAGTTTCAGCTCTTGTAAAGTGTAGGGATTGTGTCATTTACTCTCACCCTCTCCCCTCATCCTTACAAAAAAAAAATACATATTTTATTCTGTTCAGAAAAAACTAAAAGTTATTATTTGTAAATCTGTTATGTTGCATTAAATAGATTTTGCATGAATCACTCAACTCATTTCTATTGGTTAATAAAGGGCGCATAGGGACGCTAGGAGACAATAGGAAACGGGGAAAAAAAGTTCCAAACATGCCCTTGAATTCATTACATGTATTACTTGATGCATTTCCAGATATACAGCTAGCTAAGATATGCCCGGACTTTAGATGCAGGCATCAGGTAACCAAACTTTTTGAAGAAACCCCTGAATTTTATGAATATTTAACAGAATATTTAACATTTACCATCATTTCGGCATTATTCTAAGTTTTGTGAAGAACTCTGAAATGTTATTTATAATTTTTTTTATTACGCATTTATTTTTCATTTTGTTATCTCATCTGCCTGGTGGTTCAGGTCGGTTTTTCAGGTGTTTCTATAAATAATAACATTAATATATAAACATTAATATATAATCTGTATATTTAGATGGAGAAACTAGAAAGAATGGTAAATAAACAGATAAGAAAATGGCTTCTTCACTCCCCTCTTCCAGTGAGGGGGAATGTTATTTTTTGTTTAACCTTTTAATCTGCATGGACAAAGCATATGTCTGCTTAAAGTGATTGTAAAGTCTTGTTTTTTTGCTCTAAAAATAACAAACATGTTATATTTACCTGCTCTGTTGCAGTGGATTTGCACAGAGCAGCCCGGGTCCTCCTCTCCCTGGGTCCCTCTGCAGTGCTCCTTGCCTCTCCCTCCTGTTGAGTGCCCCCACAGCAATCTTCTTGCTATGGGAGCACCCAAGCCAAGTCACAGCTCCCTGTGTCCATTCAGACATGAAGCCCTGACCCAGCCCTGCCCCCTTTTTTCCCTGATTGGCTATCTGACTTTGAATGACAGCAAGGGCCAATGGTGCTGCTGCTGTGTCTCAGCCAATCAGGAGGAGTAGCTCGGACTTGTGGACATCGCTGGATAGAGATGGGGCTCAGGTAAGTATTAGAGGGTGCTGGGAAGGCTGCTGCACACAGAAGGTTTTTTATCTTAATGCATTAACCTCCCTGGCGGTATGATTCTGTCTGGAATTACGTACCAAAAGCGGTACAATTATTTGCATGGAAGTTTGGCGTTTTATACTGTAGGCCTGCAATTCTTAGGAATAACTTGCTTAAATCTGTCCAAACAAGACATCCCGGGTATGATAAAGTTTGAAAAACAAAATCATAATTTTTTATATAATAAAAAACTATAAATAATTATAACAAATTATAATAAAAAATATTCAATAATGTAATCAACTCAAAAACACTGAAATTTGCTCAGTTGCAGAATTGTCGCTGTCATTATTTATTTTTTTTATGACAAATTTCCCCACAAATCGCTATCGCTCAATTCTGAAAGTAATTATAATTTATTATCGCTGTTTTCTAGCTGATCTAAAACCATTTTTGACATAAAGGGACACTTTTGGTTGTTATGGGCAATCTACAGTTTCCAGGCAGAAAGAACAGTTTTTATTATATAAAAGGACATGTAGGGCACAGGACAGACCACTAGGGACAAGGGGGGGGTGTATTTTTTACATACAGTACTGTAATCTATAAGATTACATTGTACTGTATGTAAAGTGTTTGTTTACCTTTTTAAATTTGGCGCCGTTCTCCGCTCCCGTGCGTCGTAACGTCGCAGGGAACGGAGATCGGCGGCACACGGGGACGCTGTGTGAATCGAGCGAGCACCCGCTCGCTCACACAGCGGGGATGCATCGCTGGATCCAGGAAGAAGGTAAGACAGCGCGCGCTGCAGGCTCTGCATGGCTACCCCGAGCGTGACTCGGGGATACCGATCTCTGCAAAAAAAAACACCCCGAGTCACGCTCGGGGATACCGCCAGGGAGGTTAAGAGAAAAAAATACCTTCTGCCTTTACAACCCCTTTAAGGTTAATTAAATATGTTTTAGACTCCATTCATACTTATGTGACTTGTCATGATACTTTGGACATCAAAGTTGCATGACAAGTTGTTCCCTATGTTTTCCAATGATAACCATTCATATATGTGCTGACTTTTAATATTAGGACATTTACCTGTCCAGGGATCCTCCGATGTTGACACCCAAACTGATTTCTCAATCAGCTCTTGGGTACTGCCGCTGCTATTCATTGTAAGGAAAACTGGCAGTAAAGCCTTGCAGTTACCTACTGAGCATGCGCAAAGCGCACTGCGCTTTGTGTTGGCCTGGGGTTGGGGGAGGTAGGGGGCCGAACATCCAGGGAACCTCGCCACGGCGAGGTCATCCAGAAGTGGGGATGGGTACAGAGGCTTATCTAGTGAAAATGGCGCCTATGGCAAGCACTGAAACTGTGCCCCTAGAAACATTTGAAACCCATGTTTCAGATAACCTTAACAAAAAAAAACAGCTAACAAAACTAGTGACATTTATCATCCCTTGTGATACCTTGGGTAGTGACATATCCTCTTTATGGAGAAATCTAGGGTTTATTAGACCCCTGATCCCTCCTCTGCCCTCCAAGGCCAGGTAAATGCAGAACCGATACTGAAAGTGATGAACTGATGTTCCTCCTTCTTTTTTGTGCGCTCCCAATCTGACCAGATGGAATGGGAGAGCCTGGGAGAATAGGGGAAGGCTGTGGCTGAACGCAGCAACGATAGCGCTGCCTTTGTCCATTAAATAAGGTGCTGAACAGGAGATCCTGCCTATGCTCAGGAGGAGGGGAGAAGAGACCCTCAGACCCTAGGAAGTGCCTTGCTGCCCAGCCACTCAACAGCGCCCCCTTCATATGGCAGCCATGGCACTTGCCATGTCTGCCATACCCTAGATACGCCACTGGATGGGTACCTGTCAAAATTATACACAAAACAAGTCCGCGCTCTTAAATGTTTGTAAAATATATATAAAATATATAAGCCCAATGTTGTTGGGATAAAAGAAAATAATCATATAAATATAGAGAAAAAAGAATCCATTTATTGCAGATCCACTTCTAAAAACAAGGGAGAAAACAGTCCATATAGGATAATATACAGGGCTGTAGAGTAGTAAGCAATGTGCACAAACAGTTCCACCAGCAGACACCAGCAATTCATGGTCCACAATGCTGGAGTGTCACCACAAAGAGAAAGGGACGATGCCATCCGACGGGACCATCCGACGGGTCTTACAGCCGGAAATGCGGCGCAGTAGGCTCTGCGGGGACACACGCTCTTCCCGTCCGATCACATAGACTTCACACGTCTGAGACGCCACTTCACGTTCAGACCAGTGGAGCTGAAGTATCCTGGACGCCCTCTGGTGGAAAATCCAAAAATGACATGTGACTAGTATAGGATGGTGGAAGCTGTAAGCAAAAAAGACAGGATATAGTCTATCTTCTTTTAAAAGGTGTGTAATAAAATCCCATAAATAAGGGGATCAGGGGGGTCTTGACGACGTGTTTCGCGCTTCCAGGCGCTTTTTCAAAGTCAAGGATATAAGCCTTATTGCCAGGATTAAATAGTCTAAAATAAGGGGAGGGGTAATGATGAGAGAAAGGGGAAATGGAAAAAAAAAAATAAAATAAAAAATAAAAAATGGGCATGTCCACAGAACCGAAAGGTTTAACCCCTTACAGAGACTGAAACACCAGAAACACAACACACATGAATATATATGTTAAAAAAGCCTGCCACCTACTGGAGTATTAGGAATATGAAATAAGATAAAATAATTTTCTAAATATACCCACAAATATTTAAAATTAAAACTTAATCGTTAGATCAAAGTGCTAGTTTCAATTTCTTCGTTTAACCCCTTGGGAGCCAATGAATTGAGCATAAAAATCCAGAAGACTTCTCTTCTGCAAAGAAGGGAAAATCTCTTGTTATTAGTAAGGGTGCCTTTCGGGATGTGTTCAATCACAAACACTTCTAGATCTTTAAAATTTTTGTTATGACAGTAATTAAAATGGCGTGGCACACTATGTTCAGTGCACCCTTTTTTTTATCAGACGGCGATGGTCACCTATTCTCGCACGTAGTGCTCTTATGGTACGGCCTACATAAAAGAACCCACAAGGGCAACGTAATACATAAATAACAAATTCCGTTGAGCAGGTAATAAATTGTTTGATAATAAACTCTTTCCCAGAGCGCATGGTTATTCTGTCAGTACCATGTGTAATAAACTGGCAGGTTAAGCACGCTCTTTTTTTACACTGAAAAATGCCCTTTCTATCATTAAAATAGGTTCTTATGTCTAAGGGGGAACCTGAAGATTTCTTTTTTATTTTGCTGGGGGCCAAAATATTTTTAATGGTTCGAGCTTTCCGAAAAGTGACTTGGGGTATGGCCGGAAGTACTGGGGCCAGTCTCTGGTCCAAAAGGAGGATCTTAAAATGTTTTTTAATAATGTTAGTCACTGCCTTATATCTATTGTTAAAAGTGGACACAAATCTGATCGCATAGGCGTTATTTTGTTGTTCTTTTGGTGATTTCTTAGCATGACTTGGATCTAAGAAGAATGAAAACGCTTCCTTTATAAGCTCTTTAGGATAACCCTTTTCTTCAAATTTTTTCTGCATTAGTCCACTAGATTCCACGTAGTCCTCATTCTTGAAGAGAGTTGAAGTCTGCACTTTTATTGAGAAAATGTTGTATAGCTCCAATCCCCACTTCATGGGGGATAGAGGTATATAGAGAGGCCACATCAAGGGAGGCCCATAAGTAATTTGGTTCCCATGAGTAGTATTGTAGGGCATCAATAACCTCCTTAGAATCCTTAATATAGGACGGTAATTGTACCACCAAAGGTTGTAACATATAGTCGATATAGGTGGACAATCCACTAAGGAAACTATTGGTACTGGCTATAATGGGACGCCCTGGAGGGTCAGTAAGGGATTTGTGGATTTTTGGCAGGTGATAAAAGTGAGGAGTACTAAATTCAGTCAAAAATAGGTACCCGCTCTTCCCTTCCCTCTCCCCGAGAGGTGCCAGCGGAGCTTCACCTTTTGGGTGGAGCTCTGTTTTAAAGTTGCAGTTACTTCAAAGTAGTTCATCACCAACTTTCACATAAATTGAGGGTCAAAGACTTCAATGTTAACCCTCAAAAGTTGCATGAAAAACATACCTGAATGTTATACAATGCCACAGTTGTCGATTATTACTGGTCAAAGCCAAAGTCATATCCACGTTGTACCTATCCAAAGTTGCACCAAAGTTGCACTCCAAATTCTGCGCATTTTTGGAGCCGTACAAATGTGAATGGAGCCTAAGAGCCTGAAAAATGCATCTGTAACGAATCTAATAAGCATGCATTCAGATCAGTAGGCAAATATATACATTACACACATGCAAACTGATTGGTAGACAGCATTGATTGACAAACCATATGAAACTCATAACCAGGACAGACATGTCTACGTGCATAGCTTAGCATTATGTAACCAGATAAAGAATCTTCTAGTGACAGATATACTTATGTGCATTTTAATATGTCAATCTAATAGCCAAGCTAAATTTAGAGTTGAGTCAGCTCTAATCCCAGTCCACTGTCCACCAATACTACCAACATAGTGACGCTCAGTGAAAATAATGACCACTTTAAGACAGCTGGTATTCCAGAAAAGACGTGATTTAGATCAGAATTAGAAAAGCTTGTCACAACGGTGGATTCAGATTTGTAATTGGGTAAAGTAAGTGCAGATGTTCGTCATGTTAATTATCACAATCAGTGTGGCAAGAAATCGTAATCAGCACATTTTTGTTTTCATACATATTTGGTAAATGAGTATGACTACAATCTTTTATAATGCATGAGACATTATTTGAATGAATAAATATAATTATCTGTTTTAAAGTGGTCCTGGGAACACAGAAAAATGGGAAGCTGGCACTACTGGCTTATAATTAGACTGGAAAGCACTGTACAATTTTGTAATAAATAACAAGTGAGAAACAAACACCTAGGGGTATCATTTATAAAAAAAAAATGTAGAGCTTACCTTCTTGTTCTGTGTCAATGTGTGCAAAATTGTTATTAGGCTACTTTCTCTCCAGGTTAAATGTTATTAATTTGTTAAAAATAGAGTGGTTCTGGAAAATAAAACATTATGGCCATTAGATGGAGCTGTCAATTGCAGTAAGTAGATATTTATTTCATATAATCATAAGCTTTATCTTGTGGCCATAACGCACTGTTTTCCTTTTTCATCTATCCTGTATGAATGAATGAATAACATTGGACCTGGAGAGGAACACGCCTAATAACCAGGGTGTTGCAAGGTGCCAAAAAGACCAGGGGCTTCAGCCCAAAGCCAAGCCGGCTCCTGGGGGGGGGTTCGGGCGTGGTCGGTGGAGTGGTGCGGGGTGACCTACCTGACACACATACCCTGTTGTGTGTGAGTGTATGCGCGCACACACACTGACCTGTCCTACATACACTGACCTGACCCACTGACCTGTCCTACATACACTGACCTGACCCACTGACCTGTCCTACATACACTGACCTGACCCACTGACCTGTCCTACATACACTGACCTGACCCACTGACCTGTCCTACATACACTGACCTGATCCACTGACCTGTCCTACATACACTGACCTGACCTCACTGACCTACATACATACACAATCAACTATAAACCATAACTATAAACCATACAAGTTGAAGATGAGGGATGTGTCAACAGAAACCCACACAGCAGTGAGAGTGGAGAGCTCAGAGCGGGCACTTCTCCCAGAGAGGAGGTGAGTGATAGAGAGAGAACACACATTACACACTGTACATAGATAGAGATCACACTGTACATAGAGATCTGTCATTGGAGGATTATTATTACATACAATGTCATACAATGTAACATGATCATTGCCTGTAATGTGCCAGATCGTTCTCAGGTTGGGATATTGTGATTGTATGATTCTGGTTGTAGTACCGTGTGGTGGGTTATTATTATGGTGTTATTATTTGTTAATATACTATTACTATCTATCATATGATCTCTACATTGTACTAAACCCTGGATATAATATGATATTATATGTATGTGTGCTATTATATGGCGTATTATTGTGATTAGATTACTATACGTAATCTAATCACAATAATACACCATATATTAGCACACATACATATCATATTATATCCAGGGTTTAGTACAATGTAGAGATCTTATAATAGATAGTAATAGTATATTAACAAATAATAACACCATAAAAGTGGCACACACTTTTTTTTTCCTTCTCCCCCCACCCAATCCGCCCCCAGCTCCAGCACAGCTCAGGTCAGGTAATCAACACTCACCCCAGTGCAGCGGGCTCCTCCGGTCATCCTCATCCCCCTCCTCATTGGTGCAGTCAGTGGCAGATTTCAGACTTGCCCGATCGCTCCTCCGCTGCCCTGATCTAAACTCTCCTGAGTCCTGCTTCAGCGCCGAGCGGGGATCTCAGTGTTGTGATGTGGCTGCGGGATTGGAAACTCCCGCCTTCTGGAGCCGGTACAGAAATGACATGCTGTTAAAACAAGTTTACATGAAAACAATCCACACGGCTGCCTTTGGTTCCCACTGCTGGGTGTCACCATCTTGGATAGCTGTGGGAAATATCCAGCAACCTTCATTCTATTTTCCTATCTGTCTGTTTTTAGGAAGTGGCATTCGTTTTTTTTGTTGTCAGACTGACTGCACCTCCATCTTTACACAAAATAAAGCCTTTCTTTAATGGTGGAAGCTGATTACTATCATGCACTGAGGAGCCCAGGAAAATGGTTTCCTGCCTATTTAATGGAATCATATCATATAACACATCTCTAATACTAAAAAGCTAGCTAAATCTGCCTCACTGTAAGAAATAAAAGTACAAAACCTCTTTTTTTTCAGGGCATAGAACAGATTAAGCATATACATATACAGACAATGATCTGCTTAGCAAAAAATAAATAAAAAAAAGAACACAGCTTTAAAAGTTTAGACGCATGTTTAGCACCTTCAGATGACTTTTTGTTTCTTTGATTGTTTATGTAAGTATATACAGTGGTTAAAAAAGGTATTGAACACGTCACCAATTTTCTACGTAACTACAGCCATGGCCAAAAGTTTTGAGAATTACACAAAATATCATATACAGAATGTTATGAAGCGTGATCAGATGAATTGCAATTATTTGCAAAGCCCCTCATTGGCATGAAAATTAACTTAATCCCCCCAAAAAAAAAAAAAAATTCCACTGCATTTGTGAAGAAGGCTTCATGGCACCCAAAAAAGTCCAGCAGGCACCAGGACTATCTCCTACAGTTAATTCAGCTGCAGGGTCAGGGCACCACCAGTGCAGAGCTTGCTCAGGAATGGAAGCATGCAGGTGTGAGTGTATCTGCATGCACAGTGAGTTAAGATTTTGGGGGATGGCCTGGTGTCAGGAAGGGCAGCAAATAAGCCACTTCTCTCCAGGAAAAACTGCTGAGGACTGGGGCAAAGTCATTTTCTCTAATGATTCCCCTTTCTAAATTCTGATAGTTTGGAGTATCTGGAAAGAACCTTGTCCAGAGGAGGGAAGGTGAGCGCTACCATCACTCCTGTATTGTGCCAACAGTAAAGCATCCGGGGACCATTTATGTGTGGGGTTGCTTCAGATAAGGAGGTGGGCTCACTCACAATTTTGCGTAAGAACACAGCCATGAATAAAGAATGATACAACATTTTGGGTCCAGTGTTTTATAACACTTTAAAGGGTCACTAAAGGAAATATTACCTTTACCTTACTGCAGTGCTGTTTTCATGTCCTCATTGTTCGTTTCTGCTTTGATGTTGCTGTAATTCTGCTCTGATCTCCACACTTCCTGGTTGTCTGTTTCCTTATAACCACAGTGCTGGGAGCTTTCTCACTGTGATCACTAATCAAGGAGGTGTGATTACTGTGTGTAAACTGAAACTGGGTTGGTGCTGAGGGGTTTTAGACAAGCCATTTCTGCCCTCTATTGGCTCTCTGGCTCTGTCCATCAGAGAGACAGGAAATAACAGCAAAAACAAAACTAGAACTGTAGGTTGATTATATGATTTTTATCTATTTTTAATCATTTAAAAGGGAATCAGTTAACTTTTATGCCTCTATACCCTGTAAACAGTCATTTCAGCCCAATTTTTTTTTTTCTTTAGTGACCCTTTAATGCATTATACGCATTAAGGTAAAAATGCCAGCCTAATAAAAATCATATACAATATCTCAATAGGGATTTCTGTAGTCAGTATACCAACTCACTTAAAATAAAGTGTGGGCCAAGTGGTTATATATACTGATAAAAATAAATATATGTCATAGCCTAAACATTAACTAGATGCCGACCGCCCGCCGTCATATTACTGCGGGACGGTGGCACTGCTGGGCGAGAGCCCGTAGCTATACGTCCGCTCTTTAGCGGCCGCTAGGGGGCGCGCACGCGTCCCCGCTCGCCCCCGAGTCCCGCGCGCGTGGCCGGTGGATACGATCGCCGCGGGGCACGCACCCGCGCTCGTTCGTTACAGAGCAGGGACCGGGAGCTTTGTGTGTAAACACAAAGTTCTCGGTCCTGTCAGCGGGGGAAACGTTGATCTCCTCTTCATACAATGTATGAACAGAAGATCAGTGGTTTCCCCTAGTGAGGCCAGCCCCCCATACAGTTAGAATACACCCAGGAACACACTTAACCCCTTCCCTGCCCCCTAGTGTTAACCCCTTCACTGCCAATGGCATTTTTATAGTAATACAATGCATTTTTATAGCATTGATCGCTATAAAAATGCCAATGGCCCCAAAAATGTTTAAAAAGTGTCCGAAGTGCCCGCCATAATGTCGCAGTACTGAAAAAAATGCTGATCGCCGCCATTACTAGTAAAAAAAAAATATTAATAAAAATGCCATAAAACGACCCCCTATTTTGTAAACGCTATAACTTTTGCGCAAACCAATCAATACATTTTTTTTAATGAAAAATATGTAGAAGAATACATATCGGCCTAAACTGAGGAAAAAAAATGTTTTTTTTATATATTTTTGGGGGATATTTATGATAGCAAAAAGTAAAAAATATTGCATTTTTTTCAAAATTGTCGCTCTATTTTTGTTTATAGCGCAAAAAATAAAAAAACACCAGAGATGATCAAATACCACCAAAAGAAAGCTCTATTTGTGGGGAAAAAAAGGACGCCAATTTTGTTTGGGAGCCACGTCGCACGACCGCGCAATTGTCAGTTAAAGCGACGCAGTGCCGAATCACAAAAAGTACTCTGGTCATTGGACAGCAATACGGTCCGGGGCTGAAGTGGTTAAGAACAGCAGATATCCTCTTCTACTAGGTCCACGTGGCATTTACTGTATAGCTAATTTTTTAAATATAGTTCAAAAGAATAATTTATGAAATTTAGAATTTATTGCAAATCAATACAAAAACAATAAATAACCCTTCACCACACCTTTTAAAAAAGCCACTGTGTCTACACATACAAAACTGGGTGTCCGGACGTCACTAATAGCCTACTTAATAGTCAATATTGCATAGTCTCATAGTATGTCAAGTCTGCCCACAGGTAAGTTAAAGATTGTGCACTTCTCTTGATAATTCCTGGAAGTACTTAAAATCTTACAATACATTGAGGACCTCTATTAGCCACAATTCCGTAATAGTGTTCTAGTGTTTGATGCAAGAGATAATGGCTCTTATTTTATCTCAAATGGAGCTTCAACAGCATCATGATAATCCTGACACATAGAAAGATAGCCAAGACAGCAATATACAAAGCCACTCGGCCCATACTAGTAATTCAGTGTACTGTAACAAGAGTAATTGCTGTTTTTTATAAATATTCAGAGGAGACTAATAGCGGTAAGGCCTTATAAAAGGTGGCTAGTGATAATGGTGTTCTAGGCATTCCAGGAGTCATTTGACACTCCACACCTTTTACCACCTCTTAATGCTATAATAGCCTTGAATTGTTCCAAACCACTCATATATTGTACCACCCATCCCCCCTAAACTGCCGATTTCAATCTAGCAACCGTAAAGGACCGCGATTATGATATAGTAGCAAGTGAAAGCATAAGCATTAAGCAAATCAAATTGTAGACTAGAAGAGAATAATAGATGTAGAGTAAATGAAGAATAATGGAGTTCTATTCGCATCTTTAGGTACTGGTAAAGGACATCACTGGAGCATCATTCTCCCGGGCTGGTAAGGTATTGTTGACTTTACAGTCCCAATCACCTTCCTGTAATTTCAATCTCATGCCGCCACCACTTTCCACTCTTGAGATGTCAGTTACCAAGATAGCAAGTAATTGGGCTGCAAGTTTGAAAATTACTTGCTAAGTTATTACTAAACTTGCCAGGCTTCACATGTTTGTTGCACAATTACAGCAAGTCTGCATTGCACGACTCCAGATCAAATTTCTTTGCAAACATTCTGCAAGTCTGCTGCAAGTTCTGGTTCAGTTATGTTGGGCAATAGTCATCCCACCACAGGGGGTCACTGTGACTGTATTTTCATGCTGTAGATTTGCAGAGCTCTTGCTGTAGACTCACCACTGCAACTTTGCTCTTGCTAGAGACTTGTCACGCAAATTTGCTACAAATTGGAAAATTGTCAACTAGAACTTGTGCTTCAAGTGCTCTGCAAGTGTACAACTTGCCAGTGAAAATGAAAATTCAACACTGCCACACAACAAAAATATTTACACTTTGGGCCCAGTTTGGAAATTTTTCACTTGTACATGTACTCACTTTTGTTGCCAGCGGTTTAGACAGTAATGGTTGTGTGTTGAGTTATTTTGAGGGGACAGCTAATTTACACCGTTATACAAGCTGTACACTCACTACTTTACATTGTAGCAAAGTGTAATTTCTTCAATATCGTCACATGAAAACATATAATAAAATATTTACAAAAATGTGAGGGGTGTACTCACTTTTGTGAGATAATGTATATATATATATAATTTTTTCCTAGACATATCCTGTAAAGCAGGTCATTGCCACTCTCTTATTATCTCCTTATTGGCATTAGCTTCCCCAGGCGTTTAGGACACTCTATATAATCAATCATTTATTTGTCTTGTGTACCTGTTTCGCACAATGATAACTGGAAGTGACATTTTAACCACTTAAGGACCGCCTCCTGCACATTTACATCGGCAGAATGGCACGGCTGGACACATGCACATACAGGTATGTCCTGTGCTAGTGCCCAGCCGTGGGTCGTGGGCGCGCGCCCGCGACACGTTCCCGCGACCCGGTCCGAAGCTCCGGGACCCGATCGCCGCTGGAGTCCCGCGATCGGTCCCCGGAGCTGAAGAACGGGGAGAGCCGTGTGTAAACACGTCTTCCCCATTCTTCACTGCGGCGGCATCATCGAGCATGTGATCCTTTTTAAAGGGATACACCCCCTTACAGTTGTAAACACACATTAGGTCACACACAAGCCCTTAAGCGCCCCCTTGTGGTTAACTCCCAAACTGCAATTGTCATTTTCACAATAAACAATGCATTTTGAATGCATTTTTTGCTGTGAAAATGACAATGGTCCCAAAAATGTCTCAAAATTGTTCGAAGTGTCCGCCATAATTTCACAGTCACGAAAAAAAAATCGCTGATCGCCGCCATTAGTAGTAAAGAAAAAAATGATCCCCTATTTTGTAAACGCTATAAATTTTGCGCAAACCAACCGATAGACGCTTATTACGATATTTTTTAGTAAAAATAGGTAGAAGAATACGTATCGACCTAAACTGAGGAAAAAAATATTTTTTTTATATATTTTTGGGGGATATTTATTATAGCAAAAAGTTAAAAATATTGTTTTTTTTTCAAAATTGTGGCTCTATTTTTGTTTATAGCGGAAAAAAAATAAAAACCACAGAGGTGATCAAATACCACCAAAAGAAAGCTCTATTTGTGGGAAAAAAAGGAAGCCAATTTTGTTTGGGAGCCACATCGCATGACCACGCAATTGCCTGTTAAAGCGACACAGTGCCGAATCGCAAAACCTGGCCGGGTCCTTTAGCTGCAAAAAGGTCTGGGTCTTAAGTGGTTAAACCGTGAACAATCATTCTATACAAGAGCTTGTCCAGTGGTTATTTTTTGGAAAGCAAAAAAATGCATTCAGAATGGATGTTCAGAGGCATTAAAAAAGCCAAACGACTGTAACAGCTTGTAAATGTGGTACACGGTAACTCGCAATTAGCCGCATTTTATTTACAGGCGTTTAAATTTCTGACTATTTAAAAAAAAACGCTTCAAAACACGTCAACACGCATCTAAACACAGCACGTAAACGTGGCAAAAATTAACATTTTCAAACATCAGTTTCTATGGGCTCTTTTACACAGGCTTGTCTGTGTACAGATTGTTCTGCTGATCCCTGATGAGCAGGCGGATGACAGGTCCTTCTTCGCTCACTGTGCGGAGATGGACCTGTCAAAGCTCCGCTGTCCTCTATGGAGATCGGATGAAAACGGACCGCCTGTCCATTTTCATCAGATTCTCCAGACAGATGGAAAATAGGGTTTTCATCCATCTGGATATCACGGACAGGCTCAGATCAGATATTGGCCAATGTCAGCAGACATGTCACCACTGACATCGGCACTCTATAGAGCTGAATTGAGCGTTCGATCGGGGTCCGCCTGAAAAACTGACAGGTGGACCTGATCGCAAAGCCTGTGTGAAAGGGGCCTATCTGTCAAGCTCCACCAACCTTCACTCACCTACCTACATAATTTTTTATGTAGCAGCCGAAAAGGGATTACTATAGCGTATTCCTTATATACCAGGATTCCTCCAGAAATTGTGAGGGGTTCCTTTGTAATTGACTTCCGATCTGATGGTGCCTTCAAATTTCCAGGGCTAATGTTATTTTGCAAAGCCAGTGACATGACAGCAAAGGGGAGGTATTCTTACAACTGACCATTAATGTAAGGAGCATTCCTCATACTGAGCACCAATGTAAGGGGCATTCTTGCCATGGACCAATAATATAAGGTATTTTTCCCAGTGAGCACCAATGAGAGGGTAATTCTTGCCAATGACCAACAATCTAAGGGGCATTTTTCCCAAAGATCACCAATGTAAGGAGCATTCTTCCCACTAATCACTATCAAAAGGGGCATTCTTCCCAATGACCTACAATGTATGGGGCATTCTTCCCACTGACCATGACCACCAATGTAAAGGGAATTCTTCCCAATCATCACCAATATAAGGAGCATTCTTCCCACTGACCACCAGTGTAAGGAGCATTCTTCCCAATGACCTTATGGGCATTTTTTAATGACCCCTGATTATTTAAATTTAGCAGGTGTCCCTGAGACTTGAAAAATATTTCAAGGGTTCCTCTGGGATAAAAAGGTTAGGAAAAGCTTCTATGGAATGTAACTTGACTCTCTTTTTTCTAAAAAGCTTCCCTTCAAGAGTGGATGGAAAGGTGTAATATAAATTGTACAGGGGGTGGTAAGAGGAAATATGGTTGCCCTCCTGCAGACTGGGTTGGAGAAATTCCTCCACTTAAGACATGAATATTTATCAACAATATCCCTCAAGAAATCTATGAAGAGTTTTGCTTTATGATGTTTTTTCTAGTGGACAGATTACACACGTGAAAGCTAAACACCTGAAAGACAGCATATGTAATGTACTTTGTGTATTGAACTGTCTGGGGTGGGCTCCCTGACTAATGAAAGCTGTGTGGGGGCCTGGCTGTTGATTAGCCTACTGTTAATTAAATCACTGTTGCATTAGGTTACTGGTAGCTGCTAGCTGTTCATTAGATGTGCTGTTAGATGCACTGATGATATTACTCTTTCAATTTTGCATTGTTTAGCATAATGTAATCAAGTTCTTATTTGATTTTGTGTGGTATAAATTCTGTGTGAATTCTCAATAAAGAAAGTTCCAGTTTTCACCTAAGCTAGTGTTGTCTAGTTATTGGGTGCAGTTCTCAGCTATAATACCTGGTTCCTTGTTCCAGTGTGGAGGAAGCTGTATCTAGGCCGTGGCACCCAGGTGGGATGCCAGGACGTCCATCATAATCTTTCATTAAGATTCTTGTTGAAGTAAATGGTCTGGCAACATGTTCTCTTTTATAAGCAGGTTTAAAGTGTAAGTAAACCCCCCTAAGCCAAGGAATCTGCCATCTTTGCCTCTGTTTAATCTACAACTGCCATGATGCTGCACACGTGATCAGTTATGACACCAGCCATTGGATGGTTTGACAGTTTGGTTGAGAGCACAACCAATGGGAGTGTTAGATTTCCTGGACATGACAGTTTACTGCCGCTTTAAGTCTCTCTGCTTTGACCTTCCTCTTTTTCATAAAAATAAAATAAACAAATTGTTCCTCGTAGTGCGCACCACACTATATATTTTTTAAAGTAATAATCTGACAGGTGTTTTAATAAAAAAAATATATTTACAGGTCACCTGTAGTATGGCGGAGCATTTTTATGACAGAGTATTTCAAAACTTTAGGGCTCAATGTCAACGAATATCCTTTAAAACTGTGTTAACATATGCTGTTATATTTTTTGAACCTTTACAGTGAGGTTAATTTAGATTAGAATGTTCTCTATTCAAGAGAACTTTCATTTTACAAGAGAATTTCACCCTAGTGAATGAGGTGAAACTCTGCTGACTTCCATCATCCAATGATGCAAATGATTGGCTATTCTTTGCAAAATAAATTTTCACCACATTCACTAAGCTCTGGGGAAAATTCCCTTGCAGAGTGAACAGCCTATTTGCCTTCAACTGCCTCATTCAGCCGAGGTGAAGGCAATGCACTAGAAAAGCAGCATGCAAAATGTTTCTGTTTTTTTATGATTGTTATCATTGTCGATATTATTATTAATATTTTTACTCTTTTATCTTAGATTATTTTACATTTGATATTGTTATTCTTGTCTTTTTAGTTTGGGAGAAAGATGTTTTGAAACTTCAGTGGAAAGGTCATGGAAAGGTTCCAGAGATATTGATATTTAACATCAGCCTGCAATCAGACTTAATGGCATTGATCACTAATTATATAGATTAAGTGCTACAATATTATTGTTAGCATTTGAATTGCACAGATAATACTTGATTTAAACAGAGAACAGCAGAGAGTAATGAAAGGTCATGTAATTATGTTGACACTATAGGTTGGCTTTTATGGCTTAATTCCTATAAACCATCAATTCGGAGGGGGCAGTCATGTTTTTCAGCATTACTGAAGGCTATTAAAGGCTGTCAGGGACAGCAAATTATGTGCATAAGTCATAGAAAACAAGATAGATGGGAACAAATCTACCAGTATGACAATATCATGAGATTAACCACTTCAGCCCCGGGTTAATATTGCTGGTCAATGACCGGGCCCCTTTTTGTGATTCGGCACTGCGTCGCTTTAACTGACAATTGCGCGTTCGTGCGACGTGGCTCCCAAACAAAATTGGCGTCCTTTTTTTCCCCACAAATAGAGCTTTCTTTTGGTGGTATTTGATCACCTCTGGTTTTTATTTTTTGCGCTATAAACAAAAATAGAGTGACAATAAATAAATATCCCAAAAAATATATAAAAAAACTATTTTTTTCCTCAGTTTAGGCTGATACATATTCTTCTACATATTTTTTATAAAAAAAAATTGCAATAAGCGTTTATTGATTGGTTTGCGCAAAAGTCATAGCATCTACAAAATAGGGGATTTTTTTTTACTAGTAATGGTGGCGATCAGCGATTTTTATCGGTACTGTGACCATTTGGGGAGGGACTGACTAGGGGAAATGACTGATCGCTGTTCATACATTGTATAAACAGATGATCTGTCATTTCTCCCCCTGACAGGACCGGGAGCTGTGTGTTTACACACACATCTCCCGATTCTCGCTCTGTAATGAGCGATCACAGGTGCCTGGCGGTGATCGCGCCCGCCGGGCACGCGCGTCGGCACCAGGGGCGAGCGGGGGGCGCACGCTCGCGCCCCTATTGGTTGAAACGCGAGGTGACGTATAGCTACGTGATCTCGCGCAGCCGAGCCGACCTGCCGCCTTATAACTGCGTAACTGCGGCGGCTGGTCGGCAAGTAGTTAACTTAATCTATCTATCTATCTATCTATCTTTCTTTCTACCAGTATTACCAGTATAGTAATATCATGAGATTAAATTAATATTTCTTCCGTTCTTTCTTTCACTGTATCCCCCCCCCCCCCCCTCCATCTCTCTCTCTCTCCCTTTCTTTCTCACCTTCTCTCTACCAGTATTACCAGTATAGTAATATCATGAGATTAAATTAATATTTCTTCCGTTCTTTCTTTCACTGTATTCCCCCCCCCCCCCCCCTCCATCTCTCTCTCTCTCCCTTTCTTTCTCACCTTCTCTCTACCAGTATTACCAGTATGGTAATATCATGAGATTAATTTAGTCTTCCTTTCTCTCTCTCTCTCTCTCCCCCCTTCTCTCTACCAGTATTGCCAGTATGGTAATATCTTGAAATTAACTTAAAGGAGTTGTAAAGGAATTTTTTATTTTTTTTGCTGAAATGACTGTTTACAGGGAAAAGAGACATAATAGTTAACTGGTTCCTTTTAAAAATTATTTAAAATTGATAAAAAATCAATCATATAATGTACCTGCAGTTTCAGTCTCGTTTTTGCATGCTTTTTCATGCTTCTGTGATGTACAGAGACACTAGAGGGCAGTGATGGTTTGTAAAACGAAAGTGATTGGTTCTGAGGGGTTTTAGACACACAGTAATCACACTCCTTGAGTAGTGACCACAGAATGAAGCTCCCATGACTTTTTTCATCAGAAAACAGACAACCAGGAAGTGACCAGAACAGAGAAGGATTACAGCAATATCATAGCAAAAACTAACAACGAGGGCATGAAAACAGGACTGCAGTAAGGTAAAGAAGCTATTTAGCTAAAAAATTAAAATAAATCCTTTAGTGACCTATTAATCTTTTAGAATAATTTAGTCTCTCTCTCTCTCTCTCTCTCTCTCTCTACCAGCATTATCAGTATGCATGGGCATGTGCAGCCTATTGCATTAGGGTGTGCACGCCAAAGCTCAAACACACATGTGAGTGTATTTGTGTATATTATATATTTTTTTTTTTTTACAATATTTTTTTTATGAGCCTCATTGGGGGGCTTTGGTGAAATATCAGGGGTCTAAATAGACCCCTGATGTCTCACTTTTGAGACAGAGAAAGCATCTAAGGACATAGATTCCCCAGTCCCTTTCTCTACAGCCAAGCAGAAGGGGGAATCTGTGCAGCACAGAGTGATTAGGGTGTGCCCAGGCACAGTATGGTAATATCATACTCTCTCACTTCGTCTCTCTCCCCCTCTCTCCTTTTCTCTACCAGTATTACCAGTATGGTATTATCATGAGATTAACTTAACTACTTGCCGACCAGCTGCCGAAGTTATACGGCGGCAGGTCGGTTCCCCTGCGCGAGGTCACGTAGATCTACGTCACCTCGTGAACCAGCCACTAGGGACGCTCGCCCCTGGTCCCTGGTGGGCGCGATCACAGCCGGGCACCCACGATCGCTCGTTACAGAGCGAGAACCGGGAGTTGTGTGTGTAAACACACAGCTCCTGGTCCTGTCAGGGGGAGAAATACCTGATCGTCTGTTCATACAATGTATGAACAGCGATCAGTAATTTCCCCTTGTCAGTCCCCTCCCCATTCAGTTAGAACACACCTAGGGAACATAATTAACCCCTTCCTCGGCTCCTAGTGTTAACCCCTTCCCTGCCAGTGGCATTTTTATGGTAATCAATGCATTTTTATAAATAAAAAAAATATATATATATATATATATAAAAAAAAAAAAAAATTGTGGCCTGCCGTTCTACACTTTTATATATATTTTTGTATTTTTGTATTTGCTTTACAGGACTCTCCTGTGATCTTTGGTGGTCACAGTATAGGTTTGTGTGGGCCTTAGTCACATTACCTACTGGTCCTTTTGAGAGTACGGTATATACATTATTATATGCACATATCTTATTCACATTTATATGGTCTAGGGTGACTCATTTAATCTTTTTTATCACAGGTTCACAATTATTTATATTCAATACACGGATTTAGCTTTTGTTTGTATTTAACTGAATTATTGGTATATTGGTAATTCGTCACTCACTCGCTATTTCATTCACATCAGGGGTGTTCACCTAGGCAGCGCCAGCACCCCCATATTTTATTTTTTTATTTTATTATTATTATTTTTTTATTATTTTTTTATTTTACCACTACCCCTATAGGGGCTAGTTTAGGGGGGCAGCAGCCAACTATTTAGATCCTAAGCGCAGGTACATACCTTATATACTAAATGCATTTTTATAGCACTGATCGCTATAAAAATGCCAATGGTCCCAAAAATGTGTCAAAAGTGTCTGAAGTGTCCGCCATAAGGTCACAGTACCGATAAAAATCGCTGATCGTCGCCATTACTAGTAAAAAAACAATATTAATAAAAATGCCTTAAAACTATGCCCTATTTTGTAGATGCTATAACTTTTGCGCAAACCAATCACTAAACGCTTATTGCGATTTTTTTCACAAAAAATATGTATAAGAATACGTATCGGCCTAAATTGAGGAAAAAAACATTTTTTATATAAAGTTTAAAAGTATAAAAGTTTTTTTATATTTTTGGGGGATATTTATTACAGCAAAAAGTAAAAAATATTCATTTTTTTTTTTCAAAATTGTCGCTCTATGTTTGTTTATAGCACAAAAAATAAAAACCACAGAGGTGATAAAATACCACCAAAAGAAAGCTCTATTTGTTCGGAAAAAAGTACGCCAATTTTGTTTGGGAGCCACGTCGCACGACCGCGCAATTGTCAGTTAAAGCAACGCAGTGCCGAATCGCAAAAGATGGCCCGGTCATTGACAAGCAATATGGTCCGGGGCTGAAGTGGTTAATCTTTCTTTTTATTCTCTTTCTCTCTCTCTCTCTCTCTTTCTCTCTTTATTTCTCTCTCTTCCCCTTTCCTTCACACCATCTCTATCTATTTCTCTCCAGCCTTTCTCCTTCATTTCATTCTCTCCTCCCTTTCTTCCTTCCTTTCTTTTTTTCTTCCTATTTTCTTTCTCTCTTCATTTTCTCTCTTCCCTCCTCTTTCTTTTCTCTTCCTTGTTCCCCTTTATTCCTCTTTCTTCCTTCTTTCTTTCTTCTTTCCTTATTATTTTTTTCTTTCTTCCTTCTTCCTGCTTTCTTATGTAGCCCCCCCCCCCCCTATTTGGTGTTACGCTAAAGTTAGTGGGGAATGGGAGAGTTAAGTTGCTCCCACTCACAAATTGGCAGCTGTCAGTTTAGAACTGCTTTCTAGGCCAGTCTGCATGCTAGGGGAGGTGTTTTTTTTACCCCTGGGTGACAGTTGGCGCTGGAAGGGATTCTGACAGACCCACTTTCTCCCAGCAGCTAATCAGAGGAGGATTTTCCCTCTGGACATGCTGGCGGGAGAGTATATCTGTGGCAGACGCCTGAGAGTGAGACGTTCTATGCGGGGGCCCGCATTCCAGGTGCGGCATCCACCTTCAGGGTGCGTGCATCCATGGGCCCCCCGCCATCAAGTCCTGCCTGGCCGAAGCTGTGCACCAAGTGGAGCTTCATCCTAACGTTGAGAGGGGCCCCAGTGGCTTGCTGGGTCCCAGATCCTAAGCCGGGAGCTGTACGGTGGGGGATTGGCTCGGGAGACCCAAAGGCAGAGGCGAACCACCGGGGATCCGGTCATCACTACATGACAGGTACACTTCAACTGTCATTTGATGACCCTAGAGAAGTGACTTACTGGGAGGATCCATTAGTTCTACCCCTTTGAAATGTATGGAAATTCCTCAGGCCTATGGCACTTTACCCACTCTGACGGGAGTGGCAACGATTAAGTGTGACGGTAGAGTAAGCTGCTCTCTATAATATCCAAGGCCTGATACTGCAGGTTTTCTTCCGCTCATCAACCTTTCTCTATAGTGTGCCATGTTGATGTTGGCCATGTTGGGCTTTGGAATAAAATGTCTGGACACTCGCTTTATTCACTTTCCACAAGTATTCACCCCTAGACAAGTCTAATTGGTAACTTAATACGCCGACCCTGGAATGAACCAGTGGCAATTACTGCCTCAATGCGGCGTGGCATGGAAGCTATCAGCCTGTAGCACTGCTGAGGTGTTATGGGAGACCAGGATGCTTCAATAGCGGCCTTCAGCTCTTCTGCATTATTTGGTCTCATGTCTCTCATCTTTCTCTCAGGCGAGTTTGCTGGCCAATCAAACACAGTAATCCCACGGTCACTGAACCAGGTTTTGGTGCTTTTGGCAGTGTGGACAGGTGCCAAGTCCTGCTGGAAAATGAAGTCAGCCAGAAAACAAGCCCTAGTTTAAAATGCTTGTAAAATCCTATAATCCACTCTATTACAGTAGTATATAATGTACAATGTGTGTGTTTCTGTAATATAATTGCAGGGAAGAGAGCTCCAGTGGGTGGCAGTAGTGCAGGGCAGCACTATAACAAAGGTATTTGGCACAATATATATAAACACACACATTGTACATTATATACTACCGTAATAGAGTGGATTATCGAATTTTAGCATTTTAACTCAGTTCACATTGGTGATTCCTGTCAGGCAGGGAGAGAGAGGGGGAGAGAAGACAGCGCATTACATGGTAAGACCTACCCCGAAAATAAGCCCTATTGTGTCCTTTGTTGCCAAAATTAATATAAGACCTGGGCTTATTTTTGGGGAAAAGCGGTATTTAGCTGTTTGCCTGACACCCAGCTAGAGCCCAGGTTCACACTGGGCTGCGTGAGTGAAGCCGTGCAAGTTCAGCTGAACTCGCACGATTTCACTCCCGCTGGCAGTCCCTATTTCGGCCGCGATTTCAAAGACATCTGTTCATGTTTCTGCACAGATGTCAATGTAAATCGCGGCCCGAAATCGCAAAAAGTAGTACAGGAACTACTTTTTGAAATCGGTGCAGCGCCGCAGATGCGGCGTCGCACAGATTAGGACGGTGCCATTGCCGACAATTGCCACCAAATGCCGCCGATTTGAGATCTCAAATCGTACCAGTGTGAACCAGGCCTTTAAAGGATCACTAAAGGAATTTTTTTTAAGCTAAATAGCTTCCTTTACCTTACTACAATCATGTCCTCATTGTTCGTTTTTGCTTTGACGTTAGTTGCTGTAATTCTGCTCTGATCTCCACACTTCCTGCTTGTTTGGCTTCTTATGAAAAATCTCATGGCAGCTTTTCACTGTGGTCCAATCTGTCATTACTGTGTGTCTAAAACTCCTCAGAACCAATCAGATTCATTTTAAAAACAAAACACTGCCCTGTATTTGTTTGTTTTTGTTCTGTGTGTCTCTTTACTTCACAGAAACATGAAACCAGTTTAAAAGTGAAACTAAACTGCAGGCACATTAGATGATTTATTTTTATCTATTTTTAATCATTTGTAAAATGAATCAGTTAACTTTTATGTCTCTATACCCTGTAAACAGTCATTTCAGCAAAAACTATTGTTTTCCTTTAGTGACCCTTTAAGATAAAAAGCAAAAACGATTATGAAGGTCAGTTATGTAAATCTTACAAATGTATCATTTTTAAATCCTGATGTTTATGGACACTGCACACTGACAGGCATAGATTTATAAATGTTCACCTAATAATATATAATGTTTTCTAAACAATCTCTTGTGGTTTTAAACAGAAAAAATGCTTTCTCTAATCTGATTTATGCATTATTTATTCACTAACACTTAAAAGTGGTTTAATGAATTTCCTTTAACAAGGGAAGTATCCCTTGAGATGCTCTGGCTAATAGAAACTCTGAAGAGGGGATATAGGGCTTGTTTACCCTTGTGTTGTCTGTGAAAAGCGATCTGCAGTGGATCACTGTTCAAAAAGCAGCAAGGGAACGACTGTTCAGGAGGCAGAACTGCTGCCTTGTTATGTGATTGCTGTGAAATATAGAACTTCCTCTAGTAGTGAATCTCCAGATCTCTCTATTTTATATAGTAAGGAAATCCAGATCAGCAATGTAAAAAATGAAAGTCACAACAAAGATGACTTTAGGGCAAACGTTACAGCAATAACTTGGAATGCTGAATATGTACTGAACATATGTCACCATTTCCCCATAAGTGGCTGCATAATAATCAGCAATGATTGCAGAAATTGGATTTCAAGCGGCTTTGGTATGCGCTTTATAACTGCTGCTAGCTGAAGACGCATTTTATATGCATTGGATTTAATCATGTTTGCCTATAGACGGTTATGGGATGATTTGTTTTGCACGAAGGATTAACTAATGGCATTTTTATATAACCATGTTTAACTTAGTTAACTGATCCATGGCAGTGATATACGGTGATGTGCAATTTAATCATGAGCTGTATTTATTATTCTCCGGATCAAGGACACAGTGACTGCCGTCTTTAAAGGGAAACTATCTAAAAATGAAAAAAGTCATAAAAATGCATATATACTGTATATATTTTGTTAGTCATTTGTAAACTCCTGGATTGACTTTAACAACATTGTGTATCTGGGTATGCCTCTAAAGTGGCTGAAGAAAATCCAACTCGTCCAGAACCAGGCCGCCAGACTAATCTCCGGCCTAAACAGGCGGGAGCACATTACCCCTACCCTACAATCACTGCATTGGCTCACTGTGGTAGATCGTGTTGAGTTTAAGGCTCTTTGTCTCGCCTATCGTGCTTATCATGGGATGGGCCCGCAAAATCTGAATTCCTTGATAACGCGATATGCCCATGCACAAGCACTCAGATCACTAACAGCCGGTCTTGTCATTTGTCCATCTGCCCGTTTGCTTACCTTTGGGGGCAGACGCTTTTCTGTGAGGCCGCGTACACACGGAGGGACATGTCCGCTGAAACATGTCCGACGGACCGTTTCCAGCGGACATATCTCCTCCGGATTTTCGTCCGACGGTGTGTACACACCATCGGATGAAAATCCCCTCGGCCAGGGAACGCGGTGACGTGACGGTGACGTTGACGCCGCCACGTCACCAAACCCGCGCATGCGTCGAATCCATTTGATGCATGCGCGGACAGTTCTGTCCGCTGGTTAGTGTACTAACCAGCGGACAGATCCAACGGACAGGTTTGTAGCGAACAGATTTCAAAACATGCGGTTACGGATTTGTCTGCTGAAACGGTCCTTTGGACCGGTTTCAGCAGATAAATTTGATCGTGTGTACGCAGCCTGAGAGTTACGACTCTATGGAATAGTCTCCCTGCTTCCATTCGGTCCCTCCCTTCTATTATGGCCTTTCGTAAAAGATTAAAAACCTGGCTTTTTGAGAAAAAGCAGGGCGAGTTATGTTAGTTCTCCATGTTGTGCCCTGTTGATCTGTCTCTTGGTTTTTCTTGCTCTTCTCTTTTTCTCTTTCTTTCCCTGATTTGATTCATCTTTTTTTGTTATGTCTTCTGCGCTTAGACACTGCCCTGACAGGTCAGTATTTGGCGCACTATAAATCCATTAAATCAATCAATCAATCAAATGTTTTTGCATGTAATATTTTGTGTTTAGTGCTTCAAAAAGTATTTTTCATGTAGCTATGAACATTTGATGAGCCCAAGGATAGTTGCGTTTTAGTTCTTTTCCTAATGCTGAGCTGTACACAGGTATAAAAGGCAGGAATTAATGCTTCTTTGTAATTAATGTCGATGTAAAGCCTTAAAAGGGTTGTAAAGGTACATTTTTTTCCTAAATAGCTTCCTTTACCTTAGCACAGTCCTCCTTCACTTACCTCATCCTTCATTTTGCTTTTAAATGTCCTTATTTCTTCTGAGAAATCCTCACTTCCTGTTCTTATGTCTGTAACTCCACACAGTAATGCAAGGCTTTCTCCCTGGTGTGGAGTGTCGTGCTCGCCCCCTCCCTTGGACTACAGGAGAGTCAGGACACTCTCTACATTGCAGATAGAGAAAGGAGTTGTGTGTTAGTGGGTGTCCTGACTCCCCTGTAGTCCAAGGGAGGGGCGAGCACGACACTTCACACCAGGGAGAAAGCCTTGCATTACTGTGTGGAGTTACAGACAGAAGAACAGGAAGTGAGGATTTCTCAGAAGAAATAAGGACATTTAAAAGCAAAATGGAAGTATGAGGTAAGTGAAGGTGGACTGCACTAAGGTAAAGGAAGCTATTTAGTAAAAAGAAATCCCGTTATAACCCCTTTAAGGTTTTTCACCTTACTGCATTCTATGCAGTAAGAGGAAAAACCTTCTGTGCTGCAGATCCCCCCCTTTTTCTTAACTAAGCCCAATTTGATCCAATGACGTGCACAAGCGCAGCGGCTGTAGCCCCTGTCTCACTCCTTATTGGATAGATTGATGGCAGCAGGAGCCATTGGCTCTTGCTGCTGTCAATCAAATCTTGTGGCATGGGAGCAGAGGGCAGGGCTGCGAATCCTCCATTCGCAGATGATGCCTTGTATGGATATACGCGTCGGGAGGAGATAGGAGTCCTGACGTCACAACGTTCCTGACCTGCTGGTGTAGTCCGTGGTTGGTTTACTTTCTCTCTACCTCTATTTTATATCCATTTTATTGTAAGTGCAATATGGTATTTTAAATAAAAAAAATTATGTGGAAATATTGCACGATGAGCCTTCTTCTGTTTTAGATGAAAACACACACAACATCCAGAGCACAAGGGAGATTGGACTCATGGTTTGAAAATTGATATCGCACATGTGTAGAGGTTGAGGAGCCAAATGGCAGAGATACAATCCAGGAGTGTGGTTGTGAAAGCGAGATCTGGTTGCTTTATGATATCCTTTGATCCCATCCCATGCTTCTTATGATCTCCTGTAATTAAGAGATCATGTCAATCTGGTAAGAGGCTTACATTGCCCTTTTAAGTATGGCTGGATCAGGGACATTGACTTACGAATGGGTCATCTTTAGACACTGGGAGTAGTAGCACTTTTTAATTTGTCTGAAGACATGCACAGACATTTTTTATATGACACCGAGATATAATTGTATGTACAGTTGTTTATATTTTAGTGTTACATATGTTGTTTGGATGCATCCATTTCACAAGTTAATTAATTGTATATATATTTTTAATTGTTTTTATGTTTGTTTAGACACTATCATTTGAGATTATTTTTTTCTGACAATTCACAGACATCGATAAATAGAGAACTCCCCGATTTGGTAATGTGAAATATATTAAGGAAGCTGCTCCCCTAAAGTGGTGTGAAAACAACTTTAGCAATGTGGGGGGTGTATAGTGATAAGGAGGCGCTAATAAATAAGTGATAAATACATTTCAAATTCTAGCGTGAGACAATATGTTAACTATAATTTCAACACTACAATAGTGATTTAAAGTGCAAGTGCTTATATGATAACAACATCAAAAAAATAGGTGCAAACAGGTCCAAACAAATGCAGCAATGGTCACTAAATGATAAGCAATTGGTAAGTCAATGCATCAAATGGTTCACTTGAGAGTAGACACCATCACCACGGAACAGATATCAAACTGGTTCCTGACAGACACAATTCCGGCACCACAGAGAAGAGGGGAAGACGAGTGAGGCTTTTGTACGCCCACATCGCTGGAACCTGGGACAGGTGAGTGTCCAATTAATACACTTTTTGTAGCTCCTGCATTTTATATGGGTGGAACTCCGCTTTAATATTATAAACATGTATACTGCAGCGTAGTTCACTCTTATTTACTAATAAGTATATGCTTTGATAAGTGTATTTCTATGATTGGATGATGAATATATCTGGGGTACATAGACCACACACCCATGTAAGTGGGTCTGTCCCCAATTGGTGGTAAACTATAGGTGGACATTTTCTATTGATTTAATGGAAATATTGCCCAGTCATATCCTGCTTTGTATACTATACTTAAGATGCTGAAAAGAGGAAATAAAATGAGTAATGTTTTCATGGCATTCTGTGTTTGTTGTCTGACTGCATTGCTTTTGAAGCTTCAAATCTGGTAACATGCGGAACGGAGGTTGTGCCGCCACAGGTTAGTATAGATAAGATAGATAGGTAATATAGAAAGGAATTAATCCCTTAGCTCAAGGGTGTCAAACTCAATTTCATGGTGGGCTGCATCAGCATTATGATTCCCCTTAAAAAGGCAGGTGGTATCTGTAAAATTAGATGTCCAGCACATTCCCTCCCCTTACATTAGATGTCAATAGCCCCCCCACCATCAAAAGTTGAGTCCCCCACTCTCCCTTACATCACAGTGCACCCCCCTTTCCTTATGCTTCTGCTGGGAAGAAGCTGGATGCATTGCTTAAAAGCAGAAAGTAGGGGTCTGGAGGAGGACCAGAGGAGGGCTGGAGGTGTCCGGCAGCTGCAGGAGAGGTGCGATGGCCACATGAAATGGCCTGGAGGGCCGCATTCGGCCCACGGGCCTTGTGTTTGACACCTGTGCCTTAGATAGATAGGTACCGTTAACCAATTACAGATCTGGGGTAACCTTTTAGCTAGTGTAAAACTAATATATAAGGTAGTACACACTTTGGATGGATATGTACCATTAACTTGTTATATATCAGGTGTAGTTTCCCTTTAGCTGGTGTCAGAAGTGTTGGGGCGTGGCCATTGGGGGTCGATGTCCTGCTACACTGTCATGATCAGTCATACCGGGTAATAATCGAAAAACTGCTGGAAGTGGCAGTCATTAAAGCAGGGAATGACATTTGTGATTTTTTTTTTTATAAACCAACTGTGTACACAATGGTGTTGATTTACTAAAAGCAAATAGGCTATTGACTTTGTAAGGGAAGTTTCAGTCTGCAAGAGAATTTGCCCTTAGTTTAGTGAATGCTAATACACTTTGCAAAAAAACACCTGATCACATGCAAGAAAAAAAAATGTGTACATGATTGGATGATGGAAGTCAGAAGAGCTTCACATAATTCTCTATGGGAAAATTGCTATGCAAACTGAACAGCCTATTTGCATTTAGTAAATCTCCCTTTATTGTGTACATCAGCTATTCTCTACCATATTAACTTCAAGGAACACTTGAAAACCTTTTTTTAGATCTAGGGGAACCCTACTAAAACCAATGTATTCGGGATAAGTCGGAAGAATGTATCCCTTACTTTGTTGGTCATCGGGAACAATGCCCCCCTTACAGTGGTAGCCAGTGGAAAGTATGTCCCCCTTACTTTTGTAGTCAGTGGGAAGAATACCCTCTTTACAATGGTAGTCACAATGTCAATCTTAGAAAGCCAAAAAGAACATTGATGTCTTGCTATTGGCTCTTCAAGTGGCATTGGCCTTAGGACTTTGCAGCTCAAAGAAACCATAGCAACCTCTGGAGGAACCCTGGTTGAGAATGGTTGGTATGCACAGTTGGTCTATAAAATCATCCCCGATGCCTCCATCATAGGCGTGCGCACAGGATGTGCCAGATGTGCCCAGGCACACCCTAATCACCCTTTACAGCACAGATTCCCCCTACTTCACTGGCTCCCTTATTCCCCCTGCTGTGATACTATCTTCCCTCCTCTCCCGCCAGCTGTTGCTGCAAGGATGTTTTAGGATGAGTGGAGGAAGGGGCCGGTAAATATGTAATTAACCATCCCCTTGACTTTCTGAATGAACATCGTGAGTGTTCAATAGTGTGTATTTGAGCTTTGGGGTGCACAAACTTAAAAATGCAGGGGTCTCCAAACTTTTCAAACAAAGGGACACTTTATTGTCCTCCAGACTTTAGGAGGGCCGAATTGTGGCCAGCGGGGGCAGAAAATGTCCTGGGCCCAGCACAGATGAGAATAAATGTGGCCTCAGGGTTGGTGGTCAATAGGAGGAGGAGTAGGGCTTCTATCAGTAGGAGGAATAGTATCCCATCATTGATATCAGTATAAGAAATAGTGCCCCCTTGTTGGTGTCAGTGAAAGGAATAGTGCCTTATATCAGTAGGAGGAATAGTGCCCCAAGGGCCTCATAAAGGCTAGCAAAGGGCCACATCTGGCCCTCGGGCCGCAGTTTGGACACCCCTGCCCTAATGCAATAGACTACACACACCTATGGCCTCCATATAAAAAAGCCATGTTGGAATTTTTTTTTTCTGGTTTAATAAAATTATAACTGGCCGCAAATTTGTAATATAAAAGTGAATTTTATTAACACTCAATGACAAAAAGGCTTGTATAGCAAGTATCTATGTTATATCAACATATTTAACAAAAGTAGAATTGCCCTTTAACCTATATTTAGCTTTCTTCAACATACAGTATAGAAATGAATGATGACGCCCCATAACAGTTCTAGTCTATGTGTACCTTTAAATATGGTCATCCTCCATTTTTTACCACTTTTCCCAATCTCTGGCCTCCCATCTTTAATTTAAGTTTTGATTTGAAAACTAGCAGCTGATATAAATCACAGGAGGTAATATTTTGCTTTGACATGAAGTCTCTGTGAGTGTAATTTCCTAATTTAATACACTGCTATTCAGAGAGAATTACAAATTGTAACAGTTGTAAGTCGTTTTGAGACTCCTGCCATTCATTTACCCCAAGCTGTGTTTTTAATTGGCACCCTTTCAAAGCATAGAGCACAATTTCCAATCCGTTCCGTTGCGTTCCTGGAAAAAGCGAGTAGTAATACAAAAGCCACACAAAGATAGGCAACGTAAAAGAGCCGATATAAATGTTTATTGATGGAATGTGGAGCATTTCTGTACAGAGTACCAGATGCAGGAGATCAAAGCCAAAGCGGTTGTTTGAAAATGCTGGATCCTAACACAATGACCTGTGAAAAGAAAACAGAAAACATATATTAAGCGCGATAAAACAAACCTTCCCCGGTAAATTATTTGTTAAAAATATTACCCCAAAATGTACAGCTTTTAATGCTGTTAAAGGGGTGTTCCAGCCAAAGTTTTGTTTATTAAAAGTCAGCAGCTACAAAAAGTGTAGCTGCTGGCTTTTAATAAACAGTCACTTACCTGCTCCAGCGTTCCAGCGACGCACCGGGGGAGCTACGCTCCTCTCCCCCCCTCCCCGTCTGGCGTCTTCATTTCTACTGTGGGCACCCGGCCGTGACAGCCTTCGGCTTCACCGCCGGGCACCCACTGCGCATGCGCGAGGCGCGGCTCGCCGCTGATTGGACAGGCGATCGTCTAGGACCTGTCAGTGTCCTAGATCAGGGGTCTCCAAACTCCGACCCGAGGGCCAGATGTGGCCCTTTGCCAGCCTTTATGCGGCCCTTGAGGCAAAATTCCTTCCACTGATATGAGGCACTAATTCTCCCACTGAAACCAACAATGAGGCACTATATCTTTTACCGATACCAATGATGGAATACTATTCCTCCTACTAATAGGGGGAATACTCCTCCTATTGACCACCAACCCTGAGGCCATATTTATTCTCACTGATGCCGGTCCCGTGACATTTTCTGCCCCCACTGGCCACAATCCGGCCCTCCTAAAGTCTAAAGGACGATAAAGTGGCCCTTTGTTTGAAAAGTTTGGAGACCCCTGTCCTAGATGATCGCCTACGGGAGGGGCTGCAGTAAGGCGATTAAGCCTAATCGCCTTACCAGCCCCTCGACGGAAGCAGGAAGTGGGACAGGAAGTTCCACTCCTCCCGAAGCCCCCACTCCCCCCCCAAAAAAAATTACATGCCAAATGTGGCATGTAAGGGGGAGGGGAGTGGATTAAGCGGAAGTTCAAATTTTGGGTGGAACTCCGCTTTAATTTTTATTTTATTTTTCTTTTAGCGCTGCTACCCTGAACTTCCTGACTTTACAGGAAAGACCTAAAGTAATAATAAACTCATTTTTTTCCAGCACAATTGGCAGCTGATTTAATTACTTACTACGTATACAGCTTCTTTATCTTTTAATTCTTTCTTTTGTTCCACTATAAACTGCTTCCATGACTGTTGCCACTGGTTTCTTGTTTCAGAGTGGCTCCTTACTCTTGCAGCATTCTATAGTGGCAATCTTGCATACGGGGACTAGAGTTGTCTCTCCCTATGCTTTGTGCATCAACAGAAACGCACAACCTTGTAGCCTAGGATGTCAAGGCACTCCCCTCCTCCAACCCTCCTCCCCCTCCGTCTCTTCCTTAAACTAACAAACTGGTTGGAGACTGCATTGCATTTCCTGGCATAGAGCTGAAATTTTGTTTGCACAATTAAGGCACTAAGAGGGCTGTAATTCATTTTAAAATATAAATTAACGAACAAAAAAAAACTTGGGGCCCCAAAGCTAACCAGCCCAGCACACCATGCATGATGGCTGGAATCTCCATAGCAAGGAAGGCTTTGATCATGCAGCCATTGTGGATACCTGGTCACATGCTTTTATCATATGCTTTGAGAGGTCCTCCCACACAAATGGGGGTACCCCATCCAAAGCATTTGTGACAAATATTGGCTGCTAGTAAGGGGGGGCTTATATGTCACCTAACTCCAAGGAGGCAAGTAGTGGGTTGTCCCCTTCTGGAGAACTAGTTTTATGGATTGTGTGGACCCTTAAAGTGGATGTAAAGCCACTCTCATCCTTTCTAAACTATTGCCATAGTGCTGATCTATAAGGATGTACATGCCTCCTGCATCTAGATGTTTTGATGTCCTACTGGCAGGTGCCGCAAGGTCCAGTCCAGCTGTCTGAAAAGCGTTCACTCTACTTTCTTTTGTGAGTAGGATCACTGCTTTCTTCTATTTTTAATAATACATTTTAAGTGGTAATACACTAGGTCGTTGCGCCCTCCTTTCTTTTCTTTTGTTCCTGCATGTATCCTTACCTGTCAAATGTCTCCCCTCTGTCTGTTATATGAACTGAAATACTGATTCTGTGGGTGGATCTTTTGTCTGGAGCTCTGTGGGTGGATTCATGATGTCAGTAGACTCCCTGCCCACCTCTACACTCCCCCTGTCAACATGCATTTTTTCCTGTGTATTCCTTACACTAAATTTTGCTATGATCACTAACTTCCAGTCAAAATCCAGAAAAGGAACCACATGACTTCAGAAAAGGAGTGGGGTGGGAATTAAAAAATAATGCCTCTCTCCAAGCTCCTGCATGAGATATGTGAATAACCTGTCACTCACAGCAAGGGGGTGGAACGGACTAAGGATTTTCTCTGTAAGTCCATTTTATTTCACTGAACAATAAAAGAGGATTGCTCAGAGCTGGATTAACTCTGTGTGGCAAGACTGGGCACAGATAATAGGGATATTTTACTGTACATTGTGACAGCAAAAAATAAATGTTTTTTTTTTCTGGGTTTACATCCACTTTAACCAGTTCACCCCTGGAGGTATTAACCCCCCTGGCGGTATTCCCGAGTCTGACTCTGGATTAAATTTCTGTGCTGCGATCGGTAACCCCAAGTCAGACTCGGGCTCACCTCGCAGCATCCACAGGCAGTGTTTACTTACCTTGTCCCTCGATCCAGCGATGCCTCCGCGCTGTGTGAGCGAGCAGCGTCCTCGCTCGATTCACACAGTGCCCGTGTGCCGCCGAGCTCCGTTCCCTGTGACGTTACGACGCACGGGGGCGGAGATCGGCGCCCAATTCAAAAAAGTAAACAAACACTATACATACAGTATACTGTAATCTTATAGATTACAGTACTGTATGTAAAAATACACACCCCTTTGTCCCTAGTGGTCTGCCTAGTGTCCTACATGTACTTTTATATAATAAAAACTGTTCTTTCTGCCTGCAAACTGTAGATTGTCCATAGCAACCAAAAGTGTCCCTTTATGTCAAAAATGGTTTTAGAGCAGCTAGAAAACAGCGATAATAAATTATAATCACTTGCAGAATTGAGCGATAGCGATTTGTGGGGAAATTAGTCATAAAATAAAAAATTAATGACGGCGACAATTCTGCAACTGAGCAAATTTCAGTGATTTTGAGTTGATTACATTACATTATTGAATATTTTTTATTATAATTATATTATTATTTGTTATTATTTGTTATAATTATTTATTATATTATAATTTATATTTTATGTATGTATTTAAATCATACCCGGGATGCCTACTAGACTCTTGTTTAGTCAGATTTAAGTGAGTTATTCCTAAGAATTACAGGCCTACAGTATAAAACGCCAAATTTCCTTGCAAATAATGGTACCGCTTTCAGCACCTAAAACCCAGAAAGAATCATACCGCCAGGAAGGTTAAATGGAAACAAACACAGCTGTCACAAATTGTTTATAATGAATTTTACTAAAATTTACATTTCAGGTTCCAGCGCTGCCCAAAAGTTGAAAGCTCCCCTCCTCACTACTCAACATTGGACCTGAGCAATGAGGGGGATCTAAGCAGTAGCACAGTTTATATGAACGAGTCTTTCCAAAGGGAAGGTCACTCCCCAGAGTTCATCAATGTCAATATTTGTACTTGTAAACTAACCACTAAATCATTTATAAATATACCCTAATGTTATAATTGTTGAAACCATGCTGAACATACACTATACTGTCAAAAGTATTGGGACACCTGCCTTTACATGAACTTTAATGGCATCCCTGTCTTAGTCCATAGGGTTCAATCAATATTGAATATTCAAGTTGGCCCACCCTTGGCAGCTATAACAGCTTCAAATCTTCTGGGAAGGCTGTCCACAAGGTTTAGGCTGAATGTGATCCAAGGTGGTTACCACTGGCAAAAACAAAAGGAATGGAATATATAACAACAGTATTGGGCTTACTGGACTACATAATAGTTGAGCTGTAAATATATTCTTCTTTTATTATGGTCGACACAAAAAAAAAAGAAAAAATACTTTATAACACACCAGCAGGTGGAGCTTTCGGCTTCTTTTCTCATGTTATTTTTTACCTCTCTCTGTCTTCTTTGCTTTATCCTTCTAAAAAGCCTGCTGTTTACAGATATTTTAACATCTCTACCCTTGGGATTTAACAATATATACGCTATATTGTCAAAAGAATTGGGACACCTGCCTTTACACGCACATGAACTTTAACCACTTAAGGACCGCCTTCCGCACATTTACGTCGGCAGAATGGCACGGCTGGGCACATCAACGTATATATACGTTGATTTTTGTACCCAGCCGTGGTCCCGAAGCTCCGGACCTGGACCGCGGGACTCGCGGACCCGATCACTGCTGGAGTGCGGCGATCGGTCCCCGGAGCTGAAGAACGGGGAGAGCCGTGTGTACACACGTCTTCCCCACGCTTCACTGTGGCCGCAGCATCGATCACGTCATCCCTGTTATAGGGGGACGTAATCGATGACGTCACACCTACAGCCACACCCCCCTACAGTTGTAAACACACACATAGGTCACACATCCCCTACAGCGCCCCCTTGTGGTTAACTCCCAAACTGCAACTGTCATTTTCACAGTAAACAATGCAATTTAAATGCATTTTTTGCTGTGAAAATGACAATTGTCCCAAAAATGTGTCAAAATTGTCCGAAGTGTCCGCCATAATGTCGCAGTCACGAAAAAAATCGCTGATCGCCGCTATTAGTAGTAAAAAAAAAAAGCTTGAACGGAATTCCGATGTAAAAATCCATCGGATTTTAGACCATCGGATACTCTGATCGTGTGTACGCGGCATGCGAAGTTACAGTGGGTAGACAAAATACATTTGAAGGAAGAAAGTTGACCATGACACTTATTATAAAACCTGGCTAAGCTTGCTACACTTTAAAAACTCAGATTGCTGTATATCACTACTGCAGACAGCTTCAAATCTCATTCTACAATAAAAGATGTAATATTATCAGCCCACTTTACAGGGGCTATAACACAATTGGTGACCCAGGTCTTCAAACAGAGACCGATCCTGTTAGAACACATTGCTTGCAGCGTATGTAAGAACTGTAACAATACCCTAGATTGCATTGTGACACTGCCTTTTTTTGATATATCTTTTTCTTCCTGCACAGAATAATAAACTTTATTAAGTAAATAAAAATAATAGTAAAGCTGCTTTTGGCCCCATTTATTTTTTTATATTTGATTTCTTGTACAGCAGCAGCAATAAACCTATCTTATTATCTTCTCTTCAGTGCAATAAAACTAATTTCATTCCTGTTATGCTGAAAACTAGCTGAACCCATTGTAAAGAATTTAAAATACCTAATATATAAGGTGTTATACTGTATATACACATGTGTGTACACATAGTCAGTGTGGGTGCAGGAGTGTGTGGGTGCAGGTCCCCACACACAGACAGTGTGTGTTCGGGGACACGCAATTGCACCCACATACATGTGAAATTGGGAGCAAGATTGAGCTCACACTGGCATTAAAAGCAGACATTTGAGGGGTGATAAAAATGTTTACATTTTGGCATGGGGTTCCCTCCCCCAATCCATACCAGACTCAAAGGGCCTAGTATGGACTGGGGGGGACCCAACGCCATTTTTTTTTACTGCCATTTTTTTTTTTAGCTGTCACGGGCAACCCGCTGACATCTGATGTCTCATCGGTTGTTAAGGAAGGGGTGGCCAGCTTCCCAGCCCACTTCTTATATATATATATATAATGTAAAGAACACTTAGGCCTCGTACACATGGGCAAGAATCTCGTCAGGAAAAAAACATTGTTTTTCCTGATGAGATTCTTGGCGAGAATCTCTTGCCGCCCGAGTGTACACACAGACCTTTCAAAAGAACCGCGATTCTCTTGAAAGGCAAGAACGAAGTGACGTCATCGCGTACGACAAGCACATTTAATGCAGTCGCCGCCATCTTGCTTCACCCTACCTATGCTGTGGAAGCTACCGCGCATGCGTCAAAGTAATTTCGAGCATGTGTGGATTTCCACGGCGACCGGTAAGTATACACACTCTCGGGTTTCTCGTCGGGAAAATAGAGAGCAGGATTTCTATTTTTCTTGTCGAGATTCTGGTTAGATTTCTAGACGAGAAACCTGAAAGCCTCGTACACACACACAGTTTACTCGGTAAGAAAGCTCTGCCAGCAGTTTCCTTGCTGGTTCATGCTGAGAAAACTGAGCGTGTGTACGAGGCTTTACTCATACAATATACAATTTCGATTTTTGTGTACAATCTTTAACCTCCCTGGCGGTATGATTCTGTCTGGAATTACGTACCAAAAGCGGTACAATTATTTGCATGGAAGTTTGGCGTTTTATACTGTAGGCCTGCAATTCTTAGGAATAACTTGCTTAAATCTGTCCAAACAAGACATCCCGGGTATGATAAAGTTTGAAAAACAAAATCATAATTTTTTATATAATAAAAAACTATAAATAATTATAACAAATTATAATAAAAAATATTCAATAATGTAATCAACTCAAAAACACTGAAATTTGCTCAGTTGCAGAATTGTCGCTGTCATTATTTATTTTTTTTATGACAAATTTCCCCACAAATCGCTATCGCTCAATTCTGAAAGTAATTATAATTTATTATCGCTGTTTTCTAGCTGATCTAAAACCATTTTTGACATAAAGGGACACTTTTGGTTGTTATGGGCAATCTACAGTTTCCAGGCAGAAAGAACAGTTTTTATTATATAAAAGGACATGTAGGGCACAGGACAGACCACTAGGGACAAGGGGGGGGTGTATTTTTTACATACAGTACTGTAATCTATAAGATTACATTGTACTGTATGTAAAGTGTTTGTTTACCTTTTTAAATTTGGCGCCGTTCTCCGCTCCCGTGCGTCGTAACGTCGCAGGGAACGGAGATCGGCGGCACACGGGGACGCTGTGTGAATCGAGCGAGCACCCGCTCGCTCACACAGCGGGGATGCATCGCTGGATCCAGGAAGAAGGTAAGACAGCGCGCGCTGCAGGCTCTGCATGGCTACCCCGAGCGTGACTCGGGGATACCGATCTCTGCAAAAAAAAACACCCCGAGTCACGCTCGGGGATACCGCCAGGGAGGTTAATAAACATAAAATTATTTATTTTCTGCTGTGCTTAATAATCCCCTCAGTATTCTGCATAAACCAGGTAGCCAACACCTCCAATAACCCAGTGCTGAGCTGTCTTAATAACCCAATATGTGAAAACCACAGACAACTATTTATACGGATTTAGCCACGCCTCTGTAGGGGTTGCTGAATGTAGTGGTTCACCTGTCCCCTGCAAGCCAGACATTCATCTCTCAGTTACTCAGAGACACAGAACAGTCCATAAACTTTTTGTTTTTTTATTTTAAGGGATTAAACTTGGATGCGGAATGATGGGATGCCCCAGAATATTCAGTGCGAATTTGATTGGGACATATATACACCTCAGTATATACACTTCAACCTTCTCTCCAGCACAAACGCTTGATGCACACTGTTCCTCCTTCAGCACTTCCCTTGCTGCAGAATGTTACTCCTCCAGACTAGCTAGCACCGCATGGTAGGCCTGACACTTATTTAGCCTGTCCCTTCCTGGCAACCATCACTTTGTCCCTGTAGACAGACTTCCCCAGCTGCCATTCTTTTTGAATGTCCACAAAACAGGCCCAAGTTTCCTCACACTTTGGCACCCGTAGCAGCAGAAACTCCCAAATCAGCTCATCCTCCCACTCTCCTCGGGAGTCCTCAACGATGTCCATGACTTTAAGAGGGACATTGGGGAAGTCCAGACCCCACTCCAAAGCAACCCTTTTTTGCATTTCCTGCTGGACCAGTTAAAGCCTGGGCACCTCTCTAGGTTTCCCTTTCCTGGGCAGGACGCAGGGATCCTGGGGGACCTCTTCAACCATTGCCTGTACGTGGGCGCTCTGGTCTGGGTGGTGGAGGGTCTTCAGTCACAAAGTTGTTTGCTGTAGATAGGGGTTCCTGTAGCTCCTCCGGGCTCCCTAGCAAAATCTGGTTCCTCTCCTCCCTCAGACGGCCCTTCCTGGGACCTGGGAATATGGTCAATAGGAGGAGGAGTAGGGCTTCTATCAGTAGGAGGAATAGTATCGCATCATTGATATCAGTAGGAGAAATAGTGCCCCCTTGTTGGTGTCAGTGAAAGGAATAGTGCCTTATATCAGTAGGAGAACAGTGCTCCAAGGGCCTCATAAAGGCTAGCAAAGGGCCACGTCTGGCCCTCGGGCCGCAGTTTGGACACCCCTGCTCTAATGGTTCTAGATAGCGATGGACATAGATGCAGCAGGCATTTCAGGGACAACTGGCTCCTGCAGGGCAGTACTCAGTGACCAGGTCCCCAACCAGGCCACAAGCCATAGCAGACTCTTCCTCTTATGTTGATTTTCTTTGCAGGGAAATCACCAGTCTCAGACTTGACCCCCCCCCCCCTTTCTGGGAAGACTCCAGGCCTGCTCCAGCCTTCCAGGATGTCCACTGCTGCAATGTGCAAAGTCCTGAATGCAGGTCCACTTGGTAGTATCCTGCTGGATCCTGCTGACTGGATGCAAGCCAGGTGAGCGGTTTGCCATAATGACCACATGGGATCCAGGCACTACCACCACTGATGGTATGTGGCACTCTGGTCACAGCAGCCACAGTCAAACCATCCCATCGATCATCCCCAGGGCGAATCCTTCATGATGCTCCAGCAAGCCACCTGTGTCAACCAGTGTCTGTTCCTGCAATTCAAGCAACCAGGTCAATGCAGGCAGCATGCATCCGCTCTCCATCTTGCTCCTCTGCCTCATAGTGTCTGCTGCTAGCAGGGAATGCTGGGTCAACTCTAGGGCGTGGTGCCACCCCCTCACTTCAAAATATGCTGACATCTGAAGAACTGATAGGCAGACCCCTTCTCAAGCATGCTGTTGTAACTCCTTGATGACAAAACTGAAGGTTGCAGGCATGATGTAACTAGCAGAACTTGTCAAGGAATGTCGCTTGGCATTGAATGTGCCCATACAACTAAAAGCAGATGTACACTGACCTCCCTGGTGGTTGCTGGTAGAAACAATAAAGTTTGTAACCCATGCCTTACTGAAGAGAACACACTTAGCACAGTCCCACCCGCAGGCTTACCCCAATCACCCCGGGCAACAGTAGACAGTTCCAGGCACACTTTACTGTTTGAAGCATGAATTTGGAGCAAAATTTCTGAATGTCCAGCAATAGCAGATCACTGGACATATTTGTAATCCCCATTAGGACGCCCAGCCATAACAGAACACTGGGCGTATTTGTAATCCATGGGCGTGGTTGCAATTGGTAACACCACACTATAGCACTGAGTAGTAGGCAGGGCACACAAGTCATTTTCCCGAGTTTATTTCCTCATTGGTGGTAGAACAAAGCATAGGTCCCCAGCTCAATCAATCCTGGTTGCTAGGGGCAACTGCTGGCAGGTCAGCTGTGACAGGTGACCCCGGACAATGCCCCCAAATGTAGCCATGCCGCATAGGGATTGCTGAATGTAGTGGTTCAGCTATCACCTGCCAGCCAGACATCCATCTCTCAGTCACTCAGAGACATAGAACAGTCCAAAAACTTTGTTTTTGTTTGAGGGGATTAACCTTGGATGGGAAATGGGTAATTATGGGATGCCCCAGAATATTCAGTGTGAACTTGCTTGGGACTTCTAGATACACTTCAGTATATACACTTCAACCTTCTCTCCAGTACACACACATGCTGCACACTGTTCCTCCTTCACACTGCTCCACTTCACTTGCTGCAGACTGTTACTCTATCAGCACTTCCCTTGCTGCAGACTGTTACTCCTCCAGACTAACTAGCAACACAAGGTAGGCCTGACACTGCTCAGCCAGTCCTCAACGTGGGCAGGGACCTTGGGCCCCTGTGGTGTAGAAATAGTTCAGGTGCTAGCTATCCTCCATTCAGCTACCACTCCCCGCTCTCTTCAGGTCCTGCTAGCCAGCCTGGCTGCGATGACCTCTTTCCACTGCCCTTCCCACAGTCCTCACTCCTGGTTCTGCACCCATCTCAAACTGCAATCTCCCACCCTGCACGCATCTCAAACTGCTCACTCACCAGCCCTCCTGACTGCGGCTAGATTCCTCCCTCGAGACTCTTAGAAGTTCTCTCCCGCTGTCCTTTACTTGCTCTCTCATGTGCCTCTTTTTCCAGGATCTTGTCACTCCTCCTGGATGCACCCAAGCCCCAGCCCAGCCCAGGGTCACCCCCCCCCCCCCCCCCAGACTGGAAAGCTCTCTGTGGGCCGCGACAATCTCCACACCATCTTCCCCTCCTCTCCTTCTAGCACTTTTTAGAAGGAAGAGGGAGGTGACAGTGAAGTGATGCGGCCTATGAGTCACCTGCTGCTACCCTGAGCCACTCCCGGCCCAGAATGAAAACAAACAGGCCTAGCAACCAGCTAGGCATGGATAAATTTACCTACTCTGTTAACAAAAAGAGGGTGCTACACCAACAAGTAACAATGTGAATAAATGAATAACAAAAGTCTCAAAATAAAATAAAAAAATCATGCAAAACCCAGAAAAAGATGGTGTCTCTGATAATTTTTGTTAATCTTTTTGTGTTCGATATGCATTGAAACTGGTTTGTTTCTTTCATTTTAAAACTGTTGCAATTCATTTATTCACATTGTCACTTGTCAACATAAATAGTTGTCAGTGGTTTTCACTTATTGGGTTATAAAGGCAGCTCAACAACACTGGTCTTTCAGAGGTGTTAGCTACCTGGTTTATGCAGATTACAGTGTCTGACCTGACAATGGTTTTATCAGTTTAGCAAAAGTTGAATTTAAATGTTGAAATACACCTTTCTGATCTGATATTTTGCAAAAGGTGGATTTAGCCTTTAAAGGCACTTGAAGCAAAATATCTTCTGTGAGAAGTATCACAAACAGCAAGCTTTTTCCCTTGCTGTGCATCCAGCAGAGCGGGGGAAGACTGGGTAAGGAAGCATTAGCCCCCTGGGCCAATCCTAACAAGGTATGTTGGGTTGGTGGCACTGAAATTGTAAGCTCCTACAAGCAGGGCACTCCTAACCCTCTTTTAACCACTTGCCGACCGGCTCACGCCAAAATACTTTGGCAAAGTGGCATGAGTGAGCAAAATTACGTCCCCCTTTGTCAGCCCTTGAAGAGCTGCCAGGGGGCGTGCGTGCATGCCGCCGGAGGCACACGCGCATGCTGTACGGCAGGGGAACCGATGTGTGAGAGCCAGCAAGGGGATTTGTGTGTGTAAACACACAAATCCCTGTGCTGTCAGAGGAGAGGAGACAGATCGTGTGTTTCTAAAAAGTAGAAACAGCGATCTGTCCTCTGTCCTAGTTAGTTCCATCCCCACAAAGATATAACACACTGAGGGAACACACAGTTAACCCTTTGATTGCCCCCTAGTGTTAACCCCTTCCCTGCCAGTGACATTTCTACAGTAATCAATGCATTTTTATAGCACTGATCGCTCTATAAATGGCAATGGTCCCAAAAATTTGTCAGAATTGCAGATCGCCGTCAATATTAATAAAAAAAATAAAAAATGCCATAAATCAATCCCTTATTTTGTAGACGCTGTAACTTTTGCGCAAACCAATCTATATTCGCTTATTGCAATTCTTTTTACTAAAAATGTGTAGAAGAATACAGATTGCCCTAAACTGAGGAAGAAATTCATTTTATATATATATATATATATATATATATATATATATATATTTTGGGGGGGGGATATTTATTATAGCAAAAAGTAAAAAATATTTTTTCTAAATTGTTGCTCTTTTTTGTTTATAGCGCAAAAAATAAAAACCGCAGAGGTGATCAAATACCACCAAAAGAAAGCTCTATTTGTGGGAAAAAACGGATGTGAATTTAGTTTGGGTACAGAGTCGTACGACCACGCAATTGTCAGTTAAAGCGACGTGAAGCAGAATCGCAAAAAAGGGCTTGGTCAGGAAGGGCGCAAATCCTTCCGGGGCTGAAGTGGTTAATGAATTGCTCTGTAGCTAAACTGTATTTATTTTTTAAAGCGCTATGCAAACTGTTGGCACTGTATAAATCCTGTATAATAATAATAATATAATAAATGCTGGGTATTGCTACTTGCATTTACCTACTTGCTCCCTCTTTAGACCTGCAATTACAGTGTTTGGTAGAAGAAAGTCCTCCAGCTCCAACTTTCTTTGGGCAGTGGCGTATCTAGGGTATGGCAGCCATGGGCGCCATATGAAAGGGGTGCTGTTGAATGGCTGGACAGCAAGGCACTTACCACGGTCTAATGTCTCTTCTTCCCTCCCCCCGAGCATTGGCAGGATCTTCTTTTTAGCACCTTTGCTAATGGACAATGGCCGCGCTATCCCTGCTGCGTTCAGCCACAGCCCTCCCCTGTTCTCCCAGGCTTTCCCATTCCATCTGGCCAGATTGGCAGCGCACAAAGAAGAAGGAGGAAGATCAGTTTCTCCCTCTCCTCTGTGGAAACTGAGGCCTTAAGTGATGAAGATTTCATCACTTCCAGTATTGGTTCTGCATTTACCTGGCCTTGGAGGGCAGAGGAGGGATCAGGGGTCTAATAAACCCCAGATTTCTCCATAAAGAGGATATGTCACTACCCAAGGTATCACAAGGGATGATAAATATCACTAGTTTTGTTAGCTGTTTTTTTTTGTTAAGGTTATCTGAAAGATAGGTTTCTTATGTTTCGGCAGGGGCGCAGTTTTAGTTCTTGCCATAGGTGCTATTTTCACTAGATACGCCTCTGTCTTTGGGGCACTGAGATTTCTTGCAAAGGAAAGCTAAGAGACATAAAAAAGCCATTGGTGAAGTATGTCAAGGTGAGTCACATTAAAAAATGTGCGTCATCCACATGCCCACTAGTCACTGCGGCACCATGGCACACCGGCTGTTGCAATTTTTTTGCCAAAGGGAATCTCTTCCTACCGTGAAAGAGTTTGTTGGTTGTCCTCCTCTGCACCATAGCCTTCCCACACAGGCATTTTACTTAGTTTTGAAACTGTTCTTTAAACTGTATGTTCAGTATTTCCTTTGTGGGCTTCATGAAATAAGGCTTGTTATTTCTTCCTCCAAGCTAGGAATCTATAAAACATTGATGAGTATTCTCTTTGCAGTAGGACCTGGTTTCCAATTTACACTTTTATCAACGACTCTCCATTCTCTTTTACCTGTTATTGTTTGTTTCATAGCAGGATTACTTTTATTGTGGAGCAACGTATATTGATCTTTAGATGCAACGCGCTTTAAAAAACAATGTAAATTTCCCCAATGTCATTAACTTCTAGCCTTCTCCCCTCACTTGTAAATTTTCTCCCACTGATTTCCCAATGCTGCAAGCCAACACAAAATTGTTTAGTGTGAGATTGTATCAAGATCTAAACGAGACCGTACAATTTATTCCCTTACAAAACATAAAACTGATATACTTGCAGGTGCCTGAGGGAATCATTATAAGGGCAAAAACCCATTGAAAAATGTTGTAGATCACAGTGCCAACAAAGAGTCAGAATTCATACTGAGTGCGTGAAATAACTGATACGTACATGAGTGACCAAAGAGCTCAGGAGGGTCCTTGGACATTAATTGTTGTCACAGTGGCAAGGAAACATCTCTGAAACAATCTGTCTGGGTCCTGGGGTTGGTTATCACAGTCCAGTTTATGGCTCAGAAAATGACGCTTGAATCCCTCAGGGGCCGTTGACTGGGTGGATCTGCTGGGACCTTCCAATGAGTTTTGTTCTGTACCTAGAATAAAATGTGGAGATGTGTGTGTTAGACACAATACGATAACAATTCCCAAATTCTTTCATAAATTACTGTATTTATTGGCGTATAACACTCACTTTTTCACCCTGCAAATAAGTTGCAAATAGTGTGTGCTTGTTATACGCCGATACTTCAATTTGGGCTGCCTCGGAGAGAATGGGGAGGGAGGCGGGATGAGCGCCATCAGATTACATACAGCGAGAATCTCCTGTTTACTCTGTAATAGGAAGTCCCGTCTCCTGGGCCAGCATTGGACCAGTGTTCTGTCTATGATAGAAGCTGGTCCAGGATGCGGGACTTTGAATTAAAGAGGCCGCTGAGTAAACAGGAGATTCTCGCTGAATGTAATCTGATTGTTTGTCACTCTGCTGCCCCCACCGCCAACCTTGGTGAGGAAACTAGGAAGTGAAGCGCTCCAGATTCACTGCCTGGTTCCCTATGGCGCAGCGCGACTCACGCTGACTGGTTCCCGCTGTGTTCTGAGAGCTGTGTGTTTCCCAGAACACAACGGGGGGGAAGGATCTGACGTCCTGCCCGCAGTCTACCCGCAGACTGTGTGGCCGGAAGTGGGTGCAAATACCCTGAGGAGGGAAGGGTTTCGATAAGCGGAAGTTCCACTTTAGGGTGGAGCTCCACTTTAAATGCCAATAAATACGGTAGTGCTTATTAACCACTTAATGCCTGCCGCACGCCTATTTACGTCCACAAAAGGGCTGGGACAGGCAGATGGACATAAATTAACGTCCCTGCCTACTAGCGGTTCGGGTGTCAGATCGGGACCCCCTCCGATGCGTGCGGTGGGCGGTATACCTCCGGGAGTGATCTGACTCCAGGGGGCGGCGGTTAGTTTCTGTCCTCCCCCTCGTGATCGCTCCCAGCCAATCCTGTGTGCCGCCGCCGTGTCACATCCTCTGCCTGTAAAATGTAAACACAGGCAGAAGAAGTGATGCAGCGCTCATCTCGGCGGTATTTTCAAACCGCCGACATGAGAGAAGAGGCACAGTAAGTCTGCACCAACACTACACTGACACCAGTACACGCAGGCACATTTAACCCTGTGCGATCACCCCCCCACACCCCCTGTCACACTGTCATTGAATGCAGTGATCATATGTGTATGATCACTGCATGTAGTGTCAGTGTGACAGGCAGTGTGACAGGCAGTTAGTGTTAGGTTCAGGGTAGCCCCCGTACCCCCCCAATAAAGTTTTAACCCCTTGATCACCGCCCTAGTTAACCCTTTCACTCCCTATTGCCAGTGTCACTAAGCAATCATTTTTCTGATCGCTGTATTAGTGTCACTGTTGCTGCTTGGTAGCTATTTTTTTTTTATTGTGATTTTTTTTTACTAAAGACATGTGGCTGAATACATTTTGGCCTAAATGTTTGACTAAAATTTAGTTTATTCAATTTTTCTTATAACAAAAAGTAAAAAATATTGTGTTTTTTTTTCAAAAATGTCACTCTATTTTTGTTTATAGCACAAAAAATAAAAATCGCAGAGGCGATCAAATACCATCAAAAGAAAGCTCTAGTTGTGGGAAGAAATGGACGCGAATTTTGTTTGGGAGCCATGTCGCACGACCGCGCAATTGTCTGTTAAAGCGACGCAGTGCAGAATTGTAAAAACGCCTCTGGGCATTGAGCAGCATATTGGTCCAGGGCTTAAGTGGGTAAAGTAGTAAACCCAATCACTAAAATCTCATATAAGCTTTAACATTTTAATAAGATGTTCAAAAGCAATTATGTACATTTTTACCTCCACCGCTTTCATCAAAGTTAACACCTGATGATCCTGCCATGAAGGTCTTTGTTCAGACAAGTCCTGTTATAGAGTGACAATGCCCCCAAACCCTGCAGGCTTCTATCGGAGAGTTCAAGTAGCCATTTCTAAACATATTACACAGGCATGAACCACCATTGTCACCACCAGCAAATCAGCCAGTAAATCTCGTGTAATGTCACATATTGAAGCTTGGATTGGAATCTGGTGTCAAGACACATCAATATCCCAAACTCTAAAATAAGAACTTTCTATACTTTAATGTCATCTAACATCCGAATATTAACCTGTAAAGCTAACCCTGAAGTTTAAAGCATATTAAAACTAAAGTACAAACATGTAATACAGTATATAGCCAGCAACTCAAACATCCGAGTTGGGAACTTACGCGTTTCGGCAAGTAGCCTTAGTCATATATATGACTAATAAAGATCTGAACACGGATGTCCGATTTGATCAGCACTTGTTTATTTTGGAAAAAACATTCGCCCAAAAGGGAAAAAAAACAGCTGTAACAACTTATAAAGTGTTAGCTGGAATTTGGTTTCAATTTGTTAGCATATATTTAACACTAGCCTCCCCAAGACTGACAATACTAAAAACTTGCCCCCTGTGCTCCTTCACTCAGAGTGGTGTCTGTCTAATACAGGATGTGTGTTACAGGCCAGATCAAGGAGAAAAAACTAAGGGAAAAACAAGTCTAAAAATATAAAACTAATGTGACCACCACATCTAAGGATTGGTAAGCTGCAATATATTACATTTTTGGTTTTGGCGTTGATACTGCTTTATTTCTCAGGCAGTGACTGCCCACCGTGTTCTGTTCTGACTCCATGCTGCCTACATTAGCTGTTCAGCTGATGACTTTAGCAAGTTATATATATATTTCTGGGGACCAGAATTAAGATATTAACATGCTTTTGTTAGTCTTCACACTTCTGTGAATTCTCTAGGACAGAACAACACGTTCTCATGTCTCCGCAATCATCTGAAAGTATAATATTAGATGCTCACATCTCCCAGGTAGCCAGCATAATAACATCTCGATTGTATTTTGTTCTTCTCCTAGAGAAACTTCAAGCAATGCTCCATGGGAAATGGATAGCAAAAAAACATATCTAAAAGGAGAGCATCATCCGTGGTAGATGTCATTTTTGCTTGACGGACTTTGATTAACCTCCCTGGCGGTATGATTCTGTCTGGAATTACGTACCAAAAGCGGTACAATTATTTTGCATGAAAATTTGGCATTTTATACTGTAGGCTTGTAATTCTTAGGAATAACTCACTTAAATCTGTCCAAACCAGAGTCTAGTAGACAGTTTGAAACACAAAATCATAAAATTATAATATAATAAATAACTATAAATAATTATAACAAATGATAATGTAATTATAATAAAAAATATTCAATAATGTAATCAAATCAAAATCACTGAAATTTGCTCAGTTGCAGAATTGTCGCTGTCATTACTTTTATTTTTTTATGACAGATTTCCCCACAAATCGCTATCGCTCAATTCTGCAAGTGATTATAATTTATTATCACTGTTTTCTAGCTGCTCTAAAATCACTTTTGACATAAAGGGACACTTTTGGTTGCTATGGACAATCTACAGTTTGCAGGCACAAAAAAAATGTTTTTATTATGTAAAAGTACATGTAGGGCACTGGGCAGACCACTAGGGACAATGGGGGTGTGTATTTTTTACATACAGTACTGTAATCTATAAGATTACAGTATACTGTATGTAATGTGTTTGTTTACATTTTTGAATTCACCGCCGGTCTCCGCCCCCGTGCGTCGTAACGTCGCAGGGAACGGAGATCGGCGGCGCGTGTGCACTGTGTGAATCGAATGGAGGACGCCACTCGCTCACACAGCGCGGATGCATCGCTGGATCCAGGGACAAGGTAAGTACAGTAATACCCAGCCTGGAAAAAGGTAAGCCAGCGCGCTGCAGGCTCTGCACATCCACCCCGAGCGTGACTCGGGGATACCGATTTTTACATAGAAAATCCACCCCGAGTCACGCTCAGGTTTACCGCTAAGGGGGTTAAGTGCTAGACATGTGCACAGCAAAAAATGTCGTATTATTTTGTTCCGTTTCGTATCGTTCCGTAGGTTCATACCGATTCGTAATTTCGTAAGACCCCTGTTTTCCTCTTCGTTCCCGTTCGTTTTTCGTACAACGCGATTTTTTCGTATTCCGATCGTTTCGTATTTTGGTTACCGTTTTATTTTCGTACATGCGGGATGATTCGTTATTTTGTTTAATTTATTGTCTTTTCTTGTTAGACAATAATTTTTGTGAATTTGTCATTTTGTACTTTCGTAAATATATTGCGGGATTCGCAGCACTTTCAACACGCGGCTCATCCATATTAACTATTGTTAAGCCCCGTACACTTGGTCAGACTTTTTTGCCAACAAACATAAAAACAAATGTTTTCCGTTCGTTTTAAAAAAAATCTGTTCGTTTGTAAGCTCCATCGAAAACCATTTTTGGGTTCAAAAGTCTGGCCAACTGATCTCCCTTCAGACGAAAATCCACGGAAAAGTTTTTTTTGGCTTTACTGTACTCGGCAGTCGGCACAAAAGAGAAGCTGATTCACTAACTACACTCACTCACTGCCCATTTAAAAAAAAGAATCAAGTACACAAATTTACAAACAGACCAAAAAAACGGATTTACAAAACACACAAATGAAAATATGAACACACGACTGAAAATACGAACAGAAAAAGGATTTAAAATACAGAATGCAAATCATTCGTTATAGATGTCATTTTCGTTTTTTTGCCGTTTTGTCGTATTTTCTTAAGATTGTCGTATCGTTCGTTCGTATTTGCGCTAGTTCATTATGCGGCTCATTCGGAATCCCATCGCTTTCGTATTTTGGTGCTTTCATTTTTTCCTATGTACCTATTATTCCGCGGGTACGAAAATGAACAAATTCGTACGAAAATACATTCGTTACGAACGGGAACGCACATATCTATTAAGTGCCACACCTAATAGGTTTATAAAGCTTCCAATGGCCATTCCCCCTATTAAATAGTGCCATAAAAGTAGTAAGGGTGGCCAAAACTACCACTTTGCCAAAGACCATTTGGCCAGGTCTAAAGCTGATCTCCACCTTTTGCTACACTTTACATCACTTTACAGCTTGGGCAAGCTGGCCCAAACAAACTATGTCATTCACTAACATGTGAGACCGCTGAATGTGATGTATTAAGTGTATGTAGCTGAGGCAAAATACCGCACTGTGTTTCAGGTTTGCGCTGAGACTTTGTGTCTCATACCCGGAACTCAATAGAGTCTGATCAACACTCAGCCAATCAGAGAAAGCCATGTATTCTACCAAAAAAATAAAAAGCTTCCTCTGATTGGCTGAGTCAGAGAGGTGGGCTAATGATGTCACATCTTCTGATTCAGCAAGAGAAAGCTTTGTATTCACTGCTACAATACATCAATTTCTCTGATTGGCGTAGCGCCAATCCGTTAGACTCTATTGTGATCCGGGTATGAGACAGAAAGGTCTCGGCTCGCATCCGGAATACAGTGTGGTATGCTGTATGTAGCCTTAGCTACATACAGTTTATACCGCACATCCAGCGGCATCACACATGTTAGAAAGGGACATATTGTGGGCCTGTAAAGTGTAACAAAAGCTGAAGTTCAGCCAAATGGTCTTAGGCAAGATGGTAGTTTTGGGCACCCTTACTGTTAGGCTCATGTACCAACTCTAATGTCAAACTATATGGTGGACATCAGGCTTTAAAGTGGTTGTAAACTCTGTTACACCACTTGTACCGGCTACAGGTAAGCCTATAACAAGGCTTACCTGCAGATACTGTAAATATCTCCTAAACCTGCAGTTTAGGAGATATTCACTATACTGCTGCAGCGCATGTGCACTGAAGAAACGGCCCACTTGAGCCCATTTATTCAGTACCCGTGCCGTGATTGGCAGCACCCGCACGGGAGTGATAATAAAATAGGAAGAAGTTCTGGACAGCCGCTCTCCAAAAAAGTTTTTGCCTTTTATTTAAAAAATTAAATCAAAAATACATGCCACAGCAGAACGCACAGAAGAGTTGACACGTTTCACACTAACAAACAGTGCTTAGTCATAGCTTACTCCGCTCTGGAGTGATGTCATAATGGCTCCGGCCAATCACAGCACCAGAGCCTGCGAACCCGGAAGTAACTTTGGTGAAAGATGTCAGCCGTGGACGCAGAGTGTGGGCGGCACTGCAGGGCATCGTTCTAAGGTAATTATTTTATAATAAGCTAGTATGAAATGCATACTAGCTCATTTTTTCTTTGTCTTGCAAGTTTTTTTTTTGGGGGGGTGGGGGTCGGAGGTTTATAGCTTGCAGACGCCTAAAAGTACACAACCAACTTGGGGAACACAAGGAGACTAGAAAAAAGAAGAAGCTGTATGCCAAAACACATTGTTGTGACCAATATGGCATTGACAATCAACTTTCCAGAAGCAATGCCTTTTCTATTCTCTAATGCAATGTAAATTATGTAACTTGCACATACCAATGGGAGGTGTGCAACGCAAAAAGTTCTACTGATACCCAAGACCAATGACATGCATGCCACTGAGATACCAGAGACTGACAACACTAAAAGAAAAAATATGACAATTGTTTATGATATATCAGGATTTAAATCTTCCTTTAAAAGTAAGCATCTTCGGGCAGAACTCCAGAAGGGAATGAATTGGCATGGGTGCCTACTTTTGGTCAAATCCTTCTCATTGTAATATGTGTAATTGATTTAGAGGTAGTTAATTTCAATCCAATTGTAAAAAATGTCATCAAACTTCATACTCCTTACGTTACGCCATACTACTACTGCTGTACACATTAGCATTCTGCTTGTTCCAATTCACCTACCAGAAGCAAATTAAAGCGGATGGTTCACCAGAAAAAAATATTAAAAGCCAGCAGCAACAAATACTGCAGCTGCTGACTTTTAATATTAGGACACTTACCTGTCCTGGAGTCCAGCGGCGTCCGCAGCAGAGGACGAACGATCGCTCGTCACCCTGCTGCTCCCCCCTCCATCCACGGTGAGGGAACCAGGAAGTGAAGCGCTGCGGCTTCACTGCCCGGTTCCCTACAGCGCATGCACGAGTCGCGCTGCGCCCGCCGATTGGCTCCCGCTGTGTGCTGGGAGCCGAGAGTTCCCAGCACACAATGGGGGGGCGACGGGATGTCGCCAAAAAACCTGACTTTTGCCCGAGACTGCGGGCCGGAAGTGGTTGCAGATACCTGTCTTTAGACAGGTATCTGCACCCCCCTCCCCCTGAAAGGTGTCAATTGTGACACCGGAGGGGGGGAGGGTTCCGATCAGCGGATCTTCACTTTAGGGTGGAGATCCGCTTTAAATAACAAAGTACTTCCTTCTATGGGCGAGCATGTTTATCACTAAAAAGCACTATTCGGGATAGGCATTTAGGAAGACATGCCCCACCCACTTAGTAATGCTCTTTTCATAATATGCAAATATATGGTTGTATTACTGTGGATGAGAGAAGGGTAGGATGGGCATCCTGGAAGTACTGTTGTAACTCATAAGGACTTCTGCACACAGTGGCCACAGACATTCACCTGCTGCCCTGCAAAGGGCTGTCCATTACAGTGACATCAAACACTATGGGCCAGATTCAGGTAGATGAGAGCATCTTTGCTCTGGAGTAACGCTTCTCATTTACGTTACTCTGCCAAAATTTTAGGAGCAAGTGCTGTTATTCAGGAAGCACTTGCTCCTAAAGTTGCGGCAGCGCATCGCAAATGAGCCGGCGGAATTCAAATTGGGCGGGTACGGGGCGTGTATTATTAAAACTAAGCGCGATCCCGCGGCGAACATACTGCGCATGCGTCGAGTGTCAATGCATCCCAGTGCGCATGCTCCAAATTCTGTGAGTGAACGTCAATGACGTCACATCCCCATTCATGAAAGTTTTACGCAAACGACGCGATTTTTTTTTTTCGACGCGATGACGACGCCTATACTTAACATAGGATACTCCACTAGGGGGCTGCTTTATCTTTACGTCGCGTATCGCTTCCGGAAACGTCGTAAAGTCACTGCGTCGCGCCCGAAAAAGATTGTGAATTTCCGACTCCCGCTGATTAACATATTTTTTCAGCGTTAATCAGCGGGAACGCCCCCGGCGCCATTTTTAAGTTGAAGTAACGATGCGATGGCAAAATTCAATTGCGCCGATCGCATCGGAACTCCAACCCGGCGTTTCTTGTTTTCTGGTTACAGAAAACAAAAACGCAGGCTTAAAGTGACAGTTAGGCTGGCGGATCAATGGATACTCCAGCCTAACTCTACCTGAATCTGGCCCTATGGGGTTTGGTTTACTAAAACTGGAGAGTGCAAAATCTGGTGCAGCTGTGCATAGTAGCCAATCAGCTTCTAACTACAGCTTGTTCAATTAAGTTTGGTTCCCACTAGTGCAGGCCATGAGTCCCATGTTTGCTCTAGCATGGCAGGCAATTAATTTTAATGGGCTGCTGTGCCCTGTGAAACACACAAAATAGGTGCATTCACCTTTTTAAAAACGCGGCCACAGGGGAAACTGGATGGTCTTTTTGACCATCTGATTTTCCTGCGGTTTCCTGCGGTTCCAGCACCAACAATCAAGCTACGGACTGAGATGCATATCGGTGACATTCAGAATGATTGGAAGGCCCACACGTCCCGCAAGAGCAGTGGGATTCGGCTGTGGGTGGTTGAAAGAATTAGAGTGGAGACTGTGAGCCAGGCCTTCTTGTCCACATCAGTTCCTCACCCTCGCAAACGTGCTTCTGGAAGAATGGTCAAACATTTCCATAGACACACTCCTAAACCTTGTGGACAGACTTCCCAGAAGAGTTGAAGCTGTCATAGCTGCAGGGGGAGGGGGGGGGGGGGGCAACTCCATATTGAACCCTACGGACTTATGGCCCGTATACACGATCCGAATATCGGACGAAAACCATCGTACGATGATGGATCATACGATTTTCGGATCGTGTGTACGCTACTTTCGAGAGCCGATCACGACCGTTCATCCGATATTATTTGATCGGACAAGCGCGAAAATTTTCCTCGTGCGATGTCAGATTGTACGATTTTAGTTTAGTCAGTACAGTTGTCGTCCGACAATACAATACAAATACATTACAACACATGACATCACTTCCGATTTTTTTTTTCTGTCGTACGAGAATTTTCGTGACTTTAACCTCTTCAGGTCCGCGCTATTGACAGAATACGTGAACAGCGCGGACCTGAGGCGCCAGGGTCACGTCTTTGGACGTGATTTGCTTGTAATTCCCCGCGCACGCCACAGGGTGGCGCACGGCGGGGAAAAACAGTCCCGACGCATCACCGAGGATCCGATGCGTGTACCCGGCGGCCGCGATGTCCGTCAGGTACACGCGATCGTCGGTGAGAGAGCAGGGACGTGGAGCTCTGAGTGTAAACACAGAGCTTCACGTCCTGTCAGTGAGGTGACAGATGCTGTTTCTCTTGTACATAGGGAGACAGCATCGATCACCTCCCCCAGTCACCCCCCTCCCCCCACACAGTTAGAACATACCCAGGCAATACATTTAACCCCTTCCTCACCTCCTAGTGTTAACCCCTTCAATGCCAGTCAAATTTATACAGTAATTAGTGCATTTTTATAGCACTGGTCGCTGTATAAATGTGAATGGCGCCAAAAATGTGTCAAAAGTGTCCGATGTGTCCGCCGCAATATCGCAGTCCCAATAAAAATCGCAGATCGCCGCCATTACTAGTAAAAAAAAAAATATTAAAAAAAAATCATAATTATGTCCCCTATTTTGTAGGTGCTATAACTTTTGCGCAAAGCAGTCACTTATTGTGATTTTTTTTTTTTCACAAAAATACGTAGAAGAATACGTATCGGCCTTAACTGAGAAAAAAAAATATAAAAAAAAAAAAAATGGGATATTTATTATAGCAACAAGTAAAAAATATATATATATTTTTAAATTGTCGCTCTTTTTTTCATTATAACGCAAAAAATAAAAACCGCACGGGCGATCAAATACCACCAAAAGAAAGCTCTATTTGTGGGGAAAAAAAGGACGCCAATTTTGTTTGGGTGCCACGTCGCACGACCGCGCAATTGTCAGTTAAAGCGACGCAGTGCCGGAAGCTGAAATTTCGCCTGGGCACGAAGGGGGTTTATGTGCCCAGTAAGCAAGTGGTTAATAACCTATTTCATTTTACTTGCGACTACTAAGAGCAAAAAGTCGTATGATCCGTCGTACGATATTATTCGGATCGTGTGTACGGGCCATAAGACTGGAATGCCATTAATGTGCATGTGCGTGTAAAGGCAGGTGTCCCAATACTTTTAATAATATAGTGTAGTTAGGCATCATAATTGTAAATGTAACTTTATTGGTATGACTAAAGATCAGTTTTACATGTTTAATTCATAAACTGTCTACTGATGTCTGGCATTAGTCTTTGATGGATGAAGATCAAACCTAGATTTTATCAGTGAAAATGATCAGCAATGAAGGACCAAAGATGGATCATCAAAACATGACATGTTGCTTGAAAATTAGGTGCAACTGGTCAGTATTATCTGGCTCATTGATTGTTCTGCCTCTCCTTTTTTTTGTTCTCTGACTTTTTTATATTTCATTTGGTTCCTGATCCTCATCAACCTTTCCTTCAGTCTTTGTTCTCTTCATCTTACATTACCGAATGCTTGAAAACCTAACATGCATTTTTGATTTACTTTCAGGATGTTCAATGTTTGAGGATATATTGTACTCATATAGCAGCAGTATTCATACAGAAAAAGTATTCATACCGCTTGAAATGTTTCTGTCATGTTACAATCAAAAACGTGAATGTATTTTATTGGGATGTTATGTGATAGACCAACACAAAGTGGCACATAATTATGAAGTAGAAGGAAAATTATAAATGGCTTTCAATTTTTTTTTACAAATAAAGATCTTAAAAGTGTGGCGTGCATTTGTATTCAGCCCCCTTTACTCTGATACCCCTAACTAAAAGCGAATGAACCAATTGCCTTCAGAAGTCACCTAATTAGTAAATAGAGTCCCCCTGTGTGTATTTAAATCTCAGTATAAATACAGCAGCTCTGTGAAGCCCTCAGAGGTTTGTTAGAGAACCTTAGTGAACAAACAGAAACATGAATGCCAAGGAACTCACCAGACAGGTCAGGGATAAAGTTGTGGAGAAGTTTAAAGGAGGGTTAGGTTATAAAAAAACACTATTCAATCCATCATCTGAAAATGGAAAGAGTATGGCACAACTGCAAACCTACCAAGACATGGCCGTCCACCTAAACTGACAGGCCGGGCAAGGAGAGCATTAATCAGAGAAGCGGCCAAGAGGCCCATGGTAACTCTGGAGGAGCTGCAGAGATCCACAGCTCAGGTGGGAAAATCTGTCCACGGGACAACTATTAGCCATGCACTCCTTTATGGAAAAGTGGCAAGAAAAAATCCATTGTTGAAAGGAAGCCAATACGAAGTCCCTTTTGCAATTTGGGCGAAGCCGTGTGGGGGTCACAGCAAACATGTGGAAGAAGGTGTTCTGGTCAAATAAGACCAAAATGTTGTTTTTTGGCCTGAATCAAGATGCTGTGTGTGGCGGAAAACGCACACTGCACATCACCCTGAACACACCATCCCCACTGTAAAACATGGTGGTGGCAGCATCGTGTTGTAGGGATGCTTTTCTTCAGAAAGGACAAGAAAGCTGGTGAGAGTTGATAGGAAGTTGGATGGAGCCTAACACAGAGCAATCTTAGAAGAAAACCTGTTAAGCCGCGTACACATGATCGGTTCGTCTGATAAAAAACAGTTTGATGGACTGTTTTCATCGGACGAACCGATCACGTGGGCCCCCATCGTTTTTTTTCCCATCGGTAAAAAAAACTTAGAACCTGTTTTAAAATGATCTGATGGTTAAAAAAGCGATAGAAAAAAAACGATCGTCTGTGGGCAAGTCCATCGGTTAAAAATCCATGCATGCTCAGAATCAAGTCGACGCATGCTCGGAAGCATTGAACTTCATTTTTCTCAGCACGTCGTCATGTTTTACGTCACCGCGTTCTGACACAAACTGATTTTTACCTGATGGTGTGTAGGCAAGACTAATGAAAGTCAGCTTCATCGGATATCTGATGAAAGAATCCATCGGTCAGTTTTCATCGGATGAACCCATCGTGTGTATGTGGCATTAGAATCTGCAAAAGACTTGAAACTGGGGCGCAGGTTCACATTCCAGCAGGACAATGACCCTAAACATACTGCCAGATCTACAATGTAATGGTTTAGATCAAAGCATATTCATGTGTTAGAATGGCCCAGTCAAAGTCCAGACCTAAACCCAATTGAGAATCTGTGGCAAAACTTGAAAATTCCTGTTCACAGACTCTCTCCATCCAATTTAACAGAGCTTGAGCTATTTTGCAAAGAAGAATGGGCACAAATGTTACTCTCTAGATGTGCAAAGCTGGTAGAGACATATCCAAAAAGACTTGCAGCTGTAATTGCAGTGAAAGATGGTTCTACAAAGTATTGACCCTGGCGACTGAATACAAATGCACACCAAAGTTTTCAGATATTTATTTGTAAAAACATTTGAAAAACATTTATCATTTCCCTTCCACTTTGTGTTGATCTAGCACATAAAATCTGGTTATTTTATTTAAAAAAAAATTTAACAGAAGGAGCATATGATTTTTATAAACAGGAAATCAGTAGGGGTTTAGACTCCTTGATATATTTCACTGATATATTTATATAGGCTATATTTGGCTACTCTGCTAAAAAAAAGCCTGTTTACCTAGTCAGAGCAGTGACTCCGCCCCCTCTCCTCTACTCCATTCAAGTGGCTCCATTTCAATCCGAGATGGTGGTGTCTAAAAGCACTTTCAGGTTTAGGGGAACATATGAATAATTCCCCAGATTTCATGGGACAGCCCTAGTGATTGGTCCACAGCTGTTACATGTAGTCATGGAGAGAGTTCCTAGCCTTGTGCAGGGCTGTCTTTAATATTGATTGAACCACGGGCAAACATTTTCTTTGGCCCCCTCCATGCAGTTTCGCTCTCCACCTGCTCTGAGGCATACAATAAATAGCAGCTATACCCAATATCCGTTTACTAAATCAGATCAGGCAGCGATTGGTTGCCAGAGGTTACAGTGTATAAAGAAAAGGAAAAAACTGTGCCAATGAGTGTAAATAAACACAACAACAAAAGTCCTTGTGAATGAAGAATTAAAGTCCAATATATTGGTGCTTGAAGACAAACAACACCCAAGTGCTTGCAAGATCTGATGAACCACCACCACATGGACATGGGCTTACCAACAGGTAGTGATGTATCAGCATATATCAACTCCACAGCCGTTCATAGAACACAGGCAGATGACAGCAGATTCAATCCGGAAAAGCGGCCTCATAGATAGTCCTCAGCACTGGTACAGGTTACCACCAACCCATCCATAAACCAAGAAATGAAGGAACCGCACATAGTGTAATACCATCAAGGAAAAATGTAATAGCAAATAAAAACCTACTTACAAAACGAAGATAAATTCGATCGTATAAAAACAGATGCCGGCCGGCAATAAGAGGAGCCCTTCCTCGTAGCGTCGAACGCGGTGACGTCACTGCACGTCGTGTACCCAGGCGCGTCTCGTCATAAAATGACATTCTCAATGGGGATGGTATACACGCTTACTGCTGCCGTTTTTAAATCATTTTTCTAATTTACACTGGGTTAGCGCAATTATTTTTTCCTAGGTTACAGTGTATCATTACCGCTCACTGACTGGTTGCTAGAGGTTACAGCACACATTATGGCTCACTAATTAGTTGCTTGAGGTTACAGCACATGACTTTTGCTTGATCATTGGTTGCTAGAGATTACCCTCCATCAATACTGCTCACTGATTGGTTGCTAGAGGTTACCGCACATCATTATTGCTTACTGATTGGTTGTTAGAGGTTACAGCACCACATCTCCTCACTGCCTGCACACTATGGACTGGGGAGGTGAGAGAACCAATAATAGACAGAAAACTCCTAGGGATCCTAGGACTCCTGGGATCAGTGGCAGTGCAGGGGGGAGGGGAGGGTGTGATCAATGGCAATGCACAGAAACATGCTGCCCTTTAGCAGATACACAGCAGTGCAATTAATTGTTAGTGACACCCTTACGCATCTGCTGACACGTGCCTTGGCACTGTGTGATTTTGAAAAAGGGTTTGGGACTTTCTTCCACATTGTAGAGCAGTATATTGAAATAAATGGGCTGCCCTACACATGACCTATATGTTTATCCACCCTGTCAGTAAATCTTTGCATCCTAAAACCCATGCTAATCTCTGAACCCCCAAACCTCCCCCATCCCCTCCACTGCAATCTCCCTCCCCTTTAACTCTACCTGCCTCCTCTGCTCATCTTTGCATCCACATTCCTTACCTCCAAACATCCCATCCTTGCTCACCTGTGCACCCAAAACTGGAATTCCTTCTCTGCCTACTTCTGCACACCCCACATCACCCCCCTTAAATAAAATTGATGTCCCTTTTTTTCTCCACAAATAGAGTTTTTTTATGGTATTTGATAACCTCTGCGTTTTTTTATTTTTTGCGCTATAAACAATAAAAGACCGACAATTTTGGAAAATGAATTTCTGCTATAAAACATATCCAATAAAAAATGTTTCTGCTATATATTTTTGGTAAAAAAATCCCAATAAGCATATATTGATTGGTTTGCACAAAAGTTATAGCGTCTTCAAACTACAGGATATATTTATGGATTTTTATTTTTTATTTTTTCACTAGTAATGGTAGTGATCTGCGACTGCAATATTGCGGAAGACAAATCAGAGAAGGTTAACATCATTGGCGATCAAATGGTTAACTGTGTTCCTAGCCAGTGTTTGTGTACTGTAGGGGAGGTGCTTTTACAAGGGGAAGGCATAGATGTCTCTCGGTCAGAAAGTGGTTAATAAATAAAAATAACAAACATTTCTATACTTACCTGCTCTGTGCAAAATGTGGTAGCAGAGCTGTAGAAGTGTGAACCAGGCCTAAATGTGTACCGTTTAGGAGATATTTACGTTTGTAGGAAATAGGAGATATTTACGTTTGTAGGAAATAGGAGATATTTACGTTTGTAGGAGATAGGAGATATTTACGTTCGTAGCAGCAGGTCACCAGTGCATGCGGACTCATCTCTGAATGAACAGCATACTCGAGAATGCCGTCCATTTAGAGCAGTGTTATTGATATTATATGTCAACACGGAGTGGTACTGTAGACATAACCTCATCAAACAGTGCCTTGCCTTAAATTGAATAGTATTGATTGGTGCAGGAAGAAATTGACTTTAATGGCACAAGATTTAACCCCTTAAGGACCGCCGCATGTACATTTACGTAGGCAGAATGGCACCGACAGGCACATCAACGTATATATACGTTGGTGCCTTGAGGTGGGTCGGGGGTCCGATCGGGACCCCCCCCCCCCCGGTACATGCGGCGGTCCCCGTAGCTGGCCGAGCGATCCGGGATGAAGGGGTGGTTATTTGTTTTTGTCCGCCCCCTCCGGATCGCTCCTAGCCAATGCGCGCGCTCCCCCTGCAGTGCACTTTCTCCTCCTGTGTAAACACAGGAAGGAGGAAGTGATGTGATCTCTGCTCTCAGCGGTGAGGAGAGATCACATCGCACAGTAAGTCTGCACAACACTACACTGACACACATTACACATAGGCACATTAACCCCTTGCGATCGCCCCCCCCCCCCCTCCCCCCTGTCACAGTGTCACTGAATGCAGTAATCATACATGTATGATTACTGTATTTAATGTCAGTGTGACAGTCAGTTAGTGTTAGGTCCAGGGTAGCCCTCGTACCCCCCTAATAAAGTTTTAACCCCTTGATCACTGCCCTAGTTAACCCTTTCACTCCCTATTGCCAGCATCACTAAGCGATCATTTTTCTGATCGCTGTATTAGTGTCGCTGTTCCCGCTAGGTAGCTAATTTTTTTTTATTGCGATTTTTTTTTTACTAAAGACATGTGGCTAATTAAATTTTGGCCTAAATGTTTGACTAAAATTTAGTTTATTTGATTTTTCTTATAACACAAAGTAAAAAATATTGATTTTTTTTTCAAAAATGTCGCTCTATTTTTGTATATAGCGCAAAAAATAAAAATCACAGAGGCGATCAAATACCACCAAAAGAAAGCTCTATTTGTGGGAAGAAAAGGACGCAAATTTTGATTGGAAGCCACGTCGCACGACCGCACAATTGTCAGTTAAAGCGACGCAGTGCCGAATCGCAAAAAAGCCTTGGGTCATTTGGCAGCATATTGGTCCGGTCCTTAAGTGGTTAACTTGTGATGCCTCAACCCAAACCAAAAATTTTATATATTTTAGCATACTACTGAAAGCTGAAATCGTATTAGTTACTGGCACTCATCGATTGTTACTTTCATAAAGTATGTCGCAGACTTTTTGCAGTGTTTAGAAGACAGGGCCCTCTCATATACTATCACTTCTGTATTGTGCTAAGTAAATTGTGATGGTCTCATTAACATGCATAGCAGTCCCACCACTAAAACATCGCTATTCTTGTTTTGTTGTTGCTATAAAGCAGGTCAGGTGAGATCATCGCCAGCTTTGTCACTAGGAAGTGATGGCAGTTTTCTGTGATTGTGCCTTTGGGCAGCTTTAAAAGCATTGCTTATGAAAAATGCTGCTGTTAATCACTCACTGGTTTAAGTAAATGTAAATATAGGGTAAACTTAGTTGTTTACCCTAAAGTGACACTTTACGTTTACACACTTTGGCAATAATCAATACAAAATTTTAAAAAAATAACTGGTTAAATCCACAAGTTCTTTCTCACCACTACTCTAAAGACCTGTACACACGATCGGTTTGTCTGATGAAAACAGACCGATGGACCGCTTTCATCAGACAAACCAATGGTGTGTGGGCCCCATTAGTTTGTTTTCCATCGGTGAGAAAAAACTATGGATAAAAAAAACGATAGAAAAAAACTAGGGTTGTCCAGATACCGATACTAGTATCGGTATCGGGACCGATACCGAGTATTTGCGGGAGTACTTGTACTCGCGCAAATGCTCCCGATGCCTAAATAGAATACTTTTTTTGTATTTATCAACATGTTCTGTGAAAATTCTTTGAGTTTTTTACTACTGCGTGACAAACAAATACATTTTTTTTATTCATTTTTACTCATTTTTATTCTTTTATAATGTCTTGAGTTAGAGTTCTTCATAATTCTAAAGAAAATATCCTTAGTCTGTATTGTGGTTTGAAAACTGTCACATGACATTTAAAAAAAGTATCGGTATTCGGTATCGGCGAGTACATGAAAAAAAGTATCGGTCCTAAAAAAATGGTATCGGGACAACCCTAAAAAAAACGATCGTCTGTGTGGAAGTCCATCGGTCAAAAATCCATGCATGCTCAGAATCAAGTCGACACATGCTCGGAAGCATTGAACTTCATATTTTTCAGCTCGTCGTAGTTTTTTACGTCACCGAGTTGGACACGGTCGGATTTTTGACTGATGGTGTGTAGGTAAGACTGATGAAAGTCAGCTTCATCGGATATCCGACTAAATCCATCGGATTAGATTCCATTAGGACTCGTACACACACGATCAAATCTGTCTGCTGGAAACGGTCTGCTAGACCATTTCAGCAGACAGATTCGATCGTGTGTACGGGCGAGCCGACGGATTTGGCCACCCGACAGATTGGAAAGCATGCTTACCAATCTATCGGCTGGGAACCCGTCCGCCCGACATGTCTTCTCGCACACGCGCCAAATGGTTTTGACGCATGCGCGGAAGTGTTTTACTTCCTGGTGCGGTGACGTGGCGGCGTCAACGTCACCGCCACTTCACCGACACGTCAGCGCGCTGTCTGCTGGCGGGGATTTTGGTTTGCTTGTGTGTACACGCGAGCAAACCAAAATCCAAGCAGACAGATTTGTTCAAATCGGTCGGTCCGACCGATTTGAACAAATAGATTGCCTCGTGTGTACGAGGCTTTAGATATCCAATCGTGTGTACAGGGCTTAACTTTATGTTGACTATTTAAAATAACAAATACAATCATTCAGAGCGGGTGTCTCCAAACTTTTCAGTACAAGGCCCCCACCATATAGTTAACAAATATTCGTTGACCACCTTGCGGAGGGCCGGAGGGTCATATTCGGCCCACGGGCTAATTCCATCCCAACATCAAAGTCGTCCCCCCCCCTTACATCAGGCTTACGATCAGAGTGCCCACTTACATCAGAGCCCCCGATTAGAGTCCCCTCTTACATCAAAGAGTCAGATCAATTCTTGCAGAGGATCAAATCTGGCACGTGGGCCAAAGCTTGAAGACCCCTGATTTTTAGGTGGGATGAAAGGTTTTAGTGTAGTATAATATTGTTAGTAGTTTATCAATACATTTTGTAGCACCGTCTATATATCAGACCACCGACACTATTTTTAGCGGCACCTTACTGTTGTTTTAGCAGTGCATTTGAGTTTGAGCTTTAGGGTGCACACCCTAATGCAATAGGCTGCGCACGCCTATGGTGACTAGTTAACTATTATTGCATTAATAGTTAATGTAACAATAAAAGCATGCACTGAGGTTGACAATTTATTTTATGAAGCCATACTGACATGTTTACAAGGTTCAGCTCATTATGACAGAACATTTTGCTTCATACCGTGTCGCTGTGATGCGCAGACCTTCATTAATATAAGCTCTACATGAATGCACTGAGTGCCCAGGGGTAGAATTAAAGAAATCCACAGTCTCCAATTATGAATTCACAACATTCTAACTAGCATTACTAATTCTGAATAACATCAAGATTAGGTTGAGAGGAGCCCCAGCCTGATACATTTACTACAAGAAAAAGGTTAGCTTTTGAAATGCATTGTGTGGATTCTGATCAGACTGTACAGAAAATAAACTGTTACCATTCTTCTCCTGTTTTTTATGTGTTATACAGTGTATTGTTTACAGTAACTGGCATAAATGCTTAAGGGCCCATTCACATCTATACTTGTGACTTTTACCACATGCCGCAATACACATTAACATGTTTTGTTGAACCTGCACATTTATTTTCTATGGACTCTTATGCCGTGTACACACGATTAAAAAATGTCATTTAAAATGATCATGTGTGGGCTTCACATCATTTTTTGGGTTCTGAAAAACGACAAAAAAGAAAATTCAAACATGCTACATTTTTTAACGACGTTTTAAACTATGTAGTTTTTCGGGTTGTAAAAAATTATCGTGTGTGGGCTAAAACGATGCGCATGCTCAGAAGCAAGTTATGAGACGGGAGTGCTCGTTCTGGTAAAACTACCGTTCATAACGGAGTAAGCGCATTCATCACGCTGTAACAGACAGAAAATCGCGAATCATCTTTTACTAACACAAAATCAGCAAAAGGTTGGTGTCATCCGAATGGAACTTCCTTTACCTTACTTTATAGTGCGGTCATACGTCTTGTACGTCACCGTGCTTTGCTAGAGCATTTTTTTTCACGATCGTGTGTAGGCAAGACCGTTTTAATGATCAAATTAAAAACAAGGGGCCAGATTCAGATACACTTAATATTGCGCTGCGTAATCGAAATACTCTACGCTGCCGTATTTTACCAGGCTCTACACTGAATTCTGGTAGATTTTTGCCCGTACGCTACGGCGGCGTAGTCTATTTCTCGCCGCGTAATCGAAATACGTGATTAGGGGGCGTGAAGCATTTAAATTAAGCGCGTCCCCGCGGCGATCGAACTGCACATGCTCCGTTCAGAAATTTCCCGCCGTGCATTGCGCGAAATCACGTCGTTACTTCATTCGTTGTTTGAGTAAGCGTCATTTACAAACATTCCTATTCCCGGACGACTTACGTAAAAAATAATAAAAGACGTCGGAAAACGTAGAAATTCGACCCGGGAACGACGGCCATACTTAACATGGGCTGTCTAATATTAGAGCAGCAAAAAGCTGGTATAGTGTTACGCAAAAAAAAAAAAGACTAAAGGTGCCGTAAGAGATTGCGAATGAAGATCGTAATTTCGGGGATCGCTGGCAAAAGCTCATTTGCATACCCCGACGCGGAAAACAACGGGAACTCCACCCAGTGTCCGCAATTTTATTGCAGTGTAGATCCGAAGGCGTACAAACACGTAATCCAGTCGAATTGAAGCCCGCAGCCGTCTATTCATGGTTTGAGGTTTCCGACTAGCTAAAAAACACGCGTAATTTGAAATTACTCCAGTCTAACACCAGTTAGACAGGCGTAATGGCTCTGTGAATCTGGCCCACGGTTGTTTTATCTAGAGCCTGAAAAACTTTGTTTTTTTACAACCCGGAAAAATTATCGTGTGTACGCGGCATTAGATCCTTGTTCGATTTTTATGACTGTATTGTCTCTGGGAAGACTTCATCACTTTCTAGAGACACAACAGGACATGAAAGGAAAACTTCCCAACACTTTGACAGTTGTTATCGGAAAAGGTGATAATAGAGAGGTTTTCCTTCTAAACCCTAAAATTGTAAAACTGTAAGGCCTCGTACACACACCGAGGAACTCGTCGGAAAAGTTTTCCTCGACGAGTTCCTTGTTAGGCTTGTCGAGAAACTTTGCGTACACACCGTCAAGACCAAATCTCCTCGTTCTCAAACGTGGTGACTTCAACAAATACAACAGCAGGGGAAGTTCGATTTCACTGGCACAACCCTTGGAGTTGCTTTTGCTAATCTCATGTTACTGGGTGTTAGGTAAAAGTTTGGTAAGAGACATTTGCACTTTTCAGTCTGTTACAGCGTGACGAATGTGCTATTTCTATTACAAACGCTACTTTTACTGAAGGTGCACGGGTTTCTAAGCATACACACCAACGTGTTTCTCGTTGAAAACCAGCCCGACGAGGAACACGACGAGGAAATTGAGACTCCTGTAGAGAAAAAAAGAGAACTTGCTCTCTTTTTTCCTCGTCGAGTTCCTCAACAGTTTTCTCCATGAAAAGCATACACACGATTGTTTTCCTCTGCAAAAAAGCTCTCCCACCAAGTTTCTTGATGGATTCTGTCGAGTTTCTCGGTCGTGTGTACGAGGCCTCAAACAGTTTATAATTTTAGTTTCTCATTCGCTTTCTGTCTCTGCAATAATGGTCAATAGTAGGGTTGTCCCGATACCACTTTTTTAGGACCAAGTACAAGTACCGATACTTTTTTTCAAGTAGTCGACGATACCGAATACCGATACTTTTTTTAAATGTGTCCCCAAATGCAGCCATGTATTGCAGCCATGTATGCAGCCATGTATGTCCCCCACATATTGCAGCCATGTATGTCCCCCACATATTGCAGCCATGTATGTCCCCCACATATTGCAGCCATGTATGTTCCCACATATTGCAGCCATGTATGTCCCCCACATATTTCAGCCATGTATGTCCCCCACATTGCAGCCATGTATGTCCCCCACATATTGCAGCCATGTATGTTCCCCACATATTGCAGCCATGTATGTCCCACATATTGCAGCCATGTATGTCCCCCACATATTGCAGCCATGTCCTGTCCCCCCCATATTGCAGCCATGTATGTCCCCCACATATTGCAGCCATGTATGTCCCCCACATATGCAGCCATGTATGTCCCCCACATATGCAGCCATGTATGTCCCCCATATTGCAGCCATGTATGTCCCCCACATATGCAGCCATGTATGTCCCCCATATTGCAGCCATGTCCTGTCCCTCATACCTGTAGATATGATGCCGCCGCGTGGCCAAGATGGCGGACTGAGCGGACGTGTTCCCTGAGCTCTCCTGGAGTGTGATCCGATTTTTTCTCCCCTACCTCCTGCCTGGCCCTGCTGCGGGGCTCAGCGGTGCTTTGGATGTCATACAGGGCGTTCGGGAAGCGCAGGAAGGCAAAAAAACTGAAGTTTCCTGCTTCCATCCCAGAGGATCTTACGCCGACTGCTGTCTCCCCGGCACCTACAGCGCGCCGCTGTAACATGGCGTCGCAAACGGACCACGTGGAGGGTGCTGTACCTACTGCTCCTGGTATTCCTGAAGTCATGGTGGCGATCACGATGTGTCAGGCGGCTCTGACCAACAAGATAGAGGAAGTCCAGCTGGATGTCAGTCTGATCCGGCAGGACTTCGACAAGATCAGATCGAGGGTGTCGGAGGCCGAGCGACGTGTGAGTGAGGTGGAGGACACGGTGTCGGATCACGATGCCTCTATTAGGGCCCTACAGTCGAAGGTCAAGGCGCTTGAATAACGCGCGGAAGATGCCGAAAATAGGAGCCGCCGCAACAATATTAGGATAGTAGGATTGCCTGAAGGGGTGGAGGGTCGTGCCCCAGCCCTTTTCGCTGAAGAGCTCCTCCGTTCCCTGGTACCTGCGGCTCGGCTGTCTTCATACTTCGCTGTGGAGCGCGCTCACCGGGTTCCCCCTAGACCGGGGCCTGAGGGATCGCCCCCCCGTACGTTCATACTCCGTCTGCTGAATTTTAGGGACCGGGACGAGCTGTTGCGAGCCTCGAGGGCCGCCGGAGACCTGGCATACCGCAATGGGAAGCTGCTGTTATTCCCGGACTACACCATGGAGACCCAGAGGCAGCGGCGCTCCTTTGATGCGGTTAAAGCTACCCTCCGCCGCAAGGGCATTAAGTATAGCGTCCTGTTTCCAGCTAAGCTGCGGGTTGTGGATGGAGAAACGGTACGCTTCTTTACTTCGCCGAGAGATGCCTCTGCTTGGGTGGATACATTACCTTGATCTTCTGCCTTGATGGATGCCTTGTACTGCTCTCCCTAATAGGCTGGTGGGGATACGCACACACTGGTGTCTATATCGGGTAAGCTCCTATGATTCCCCCCTGGAGAGACTGTGGGTGTAGGGGCCATGTTGCTGGACTGGGACTGTTCCTTTTTGTGATCTGCCCCGACACGGCTGGTATAGGTCACCTTGTCCATTAGCTGTGTCTGCCCCTGTCTCATACACTGTTTGGACTGTTTGGCGGATGCTGCTGGGGCGGGGTGGGTTCCTCTTGCACACCCGGGCTGTTGTTGGGGGGCCCTCTACTATTAAGTTTGCCCGCTGTCCCCGCCAGTACTTGTTTGTAACGCGTTAAGACTGTGCCCCCGCTTCGGCGGGAGAAATGGAGGACCTTTGATTTGCACTACATCACTCCAGGGGCCGGCGGGGAGAGACTTGTGCTTGCATTCCCTTTTGCCCTCTGGCTGCTGGAGGATTTTGACACTGGCTACACGCCCCCAGCCTTTGTTTTAGGCTCCTGCAATATGGGTTTTTTGGGGTTTAAGTGCTCCTCATGTTCTCGAGGTGCATGGGGTGGGGGGTGGGGGGGGGTTGGGGGTTCCTGCCACTGTTCGGCTGGTTGGCTGTTCATGTTTTTTTTGTTAATATTTTTCTGTTGCATGCTCTCTGTTGGTTGGTATGGGTCATCACTGTATTTATGTGCTGCTAGTAGGGACTGGTTGTTGAGGTGCTGTTCTTGGTTGGGCGCCCTGCTCGGTCCTGGCGGGACGGGGATGGAGGAACTCTCCTCCCTCTGTTGTGCTGGGCCCGACTTGGGTGCCGCCGGGGTCGGCTCTGCACTAATGTATAACCCGCCTTATGACTAATTGTCGGGTAGTGTCGTGGAATGTGCGGGGTCTTAACTCAGCGGTGAAACGCTCCTTAGTGCTTAATTATTTGAGAAAACTTCACCCGCAGGTGTGCATCCTGCAGGAGACACACTTGATGGGCTCCCGAGTTCTGAGTCTGAGGAGAGCATGGGTCGGTGCGCACTATCATGCACCCTACTCTAATTATGCCAGGGGCGTTAGCATTCTTGTGCATAGGTCCCTTCCCTTCCAGCTTCTAGATGTGAAGCTGGACCCGGGAGGCAGATATGTGCTCCTGCATGCTTTGATTGCTGCGATTCCTTTTGTGCTGGTGGGGGTGTATCTGCCCCCCCCGGCGGATCTGGACATCCTTCATTCACTTATGCAACTGGTTACTATGTATAATGTGGACAATGTGCTTATCATGGGGGACTTTAACTTGGTTGTGTCCAGGGATCTGGACAGGCTTCGTGCCTCTGGCCCTCGGCAGCATGGACTTGCTGACTGGGCATCTGCCTTTCATATGACGGATGTCTGGCGTCAGGTGCATCCTTCCACCAGGGGGTATACTTGCCTCTCGAGCACTTACCGGACCATGTCTCGTATTGATCTGGCGTTTGCCTCGCCTGCTCTGCTACGTAGGGTGGTCGATGCCGAGATACTCTCTAGGGGTATATCGGATCATGCCCCGTTGTCTGTCACTATCCAGCTTTCACGAGAGGTGGGGGTGCGGCTCCTGAGGCTGTCCAAATATTGGATACTGGACCCGGACATTCAGGAGGAGATGCCTGAAGCCTTGTGTACATACTGGTTGGACAATGAGGGCTCTGTGGGACCCCTGGTCGGGTGGGATGCCTTCAAGGCCTGGTTAAGGGGTGATTTTATGGCTCGGGTTGCGGTGCGTAAGCGAGGATCTATGCAGTCTCTGAGGGAGCTCGAGGAACGGGCTAGGATCCGGGAAGCCGAATATGTTCGCTTTCCTGATTCTGACCATTATGTGCCCTGGCAGGTTGCCCTTAGGGACCTGTCCCTGCTTAGGGTGGACCTTACCAAGAAATCCTTGCTAGAAAGTGCCCAAAAGGTTTTTGAGTATGGGGATAAGAACGGCAGGTTGCTGGCTTGGCTTGCCAAGAGGCAGAGGCCGATGACACATGTCAGCAGGCTGAGGGACGGTGCTGGAGGGATGCTTACGTCCCCTATGGATATTGGAGCCCGGTTTCTGGAGTTTTACCGGGATCTATACTCCTCTAGAGTACGGTACGTTAACTCTGAACTACTCCGGTATCTTGACCGGGTCTCTCTCCCTTACTTGACCGCTGCACAGAGTGCTCAGTTGGACTCTGATGTTACGTTGGAGGAAGTGCAGGTGGCTCTGAGTTCCATGCAATCCGGGAAGACCCCTGGACCTGATGGTATTCCTGTCGAGTTCTACTCGGTGTTCCAGGAGCTTATTGCTCCTAGACTTACCTCTATGTTGCAGAGCTCCTTCTCTGCGGCGTCCTTGCCGGATTCGATGTCAGAGGCCGTAATTGTGCTGGTGCCCAAACCTGGCAAGGACCCTGAGGAGTGTGGCTCCTACAGGCCTATCTCCCTGATTAATGCGGATGCGAAACTCCTCGCAAAAATCTTAGCTAATAGGTTAGTGACAGTGATTGAGTCGCTGGTTCAGGAGGTGGTCCCGTCGACAGCGCTTCAGTGGGTGGAGGAGTTTACGTATTTAGGAATTAGGGTCTCCCGCGACCTTCGATCCTTCGACAGGCTCAACTTGAGACTGGTGACTGATCAACTCAGGGAACGCTGTTCTCGCTGGCGGAACCTCCCGTTGAACCTTCTAGGTAGAATCAACGTCTTGAAAATTATCTATTTGCCTAAACTTAATTATATTTTCAGAAACTGTCCTGTGTGGATTCCCACTTCCTTCTTTCGGAACTTGGATGGCTACATTGGATCCTTTCTGTGGCGGGGCTCCCCACCTCGGTTGGCGAGATCCACCCTTCAGCTACCTGTTAGCTTGGGGGGGCTGGCTCTCCCCAATCTGCTGGTCTACTACTGGGCGGCCGTACTGGTTACGGCACGATGGTGGTTTGAGCAGTCCAGGGCTAATGCGGCTGTGTGCCTCGAGGCGGCGATTGTAGGGTCCCTTACTGAACTGAGTAATCTGCTCTATAGCGGTCCCTCTCCATAACCTGCGCTGCCTGGCCCGTCGAGAACTACGCTTCGGGTGTGGGGCGTGGCCAGGCGTCGCTTTTTGTCACTGGTCCCCCTTTGCCCCGTTGTGTATCCTGCGCTCGCCCACTTTCGCTCCTTGCCGGACCCACAGTTGTGGGCCCGCTGGGGAGTTAGGGTGCTACGAGACATTGTGGAGGGGGGATCTTTGCTGTCCTTTCAGGATTTGTCGGGCCGCTTTGGCTTGCCGCCCTGGATGTTCTTCCGGTACCTCCAGCTGCGGCATGCCTTCAGGGCTCAGTTCCCCATCCCGCCTGTGCTTCGTGCGGACGCTGTGGAGGACCTCCTGGCTCAGAGCACTTTGTCAAAGATCTTATCCTCCTTGTACCTGACACTCCTTACCAAAGACTCCCCTAAGATGGACTCCCTTTGGAGGAAGTGGGTGGGAGATGTTCCGTCCTTGGATAGGGAGACCTGGGATGATTGCTTTGAGGATAGTTATAAATTGGTGATCTCGTCTAGGGATAAGTTAATACAAACTAAGTTCTTGCACAGGGTATACTTTACACCTCAGAGACTGCATGGGATATATCCGCAACGTTCCCCGAGCTGCCCTAGATGTTTTACCTCCGAGGGTACATATATTCACATGTTCTGGTCCTGCCCCAGGCTGACGGACTTTTGGTCCGCAGTTTTTGAAACTGTTAATGTCCGCCTCCATCTTAGTCTTCCGGTTTCCCCAGAGCTGGCTCTGCTGGGGGTGCAGGATGATGAGCAGAGGCCTAGGTTCACCAAGCTGTTACTGTCGCTACTGTTTTTTTACGCCAAGAAGGCTATTCTGGTCAAATGGACATCTAGGAATCCCCCCACTTTGGGAATGTGGATGGATGCGGTCAACGCTACCCTTCCTTTATATAAAATGACGTACCTAAACAGGGGCTGTCCTTTGAAGTTTGAACGGGTGTGGGGGCCATGGATTGATCCTCTATGATAGAATTGACCCCATGTCTTGTGCTGTTGCTGGGCTCCCCGGCCTCGCCCTGCCCCCTCCCTTTCCCTCTCCCCCCTTGCCCCCTCTCTGCTCCCCTTCCTCCCCTTCTCCTCCCCTTTCCCCTCTTTCCCCCCTCTCCCTTCTCCCCTCTCCTCCTTTTTCTCTCACTGGGAAGTATGTCCTGTAGATGAGTTGTTTCCACCCTGCTGTGACATGTTTTAGATGGATCTTAATTCAACCAGTAATGTCTCTCATATGTATTTTATCTGTCCTACCATGCATGCACTGTATTTGGATGTCTTGTATAATTCCTGCATTCTCTCTTTTTGACTCAATAAAGTCCAACCTTGTTGTTAAAAAAAAAGATATGATGCCGCCGCTGCCGCATACCGCCGTTAATCCCCCAGCATTATGGCGTAGCGCGCATTACAAGCTTTCGTTCTGAATACTTGTAATGCCCGCGCTGCCATGTATAGACACTCCCCTTCCGTCCAATCCCGAGAAGGGGGGTGTCTATACATGGTGGCGCGGGCATTACAAGTATTCAAAACGAAAGCTTGTAATGCGCGCTATGATATAATGCAGGGGGATTAACGGCGGTATGCGGCAGCGGCGGCATCATATCTACAGGTATGAGGAACAGGACATGGCTGCAATATGGGGGGAAGTATTCTATTTTGCTATCGGGGGTATTGGCGGGAGTACAAGTACTCCCGCAAATACTCGGCATTGGTCCCGATACTGATACTAGTATCGGTATCCGGACAACCCTAGTCAATAGCATAGAAAGTGTAAGAAGTCTTTGAAACTAGAATAAAGAGAGTAACAAAAACCTTGCAGAGGTTCTAATCTTTTTCCACTGTATCCATATCCATATTAATTGGTTTGCACATAAGTTACAGCGTCCACAAAATTATGTAATTTTTATTATTATTTTATTTTTACTTGTTATGCCGGTGATCTGCGATTTTTTTTTGTGACTGCGACATTATGGCGGACACATCGGACACTTTTGACACTATTTTGGGACCATTCACATTTATACAGCGATCAGTGCTATAAAAATGCACTGATTACTGTATAAATGTGACTGGCAGTGAAGGGGTTAACCACTAGGGGGGCGGGATGGGGTTAAGTGTGTCCTAGGGAGTGATTCTAACTGTTAGGGGGCAGGGTTAATTGTGACATGTCACTGATCGCTGCTTCCGATGAGAGGAAGCAGACGATCAGTGACCCGTCACCAGGCAGAACAGGGAGATGCCTGCCTTGTTTACAAAGGCACCACCGCCCCCCCCCCCCCGTTCTGCCGTTCCATGATCCGATCGCTGGACACCGATGGACATCGAGTCCGCGGGTCCCACGGGCACGTTCACAGAGATCACGGCAGGTGCGCGCACGCCCGCTATAGGGCAGGCTTAAAGCAACGTATATATACAATGCTTTGCCTGCCCTGCCATTCTGCCGACGTATATCTACCTGAGGAAGTCGGCAAGCGATTAACTCTGTTATGAAGAGGATTTTTTTTCTTTTACTGTGCACAAACAATGTTCAGCATAAGCCATCTATCAAATATCTTTATTTGGCCATGCACAAAGATCGGCTTTCAAAGTATAGCCTCAAAATAGTCTATAATGGAATAAAGGATCAATGGTATTGAGAGCAGAACTTTTGTTCTCTAGTCGTGTTCTTAAAGCATTTCAACTCTGCCAACAAGTTGCAACAAAGTAACCATCGAATTTTTGATCTCCTACTGCCCCGTACACACGATCACTTTTTGTGATGAAAAAAAATGTCATTTTTCTTCATGAAAAAAATGACATTTTTCAAACTTCATTTTTAAAAATGACGTTGCGTACACACCATCATTTTTGGAAAATGATGAACAAAGTGATGGCACTCTAAAGGGGAAGTTCTATTTGCCTTGAGGCTGCTTTTAGCTGGTTACTTGTTAGTAAAAGACGATTCCTGCTTTTTTGTCTGTTACAGCGTGATGAATGTGCTTACTCCATTATGAATGGTAGTTTTACCTCCCGTCTCCTAATGCCTCGTACACACGATCACTTTTTGTGATGAAAAAAATAGCTTTATTGTCAATATATTAGCTGTAAAATGCCGCGTACACACCATCACTTTTTGTGATGAAAAAAAATGACATTTTTAAAAATGTCATTTAAAATGATCGTGTGTGGCCAAAATGTCATTTTATGTCTTCTGAAAAATGACCAAAAAAAAATTCCAACATGCTCGAATTTTTTATGTCATTTTTCAAAATGTCATTTTTTGTGTCATAAAAAATAATCGTGTGTGGGCAAAACTACGTAAAAAATGACGTTTTAAACCCGCACATGCCCAGAAGCAAGTCAGGAGACGGGAGGTAAAACTACCATTCATAATGGAGATAGCACATTCATCACGCTGTAACAGACAAAAAAACAGGAATCGTCTTTTACTAACAAGTAACCAGCTAAAAGCAGCCGCAAGGCAAATAGAACTTCCCCTTTAGAGTGCCATCACTTTGTTCATCATTTTCCAAAAATGATGGTGTGTACACAACGTCATTTTTGAAAATGAAGTTTGAAAAATGTAGTTTTTTTTCATGATGAAAAATGTAGTTTTTTACATCTCATCCTACATGCCAATAGGCAAATCAATACCAAGGAGACGTGAGGGGCCATCTCCCTGAAACACTGCACCACTTTCTGAGCTGAAAGGGATTTAAAATTTAATTACATAAATCATAACTGTTATGTACCCAATCCAGCAGAAGCATATTAGTAATGAGCATTTAGTTATAAGAGGAACTATGCATTTCATGGCTGTTCTTGCTGTGTTCTAAGTACGGATGCGGTTCAAGTTTGCAGCTAACATGGATGAAAAAAACCTGCATGTCAGGCCCTGTACACACGAGGAGAAATGTCCGATGAAAACGGTCCGCGACCTGTGATGCCGTAAACCATTAGCCTTGTGCCCAGTGCACACCATGCAGCCTTGTGCCGAACAAATGCAGCCTTGTGCCCACCATTCAGCCTACCTGTGCAGGGGAGGAAATTAGAGGAACAGGAGAGCCGCCCTGATGATCAGTGCGCAGCCCAGGGAACACAGCGATAACAGCTTTAATTTCAATTGCTGTGTACCTGCCGCTCAACGTCATATACAGCCCCGCCCACTGGCCGGGGGAACTTTGATTGACAGATCACCCGTCACCAGGATAGGATGGGTGATCTGTCTATCAAAGTCCTGGGACCAGGAGGAGGGTTCATATCTGAGAGCGGACTCGATCGCCGCGGGGATCCCCGCGATCATCTCACGGAGGTAGAGAGCGGGGAGATTCTTGTGTAAACAAGCATCTTCTTGCTCTGCCTAGCGAGAATGACACTGATCTCGGCTCTGTGTACTCGGACCGGAGATCAGAGTCATGTGACACAGAGCCCATCCCCCTACAGTAAGAATCACTATGCTAGGCACACTTAACCCCTACAGCGCCACCTAGTGGTTAACCCATTTACTGCCAGTGTCATTTTCACAGTAATCGGTGCTTTTTTTTAGCACTGATCACTGTGAAAATGACAATGCTCTCACATATGTGTCAAAAGTGTCCGATGTGTCCGCCACAATGTCGCAGTGACGAAAAAAATCACTGATCGCGCCATTACTAGTAAAAAAAATAATTAATAAAAATGCCATAAAACTATCTCCTATTTTGTAGACGCTATAACTTTTGCGCAAACCAATCAATAAACGCTTATTGTGATTTTTTTACCAAAAATATGTAGAAGAATACGTATCGGCCTAAACTGAGGAAAACATTTTTTTATATATATATTTTTGGGGGATATTTATTATAGCACAGTAGAAAATATTGTTTTTTTTTCTAAAATGGTCACTCTATTTTTGTTTATAGCGCAAAAAAAAAAAAGCAGAGGTAATCAAATACCTCCAAAAGAAAGCTCTATTTGTTGGGAAAAAAAGAACATCAATTACATAAGAGGAGTACTATTGTAAAAAGGAATAGTTCACCCATAAAGCAACTAAGGTAGGAGTCTAGAAGGGGACCCATCTACAGTTTCCATGGTTTTACAGTAAACCGGGAAGGGCCAACACAGTTCCTCACCTTCACCGCCTGTCACTTCATAAGAGAGGATGTACATGTATGCAGTTGGTGCTTGATGGGGTCATCCCAGTGCAATTCAAATGTGGTGGGCTTTCTATGCAATCCCTTTTAAAATCGAAATTTAGTAAAAAAAAAATAAAAAAAAAGGTTTTAAATCAGCATAAGAGACAATACTTACTATTATGCCCTGTACACACGATCGGTTCATCCGATGAAAACGGACCGATGGATTTTATCATCAGATATGGAGCTGACTTTCATCGGTCTTGCCTACACACCATCAGTTAAAAAAACGTGTCAGAACGCGGTGACGTAAAACACTACGACGTGCTGAGAAAAATGAAGTTCAATGCTTCCGAGCATGCTTAGACTTGATTCTGAGCATGCGTGGATTTTTAACCGATGGACTTGCCCACAGGCGATTGTTTTTTTCTAGAGGTTTTTTAACCATCAGATAATTTTAAAACAGGTTCTAAGTTTTTTCACCGATTGCAAAAAAAATTATGGGGCCCACACACAATTGGTTCATCCGATGAAAACGGTCCATCGGACCGTTTTCATCAGACAAACCGATCATGTGTACGTGGCATTCGTGCGCAAGGATCTACGTGCTGATGGCTGCTGCTTTGGTTGAAATCCCAAATCCTCTGAATTCTGTCTACCTCTGTAGCACCAATCTTCTAATGCAGCAGGTGTTAATAGATCCAAGGAACCTGTTTCCCAGCAGTGAGTTAGTGTTCAGTGTTCACAGACATCCTCCTATTTTCGTCCATGGGACAAGGATGAGAGGATGTCCGTGATAGGCGGAACACTGAACAATTACTTTTTTTTTTTTATACCAAGTTTTTGGCTGAATTCTGACCTGAAACAGACCAAAAGACACACAGGGCTCCTGTGCAAATCTGCCCTGGAGCCGTAGCGGAGATATGTGAACCAGCTCCATAGAGAGCCGGTCAAAATCTCCTGCTATGTGAATTGGATGCAGGCCACCCACATCCAATTCGCAATACTATGAACCCAGTCTTAGATACACGAATGTCCATAGTCAAGGCACAGTTTCTCTTTAATAAAAAAAAATATACAAATTGGACAAAAAACATTATATTTTCCCTTTAACATATTTTGGAATGTGCATTTAAAAAAAGATCAGCTAATGTTTTATAAACACTGTGCATAGTTTGTAATTATGAATACAAAAAAAATAATGAAATCCCATTTTGGATAAGTGTTTTGCTTAAAAAATGTTATCTGATTGCCTGACGGCACATGGAGTGGTCTGCAAGAGTTTAATACCAGACACAATATTCACAAACAAAGAAGGATGGCCTTGGCACGCAGATAGATGCTAATTGCCCTATAAATGCAGTGTATTGTATTGTATGTATTTAATGCATTTAAACTCCATCAGTTGCTCCTCTTCTGTGGTACAAAAGTCAAGCACACAAAAGCTCAAGACGAGCATAAGCAAATATAATGGCTCTGCGACTGGTGAGTAGCAATTAGGGATTCATAGACTGGTATCATTTTGGTAGGTTAAAGCTAATACAGTCATGGTTGTATTGAGACAGTTTATCCTTTGTTAATGAATAGTGATTTAACTATTTGCTCAGAATGGCAATATCTTGATAACTTAAAAGCATCTTCATCAGCGTATTGGCACAAACCTCCCTTCCAGCTTTGTTTTTTTTGTTTTTTACCTTGCTCATGTACCAAGAAACAGATTCCTTACTGCTTTGTGAAGCCATTGCTGCCCATGAACTACATTTGCTAAAAGCCTTTTCCTCACACATGTAAATTTGTTCTGTACAAATGGGGCTAAATTGAAAAATGAAAACCTTCGGAAATACTCGAGAACAGCTCGGCTGAACTTGGAAAGGCTCAAAAACACTCAGGAATGGAGTATTTCCATGTGTTTTAGAGTATTTTAGAACTGCTCTGAACCGTTTCGAGTGTCAGCGGTACCCCCACCTCTGGCCAAATGTGGTACTGCACACCCCATTAGCTTGAATTCTGTTTGTTTTGCAAGACAACACTCACAAACCAAGTCAGATTTTTTTTTAAAGTTGCTCATTAATTAAAATGCTCATTAACCACATTGTTTATTAGCACCTAAACGTAGTTGGTGTTACTGCACTTGTGCTGTATAGTTTTCACTTAAACCTATTTGGAGTTTACTGCACTTGTCCTCTCCAGTTTGTACCTAAAGGTACGAGGTGTGTGTACTGATTTTGTCCTGTGCAGGCCATTAAAATGTCTGGTAGGACAACAAAGAGAGGCAGAGAGTCACGAGGGCAAGCAGGCTCTGCATCTAGAGGCAACGCTGGTGGTGGACATGGTGCATCCTCTTCAGCACGTGGCCGTTTGACACGCTCGTCCTTCTTTTCGGGAGCTGGCCGTGTTGAGCCTCAACATGCAGAGAAATTAGTAGAGTGGATGACCAAGCCGTCCTCATCCTCCTCATCCTCTCTCACACTGACTGAGCTTAGTTTGTCTGGCAAAGCAGCTGCCAAGGTGTCCTCTTCCCTCTGCACAATGGCATCACACAATCCTTCCCTAGTCCCACCATGTCCTCCTGAGAATTCCCCCGGAACTGTTTCAACACAGTGTTGGGTACAAGCTGCATGAAGATGCGCAGCGTTTTGAAGGCTCCGATGATGGAACACAGATAGAGGAAGGCATTAATGTGGGCCCAGAGAGAGGGGGTCCCCGAGAGGGACAGCAATCTGGCAGTCATGATCCCCCAGCAGCAGCATACTGCCAGGTTTTTGACAGTGATGAGGAGGGAGGGGATGGTGAGGTCACTGACTCTACGTGGGTGCCTGATAGGAGAGAGGAGGAGGAAGAGGAGGACGAGGCACAGGCACATCTCCAAAGAGGCAGGATGCCCTCCAGGGGCCAGCTTAAGGGCAGCACACCAACTGCATTACATCGCAGACCTACGCCTGTACAGGGCGCTGCTGTGTCTCAACGTTACTGCAAAAGCTCTTTGGTTTGGGCCTTTTTTGAGACGTGCATCAGATCGCACCGTTGCTATTTGAAACATATGTCTCAAGCGTATCTCACGTGGCCAAAACATCACCCGCTTGGGCACCACATGCTTGACCAGACATATGTCGACCTGCCACGCAGTTTGTTGTCAAGCACACTTAAAAGACCCACACCAAATAACAAAGCAGACCTCCCCTTCACCCTAATCAGCTGGGATCTCCAACCCCACTAGACCCTCGGTCCTCTCTGAAGCCTGCACTGATAGGACTGAAGGTGTAGAATTAGGTGTGTCACAACCTAGTAGTACATGCAGGCAATCTACTGATAGTACCAGACACATTTTCCTGCCCCAGCTGCTGCAGCGCTGAAAGAAGTACTCTCCCAGCCATCCACATGCCCAGCGGTTGAATGCTAGCTTAGCGAAATTGCTAGCACTTCAACTGCTACCTTTTCAGTTGGTAGATTCTGCCCCCTTCGGTGAGTTTGTGGAATGTGCGGTACCTCAGTGGCAAGTACCCAAACGCCACTTTTTCTCACGGAAGGCGATTCTGGCTCTCTACCGGCATGTGGAAGGCAATGTCCATGCCTCGCTGGTAAAGTGCATCTTACCGCTGACTCATGGTCCAGGGACATTACCTCTCTTTCACGGCGCATTGGGTGACTCTTCTGGCAGCTGGGAAGGACACAGGGCAAGGTACAGTAGTGTTGGAGGTTGTTCCGCCACCAAGCCTCCAAAACACTACTACTGGTTGTGACACACCTCTCTCCTCCACCCCCTCCTCTTCTTCTTCCTCTGTGGCCTCTTCCTGTGCTGATGTCTCCTCGGAACCAGCCGTGCTCCGTAGGCATGCGAGGGGCTACGCAGGAATGCAGGCAAAGAGATGCCATGCGGTGCTAGAGCTGGTGTGCTTGGGAGACAGGAGCCACACTGGGGCCGAGGTTCTGTCAGTTCTGCAGGGGCAGGCTCAGAGGTTAAGAGCTTAAGCCTGGAATGGTGGTTAGCGACAATGGCACCAACCTCCTCTCTGCCCTGCGACAGGGAAAACTGACCCATGTACCCTGTTTTGCTCATGTCCTGAATTTGGTGGTGCAGCGGTTCTTGGGCAGGTACCTGGGCTTACAGGATGTCCTGAAGCAGGCCAGGAAAGTCTGTGTGCATTTCCGGAGTTCATATAATGCCACTGCTCGGCTGACAGACCTCCAAAGGGAATACAACCTGGCCAAGAACCGTCTAAGCTGTGACATGCCCACCAGATGGAACTCTACATTGGCCATGCTGTAGCGGCTGCACACGCAGCAGAGGGCCATCAATGAGTACCTGTGCCAATATGGCAGCAGAACTGGGTCAGGGGAGCTTGGTTTTTGCATGCATGCACTGTCCTGTCACCATTTGAGGAGGCCACGAGGATGGTGAGCAGTGACAGTGCATGCATCAGTGAGACTGTCCCTCTTATTCACATGTTGGAGCACACGCTACATGGAATAATGGACAGGGCCCTTGAGGCAAAACAGAGGGAGGAAGAGGAGGACTTCCTTACCTCTCAAGGTCCTTTTAACCTGGGGGATTACCAAATCCTGGTCCTGGACAATGTGTTGCTGAGGCTTCGGTGAGTCACAGAAGAAGCGGTGGAGAAGGTGGCCATCTGACCGATGCGTTCAGACAATTTTTTAGTCCGCAGCCCCAAGGTATGACCGGTTCCAGCAACCATTGCCAGCGTTTGGTTTACATGGTGCGGGAATACCTAGGGGCAAGATCAGAGTTGGACACCTTCCCCACCGAAAATCCTCAGGCTTACTGGTCTTGAGGATGGATCACTGGCCAGAGCTTGCACAGTATGCAATTGAGCTACTAGCTTGCCCTGCATCCAGCGTTCTTTCAGAACGCACATTCAGTGCTGCTGGAGGCTTTGTGACCGATCACAGGGTGTGCCTTTCCACCGACTCCGTCGATCAACTGACCTTCATAAAAATGAATCAGGCTTGGATCAACACCAGCTACAAAGCACTTGATGCTGATGTAACTGAATAATTTTTTTGAAATGTCAGATCCCTTGGAGACTGCCTATGCTGATGCTGAGTGACTGTCCTGTTATGCTGCTGACTGAATATCCTTTTCCTCCTCACTGATCTTGCTGATAGCTAGTAAGAAAATGTTTGTTTCTGGGCTCCGCCACCAGTGCCTAAGGCCCAATTTTTCTTCCCCTGTTTAACAGGGGCGTATATTAACAATTTTTGATACAATACTTTGCATGTGGCTCTTTGTTGGGCTCCAGTTACAGTATCTGTGTGGGGTTGCAGTGTTGTGTTGTGCCTAAGGCCCAATTTTTCTGCCCCTGTTTAGAAGGGACGTCTAATAACAATTTTTGATGCAATACTTTGCATGTGGCTCTTTGTCCTTGCAGTCCTTGTCTTGTTTGCACTGACTGTATACTGCTGTTCAAAGTATATAGGGCCAAAGGGTCTTGTCAGGGCCGATCCTCCCTATAGGCTCACTATGCAAGCTGCTTAGGGCCCCGCAAAGCTGCGAAGGGCCCCCCAAATTACTAGAGGCCCCGCCTGGTGAGAAGTCATTTTCACCCCCTCACCCCATTTCCGACAGTAGAACACACCCCCTCCCCCCGCTTCTCAACTTTCTTTAATGTGATATGTCATTTTGCTTAGGGCCCCAGGGAGGTCAGGATCGGCACTGGGTCTTGTAATGACCTGGGGGGAGTGGTGGCGGGGAAACCCATGCTATTTTTTTTAATGATTTTTATCCATTTTGCAGGGACCAAACATTACATTAAAGCTGCAAGCAGTATTAAATTTATGTTTTCTGAGAGTAATCTCATTTTGTGCAGGGATAGTTCTAAACACATGCCACTACTATAGACACCCAGCAGGTACGATATTTGAAGGAATTTTTCATTTTTTTCCACTTTAAGCATCATTAAAATCGCTGCTCCAGAAAAAAATACAGTTTTAAAAAAAAAAAATTCCATTGATAAATGTTCCCTGCGGCAAGACCCGGGTTCTCAAAGACGTTTTCCAACAATAATTTGAATATTGGGCTTTGAAATGAGCACTTTTGAATTTGAACGTTTGAGTCCCATAGACTTCAATGGGGTTCTAAATGTTCGCGCGAACGGTCAGTCTGTTCGAACGTTCTGGTGCGAACTAAACGCAGGGGTGTTCGACTCATCCCTAGTCCTGGCACCCGGCATATTTAGCAGGTGACTAATATGGGTAATCGGTCCTTCAGTAGAATGCCGCTGTACTCGGTTGTTTGGTGCTCGATTCCTGGGTATTGTTTGTTTGGGCGGAAGTGTGGAATTTTTTTTTTCAAAACGGCATTGCGCAATGAGGTTTTTCAAGTTTTTGTCATTCCTATCCATCCAAATTAGGTATATGTCATCGTAAAGAAGCCATACTAAAGGATTTCTATCGGGGTATCCCCAAAATAGACCATACTAGCAATAGGTGGTCAACACTCAGGGGTGAGTGTACACCTATGTGGGGCACCCAGTCTGAGCACAACTTTATAGGAGATGTCTATTGAGCACAAGCACTTTACCATTCTAATGGGACTTTTGTGATCTATATATGTAACAAGGCCAGTATGCTGGCCTGAATTTATGGGAGGAGACCGGGGGTATTTAACCAGCCCACTCACCTGTGGTCATGGTTGGTTTCCTGTGAGCGATACCCACCCTCCCATCCCCTTTTTAGGGCATTTCTCAAATTCATTTCTCTCCACAAAATATTCATCTTGGGTATGCCCCCTTATCTTGGCATACCGTCCATCAGATCAGGGCACACTTCAGGTCTGTTTCATGTGGTAAGTCTTATGTTAAGTCTATCTATCTTGTTCATATCCGTATCGGACATAGGGCTTCGACCATAAATTATATATATATTTGTTTCTATTTCTATGAGACTTTTGTGACTTATTGACTATAAGGCCGTGTACACACGATCAAATCTATCTGCTGAAAACGGTCTGACAGACCGTCTCAGCAGACAGATTCGATCGTGTGTACAGACGAGCCGACGGATTTGGCCAGCAGACAGATTTTAAAGCCTGCTTTAAAATCTGTCTGCTGGGAACCCGTCGGACTGATATGTCTGCTGGTTAGTACGCTAACCAGCAGACATATCTGCCCGCACATGCCCGTCACCGCGCTGTCTGCCGGCGGGGATTTTGGTTTGATCGTGTGTACAGCGATCAAACCAAAACAGCCAGCAGACAAATCTGACCAAATCGGTCTGTCAGACCGATTTGATCAGATTCATTTGCTCGTGTGTGTACGGGGCCTTATATGTTTGTCCAGTATATTTATATTTATATCTGACCAATATCTAGCGCAGTAATTTTCTTATCACTGTTTGTTGCTTTTTTTGCATTTTTGCTATCTTGCAAGTCTTACTTTGCAGCTGATATTAACAGATTAATTTCTACATTCATAGGCGCTAAGGTTTTATACATTTAAAGTTCTAGTATCTTGGAATATTAGAGGGATTAGTGACCCAGTAAAGAGACAGGCAATGTTTACCACATTAAAACAGTTTTCCCCATCTATTATCTGCCTGCAGGAGTCCCATAAATTACATTTTTTGAAGCGTGCAAAATATAGTAGGCAATACCATTCTATTTATACTACATACTCTCGAGGTGTATCTATATTGATAGCAAATTATGCTGAATTCTCCTGCAGACAGGTACAAATAGACACTAAATGTTGCTACATTTTTATATTCTGTACAGGGTATAGAAAAAAAACAAATAATATATATATATATATATATATATATATATATACACACACCGGTATATATATATATACCACCCCATATTCCACAGAGATACTTAAAGAACTATTGAATTCTACTTCTATAAAACTGAAGTCTCATGGTTAATAGTAGGAGATTTTAATAATTATCCTGACCCTTCATTAGATAGATTCTGCTTTCTAATAAAAGAGTGTTTTCCTGCTTTTCTAGCACCCATGGGATCTAGAATTGATTTAGCATTAGCTACCTCTATGATGCTACCTGTGATATCTGAGGTGACTTTGGCTGTGTACTCACGATCAGTCCATCCGATGAGAACGGTCTGAAGGACTGTTTTCATCGGTTAACCAATGAAGCTGACTGATGGTCTGATGTGCCTACACACAATCAGTTAAAAAACGATTGTGTCAGAACGCGGTGATGTAAAACACAACGACGAGCTGTAAAAAATGAAGTTCAATGCTTCCAAGCATGCGTCGACTTGATTCTGAGCATGCGTGGATTTTTAACCGATGGTACTAACGATCGGTTTTGACCCATCGGTTAAGCGTCCATCGGTTAAATTTTAAAGCAAGGTCTCTTTTTTTTGACCGAAGGATAACTGACGGATGGGCCCACACACAATGGGTTTGGACCGATGAAACGGACCTTCAGTCCATTTTCATCGGTTTGGACCGATCGTGTGTACGCGGCATTATGCAACTAGAGGACTGTCAGATCAATCTCCTTTGGTTCTTAAGTTAGCTTTAAATCCAATTAAGAATTGAACTCTATGGAAAATGAACTCTTATTGGTTTGATCTTTTTCCCTCAAAACAGAAAATAATATTCAATATTTTGGCCTATAGTACTGTTAACAAGTCCTCTGTATCTTCACAAATGTATTGGGATTCTTTAAAAGCTTATATGAGAGGCCTACTTATCTCTCAAATTTCAAGGATTAAAAAAAGATCTAGGGCATGGGAACATTCAGTTACTGAAAATGTTTTAAAGGCCAAATTACAATATATAGAGAATCATAAAATAGAAACACAACTGAAGTGGGCACAAAAACAACAGATATATGCTGATATTTCGTAAAAAACAAACAAACAAAGAAATGCTTTTTTCTCCAGCAACCTTATTTTTAGAGGATGGGGAAAACACGGGCCATCTTTTAGCATAAATAGTAAAAGCGCAGAAACCAATGGCACAAGTACTACTTCAGAGATCTCATTAGCGTTTGTTGATTTTTTAAAACCTGTATTGTAGTAAAGTATCCTACAAGGAGGATGACTTGCAACTTTTTCTTAAAGCGGAGCTCCACCCTGATTTTTAATTTAAAAAAAAAAAATGGAATGGAAAAAAAAATACTCACCCTAAATAGGCTGTTGCTATGCAGAAGTCCCGAATCTGCCCTCATGATCCGCGGTGCGGTTTTCTTCCTCCTCCTCTTCTCGGTGTCTTCTTGTGAATGGGCCGCGCTGCATTCTGGGAACTGTGTATCCCAGAAAGCAGCCGGACCATTCACAAAGCGCCGCGTCGCTCGCACATGTGCAGTAGGAAACGGGCAGTGAAGCCGCACGGCTTCACTGCCTGTTTCCCTGACTGTGGATGGCGGTGGCGGGATCGAGGATCGGCATCGGCGGGGGCCGTCAGCGCGGGCGCCTAGGACAGGTAAGTGTCCTTATTCAAAGTCAGCAGCTACACTGTTAGTAGCTGCCGACTTTGAAAAAAAAAACAAATGCGGGTGGAGCTCCGCTTTAACTCTATTACATTAACAGAACTGCCAGAAGCTGATAGGGAGATGTTGGATCAGCCCTTGACATTGGAGGAACTCCAATTTGCCTTTGCTAGTCTGCCTAATAAAAAGGCTCCGGGGGTAGATGGGTTACCGGGGGAAGTCTATAAGGTCTATGGAACAGATTTGTTGCCTGAATTATTAGAGGTATTTAACCACTTAAGACCCGGACCAATATGCTGCCAAATGACCAAAGGGGTTTTTGCGATTCGGCACTGCGTCGCTTTAACAGACAATTGCGCGGTCGTGCGACGTGGTTCCCAAACAAAATTTGCGTCCTTTTCTTCCCACAAATAGAGCTTTCTTTTGGTGGTATTTGATTGCCTCTGCGATTTTTATTTTTTGCGCTATATACAAAAATAGAGCGACAATTTTGAAAAAAAATCAATATGTTTTAGTTTTTGTTATAAGAAAAATCAATAAACTAAATTTTAGTCAAACATTTAGGCCAAAATTTATTTAGCCACATGTCTTTAGTAAAAAAAAAATCGCAATAAAAAAAAAATTAGCTACCTAGCGGGAACAGCGACACTAATACAGCGATCAGAAAAATCGCTTAGTGACGCTGGCAATAGGGAGTGAAAGGGTTAACTAGGGCAGTAATCAAGGGGTTAAAACTTTATTAGGGGGGGTACAGGGCTACCCTGAACCTAACACTAACTGACTTTTACACTGCCTGTCACACTGACACTAAATACAGTAATCATACATGTATGATTACTGCATTCAGTGACACTGTGACAGGGGGGAGGGGGGGCGATCACGGGGGTTAAATGTGTTTTTTGTGTAGTGTAGGTGCAGTGTAGTGTTGTGCAGACTTACTTGTGTTGTGATCTCTCCTCAGCGGTGGTTGAAAAAAACGCTGAGGGAGAGATCACTTTGCTTCCACCTTCCTGTGTTTACACAGGAGGAGGAAGTGACAGCGTGGGCGGGCGCGCGCATTGGCTGGGAGCGATCCGGAGGGGGCGGACAAAAACGAATAGCCGCCCCCTCTTGTCGGATCGCTCCTGCAGCCGCGCGGACCGCCGCATGTACGGGGGGGGAGTCCGATCGGACCCCCGATCCCCCCCAAGGCACCAACGTATATATACGTTGATGTGCCTGTCGGTGCCATTCTGCCGACGTAAATGTACATGCGGTGGTCCTTAAGTGGTTAATACATCATTGAAATGTGGTCATCTTCCTCCCTCTATGAACGAAGCAATTATTATAGTTTTGTTAAAACCAGATAAAACTCCCAAATAATCCTGAATCATATCGTCCAATTTCACTACTTACATCGGATATGAAGCTATTGGCAAAAGTATTAGCCATTAGATTGTCGAAAGTAATGTTTAAGTGCATTTAGATCAATCTTGTTTAATTTCAAATAGATCTATTGCAGTGAATATAAGGCACCTATTTCCCAACCTGCAGGTCCCATCTGAAAATGTGTGCAACAGAGCTACAGTATATTGTCACTCGATGCAGCAAAAGCTTTTGATAGTATAGAATGGGATTATCTATGGTATTTTTTCCAAAAAATTTGCCTTAGAAACCAGTTTATAAGTTGGATACAACTCCGCTGCATCAGTGGGACGGGTGCAGGTGATTTTTTTAAACAAATAGATACCTTGTTTAGCCAACTTATTTGGCAATATAAACACCCCCGGATTAGATTAGAAATGTTGCAGCTGCCTAAAGATGAGGGAGGGCTGGCTGCTTCCGAATGCTAGATTGTACAACTCCAGCAATTATATGGATGGAATGTCATAAAGGATGAGGATTAGAGTTGAGCGGACACCTGGATGTTCGGGTTCGGACCCGAACCCGAACTTTAAAAAAAAGTTTGGGTTCGGGAACCCGAACCCGAACTCCGAACCCCATTGAAGTCAATGGGACACAGACTTTTAGTAAAGGAAAAAAAAATGCGTGGGGGTCCCCCCAAATTCAATAACCAGACCCTTTAGGCCTGGTATGGATATTAAGGGGAACCCCAACGTCAATTAAAAAAAATGACTTGGGGTTCCCTCCAAATATCCATAACCAGACCCTTCAGGTCTGGTGTGGATTTTAAGGGGGAACTCCACCCCAAATAAAAAAAAATGCCGTGGAGTTCCCCCTAAAATCCACACCAGACCCCTTATCCGAGCACGTTGACCTGGCCGGCCGCAGAAAAGAACCGCACCAGGCCACATGCCCTCAACATTGGGAGGGTGCTTTGGGGTGCCCCCCAAAGCACCTTGTCCCCATGTTGATGGGGACAAGGGTCTCATCCCCACAACCCTTGCCCAGTGGGGACCCCCAGATCCTGCCCCCCCCTGTGTGAAATGGTAATGGGGTACACTGTACCCCTACCATTTCACGAAGGAAGTGTAAATAGTAGTTTTCAGGGAAAAAAAACACACACACCGTAGAACAAATTACTTTATTAATTAAACCAAATAAAAATCCAGCGGTGAAAATAGACGATCGATGCTGCTCCCAGCTCTAACGTTGTCTTCTATCCAGCGCCGGGTCATCTCTCCAGCGACGGGTGATCGGTCCAGCGATGAGAAGATTCATTCATTCAGAGCACAGCTCAGCGAATGATGCGCCGGAGCTTTGACATTTCTTTTATAGGGGAGGCGGACCACGCTTCACGTGACCCCGTCCTGCTCTGACGCAAGGGGCATGTCTGGGCTGTCCCAGTGACGTAGCAGAGTGTGCGTCAGAGGGGGATGGGGTCACGTGAAGCGTGGCCCGCCTCCCCTATAAAAGAAATGTCAAAGCTCCGGCGCATCATTCGCTGAGCTGTGCTCTGAATTGATGGATCTTCTCATCGCTGGACCGATCACCCGTCGCTGGAGAGATCACCCGGTGCTGGAAAGAAGACAATGTTAGAGCTGGGAGCAGCATCGATCGTCTATTTTCACCGCTGGATTTTTATTTGGTTTAATTAACCACTTAAGGACCGCCTACTGCACATATACGTCGGCAGAATGGCACGGCTGGGCACATCAACGTATATATACGTTGATTTTAGTACCCAGCCATGGCCCGGTCCGAAGCTCCAGAAACGGGACCGCGGGATTCGCGGACCCAATCGCCGCTGCAGTGCGGCGATCCGTCCCTAGAGCTGAAGAACGGGGAGAGCCGTGTGTAAACACGGCTTCCCTGTGCTTCACTGTGGCCGCAGCATCGATCGCGTCATCCCTGTAATAGGGGGACGCGATCGATGACGTCACACCTACAGCCACAACCCCCTACAGTTGTAAACACACACACAGGGAACACTCAAATTCACAGCGCCCCCTGTGGTTAACTCCCAAACTGCAACTGTCATTTCCACAGTAAACAATGCAATTTAAATGCATTTTTTGCTGTGAAAATGACAATTGTCCCAAAAATGTGTCAAAATTGTCCGAAGTCTCCGCCATAATGTCGCAGTCACGAAAAAAATCGCTGATCGCCGCTATTAGTAGTAAAAAAAAATTAATAATAATAAAAATGCAATAAAACGATCCCTTATTTTGTAAACGCTATCAATTTTGCGAAAACCAACCGATAAACGCTTATTGCGATTTTTTTTACCAAAAATATGTAGAAGAATACGTATCGGCCTAAACTGAGGAAAAAAAATGTTTTTTTATATATTTTTGGGGGATATTTATTATGGCAAAAAGTAAAAAATATTGATTTTTTTTTTAAATTGTCGCTCTATTTTTGTTTATAGCGCAAAAAATAAAAACCGGTGATCAAATACCACCAAAAGAAAGCTCTATTTGTGGGGAAAAAAGGACGCTAATTTTGTTTGGGAGCCACGTCGCACGACCGCGCAATTGTCAGTTAAAATGACGCAGTGCCGAATCGCAAAAAGGGGCAAGGTCCTTTACCTGCATTTTGGTCCGGGTCTTAAGTGGTTAATAAAGTAATTTGTTCTACGGTGTGTGTGTGTTTTTTTTCCTGAAAACTACTATTTACACCTCCTTTGTGAAATGGTAGGGGTACAGTGTACCCCATTACCATTTCACACAGGGGGGGCCAGGATCTGGGGGTCCCCTTTGTTGATAAGGGCCTGGTGTGGATTTTAGGGGAAACTCCACGCCATTTTTTTTAAATTCAGGTTGGAGTTCCCCTCAAAATCCACACCAGACCTGAAGGGTCTGGTTATGAGTATTTGGGGGGAACCCCACGTCATTTTTTTTTAATTGACGGCGGGGTTCCCCTTAATATTCATACCAGACCTAAAGGGTCTGGTTATTGAATTTGGGGGGACCCCCGCGCATTTTTTCCCCAAACTCCGAACCCGAACTTTCAGCAATTAATCGGGTTCGGGTCCGGGTTCAGGAAAAACCCAAAGTCCGTACCGAACCCGAACTTTACAGTTCGGGTTCGCTCAACTCTAAGGCCGCGTACACACGCTCAAACTTATCTGATGAAAACAGTCCGATGGACCGTTTTCATCGGATATGTCTGCTGGGCTGACGGCAGACAGCGCGGTGACGTTGACGCCGCCATGTCACCAAACCAGGAAGTAAAATACTTCCACGCATTCGTCAAATCCTTTTCGACGCATGTGCGGACAGATATGTCTGCTGGTTAGTGTACTAACCAGCGGACATGTCGGATGGACGGGTTTCCAGCAGACAAGTTTTAAAGCATGCTCTAAGGCCTCGTACACACGATCGGACATATCCGATGAAAACGGTCCGCGGACCATTTCCATCGGATATGTCCGATCGGGAGTTTGATCCGATGGCGTGTACACACCATCGGATCAAATTCCCCGCCGCCGGACGGCGCGGTGACGTGGCGGTGACGCGGCGATGACGTTGACGCCGCCACGTCATCGCACCAGGAAGTTAAACACTTCCGCGCATGCGCCGAATCCATTCGGCGGCGGCGCGGCGGCGGTGGGGGACGACATGTCTGCTGGTAAGTGTACTAACCAGCAGACATGTCGTCCCGCACCGCCGCCGCCGAATGGATTCGGCGCATGCGCTGAAGTGTTTTACTTCCTGGTGCTGTGACGTGGCGGCGTCAACGTCACCGCCGCGTCACCGACACGTCACCGCGCCGTCCACCGGCGGGGAATTTGATCCGTGGGGTGTACACGCCATCGGATCAAACTCCAGATCGGACATATCCGCCCGTACACACGATCAGATTTGTCTGCTGAAACGGTCCGTCGTTACTAAAAGTAGTAAAAAAACATTTATTTAATTTTTTTTAAAACAAAACAAGGCCTCATTCACACAGGTTCTCTGGCCATGTAAATGAGTGATTTGCTCATGCGGCTGGAGCCACCTCTATGGGGACACAGTAGCTGTATAAACACAGCTGCAGGTTTCAATCTGGGTAGGTGTGGGTGAGTGGTCCCAAATCCCCACAGTGTGTGTCTTTGGGGCTGTACACAGTCTTGAATGGACGGAAGTGGCATGACTGGCACCCCGGGAGTGGGTTTTTAGAAGGACAACATTGTCATTTTAAACTTTTTTACCATCTTTTGTGAATGTTTACCAATTGTTTATTTATGTGCATTTTTTCAATAAAGCGTTTTTTAGGAATACTCATCTGTGTGTAACCACCACTCTTCTTGAGGGTACGGACCCTCTTTTTTTGAGGATATCTTTCCTCACACTCTGCACATTAAAATCCTTTATTGGACCCTGTTGTTGAACTGAGGATAGAGTTCACCAATAGGGACCAATAAAGGATTAAAGATGGGCAGAGGGTGAGAAAAGATATCCTCAAAAAAAAGAGGCTCCGTACCCTCAAGAAGTGAACTCCATCCTCACTTTGGATGAGTCGGAACCCCTACCATTGACCTGGCCAGTCAACACTCTGGCCAAAAGGTCGATGTCCTTTCCCTTTTTTGACACCTGCACCCACACACCTTTCAACTTAGGACCTGCAGATGTGTTCATACAGCCACCGTGTCCCCACAGTGTAACATCGGCTGTCTGCATACAACTCCGGGTGGCTCCAGCCTTATAAACAATCCACCTATTTATACGTACAGGCCACATGGCCCATGTGAATATCCCCAACACCTCATTCACACATCTTTATTTATAACCTCAATACAGTTTTAGATTTTAGATTTTACAGAAATTGTTTAAGTTTTGTTGTGTTTTATGTCAGCTAATAATGATTTGAGTGTACTTCTTAGCAAACTATCACTTTGATATTTTCTGGGGGGGGGGTTTGTCAGGTAGGATGTACGGGGCCTCATGATTTCTATCAGAAGTCATGCCCATCAATACAGAATTTAGATTTCCTCTTGTCTCACCCAGACAAGTATTGAGGGAAAATCTCTCCAATGGGGACAGCAGTATAAAAGTATAAAAATAACTATCAGGGGTTCTAATCCTTCCTCAAAACATAAAGAGTTTGGGTTGGAGTTCTGGAGCTTGTGCTGTTTGTCTGCATATCATCTAACACCAGGGCCAGACATACCATTGGGCTTGACTGGGCTCAAGCCCATGGGCCCCGGCCAATAGGGGGCCCCGGGTGGCAACTCTCTTTTTTTTAGGGGCCAGGAGGCCCCCAGGGCCCCGGAAGGCAACCCCCCCTTTTTTATTTATTTTTTATTAAAAAAATAGTTTTTTTTTTATATATATATTATTATTATTATTATTAAAGGGCCCAGAGGTATCCAGGGCCCCAGATGGCAACCCCCCTTTCTTTTTAAATAAAAAAATATGTTTTTTTATATTTTTTATATATATATATATATATATATATATAGCAGGAATAACATTACATTTTAAAATGAAGGTAATTTCTGAACAAAAACCACATACACTGTCTGAAAATGTATTCGATCAACAATAAACTGTTTTTTTTTAACTTTACATACTAACTATACACCAACATTTTTTAGGTTTCTTATTTAGAAAAATAATCGTTAGTTGCATCCCTAAATTTAGCTTTAGAGACAGTGAGGGTAAGCAATATCAAAAGTTCTGCCACAAAGGTAAAGAAGATAGAGGTAATAGCAAAGTGAAAGTGAAATACCCCACCTTTAAAAAGAAAACAACTTTTTATATCCCAAACAGAATTGCCTTTTTTCTTTTAATATGCATGCTTTCATACATGCATATTATACGCTAGACATGTGCAGTTTGTTTTGCTCCAAATTTCTTTAACTAAAAAATTTGAAAAAACTAAAATTCATAAAATCCGAAAATAAGAATGAATATCCAAAAATTCTAAAGAATTAAAATCCTAAAGTAAGAACGAAAACCTGAAAATTTGAAAATCCAAAATGAACTAACTAATAATAATAACTATTACTAACTATTAAATTATATAGGTATTTGAAATTCCTTTTAAATGTTGCTGTTAGTGAACATAACAAATACAAATTTAACCGAATTATCCCAAATAACGAATGCCACATCTAAATGAATGAAACATAACAAATTAATAATAATAAATAATAATAAAACATTTTTATTATAATTATTTATTATTATTAATTTGTAATGTTCCATTCGTTTAGATGCGGCATTCGTTTTTTGGATAATTTGTAACTTCGGATAAATTGATATCACTTTCAACAGCCAAATTTGAAAGGAAATTTTAATACCTATAATTTAGTAGTTAGTTATTATTTCGGATTTTTGTTCTTATTTTCGAGTGTTCAGATTTTTGAGTTTTAGATTTTCGAATTTCAGAATTTTCCAATTTTTTAATTTTCAAATCTTGAATTTGTACAAATTTTTGAAATAATGAATACCGAATCGAAACATTTGGAAACATAACAAATTCAAATTTTTCCGAAATTACAAATTTATTCGAAATAACGAATTTTAATCATAACGAATGACCCGAAAAACAAAGAAAAAAAACGAATGAAACAAAAACGAACAATTTTTTTTAGCAGTGCATATATGTATAATATGCTATCCCATCATGGTCAATGCCAGGCTTGCTAGCCTACGCTGCTCTAATATTTAAAATAAAAATAAAAAATCCCAGTCTTTACAGTGTACAATAAAATGAAGTTCTACAACAGAGAACATTTCTAAACTTAAATTTTTCACCATTTCAGAAACATAATCGTTTGCACTTATTCAGTAAGAATACTGCTGAATGTTTTTTCTAAAGACAGTTGAAGTCGCTTATTCTGATTTACAGCATTCCCTTCGTGTTCATACATCAGATTTGACTTAAATGAATTATACGCATCTGCTGAACAAAGCTTATGTCAGGATCAAAACAGAAACATAAAAGCTCCTGATAAGGCTGTGTGAATGCAGAATTGGCTCAGAATCACCTTTTTATTGGCTTTTCTCAGTTGGTTTTCACTTCTGAAATCCATTATGACCAATGTAGGTAGTCAGTTATGTAGCCATGATAGAGATCAACAGATAAATACTTTGCTCTGCAGGATTACCATCTGCTGCAGGGAGCAGCGGGTTTGTACATGTTTTTCCTTTGTTGTGCAAATTTCTTGAGATTTCTCTGTTATGTTTTTTTAAACGTAAAGTACAATATGTGTTTTTTTTTTTTTTCTATCTATGAATTAACCAGGAGAGATAGTGAGATCAAAGAGATTTATTGCATAATATGGAACACAATAGACTTGTATTTAACCAGTTCTGCTCTTGCACTTGTAAACCCTCTATGGACCACAGCATTTTTTTTACGATTTCTGCTATGGACCTATTGATTCAGTGACAACTTTGCCTTTACATAAAATAACAAGGTATGATATACGCTATATCAGCCCTCAAAATTTCCACTCACCTGCTAGCATTTGGCGAGTGGATTTCAGCTGTGGGGGAGAGTGATGAAAGGGCTGCATGACCAATCTCCCTAAAATCTGTACCTACACTTAGAGCCCCGATGCGATTGGCGGCCGAAGAGGAAAGGTGCATGCTCGGGAAAAGTAGTCTGGTGAGCCACGCACAGGCAGAGCAGTACACAGGTGCTCTCCTTTCATATCTCATTAAGCCATGGGACCCAACAGTATGACCTCCCTGAGCCTGCCCCCCGACCAATGTAGCTGGAGAGCAGGAAGAAATGAGTGAGGTGGAGGATTGCGAAAATGACCACTCTGGATGTGCCAGGTAGGCAGTGCAGCGCTCACTGAAAGTTGCCCTGACATGAGAGCGACAGCCTTCCAGTTTGTGCAATTTTCTTCTCCTTGTGCTCTATGTAAGTGTCCAGCAGTTCAGCCTGAGCACTGAGAGCAGACTGGTCTCAATGTGTGCTGTGCGGTGTCAGTGTGCGCTGTGCTATGGTGTCAATGGCTGTGCAGTTGGCGCTGGATTGTACTCCCTCCCGCTGTGCTGCAGCTCCTCTCCTCACTGCCAGCCTGAATAAAAGGGGGAAGTGGGGACATGCAAGCGTGGAGCAGCACACAGGGGCTCCTGATGATGAGATAAAAAGGAGAGGGGGAGAGAGAGAGAGAGAGAGAGGATGGATGGGAGTTGCAGAGGAGACTGGATGGATGGGAGTTGCAAGAGAATGGGGACCTGGTTCTAGTGCCTTGTCCCTCTGGTCTGCCCCCAGTGCCCTGTCCCTCTGGTCTGCCCCCAGCGCCCTGTCCCTCTGGTCTGCCCCCAGCACCCTGTCTTATTTTGTTAAAGTTGTTGGTAATATTTAATTGTGTAACTTGATTTTGCATAAAACATTTAACAGTGTCATTCCATCAGATAATCTATGAGGGTGTGTTTAGGGGTGCAATTAGGCGCAGGGCAGTCTATGAATGGGCTGTTAGGTGGGGCAACTGGTGGCGAGTAATTCTTGAGGCCTGGCTAGTAGCTCAGAGCTTGAAATTTTGAGACCTGCGCTATATTACAAAAAGTATTGGGACACCTGCCTTTACACACATGCATTTTAATGGCATCCCAGTCTTAGTCCATAGGGTTCAATATTGAGTTTGCCCACCCTTTGCTGCTATAACAGCTTCAACTCTTCTAAAACGGCTGTCCACAAGGTTTAGGAGTGTGTCTATGGGAATCTTTGACCACTCTTCACTGGCCTGCACATAATCCTGACCTCAACAAGATAGAACACCTTTGGAATGGAATAGAATGGAGACTGCGAGCTAGGCTCTCTCATCGAACAACAGTGCCTAACCCCACAAATGCGCTACAGGAAAAATGGTCAAACATTCCTATAGACACACTCCTAAACCTTGTGGACAACCTTCCCAGAAGATTTGAAGCTGTTATAGCTGAAAATGGTGGGCCAACTCAATATTGAACCCTACAGACTAAGACTGGGATGCCATTAAAATTCATGTGCGTGTAAAGGCAGGAGTCCCAATACTTTTGGTAATCTAGTGTATATTGTGTTTTCGGGAAAGAAACAAAGTATTCTCTTGGCAATATTGTGTTCAAAAATAATTTTATTTTCAATAAATAAAAATTGTCAACATTTTAACAAAGCAAAAAAAAAAGATTTTTTCTAATTTGGCTAGTATTAGTTTTAAAACAAGAAGTATTCATGTCCATAAAAAAGTGCACATTCTATTCTATAATTTCTCCTGTGTAAAAATGTTTTTTCGTGGGTGCGCGATATACGCCGATACCTGCTTTCCCGCGCCGAATTTTGAATACTGCGCCGACATATACCGAGCGCAGTACACTCGGGTATATTCGGCCAGTCTCGGCTTCTTCCACGGTCACGTACAGGACGTGAGCGCGAAAGTTGCCGAGCCTGCCCGAGTGTACTGCGCTCAGTATATGCTGGCGCAGTATTCAAAACTCGGCGCGGGAAACGAGCGGGGAGAACGCGTGGACGCCGGACCCGCCGAAGAGGACGCCGGACCCGCCGAAGAGGACACGGGACCCGCCGAAGATGACACCGGACCCGCCGAAGAGGACACCGGACCCGCCGCAGAAGGACACCCGAAGCTGCAGAAGGACGCCGAACCCGACGAGGCCGCCGATGGACGCCGCGCAAGACACCAAAACTGTAAGTACAAAATAACTTTTTTTCCACAGGATTGGGGGGGCACTTTGGGGGCAAGGGCGGATCCAGAGTCTAGTCTCGGGGGGGGCACTGACAGAAAATAAGGTGTTGCTTACAGAACTCAATTAGGTGTCCGATGTGTCCGCTGCAATGTTGCAGTACTGCTAAAAAATCAATGATCCCCGCCATTACTAGTAAAAAATATTTCAATATGAATGCCATAAATCTATCCCATGGTTTGTAGACGATTGTCAGGGACTGCAGACGTGGTACAAGAGATGGTCAGAGACTGCAGACATAGTACAGGAGATGGTCAGAGACTGCAGACGTGGTACAAGGAAATGGTCAGAGACTGCAGACATGGTATAAGAGATGATCAGAGACTGCAGACATGGTACAAGAGATGGTCAGAGAATGCAGATATGGTACAAGAGATGGTCAGAGACTGCAGACATGGTACAAGAGATGGTCAGAGACTGCAGACGTGGTACAAGAGATGGTCAGAGACTGCAGACGTGGTACAAGAGATGGTCAGAGACTGCAGACGTGGTACAAGAGATGGTGAGAGACTGCAGACATGGTACAGGAGATGGTGAGAGACTGCAGAAGTGGTACAAGGGATTGTCAGAGACTGCAGGCATGGTACAAGGGATGGTCAGAGACTGCAGACGTGGTAGAGGAGATGGTCAGAGACTGCAGACGTGGTACAAGGAGATGGTCAGAGACTGCAGACGTGGTACAGGAGATGGTCAGAGACTGCAGACGTGGTACAAGGAGATAGTCAGAGACTGCAGACGTGGTACAAGGAAATGGTCAGAGACTGCAGACATGGTACAAGAGATGGTCAGAGACTGCAGACATGGTACAAGAGATGGTCAGAAACTGCAGACATGGTACAAGAGATGGTCAGAGACTGCAGACGTGGTACAAGACATGGTCAGAAACTGCAGACGTGGTACAAGGGATGGTGAGAGACTGCAGACATGGTACAAGGGATGGTCAGAGACTGCAGACGTGGTACAAGAGATGGTCAGAAACTGCAGACGTGGTACAAGACATGGTCAGAAACTGCAGACGTGGTACAAGGGATGGTGAGAGACTGCAGACGTGGTACAAGGGATGGTCAGAGACTGCAGACGTGGTACAAGGGATGGTCAGAGACTGCAGACGTGGTACAAGGGATGGTCAGAGACTGCAGACGTGGTACAAGGGATGGTCAGAGACTGCAGACGTGGTACAAGAGATGGTCAGAGACTGCAGACGTGGTACAAGGGATGGTCAGAGACTGAAGACATGGTACAAGAGATCATTGCATCCTCACTGTGTATATGAACGCAGCCCCACCTTTGTATATCAATGCAGCCCCACTTTTGTATATCAATGCACCCCCACTTTTGCATATCAATGCAACCCAACTTTTGCATATCAATGCATCCCCACTTTTGCATATCAATGCTTCCCCACTTTTGTCTATCAATGCAGTCCCACTTTTGTCTATCAATGCAGTCCCACTTTTGTCTATCAATGCAGCCCCCCTTTTGTCTATGAATGCAGCCACACTGTGCACGGCACTCACCATGGCATTGCCTCAATCACACACAGCAGGCATCTCCTCTCCCGACGTGTGTCATGGAACAAACAGGAGCTGAAGGTCTGTGTTCGGTAGGCCAGTGTGCTCTAGCAAGGTCCCCCCTAGACGGGCTTGTGTGATAGACAAAACACTGATTGTCAGGAAAGGTCTTGGCAGTATGGAGCACACAGCCCTTCCTGCGTTCAGGTGTGACCTGAATGCAATCAGCACGCCTCTATAATACCCGGCGTGTGTAATCACTCCTCGCCCTGGTATCTGTCTACTAACCTGATCCTGAGCCTGATATCTGACCCTGAGCCTGCTGTCCCCTTTCTTGACTTCTGATCTGATACGACCTGACCTGATCCCTCTCCTGGACATTCCCTTCCTGCCCATTCCCTGTCTGCAGCTTCTTCTGTGATCTCCTGGTATATGACCTCGGCTTGGCTTTTGGTTTATGATTACGGCATTTCCCCTTCACTTATATATGCTTTGTTGTTATTTGTGCACTGTTTGTCTTCACCTGTTTTGTTCACCTTGTAAATAAACACCTTTTATTTCACTGCATACAGTGTTGGTCTCCTCTGTGTAGGCACACAGTACTGGTCTATTTAGAATCCCTGACACTGGTTCAATCAGTGTTCCATCCCCATCTACTATCACACAAGCAGGTCTAGCTCAGGCAGCACAGCCGAACACAGATCCAGCTCACACACAGCCAGAGATGCCCGATGTCAGCAGGAGAGAGGGGAGTGCTGCAGTCAGCAACAGCTCAAAGCAGCCTCAGGACAGGCAGCCTACCAGCCCTGGTGATGAGAGAGAGAGAGTGACAGACTCGGCAGCAGCAGCTGCAGGCACCGCAAAGCAGTTTAAAAAAAATGATTAAAAAAAGTTATAAAAAATAAATAAAACAATATATAAAAAAAATAAAAAAAAACATTTATTAAAAAAAGGGGGTTTGACACATGGGGCCCTGGGGACCTCTGAGCCCTTTAATAAAAATATATCTATATATAAAAAAAGAGAAAAAAAAAAAAATATATAAAAAAAATTAAAAAAAAAATATAAAAAAAGGAGGGTTGTCCTCCGGGGGCCCTGGGGACCTCTGTGCCCTTTAATAATAATACTAACAATAATAATAATAATAATTTTATATATATATATATATATATATATATATATATATACACAAATTTAATAAAAAAAGGGGGGTGGTCATCTGGGGCCCTGGGGATCTCCGGGCCCCTGGGGACCTCCAGACCCCTAAAAAAAAAAATGGCCCTTTAACCTCCCTGGCGTTTTTCCCGGGGTAAAAATTTGCTGCTACACGGGCTCGCCTCGCAGAATCCAGAAAGAGTTTACTTACCTTCTCCATGGATCCAGCGATGCATCCCCGCTGTGTGAGCGAGCGGGTGCTCGCTCGATTCACACAGCATCCCCGTGTGCCGCCGAGCTCCGTTCCCTGCGACGTTACGACGCACGGGGACGGAGAACGGCGCCAAATTCAAAAATGTAAACAAACACTATACATACAGTACAATGTAATCTTATAGATTACAGTACTGTATGTAAAAAATACACACCCCCCATGTCCCTAGTGGTCTGCCCAGTGCCCTACATGTTCTTTTATATAATAAAAACTTTTCTTTCTCCCTGCAAACTGTAGATTGCCCATAGCAACCAAAAGTGTCCCTTTATGGCAAAAATTGTTTTAGAGCAGCTAAAAAACAGCGATAATAAATTATAATCACTTGCAGAATTTAGCGATAGCGATTTGTGGGGAAATTCGTCATAAAAAAAAAATAATGACAGCAAAAATTCTGCAACTGAGCAAATTTCAGTGATTTTGATGTGATTACATTATTGAATAATTTTTACTATAATTATATTATTATTTATTATAATTTTTTATAATTATTTATTATATTATAATTTTTAATAAAAAAAAATAAAAAATCATACCCGGGATGCCTATTAGACTCTTGTTTAGATAGATTTAAGTAAGTACTTACTAAGAATTGCAGGCCTATAATACATAACACCACATTTCCTTGCAAAACAATTGCAACGCTTTTGGTACAAAATTCCAGACAGAATCATAACGCCAGGGAGGTTAATAAAAAAATAAAATATATATTTTTTATTAAAATAAATAAAAAAAAGGGGGGTTGCCATACGGGGCCCTGGCGGCCTCCGGGACCCTGGGGACCTCTGGACTTATAAAAAAAATAAAAGAAAAAAAATTGGCCCTTTAATAAAAAATAAAAGAAAAATATGTTAAAACTTTTTTTTTTTTTTATAAAAAAATAAATAAAAAAAGGAGGGGTTTGCCATCTGGGGCCCTGGTGGCCTCCGGGCCCCTGGGGACCTCCGGACCCCTAAAAAAAAAAAAAAAAAAAAAGAATTTTTTTTTTTTTTTTTTTTTTAAAGCCAATGTGACATGATTGCCTCGGGGGGGCAATTGCCCCGTTGCCCCCCCCCCTGGATCCGCCGTTGTTTGGGGGTGCGCGGTATACGCATGAGCGCGTTATACCGCGATAAATACGGTATTTAAATAATAATAAAAGGAATAAAAACAACAATATTGTACCGAAAGTATTAGGGAAACAGAACCCATGTAATGGCTGCATTAGTTTATTTTTATTATAAGTGCAAAACCGTGCAAGAAATGTAAAGAATGAAACAACAATGTTAATTACCGGTAAATGCTAATTAAATATCCTCCTAAATATAGCCCAATCCCAATACAAAAAATATATCCAATTATGTAGCCATTCATTTTGGTAAGACTCCATTCACATCCGTGGCTAAATCGTTTTTGGCATTAAATAAGTCGGACTATTGAAGATATTTTTTGTATTGCAATTAAGAGGACGTTTAATTAGCATTTAATTAACATTGTTGTTTAATTTTTTACATTTCTTGCACGGTTTTGCACTTTTTTCATCCTTACTACAGCGCTGCACATTTTATATGATTATCGTTTATAGCAGGGGTCTCCAAACTTTTTAAACAAAGGGCCACTTTATTGTCTTTTAAACTTTAGGAGGGCCAGATTGTGGCCAGCAGGGGCAGAAAATGTGGCGGGCCCAACATCAGTGAGAATAAATATGACCTCAGGGTTGGTGGTCAATAGGAGTATTCCCCCTATTAGTAGTAGTCTGCCATCATTGGTACCCGTGGAAGATATAGTGTCCTATTGTTGGTGTCAGTGGGAGGAATAGTGCCTCATATCAGTGGAAGAAAGTGTGCCCCAAGGGCCGCATCAAGGCTAGCAAAGGGCCACATCTGGCCCTCGGGCGGCAGTTTGGAGACCCCTGGTTTATAGGACTGAGTATATTGCCTGTTTTTGCTAGCAGCTGTGCACATTTTTTACGTTTTGGTATAGAACTCACCTTTTTTATTTTTTTGTGTCCATGGGCTCCATGGGCTTATTTCACTAAACAATATCACATGTGATATTTTGGTCACATGACACATTTAATCAGAATAATTATTGTTTAGTGAATTGAGTCCCATACCTTCTTAACTACTTAAGACCCGGACCAAATTGCAGGTAAAGGATCTTGCCCCTTTTTGCGATTCGGCACTGCATCGTTTTAACTGACAATTGCGTGGTCGTGCGACTTGGCTCCCAAACAAAATTGGCGTCCTTTTTTCCCCACAAATAGAGCTTTCTTTTGGTGGTATTTGATCACCTCTGCGGTTTTTATTTTTTGCGCTATAAACAAAAATAGAGCGACAATTTTGAAAAAAATGCAATATTTTTTACTTTTTGCTATAATAAATATCCCCCCAAAATATATATAATTTTTTTTTCCTCAGTTTAGGCCGATACGTATTCTTCTACCTATTTTTGGTAAAAAAAATCGCAATAAGTGTTTATCGGTTGGTTTTCGCAAAATTTATAGCGTTTACAACATAAGGGATAGTTTTATTGCATTTTTTTAATTATTTTTTTTTTACTACTAATCGCGGCGACCAGCGATTTTTTTTGTGACTGCGACATTATGGCGGACACTTCGGACAATTTTGACACATTTTTGGGACAATTGTAATTTTCACAGCAACAAATAAATTTAAATTGCATTGTTTACTGTGAAAATGACAGTTGCAGTTTGGGAGTTAACCACAAGGGGGCGCTGTAGGATTTGTGTGTTCCCTGTGTGTGTTTATAACTGTAGGGGGGTGTGGCTGTAGGTGTGACGTCATCGATCACGTCCCCCTATAACAGGGATGACGCGATCGATGCTGCGGCCACAGTGAAGCACGGGGAAGCTGTGTTTACACGCGGCTCTCTCCGTTCTTCAGCTCCGGTGGAGTGCGGCGATCGGGTCCGCAAGTCCCGCGGTCCCGGTCGCGGAGCTTTGGACCGGGTCACGGGCGCGCGCCACGGGCGCGCGCCGGTGACCCACGGCTGGGTACTAGAACCAACGTATATATACGTTGATGTGCCCAGCCGTGCCATTCTGCTGACGTAAATGTACAGTAGGCGGTCCTTAAGAGGTTATTAAAACGCTTAGATATTTGTACTCAGATGGAGCAGTTTTTGTAGTAGAATTGAGCTGCTAAGATCTAGTCTAATGAGATGACTACCAGCAAAAATTAGTATATGTCCTGGTAGCAAAAGATGAAAAGATTTAGCCTTTAGCAATCGGCAGTGGTATAGCTCTTCTACTGGCACTGGAAGAAAATAAAAAAGATGTAAGATCAGGACATGTGGCTTTTTCTGACATGTTCCCTTCTTCCAGCACATCTTGTACCGGTAATTGAAAATATTTAGACCGTGAAGAGGCCAAGATCATTCTTCAGACAATTATTTATTTTTATTGAATCTAAATGACATCTAAAAATACCAGCTTTTTAGAAATGTCATTATTGGGTTTGAGTTAGTGATTCAAGGTAAATGTCATTCTAGTAGCATTGCCTGGCTCACTGCTTGCATCTTTGCAAGGTTCCTGGCCACTACAAATGAGCACTGGTTAGAGACACAGGCCCGGATTCTTAAAGCACTTACGCCAACGTAAATCCCTTAACGCCGACGTAGTGCAAATGTACGCCCGGCGTATGTGTACGCCAGAGTCACAAACCAACATACGTCCAAAAACAGGCCATCCTACCCCGATGTATCTTGCACACACCGGCGTAGTGTGGGCGCAAATATGTGCGGGACGCATGTTGCTTCTCCCATTGATTAGGCATTCAAATATGCAAAAGAGGTAAATATGGTGATTCACAAACGTACGTGCGCCCGGCGCAAGCTACGTGCGATGCGCGTAAGTGTACGTCCGGCGTAAAGTTATTCCCCATGAAGGAGGTGTAACTCAGCAACAGACGTGCACAGGTCAGCTGGAGAGCAGCTGCAGCAGCACAGTTACGAACGAGCTGAGCAACCACACTTGCAGGACAACACATCTGTATGCCAACATGCCAGGGGCAGCCATGGTCATAGCACTACTGCGTCCCCGGGCACGGAGGAGGGCACAGGAGAGGATATACAAAAGTTGCATGAACGTCTTTGGCATGGGGGAATCGGAGGTCTATCGCATCTTCAGATTTAGCCCTAATACCATCCTGGAATTAGCAACAGCCCTGCATGATGAAATTACCAGCCAGACGGGACGCTCACATACAGTGCAGCCACTGGTCAAGGTACTGGCAATACTCCATTTCCTCGCCAGTGGATCTTTCCAACGTACAAGTGGAGTCGTGTCTGTGATGTCACAATCCACCATGAGCAGATGTGTGCACCAGGTTGTCCCCACAATCCTCACATGCATGTCCCACCACAGCATCAAATCGACCCATGAGCATCTGCGGCAGAAGGCAATGCAGGATTTCTACAGAATTGCCAGATTCCCACGCACCGTCTGGGCCATTGATTGCACACATGTGGCACTACGACCCCCCGTGCAACAGAGCACATGTACCGCAATCGTATGCAGTGGCATTCCATCAACGTACAGGTGATAGCCGATGCCCAATGCCTCATATGGCACGTCTGTGCCAAACACCCAGGGGCCATCCACGACAGCTACATATACCATCAAAGCAACATCCCAACAGAATTCGAACAGAACATGTACAAGGACAGCTAGCTGTTTGGTGAGTGACATGGGAGTCAGGCATGACTGTCCGCCCCCATGATGCAGACATCACGAGGGGCACATGCACAGATAATATTCTCCTGTCTTTTCCCTTCCAGGTGACTCGGCATATGCACTTGGGCCCCATCTCCTGACTCCATACCAGAATCCCCAAACCAGAGGAGAGAGAAGATACAATGCTGCACACATACGCACCCATGCAGTGGCGGAGCGCACATTTGGCATCCTAAAGTCCCGTTTACGTTGCCTGAGTAAGTCCGGGTGGGCCCTGTTGTATTCCCCAAACTTTGTGTGTCAGATTAACGGTGCATGTTGCGTGCTGCACAACTACGCCATGAGAAAGGGCCTGGAGATTGACATATGTGATGACCTGACCCCCGAGCCACACAGTCCCCCCTGCCAGAGGCTACCCCGTCTGCTTAAGGAACAGCAGTCAGGAGTTGCCTTGTGGAACGCATCTTTGCACGTTAAACACACACATTCAGCATGGCACACGGACAATGCACGCATGCACACCACTGTGGTCCCTAGCTCACACACACAACATCCAACTCACATTAGTTTAGCCCAAGTCCACCGCACGGGACTTGGGAGCAGCAACGCCACGCCAAGGCCCCAATGGTGTTGCTGTCCATTCATACCGCATTCACACGGTCGTGGGGATAACCTGTGGGGGGTGGGGCATCACGAGGAGGTTCATCCCCTGGGCTGTCACTCCTGGAGCTGATGGCAGATGTTGCCTGCATCCCCTCCAAGGCAACAGCAATGTGTGTGAGCACGCTATTGCTCTCTGCCTGCATCCGCAGCTGCCTGGCGTTGGTCTGTCGCTGTAGGCGCCTGTTCTGCTGACCCTCCGTCTGGATGGCGGCAGTGTTGACCTGCACAATCTCCCCCAGGCTCTTCATCTATGCCAGGATCCCTGTTGCTGTGGCCTGCAGCTCCACAATTGCCGCGGTGTGCGGGTCCAGGGTGGCCTGAACATCCCCAGATCCCTGGTCCACAGATAAAGAGGGACCCCCTGCTACCATCTGGTGAAGCATGGCATCGAGGGACTGGCTTTGGTCGCAGAGGCATGTGACCATGGCTGTGCAGTTGGCATTTACCTCCTGCATGCAGTCCGAAATCGCCAGGGAATGGGCAGCCTGTTGCGTGAGGCACTGCTGCATAGCAGCTGCGGTGCCCTGCACAGCCACTGTGCATTCAGCCTGGGTCTTGGCCGAGGACCCAACAAAAGAGGCAAGGTTGTCAGCCACACGATGCAGGTCGCAGGCAATATCTGCCATGTGGCGCGTCTGGTGGGCCTGTTCCCTCTCAAGCCCTTCTTTGAGGGATCCGGCTACACCCCTAGTCTTGCACAGAGCCTTCCTAGGAGATGTAGCTGGTTGTGTCCGTCTGGACGGGGTAGCCCTTGATGGGGTTCCCCATGACAGGGTAGCCCTTGACGAGGTTCCCCTGGACAGGGAAGCCCTTGACGGGGTTCCCCTGGACGGGGTAGCCCTTGAGGTGGTCAGGGGGGCCACCATCTTAGAGGGACCGGGAAAGATGGAATCCTATTCAAGATAAACACACTCCTCCTGATGAATGTCCACCTGCTCCTCCTCAACGACCTCCAGACCAGATGTTAAGGGGCTTGCCAGGGGGTCAGACACAGGAAGAGGATGTTCCCTGGATGGCGTGGGTTGTCCAGCAGCAGAGGATGGCCCAGGTCCCTCCAGCACATCTGTGGATGACACAAAGCATTCACATGTTGGTGGACCCATACACTTGTCACATGTTCCCTTTGCACCCCCTCACATGCTCCACACTGGATGGGGGATAAAACACACTTACCTCTCGTCAAGTCCTGTTCACTGGAGTCAAAGCCCTCCAGGCCCTCCACCTGCTCCTGAGCCAGGCAGCTGGATAGTACTGGCTGGTCCGCCTCCCCTGCCCCTGAGGTGCCTCTTCACCTTCATTTATCTTCTTGGCGATGTCCTTACAGGTCCTGGTCTCATGCCCAATGGCATTGATCTCCAGGGTGATCTTTTGGAGGATCTCCTGCTTCCTGGCCTTGCTGGTATTCCTGCTCTGTGCGCCATGGAGGAAGGAATCCTATTCGGACATTTAACGGAATGACCTGTGACGCCCAGAGACTTTTGAGGGATGGGGGATACTCCTGTGCCAGTGTCACTAAGGACTCTTGGGTCTAAGGTCATCCTGTGCCCCTTTTGGGCATAGGGTGACTGATAAATAATAATTCATGTTTTGCAGGAGATCTGGACATATTACAAGCTGTAAAGGTCAATGTTTCATTCAAGGTGGGGACACATGCTTTTGAGGTGTTAATTGCAACTGCTCCTAGACATTCCATTGTGAGATGCTAATAACACTGTTAAAAGCCTATTGATGATCAGGTGTTAATGGCTTATTGTCGGAGACAGAACGCCTGACATAGGAATGTGTATTCTGCAGGTGAATCACTTATTGGCAGAGTCGGGACATCTGGGGGATAATTAACGCACCTGAATGTCATTATCTAAAAGAATGTGATTGAAGGCCCACTGTGTGATGAGGGGGGTGGAGAGTTTCTTTGTTCCTTTGATAACTGTAACATGTTTGTACCGTATATAAGAGAGCTAACCAATAAAGCATTTGTTCATTCATACGTTTTGAAACTAGAAAACAGAGCTGAGTCTCGTTATTCTGGGAAATGGAATGGATCGTGTCTACATGGATTGTCGGACTGTCAGTTAAGCTGTCTTGGTCTGATGGAAGATCGTAAATGGTGGTGACCGTTACAGAGATGGCAGAGGTCAGAATCGCCCTCTCCTCAGCAGAAAAAATGCTCTTCCTCCTCTCCCTGTCAGTCTCAGTATCGGACATCTTGGCACAGATCACAAAAGTACATCTGACCAGCTGGTGTACTTTTGCGCTGGACGGGCGTATGGCTGGGCGTATTTATGCTCTCGGCGTAGGCGGTGGGCCGGCGTATCTTAGGGGTTATGCCGGGCGTAGTTGTGAGCATGTGCAGAGGGGTGCGGGACATGCGCCCTCGTCATGGCTCATGCATTGTTTGCGATACGCCGGACTAAACCACTGCGCCACGCTGGGACCATCATTTGCATGGGGTCACTCCCACTTCCACCTACTTCCCCTAACGCCGGCCTGCGCCTTTGAAATCTATGCTACGCCGGCGCAGAGTTGGGAGCAATAGCTTGCTGAATTCAGTGCTTGTCTCTCTGCGCTGCGTCGGCGTGGCATATGTCGTTTGCGTTACGGCGGCGTAATGTGCGCCCAACTCTCTGTGAATCTGGGCCACAGTGAGTAACACTACCTGTGATTATAGTTGCCATTACAAATCCCCACTACAGTTCTCAGATCAGCAGATGAGCTTGATCAAGTGCAAAAGAGGAAAAGAGGGGGAGGAACAAAGAAAAAGGGAGAGAAAGAACAAGAAATTAGGATAGAGAAAGCTAAGAGAGAAAGAAAGGAGAACAGAGAGAAAGAGTGGTATCCTAAAATGTACCATAAGTGGTTTTAATACTGTACGAGTGGAAGGGACTGAGGGAGAGCTAAATATTTGTGGGTTAGGGACACAAATTGCTTGTCTTGCCTTGGGTGCTAACCTCCCACACTACGAAAATAATTTCACTGTTAGGGGTCCCCACAACTTGGGAAATGTTATCAAAGGGTCATGGCACTAGAAGGTTGAGAACCACTGCTCTTGTATGTGTGCTAGAATTAGATCAGGCAAACCATAATCTGACTCAAACTGTAAATCACACTGTAAATTTGTGAGTCTTAATTGGGTCAGGGTTAATTCAAGTTCAGGGCTGGATGACTCATCCTGTCAGCTCTCTGGTGCCTCCCCCTGGTCTGGAAGGTTGGAGAATCTTCTAGTATTAGAGGGTGGGGGTTAAGAGGAGCTGCCCTGAATATATAAGGTTCCTCGCCAATCCCCAGAGATGGGCTGGCAGGGAAGAGAGAATACCTTATAAATAAATAGATGCAGTATTGAGGAGGCTGTCAGTGGCCCTAAGGGGTACCCCTCAGTCTGGGAGGGTGTCATGCCTTGGACCGGGCCTCAGGTGCTGGAAGGATCCTGCCAAAAACCCACGGGAGAAGGTCTTTTATGGAGGCATGGGAGCAAGAGAGGACAGAGTGAGTAATTCACGGGATTAAAAAAAGAGGGAGGATTGCTGGATGTAGCCAGTCTCTATTAAAGTCAGCAGTGTGCTTAAAGCGGAGCTCCACCCTGATATATATATTTTTTTTAAAAATCTGAAAAAAATAAATAAAAATGAAATGAAAAAAAAAAAAATACTCACCCTAAATAGGCTGTTGCTATGCGGAAGTCCCGAATCTGCCCTCACGATCCGCGGTGCTGTTTTCTTCCTCCTCCTTTTCCGGGTGTCTTCTTGTGAATGGGCCGCACTGCATTCTGGGAACTGTGTGTATCCCAGAAAGCAGCCGGACCATTCACAAAGCGCCGCGTCGCTCGCACATGCGCAGTAGGAAACGGGCAGTGAAGCCGCACGGCTTCACTGCCTGTTTCCCTGACTGTGGATGGCGGTGCCGGGATCGAGGATTGGCATCGGCGGGGGCCGTCAGCGCGGGCGCCTAGGACAGGTAAGTGTCCTTATTCAAAGTCAGCAGCTACACTGTTAGTAGCTGCCGACTTTGAAAAAAAAAATGCGGGTGGGTGGAGCTCCGCTTTAAGTCTTCTATCCTCTCCCTGGGAGATCTCCTGAGAGTCAGCTGGGTGGTTTGAGGAAGAGTCAGTTGGGTGGACTGGTGTAAAGAGGCAGCTGCAGCCAGGTGGGCTAGCACTGCCTGAAGAAGTAGTGATGGGATCAATGACCACAGAGGAAGCAGGAGGCAAGGTTACATGCTGTATCCTTTCATATGTGCTACACTTAAGGGACTTGAGTTTGTTACTGTTACTGATCTGATAAGGAGTCTATCAGATCCTTCAAGTGTGAATCAGCAGAAGCTGGAAAACACATAAGTCAAGTGTATGCAGGAGGAAATTGAAGAAGAGTTTGTATATAACTGTATATATGAAGGTGTCCCTGAAGTTTGCTGAAGTCAACTGGGCATCCCATAACCTTCCATCTCTATCCAAGTTATTAACCCTTAATAAACATCAAAAACTAAGCTACGGGCTATCTTCTGACTGTGTGCCTGTGAGGATTCGGAGTGCCTGGCAGTGCAGGATTGGGGATCCAAGTTCATTTGCAGCTCCTATGTGGGGTGTGCTACACTTACTACCTTATATACAGCATGTTTCCATTCACATAGCATAATGTAAAAATAAAATATTACAGCTTATCTTTTAACATCTTCTATTCTGGACCCTCCAGCAAGAAAAAATGCTACATAGTTCACTTTGTTTATGACGGGTCTGGACAGCTCTGTTTGTATTAATAGACAAGAAGGACATGCGCCAAACTAAGTGTAGTAAATTAGGGATTTAATAAGGTAAAAATGATAGTAAACAGTAGATTGGCTACTCACAAAACAATTGAGAGCAAGGGCACATCAGGGGTTAACAGCTGGTCGAGGGTCACAACGATCGTTTACATCTGCAGGCAGGCTGACTTGGCCAAGTCATGGGAGTTATAGAGACCCATCCTGGGGAAGCCTGGAAGAAGCGACAGGGGATCCAGAAGCTGTGTTTCCTGGATAGGACGCGCTATGCGTTCCAGCATGAAGCGCAGTCTATCGCCGTACGACCGGAAGTGACGTCGAACCTCGGGCCAGCCAATGGGATGACGCGTTTCTCAGCATCCGCTGGTTCATCATCCATCTTTTGTATGGTAATTTATTTGGATTATCATCATATGGTCATTTATTATTTTATTTATTTATTATTTATATATATTTTTTTCCTTTTTGGTATTGACATGGACCTTATGATCTACTAATTGTTAATTATACTATTAATTCTTTTGATTGCATTTTTTAAGTCGTGCGCCATCTACCTATATTTTTTCTGTTTGTATTAATACTGCCTGTACTGTGCAGGCATATCTTCATTATCAGGTATAACTAAATTTGAACACCACCTGTCCCAACAAAGGTTAAAGGTTTAGGGGCTGGGCATTGCATGTTAATGAGGACAGACTTGGGATATACTCACTCTAACATTGTTCAAAAAAACCTTGCAGTCAGCCATGAGAAACATCAACAAGGTAATAAATATAAAAAAATATAAAAAAAAAATGTAGGTATGCTATGTGAATGGGAACATACTGCATAACAAATACATAGCGTGTTTTTTTGCAAAAGTGCAAATTTCCTTTAAAGTGATATTAAAGATTCAGGTTTTTTTTTTTGGAATAACAAACATGTCATACTTACCTCCACTGTGCAGTTTGTTTTGCACAGAGTGGCCCTGATCCTCCTGTTCTGGGGTCCCACAACGGCTCTTGCGGCTCCTCCCCACATTAGATAACACCCTCTGGGAAGCTCTCTCCTAAGGGGGTTACCTTGCAGTCGCTCTCCTGTGTCATACACTGGGTGTCCATAAATGCAGAGTGTATGACTCGGTCCCACCCCCCGATGCCCGCGTCATTGGATTTGATTGACAGCAGCGGGAGCCAATGGCTGCGTTGCTATCAATCTATCCAATGAAGATCCGAGAACCCGTGGAGAGAGCGACACGGGATCGCCCCCATGGAAATTCGGGACTCAGGTAAGTAAAAACGCGGGGCTGGGGGGCCAGACACTGCAAGGTGTTTTTATACCTTAATGCATAGGATGCAGAAAAGTTCTGAACTTCCTGATCTGCATACTTCCTGCAGATTTAAAACTTTGAAAAAACAGCCAAGCAACTAGCATTTTCAGAAGTACAGTAGGTCAGTAATGTAAACCCTTTTTATTCTCTCATAGAAGGTTCCCTTAAAGGGACACTAAAGTCAGGGCTTTTAAAAAAAAAAAAATAACAAACATGTTATACTTACCTCCACTGTGCAGTTTGTTTTGCACAGAGTGGCCCGGAAACCTGTCTTCTGGGGTCCCTGGGCGGCTGTCTGGGCTCCTCCTCGCAAAAGCATTCCATCTTCATGCGAGGGCGCTCGCACGGTGGAAAGCTTTTGCGAGCGCGCTCCCGTGATACAGCGGCGGCCATAGCCGCCGACTGTATGACTCGGCTCCGCCCCCCGGCTCGCCGCGTCATCCGCTCTGATTGACAGCAGCGCTAGCCAATGGCTGCGCTGCTATCAATCCGCCCAGCCTAGCCAATCAATGGCCAGGCAGGGAACCGAAGAGGATGACGTGGACGCGCCCGGGATATTCGAACAGTCAGGTAAGTACAACGGGGGCTCGGGGGGGGGGCGGTGATGTGAGATGTTTTTTTACCTTAATGCATAGGATGCATTAAGGTAAAAAAACTTGTACCTTTACAACCCCTTTAAGAATAAGTGTACAATAGTTTCAGGCTAAGAAAAGAGCCAAACAGAGAATGCTTTCATGGAAAAATAATGTACAGATGAGATGTGGTATGTGTTCACATTACTCTCAGTGACCTTTAGAGAGGAATAAAAGCAGCTTTGTAAATGGATTTTGAAGACCCTCCAAGGTAAAACTTTAGCATCTATAAAAGCCTTTAGCTCCTGATCCATGTTTGCGATTGCACTCACCTTACGGAATATGTAACCAAACCCTTCACAAGTGTTCATTGACCAAGCTCAGGAGACTGTAATCAGGATGGTAGAGGAATGATCTGGAGTGTTTTGTACCAACTAGAGTGGGTCATGTTGGTGGATCTAATTTTATGGCAAAACCAGCATAAGTACAACTTGTTTAGTAATATGATTCAATTCAATATTTCACTACATTTCATAGCCTTCAAAACACGTCACAAATGCACCATAGCTGAAAAACACAAACACTACCATAATATGGATCAAATGGGCATTTCTGTTTTGAGAGGATGCTGCTGGGCTACATTTTAACTAGCTTCCTATATATTCCCGTGACTCCAGTAGTGAGATCCTTTTACTGCATCCAATCAACATAAGGGTTGCTCAATTACCATCTAGACGTTTTCGTCCGAATGCATTTTTTACGTTTTCGTTGCGACAACAGTTCGATATAGATAGGAGATTCAACATGATGCTGACAATAGCAATCTGTGTCTATCGAACATGTGGTCGAATGTGCCTAATCTTAACTCAATTAGTCCAAGATTATTTTACATAGAGAGGAAAGATTCGACATAGAGAGAAAAGATTCGACATTATAGAAACAGTGTTGGGGTACACCATTCGACATGAACGACGAAGATTCGACGAAGCAGCGAAAAACATTCAAACGTCTAATCTGTCATTGAAGGCTTATGGTGTCTGTCGAAAGTTATAAGAAGATTCGACAAGCAGCTAAACTGTACAATGCCGCAATCGTACATTTCCGGTCAAATGCTCGGCCCATAGGCTATAGAAGTATTTGAATGTTGGTTGACTAGTAAAAATAATTTAGTATAATTATTACTAGTCATACAACATTAGAATTCTTCTATAGCTTGTAGGTGGACCATTCGACCGGAAATGTACGATACGACATACAGTTTAGCTGCTCCGTTGAATCTTCTTAGAACATTCGACAGACACTATAAGCCTTCAATGACATATTCGACCTTAATTCGGATTTTCGGACAATGCATTTTTTAACAAAACAAAATAAATAAAAACAAATTTCAGGAGTAACTAAATACATTTATTTTTCGGACGAAAACAAAATTTCAAAACAAAATATTTCAGTGTGCACATGTCTATTGCCACCAGGGACATTCAGGATAATTCATGAAGAGTGTCGAGTTAAGAATTCCGACCTGCCTCCACACAACAAATGTTGGTACAAGCAAGAACATGCACCATATGTGGCGGTGAATTAGGGTCAGAATTTCCAAATGCGCAGTGTCCACCACGCTTCCTCCTGCCATTGCAGCTGTCATGCCAACAACCCAGCAGTGGGAGTTTTGCATCTGGGTGCTACACTAGTAGTCACAGAGACTAGTTCCCCATCAGGTCTGCTCTGCTTGTGATTGCAAAACCAAACCAAAGAAATTCCCAGCTCAACTCATCGAGCCTGAAAACAACCAAATTATCCTGTCCAACATCGTGTGTTTTGCAAATACATACGTAAACTACAGAGCCCCATCACGGAACCCCAGTATTTTCTGTAGTCCTAATTCTAAATTTGGAGAGCCTCCGCAGTGGAAGCAATGGATAGGCAAATGGCATATGAGTCTAGAGGGGGCCCACCCCTCCTTAAAGGCACAGGAGCACACTGGACACCCAGCATAGAGCCCTATGGCAGCAAAGGTGTCCAGTGTGTCCCCCTCACCAATATTTCAACAGTACAAACAAATGGGCATTGTTCTCACCTATAACTGGTCTTTGCAGCAAGGATCACAGGAATGTGCCATTTTCCTTAGAAAGTCATTTTGCTCCAGTGGGGGGTGGGTTGGCCATTCTTTACACACAAGTTCTATATTACTACAGCCAAAACTTGTAAGATCTCAGTCCCACATCAGATCTGCCATCAGGCATGTGTCTGAACCTGGTCTGCCACACCACAAAAAGCGATCGGGACTCCGTGGCAAAACAGCATCTTTAGTATAAGAATTCTAGTTCTATTTTGTAATATCTTCTGTATCTGTCATTATTTTAATAATGTTATACTTTTAAGTATTTGTGTGATCTCTCTTTGCACATATCGAATGCAACCCCAAAAACATGACCATGACAAAAAATTATGGTGCCAGAAGTGGGATGTGTTGGACTTGTGCGAACTAGAGATACAAATAATAATATACAATTGTGCTAGACTGTTTGTGCTGGGTTTAATGTTGTGTTTTTGTATTGTAATCCACAGCACATTCAGAAAGAGTAGACGATTTATCAGATACTTAGCTGGCTTAATTGAGATGCATATAGTAGGTGATCAAGTGTGAGCCCATTCCTGCGTGAACCCCATTTTGCTTGCAAAATTCTTGTGGTTTAAAAAAAAAAGTGGGCAAGAGTCTGATGTACAAGAGAATGATTGTATTGTCAGGAAGCTTCAATTTGTGATAGTTAAAAAAATCATTGGATTGCAGGCAGTTTCAGACCAATGAGCTTTTTAGAGGTTTGGAAATGATAAGCCGATGCTCATTATGTGATTACTGCAATAACATAAGATATGTGTGTCATGTCTGAATCTAAACATTGAGTTCTTTGTGCTTTGTTTGTAGCTAGTTAAGGTTGAGGAAACGTTACTTGTATGAAGACATGATAAATGTGTGTTGTTTTGTCTGTAGTAAATGTGACAATGTTACCTACATTAGGATAGAAAGTAAGGCTTCATTTAGACGAAGCGGACTCCATCCCTCCGTTGATCTCCACTGAGCTGGCGGATGACAGGTCCCTCTCTGCTCACTGAGCGGGGAGGGGCTTGTGGAGCGCCGCTGCCTCCTATGGAGAGATCTGATGAAAACGGACAGCATGTCTGTTTGCATTAGATCTCACCCGATCTGATCCACCATGGACGGATGCTGACGTATCGCCATATGTCTGATTTTAGCGGATCGGGTCAGATGTCAGCGGACATCCGACGCTCCATAGGCTTGCATAGAGCGGCCGTTCCGGTCCGCCGACAAAACTGACAGGGGGACCTGAACAGTCTGACCGTGTGAAAGGGGCCTAATGCCCAGCTGATTTGTATAAAATATTTTGCTGCTTATGTTTGAGGATCTAAGTAAGTTCAACATTAGAAGGATTGTACTGTAGGTACTGAAAATGAAACAGATCAGGCAGAGTCTGACGATATTTCCCCTCACAAGCCAGCTTAAAAAATTGTGTAAAGCACATATTTTTGGCCATGTGAAGAAATTTGTATAACGTGTATGTTTAAATGTGGGTGATATAAGCGAGTTCATAAGAAAATTGAGATTCTCATTTTAGCCAGAATTGTGCAGCTCTACTGTATATAGGCATCGGCTGTGTTGCCATCTCCATTCAGAGACACTTCTTCTAATGCTATACATGAAGCGCTTTGCCTCTAGTGCTCAACCAGGAGATAATCACATCACTTCCTGAATGCAGAGGAAAGGCTATTAACTAACAGCAGAGATTTGTGGGACGTGTAGTCTGGTCATCTGAAGTTACCATAGACTTTATACTGTTTAACCTCCCTGGCGGTATGATTATTTCAGATTTTAGGTGCTGAAAGCGGTACCATTATTTTGCAAGGAAATTTGGCGTTTTACATTATAAGCCTGTAATTCTTAGGAATAACTCATTTAAATCTGTCCGAACAAGAGTCTAGTAGACATCTCGGGTATGAAAAAGTTTAAAAAACAAAATCATAAGTTATAATATAATAAATAATTATAAATAATTATAACAAATAATAATATAATTATAATAAAAATTATTCAATAATGTAATCAACTCAAAATCACTGAAATTTGCTCAGTTGCAGAATTGTCGCTGTCATTACTTTTATTTTTTTATGATGAATTTCCCCACACATCGCTATTGCTCAATTCTGCAAGTGAATATAATTTATTATCGCTGTTTTCTAGCTGGTCTAAAACCTTAGACTTAAAGGGACACTTTTTGGTTGCTATGGACAATCTACAGTTTGCAGGCAGAAAGAACAGGTTTTATTATATAAAAGTGCATGCAGGACACTGGGCAGAAAAACTAGGGAACAAAGGGGTTTGTATTTTTTACATACAGTGCTGTAATCTGTAACATTACAGTATACTGTATGTATTGTGTTTATTTACTTTTTTGAATTTGGCGCCGTTCTCTGCCCCCGTGCGCCATAACGTCGCAGGGAACGGAGCTCGGCGGCACACAGGGACACTGTGAATCGAGCGAGGAGACACCGCTCAATCACGCAGCGCGGTGGCATTGCAGGATCCAGGGACAAGGTAAGTAAATCATGCCTGTGGCTGCTGCGAGGCGATCCCGAGTCTGGCTCGGGGTTACCGCTTTTGGTAATGAAATACCACCCCGAGCCAGACTCGGGAATACCGCCAGGGGGGTTAAACGACAAATTCCAGAGTGTTGAAAGACTAAAAGAAGTCTGGGCAAGCAGGTAAATTAGACTGTTCTTGAATGGCTGGCTCTCTTGAGACACAGAGTTTAGAGCTGTAAGACCTGGAGGTTATCAAACCCGGGTGCTGTTGGCGGGCACCGCGGTATAGGCAGTGTAATCAGCACAGGGCCAATCAGCACTGTCCAGACAGAGGGTCAGGAGTCATGTAACCGCATAGGACAATCAGGGAGGGTGCTCGGCCGGACACTGATAGAAATCTCAAGACTTCTATATACTGCTGATGAGAAAAGGTATTTAGCAGTTTATATTTGCTAAAGTAATTACATTTCCATGTTCTGTGTACTGTGAGAGACCAGATATAGTAAATGCATGATCCTGGGTTTAGTAACACTTTAAGCCAATCATATCATTTATTAAGAAAAATTTTATTTTTCATGTTTACTTATAGTCATTTGTTTTGGTTAAAATTATAGTCCTAATTAGAGATAATCATGTTTTTGCAATGAATGAAGTTTTTAAAAGTAAGTTCATTAAAATAAGGTGCTCTAAATATTGATATATACTTTGTTATATCTCACACTATATCTCACTTGAGATTTTATAACATTTTCTTGGTAAATCGTTATGAAATTAAAGGTTTGCAGGATCGGTTTTCCTCAATCCTTCCCGATTGCTTGGGGATTGAACTGGCATGTAGGAGTATGTTGACACATACGCATGGATTTTCTCACATACTGGGGTCAGTGTAGACAAGTGCCAGTTAGCCTACCAGAATGTAAGATAGGAGGCATCCAGAAGGTGGCTGGAGAGGTGATAAATGTCCGGGAGGCCTGAGCAGAATGTTCTTTCCCTCCAGGGAGGATTTTGGTTCTCCTGGGGCTGCTGACCCTGAAGACAGCTTTACTGAGATAAGAAATAACAGTCTAGGCCTCAGCAGCTGCTGGGCTGAGGGCCTGGAAAAAATTGCCACTGGATGTTTGTTGGTGGGCACTGTACTAAAGTTCTGGATTAGAGAAAGGTCTTGTAATCTCCTTATTGAGGATCTTGCTGAAAATTCTTGGTGGAAGAGAGACCCTGGAACAGTGTAAGTAAAGACCTTGCTGTGGATTACTAGTTTTGCAAGTGCCATAAAGAAACTAAGTGCCAGGAGTGGCTACATGAACCGCTGCTGTAGGGTTCTAGATATACTGGCCATTCCAGAAAAAGCTGCTATTAGAAGATTAGTGCGAAGTTTGTCGCTCCATTATTGCTATTGATCATTTTAGAGTATCCTGCGACTCTTAACCCCTCTCCTGTTAAAGTTCTTTGGCAATAAATACTAAAAAGACATCCCCTAGACCAGGAGTAGGCAACCAGTAGCCCTTCAGCTGTTGTGGAACTACATTTCCCATGAGGCATTGCAAGGCTGGCAGTTACAATTACTCCCAGAGGCATGATGGGACTTGTAGTTCTGCAACAGCTGGAGGGCTACTGGTTGCCTACTCCTGGTCTAGGGGATGTCTTTTTAGTATTTATTGCCAAAGAACTTTAACAGGAGAGGGGTTAAGAGTCGCAGGATACTCTAAAATGATGACGGAGCCTAAATTCTCATTATGCAAAGTACTGAGCTTGTGTGACTTGTATCTTTTTTCCAGCAGCCCCACTGGGGGTAAGTTCTGCACATCTTACCTCCCCTCTCACCCTAACTATTCCTCCCTCTTTTCACCACTCTCCCCACCCCCAATTTGCTCTGTATCCTCCGCTCATTTCTCTTCTGCTGAGCCTGAAATGTCTTTTATTCATATTAAGACCTAATATTACACATTTAACGGCACATGCGCATGCTATAGAATTGTCCAGATGCTTGCCCTTTTGATACCTCTATATTATTATTATTATTATGTTATGGAAACTAAACTCTAAAAAATGTATTTAAATATTAGTTTAAAAAATGTATATACAATTACAAACAAGTACAAACTGTACTGTACAAGTACGAATAAGTACAAACTGCTGACAGACCTTGAGTGATGAAAGGATACAATTGTGCTGTAGAGGAACTTCTAATAAAAATCCATTCCTCTTTTGTAGTCATTAGTGTTATTTAAGGCTTTGTAGCTTCCTCGTGACTGGGAATCTTTCCAATACACTACAGGACAAAGAGAGCAAGCCAGCATTGTGTGAAATGTTCATTAGAATTGTATTAAAGTAGTAGTAAACTCTGTACTATTACTTTTACCTACAGGTAAGCCTATAATCAGGCTTACCTGTAGGCATAAAGAATATCTCCTAAACCTGTACGGTTTAGAGTCCAGCTTCTGTGTGACCGTGTATATGCGAGGCAGGCTTGAGAGGAATTCCGTCTGGAAAAACATTTATTTTTTTTCGACTGGAAAACCGCTCTTGTGTACGGGGCATACCTCTTCCCTGGGCCAGTTGATAACCTCTTATGGCTTCCAATACCAAGTCCATGCTGAGAATACCCAGATCTCTCTCAATTTCTAAACTCACCGCCTCAATCTCCTCCTGGCATATGACAAACTTACTGAGCAACATACCAGGATGGATGTCACACCTCTTCCTCAATCTCAATCTTTCTAAAACTGAGCTTGTATTATTTCCTCCTCCCCGATCCTCCCCTCATTACTTTACCATTGAGATCAACGGCATAACCATTGTCCCTCCACATGCCGGGGTTCTAGGTGTAATCCTAGACTCTGACCTCTCCTTCAGCCCCCACATCCAATCTCTGGTTAAATCTTGATGCCTTAACCTCGACAATATTGACAGAATTTGCCCCTTTCAAACTAATGACACCACAAGACAACTTATTCACTCCTTGGTTATTTCCTGTCTCGACTACTGCAACTCCCTCATTACTGGCCTACCTGTACACAGGCTATCCCCCTTCAGTTTATTATGAATGCTGCTGCCAGACTAATACACAATGCTGACTGATCCGTGACTGCTGCCCCTCTCTGCTAATCTCTTCACTGGCTTCCCCTACCCCATTTTATAAAATTCAAAATACTAACCACAACATTCAAGGTCATCCACAACATTATCCTCAACTTCATCTGCAGATATCATCCAAATCGTTCTTTCCACTCCTCCCAGGACCTCCTTGTCTTCTAGCTCCCTTGTTACCTCCTCCCATGCTCACCTCCAGGACTTATTCAGAGCATCTCCCATCCTCTGGAACTCCCTGCCCCAGTATGTCTGGTCAGCTCCTACCCTGTCCACTTTTGGACGGTCCTGGAAAACTGACTTATTCAGCAAAGCCTACCCCACCTCAACCTAAAAACTCTACATGAGTCACCTCTATCAGATCATCCCCTGCAGCTATTAGCTCTGGTACCACCTCCCCCTCCCTTTATATTGTAAGCTCCATGAGCAGGACCCTCCTATTCCTCCTGTATTGAACTGTATTGTAATTGTACTGCCCCCTTTATATTGTATAGCGCTGTGTAAACTGTAGGCGCTATATAAATATATTATATATAAAAATAATAATAACACTTTTGGTAGTTAGGTAGTACACTTTTATAGAGGTCTATATCTCAGACGAAAAAGAACGCATTTGAATAGTAATAGGGGAAGAGGGATTTTTTTTCCAATATAAGGATGGTTCCTCCAAATCAGGGACAGTTGGGAGCTATGTCTTCCTGTCTGGTGAAGTTTGTGTCAGCAGAATAGGAAATAAGGGGAAATCCTGGATAGCAGTAAACCTTGGCAGGCATCTTCCCAATTGTATCAAAAAATAAGAAAGAACATTGGCCCAGATTCAGAGAGAATTAGATTCTCGTAGAGTATCAGAAATACACTACGCCGCCGTTTTTTACCTGGCTCTACGTGGAATCCAGGTAGATTTTGTCCAGTAAACGACGGCGGCGTAGTGTATTTCTCCCATCGCAATCCATCTACGCGAGTAGGGGGCGTGAAGCATTTAAAATAGGCGCGTTCCCGCGGCGGTCGAACTGCGCATGCTCCGTTCGCAAATTTCCCGCCGTGCATTGCGCGAAATCACGTTGTTACGTCATTCGTTGTTTGAGTAGCGTCGTTTACAGACATTTCTATTCCCGAACGACTTACGTAAAAAAAAAAAAAAAAATTAAATTCGACGCGGGAACGACGGCCATACTTAACATGGGCTACGCACCGTTAGACCAGCAAAAAGCTGGTCTAACAGTACGTAAAAAAAAATAGACGTAAGCGATTGCGAAGACCGCTCGTATCTTCGTGGATCGCCGTAAAAACTCATTTGCATATCCCGACGCATCAAAACGACGCAAACTCCTCCCAGCGGCCACAAAAATATCGCAGCGTAGATCCGAAGTCTTACGAAGACGTAAGCCTCTCGGATCGAAGCCCGAAGCCGCCGTATCATGGTTTGAGGATTCAAACTAGTGATACGGCGCGCGAAATTTGAAATTACTCCTGTCTAACACCAGTTAGACAGGCGTAATTGCTCTATGAATCTGGGCCATTTTGTCTGCACATACTCTTATCCAATTAGGGTCATTCTGTTACCAGCGTTGAGTTAAAAAATAGGTGTAATGTATCTCGGGCTCTGTTACAACAATAAGTCAAAAAAGCTCCAATTTAGCCACTAATCGCTTTGTGGGAAGTGAAGAACCTGTTGATAGAACACCTACTCCATCTTCAAGTGTGAAGACAAGTCTGAACAGAACTGACACAATCCTGCTTTCACTTCAGTGGCTAAGACTACAGGAACACCTCTGCTTTCCTAGAACCACTTGACCTGACAGACTTGACCCACGAAAATACCAGATGCACATGATGAGATGGTTGGTAAAGTGGCAATTTCACCTGACCTTGGGAAATTGTATCAAGCAGCAGCTTTGTTTTCTACAACATCATCGATTTTTCTTTTCTTTTTTTTTTTCTTTTTTTGAAATGTAATTTAATCAAAATAAGAGCAGTCAGCAAGCTTTGCATTTATTCTTTATGGGGTTAGGGGTAATTAATTCAGTTATTCTGTTTAGCTGCTGCATCAACTTAGGCCCAACAGTCCTATACACCACTGCTCGCCAAAGTGCTGACAGTGTCATAAAAAAATAAAAAAATAAATTGCATTAAAGAATTTTTAAGATGCAGTCAATTATTTCTCTTCAATTATCCCCGTTACTTTTGTGCGCTTTGCTGGTAATACGTTTGGGTGAAGGAAAAGCCTAATTGTTTTGGATTAGTTCAAAAGTAATAATATTGCCAAACATAGAGTATAATTCTAAAGGCTTTTTATGGTTTCTTATCATAGGTTTGATATTTATATCAAACAAAACATGGACATGCTGGGCTTAGAAGGTAGACATGTATTGTGTGCTCATTTTTCCTGTTGTGGAGAGAATGAATTGTTCTTTATAGGAATTCATTTTTAAACATAATTATTTGGATTCCAGGTGAGTCCATTAAAGCAGCAGGACCAAGTAGTTAAAATACATAAACTGTATGAAATACATAGCACGGTGTCACTTAACCAAATTTGAATGTCAGCTTTAAAAATAACATACAGTATACAGTAGTTCCTGTAAATCTTTTACCTAGCTCTAAACATGTGAATATTCAATGCCTACTGCTAGTAATGTAGCTGTCATGAAAGGTTTCACCCGTTGGTGGCGCTGTCAGTCCTGTGGATCGCAGTACTGGTGTCCACCAGCGGGTGTCTCCTAACAGTCGGTTGTTATCATGAAAGGTTTCACCTGTGGGTGGTGGCACTGTTAGATTTTTTGGCCGCAGTACCAATGTCCACCAGAGGGTGTCTCCTGGCAGTATGGAGCAGACATCACCTCCTGCAATCAGGCGTCACCTGAGTCTGATTGCAGGTGTGTGTATAAATACCCGGCGAGCATTCACATACTCGCCTTGGTATCTTCCTTGCGCCCTGACCTGAACCTGTTATCTCGGAACCTGACCTTGTCTTTGTGCCTGATACCTGAACCCTGTGCCCTGTACCTGAACCTGTCCCTCCCGTGACCCTGTTGCCTTTACCTTTACCCTGCAGCCTGATCCATCCATCCTCTCCCTATCCTGTTTGTTCCCTGTCCCCATCTGCTGATCTCCCGTTGATGACCCTGGCCTGGCTATGTTTAAGATTGCAGTACTTCCCTTCTATTGTATATAGTTATTTGTTGTTTGTGGGTCACTGATTGGTTGGTTGTTCACTGTTTATATTGGAGGTGTTTATATATATATCACTTATCTTTAAATAAACGTAAGTATTCACTTATATACGTTTTGGTGTCATCTGTCGCAGTTTACACGATTCTAGTCACACCTGTTCATGACAGTAGCATAGAGTGGGGGGCAGCCAATGTACTCGCCCCCGGCACAACATTCAGAGGGGCGCATGAGTGTGCTAGGAGCCTCCCCCAGACCGAAGAACTGCAGCTATCCCTGGGAATTTCCCTGCTGGGGCCTATTGGCTCTCCTACACCTCCAGTAAGGCATATCCCGGGTGTTCCACCGCAGCAGCCTATCCCCTCTCCCTCCGTCCCAGTACCACTCTGGTTCAACACACCACTGCTCCCCAAAGTGCCGACAGTGTCATGAAAGCTAAAAAGAATTTGGATTATAGAATTTTTAAAATACATTCAATTATTTCTCTTCAATTATCCCCTTACTTTTGTGTAATACGTATGGATGACAGAAAGGACTAAGAGTCGGTGCACACTACAGCGGCACGACTCCGGGGGCGGCTCTGCAAGTCGTCCTGAGGACGACTCCAGAGGCGATTTGTGAGACGACTTCTGTATAGAAGTCAATGCAAGTCGCCCCGAGCTGCCCCCGAAGCCATACAGGGAGTATTTTTCTAAGTCGGAGCGACTTGCGTCGCTCCGATTAGAACGCTCCCATTACATTGCATGGGAAGCGACACGTCAGGCGGCTGAGCCGCCTGACGCGTCGCCCCAGTGTGAACGACTCTAATTGTTCTGGATTAGTTCAAAAGTAACAATGTTGCCAAATATAGAGTACAAATCCAAAGGATTTTTATGGTGTTGTTTTCTTGTTATAGGTTTGATATCTAAATCAAACAAAACATGGACATGCTGGGCTTAAAAGGTAGACGTGTATTGTGTGTTCATTATCCCTGTTGTTGAGAGAATGAATTGCTCTTTATAGGAATATATTTTTAAACTGATAATTATTAGGATTGCAGGTGAGTCCATTAAAGCAGCAGGACCAAGTAGTTAAAATACATAAAACTGTATGAAATATAGCAGTGTCACTTAAAGGGGTTGTAAAGGAATTTTAATTTTTTTTTCATAATAAGCATCCTTTACCTGCAGACATTCCTCTTTTTTCTTCCTCATTGTTCGTTTTTGCTCAGAAGTTGCTCTATTTCTTCTCTGTTCTGTTTACTTCCTGCTTGTCTGATTTTACTGACTATTATGAAGAGAGACTTTGCAGGGGGGCAGCACGAAAAGAGTCCCCGCCAGCTTGTGCTACACTGTTAGGAAAATTAGTCTAGCGCCCCATAAAGCGTCCGCGCTGCTTCTGGTATGCCGGCGGCCGACATTCCGCAACCACGGTTGGCGGGGGGGTTATCGCTTCCAATTTTGACTGTTTTATCATCCTGGACCACAAACCTTCCTCACTGTGCTATATGTTTCTGCTGCACCATCTACTTAAAGCGGATCTCCACCCTAAAGTGAAGATCCGCTGATCGAAACCCTCCCCCCTCCAGTGTCACATTTGACACCTTTCAGGGGGAGGGGGGTGCAGATACCTGTCTAAAGACAGGTATCTTCACCCACTTCCGGCCCGCAGTCTCAGGCAAAAGACGGGTTTTTCCCGTTGTGTGCTGGGAACTCTCGGCTCCCAGCACACAGTGGGAGCCAATCGGCGGGCGCAGTGCGACTCGCGCATGCGCCGCAGGGAACCGGGCAGTGAAGCCGCAGCGCTTCACTTCCTGGTTCCCTCACCGTGGATGGAGGGGGAGGAGCAGCAGAGAGACGAGCGAACGCTCGTCCTCTGCTGCGGACGCCACTGGACTCCAGGACAGGTAAGTGTCCTATTAAAAGTCAGCAGCTGCAGTATTTGTAGCTGCTGGCTTTTAAAAAAAAAATTTAATGGGCCATCCGCTTTAAAGTAGAACTATAGGCAACACATTTTTTTCATTTTGGGTAGAGTAAGGGAGGGTTATAGCCCCTGTCAGTTTATTTTTTACCATCCCTGTCCCATTGCGAAGATTTCCCTTCATTTCCTGCTCTACAGGCAACCATGAAGTAAGAGGAAATCTAAGTAAATTAAGGGAATACATTGCCCCCCCCAGGCCCTCAGAACTAGTGTTCTCACTCGAAAATTTCAGGGCGGGTCTTAAACAACACAGGGTGTGGCAGTGACAGGAAGGGGTGGGTCATATTTAAATTAGGGGGTGCATGAGTTTAGTCAGGCCTAGGGCAGCACAAAACCTAAATACACCTCTGACTTTACTGCGGTGGTCAGTGGCGTGCTCGCCCCCTCCTGGGAACTACATCTGTGCGGCAGGACGCTCTCTTTGTGTTAGAGACTTCAAGGAGGTGTGAATTACTGGGCGTGCCGCAATTCATACTGGGAAATGTAGTTCTTGCATGAACAAGTGATGCAAACCAGGAAGTAAATGAGAAAACAGAAACTAGAACGCCGGAGGTGATATAGATGAAGGAATTTAATAGGTATTTACTTGTTTGTTAACAGAATCATTACACTATTCTGTCTGTCTACCTTGCAGACATAAATTTTAGAAAAAAACATTTTTTTTCCTTTACAACTCCTTTAACAAAATGTGGATGTCAGTTTAAAAAATAACATATACAGTATTTCCTGGAATAACTTTTACCTAGCTCTAAAGATGAACATTCAATGCTTACTTAATCCATTTTCCATTTACGGTAATCCCCTGCAACATAATCTCACTGCAGGGCACCCAACATTTCATATTCCTGACATGTGTCTGTATCACCATCTACATTAAAAAGTATCCTGTTCTCTTGGTATTTCTTCTTTTGAGTGAATTAACTAGTAATCCCCCTGCTTTCCTATTTCAAACTGGCCACGCTGGACATAGAAGCACATTCTTCCCAGCGTAGTGAGTTTTCTGGCTGTGCTGGGAGAACAGCCTGTCTATCCTCCAATGGCCAGGACTTGTGCTATCACTCCCCCCATGCACAGCCAATTACTGGCAAGATCAATGCACTGCTCTTTTTCTGCCTCCTACTGACACACCCCCCTTGCAGTCTCCACCCCCACCTCTCCAAGCCTCTTATGTAGCTGAGAACAGAAGTTATGTGATCATTAAAAAAAAAAAAACGTATTGGTTATGTAGCGCTCACCCCCGAAGGAGCCGCTGGTAGTAAGTTACCTTGAAGTGTGTCTAGGGGTAGTAGCAGTGAGTAGTAGCAGTGAGCGAATGTTCAGTCACCAAATGGATTTTCAAATGCTTTATTCCAGGGCCCAACAACGGCCAACATCAACAGGGGATAGGAAAGGTTGATGAAGCAATAGAGAACAGTGCGGTATCAGGCCTGGATAAGAAGTAGAGCAGTCCTGCTCTCAGTAGTAGTAGATACAATTTGTCGCCACTCTCGCCAAAGTGGGTGGAGTGCCTCCGGACAGACCCTTGTTATAAGCCTGGCAGCCGGAATGTCACTTTTAGGTTGCTGGGAGGAACAGGTCTCTATTACAGACCTGGCTCAGGCCTCTGTTATAGGCCTAGTACTTTAGTACTCAAGAGTAGGGATGAGCTTCGCGTTCGATACAAACGTATGTTCGAGTCGAACATTGTCTGTTCGTACGTTCGACATTCGAACAAAAGCAGTCGTTCGTGCCAAATTCGAGTGACGCAAAACAGCCCATAATTCACTGCGGCATTGCGTGCTGATGATTGGCCAAGCATGCTCTATGTCCCGCATGCTTGGCTAATCACAGCGCGCAAAAAACGAAGAGCCATAATTGGCCAAAGCCTGGGTGGCTTTGGCCAATTATGGCTCAGTTATGGCTCAGGGCTTTAGCACATGCCCCACACTATAAAAGGCCGCCTGCTGGGCGGCCTTGTGTAGTGTGTTCCGGCTTGTTAATGAGAGCAGTCAGAGAGACAGAGAGATTGTCTTTTTAGATAGCTAGATAGAGCAGGCAGGCTAGTCAGTTTAGCTTAATTTACAGTGTGTAGAGAATATATATACATCCCTAGGAGTTGTACATATATTTATACACTGTATAGCTTAGATAGATCAGTTCTTCCTAATTTACTGGCAGGCAGGTGATTGTGCTATTTAAAGACGTTATCACAGGTTACCAGCAGATACAATATTTAAGGGAATTTTATTTTAAATTTTTTAATTTAAGCATCATTAAAATCACTGCTCCTGGAGGGAGCTGCTCCTGAAAAAAACTACCGTTTTTTAAACTTTTTTCCATTGATACATGTTCCCTGGGGCAAGACCCGGGTTCTCAAAGACGTTTTCCAACAATAACTTGAATATTGGTCTTTAAAATGAGCGTTTTTGAATTTGAACGTTCGAGTCGCATAGACATCAATGGGGTTCTAAATGTTTGCGCGAACGGTCGGTCTGTTCGATAGTTCTGGTGCGAACCGAACACGGGTATGTTCGGCTCATCCATACTCAAGAGAACAATTCGGATTGAGCGAATCCTCCCAGTAAATGCAATTAAAGGCATCACTGGTTGACAGCTGACATGTACCTGCCAATTCCGGTAACCAGATCCCCGATGGTTCGTTCAAGCCCTTTTGGATAACCTGCCTCCGGGTTCTCCTCAAGCCGATCCCCCACCGAACGGCACACAGCCTGGGATCTTCTCAGTAAGGTCAGGGACCCAGTAAGTCACTGGGGCCCCTATCAACATCTGAATGGGTTTCCATGGAGCAGGCAGCTCCGGCCAGGCGGGCCCTGAGAGCGGGGTCCGTGAATGCGTGCACCCTGAAGGTGGATGCCGCACCAGGAACGTGGACCCCGCGCAGAGAAGAAGAAGCGCCAACCCAGAACACGCGGCAGCTGCCACATATATATCCCTTCTCAGCATGCCCAGCGAGGGAAGAACTCCTCTAATTGGCTGCTGGGGAAAGGTGGCTCTGTCAGAACCCCTCCAGCACCAACTGCCGCCCAGGGGTGTAATCACACCTCGGGGCCACAGATCGGCCTACAGGACAGTTCTAAAATAGCAGCAGCCTTCAATTTGACAAATTATGAATGAGAGCAAAATAACTCTTCCATTCGCCCGCTAACTTTAGCGTAGAGCTATGACTAAGCATCAGTTGTCGATGTGAAACGCGTCAACTCTGTTACCCCACTGTTTGCTTTTTTGTTGCTGTTGTAGTTTTACTTTTATTGGAATAAAAGGCACAATTTTTTTTACATTTTTTCATCTTATTGGAGTGCAGCTGTCCATTTTCTCCTTCCTACGGCGCTACAGTTATGTTTTTTATTTTATTTATATACACATTTTACCTTGCATTTCTGTTTTTGACTGAATGTTTTTTTTTTTGACAATAATTCAGGAGGTCGGCCACTTGGCACAGACACCATTCAGGAAATGCTTATATTCCCTTCAAATACTCATTCCCTTCAAATAAGAAATCTATAGTTTAACATTTAATGTACTTTAATGTAGTGCCCTTGTCATGCAATGTACCACCCCACACACCTTTCTGACATAAGCTTTGTCTTACATACTTGTCTGGTCCAATTTGGGAGAGAGAGTACGGTAGATGATTTCTCATCCAGGGAGGCCTTTTTATGAATTGGGGCCCCATTGGGCAGATTCTGCTTCAACTCTTCTTACCACCCCCCCCCCCCTCCCTTTTGATTGTGGTGAAATATATGAGAGCTGTTTATGATTTTTGTCGGTTCATTAAAGGAGTTGTAAAGGAAAAAAAAAATGTTGCCTAAAATGAATGTCTGCAAGGTAGACAGACAGAATAGTGTAATGATTCTGTTAAAAAACGAGTAAATACCTATTAATTTCCTTCATCTATATCACCTCCGGAGTCTAGTTTCTGTTCTCTCATTCACTTCCTGGTTTGCGGCGCTTGTTCATGTAAGAACTACATTTCCCAGTATGCATTGCGGCACGCCCAGTAATGTACACCTCCATGAAGCCTCTAACACGTAGAGAGCGTCCTGCGGCACAGATGTAGTTCCCAGGAGGGGGCGAGCACGTCACTGACCACCGCAGTAAAGCCTTCCTTCACGGTGGTGAGTAAAAATCAGACAGGCAGAAAGTGAACAGAACAAAGAAGAAATAGAGCAACTTCTGAGCAAAAACAAACATGAGGAATGGGGAAGTGAAAAGAGGAATGTCTGCAGGTAAAGGATGCTTACTATAAAAAATAAAAAAAATCCTTTACAACCCCTTAACGCCCACTAACACACAGCTCCTTTCTCTATCTGCAAAGTAGAGAGTGTCCTGACTTGCCTGCTCACTCCCCCCCCCCCCTCCAGAGGCTTTCTCCACACTTCTCCTCACTTCCTGTTCTTCTGTCTGTAACTACACACAGTAATGCAAGGCTTTCTCCCTGGTGTGGAGAAAGCCTCTTGAGGGGGAGGGGGTTAGCAGGCAAGTCGGGACACTCTCTACTTTGCAGATAGAGAAAGGAGCTGTGTGTTAGTGGGCATCCTGACACTCTTGCTCGCCCCCTCCCCCCTCAATAGGCTTTCTCCACACCAGGGAGAAAGCCTTGCATTAATGTGTGTAGTTACAGACAGAAGAACAGGAAGTGAGGATTTCTCAGAAGAAATAAGGACATTTAAAAGCAAAATGGAAGGATGAGGTAAGTGAAGGAGGACTGCACTAAGGTAAAGGAAGCTATTTAGGGAAAACATTTTTACCTTTACAACCCCTTTAACTCTGCCTGATGCCTTTTCCCAATACTGCCCATGGTTTCCCTGCAGCTGATCTTTTCCAATTACCGACCTATCATGCCTTGTCCTGCACTGTTTCTCCATGTGGAGGTGGCCACCTTGATAGAGGCAAGGCTTTGCTTTCTCATTTCGTAGCCCCCAGCCAGGGGAATAAAGAATAGGACAGTAGTGGTTACACCATATCCCACTCCAAATCTGAGACTACAAGTCAGAGGCAGCTATTTTTCAGGAGGAATTCCAAATAAAATGAATATTTTCAGAGTACTTCTTAGGCACAAATTTATAGATGTTCCTATAACATAGCAAATCTTATTTTTTTAAGTTCAGGTCCACTTTACCACTCATTGCGATGGAATCTGCTTTACAAATCTCAGTTCTATGTGGAAGTTCCTGTTCCATACCTGTGCTCAAGGTTTCTGTGGGCTATATTTGTTTTCTACATGCAATGGTACACTAGCAAATTGGAAAGATTAAATAAATAATAAAGAACATATTTCAGAAAAACAGATGTCCTTCAGGTCTGGATATTAAAAAAAAAAAAAAAGAAGAAGAAATCAAGGTAATTTATATGGAATAGTTTGTTTCGTTCAAACCTGAAAACAAAAACAGAAGGTATAGAAGTGAAACAATCTATGAACCCAGGGATTCTCATTTTATCCAGGAATTTCTATAATGCAAAAGGCCACCCTGCTGCTGAAGTCGTGTTATTTGAAATAACACAACATTCAGAGAACACCATTTTGTAAGACTTTGTTGATACTCACAATAAAGTAAACCTAGTGGATATTTAGACTTTTGCCCCGTACACACGATCGGAGTTTCTGACGGAATAAATTCCAATGGGTTTTTCCAACAGAATTCCATTCAAGCTGTCTTGCATACACACGGTCGGTCACACCAAATTCCGACTGTCAAACACACAGTGACGTACAACACCACGACGAGCCTAGACAAATGAAGTTCAAGGCTTCTGAGCATGCGACGAATTGTTTCCGAGCATGCATGTATTTTTCTCCATCAGAGTTCCATACAGACGAACGGATTTTGCCGATATAATTTTTTTTCATCTGAAAAAAAGTGTCATGGACATGCAATAATATCTGGCAGCTTACCTTCTCCTCCATGTGTCCATTAGAGGCCTGACTCTCTTTCTGGCTGCCTTTTATCACCTCTCCTCCCTGTATGGCTCCACCCCAGGCCATCACAGGAACTCTATATTAACTAGTGCACTGCTGGTCAGCTTTGCTGTTCAACTTTGTTTTTTAGCTTGTTCCTGTTTGCTGTGTGCTACGTTAACCCTTCTGTGTACCGATTTTGGCTTGTCTCTGACTACTCCTGTTTGCCTGTTACCCTGATCTTTGGCCTGTCAGTTGGTTATCCTCGTCTGCCTGTTCCCCCGACCTCGGCTTACCCATCACTATCCCTTGTGTCCTAAGTGGCTGCTTCCCCTCTCTCCCTACGGAGCGTGACCTGTGGGACTCCAGGGGCCGTGACCTGGGTTCAGTTGCAGTAAAGGCTATCCTCACCACTAGAGGCTCTGGTGAACACCTGCTGGACCTTAGATTCCGCGCCCTGGGGAATCTTGGGCTCACGTCTCCTGTCTATCCGCAGCAATCTGCTATTGGGTTCACTACCTTGCGGTGCACCCTTATCTCCAACCGGGTGCATTTGTCATCTGGCCACAGGTGACCTGACAAAAAGCGAACATGTTCTCTTTCTAAGTCCGTCGGACTTTCTGACAGAAAAAGTCCAATGGGGCATACACACGGTCGGAATATCCGATGAAAAAATTACATCTAACTTTTTTCATCGGAAATTCCGATCGTGTGTACAAGGCATTAGGCGCCACTCCGCAACTTTCTGAGATGATTAAAAGAGACTTCTTGCAGTATGAAGATCATAAGCAAAGAGCATATATCCAGTTATACTGACTATGAAGAATTGATATACAGAAAATGATTGGTTGCACCCATAAGGGCTTTTTACCATAGTTTTTTTCAAGTGGCTCTTAAAATGACATATAAATAAAAAGTTAGAGGATGGATTTTTATATTATGCATTTATATATTAATTGCAGAGCTATTCATCTTGAAACTGCGTGTACATTCATTCTGTGTAAATGGTGGAAAAGTTTTGGTATTAGGGTATATTCTCCCTAGATCGAATGGTATTCTTCATTCAGAGTGATTTAGGAAAATACCATGTTATGGCTATGTTTTTGTATTTAAACAGGAGCATCCTTACCATCCACAAGGCACAGCATATTTCTGGCTTCCTGGACAGCCATTTCCATCTGGTACCCTAAATTCACAGTAAGCGTAACAGGCGCCATAAACTGCCTTTCTGTCAATTTTCAGCTGGTCACTAATCATTTTATCATGCAAGGGTCTAAATCAGCAGGGCGCCCCTAAATGTCTCAGCTCAGAAACATAATGGTGAATCGATTCTCCCTCACCCTGACATTGTCTGCAAAAATTAATTGCCCACAAAAGCATTTGTGACTGGTTAAAAATACTGTTTCAGGACTTGCACTGTAGCTGCGTTGAAGAATCTGCTCCCAGAGTTGAGAAAACCCTATAGCCTTCTGAACCTAATGAGTTAAGCAGCAAGGCCCTCTGTCTCTCGTCCCCATCGGCCCCCATGCAGGATGCCGGATACATGGATTCCAATGGGGGGGGAGTTTTGAAGCATGTGATTAGAGCCAGAGGCTCTAATAGGCTTCAAAATAGGGTGAGCTCAGGGCGCAGAGCACTGCGAACCGAGCCTATTCAGGTGTGTTACAATAGCGAATAAATATTTGCTATTGTCACACTGTTCCTCCTCCAGGCCAATCAGGAGACCCATCACCCGATTGGCTAAAAGGACAGGCAATCAGATTGGACGCCTAGGAGGAGGAGGGAGGTGACGCGCGGCAGAGCTCGCCATAATGCAGGGAAGGAAAAGACCCGATGAAGGCTGCTGCCTGCCGCCCGTCCGCAACCTAGATGGGGTAAGTGCTGGGCTGGATGACCAACCGACAACCCCCGTGGGGGGATGGGTATTGCAGGTGACACGACCAACTGACTGACAGCGGGGAGCAGTTGGGGGGGCAAATGCCGCTGGCCAACTGTTTTGGGGGGGGGGGGGTGTTTGTCTGCCGCCCCCCCCCCCAAAAGAAAAACCACCAGCCGCCACTGAATTCTTTATATTTTCTATTTCAATCTGTTTATTGGCTTTCCTGGTATAGTACAAAGAAAGTACAAAACTATAGCAGGTATGTAAACAATTAACATACTATTAGGCATAAGGCACATAAAGAGAGAAAAAATAGCAATGATATGAAACAAACAGGGTCAAATTGCACATCAATATAACTGAGGATGAGGGATATCCCTACAAGATGCAGGGAAATTTGTAGTGTCAAAGAGACCCAATTAAATTGGAAGAAATGGCCGCACACCACTGTAGATCAAAATCCTTTTTATTTGGACATCCCAAAAAACTACAGGAATCAGAATGCTGGGTAGACGGATTTCGCACACTTCAAGTGCGCTTAGCCTACTGGATCATTAGGCTTCCTGGTCTCACCTGGAGCGGTGGGTGTGTCTTTTTCCATCAAAGTGACCAATGTAAGAGGTATATATATAAATGATATTGAGAATTCCCAAATAGGCCGGATTTCTCATTTGAGTTAGACTGTAAGTGAACCATCATAAAAGACAGTCACTGTGTAATATATTTAGACTCCTTTAAGTGGTCAGGAACCATATACCGTATTTATCAGCGTATATCGCGCACTTTTTTGCCCTAAAAATCAGGGCAAAATCGTGGGTGCGCGATATATGCCGATACCCACTTTCCCGCGCCGAGTTTTGAATACTGCGCCGACATATACCCAGCGCAGTACACTCGGGTATATTCGGCCAGTCTCGGCTTCTTCCGCGGTCACATCCTGGACGTACAGGACGTGAGCGCGACAGTTGCCGAGCCTGCCCGAGTGTACTGCGCTGGCTATATGCTGGCGCAGTATTCAAAACTCGGCACGGGAAACGAGCGGGGAGGACACGGTGAGGACGCCGCACCCGCCGAAGAGGACACCGGACCCGCCGCAGAAGGACACCGGACCTGCCGAGGCTGCCGATGGACGCCGCGCAAGACACTAAAACTGTAAGTACAAAAATAACTTTTTTTCCACAGGATTGGGGGTCACTTTAGGGGTGTGCGGTATACGCGGGAGCGCGTTATACTGCGATAAATACGGTAACTAGAGATCTCAAAATATGGGCAATACAGAAAGTTAGCCAGAAAGAAGAGAAAGCAGAAAAGGAAAAAAAAGAGGGGAGAGGTGGGAAATTTGGGGGCAGTCAGGGCAACGTTGTCTCAGACCTCCAGGCATCCATAGACAAGTATTGTATACAGGGTAATCATAATCCACTAATCTCTGTTTGATATAGTCAAATGTTACTACTGACTGGTTCCAACAACGCACAATGACTATTCTAGCGGCCAGGATCATGTATGAAATCAATTGTGTGGCGTGTTTAGAAAGACCCTTATCATATTTCTGAAAGAGCGCAATCTTCTGGGACCTAACACATCTGTAACTGAATGGATAAAACTAATAACTGTGATCCAAAACCTGGACACCTTGGGACACGGCCACCAACTATGTACTATAGTGCCTTACATATATATATGTATATTTGTGTGTATGACTGTGTGTCCCTAGCGTGTCAAGATCCTACGGGGTAAAAATGACCGCACCAGCCAAGCAGACACTGGCTGGAAAAAGCGCCCAGAGGCGATTCAGTTTGCATGCGTTGCGCTATACAAGTCATTCATTCATTCATTCATTCACTGACCAGAGTGTCTAAAACCCACGGGATGTGGCTTCTGAATTCATCTTGGCAATCCTTGATGGAACCACATACCATCTCAATGGCGTCTTATAGTTAGATTCCACCAAGGCGGCCTTAATTAAAATTTTAGAAAGATTATTGATTGTGTCTTTTTCCCAGTGTTCCGTGTAGGGAAGCTTGCATTCTTCATATGTTTGATGGAAAGTGAAGACAGGTCGTGGTTGTCCATGTATTATGAGAGGAACAAGCCTTAAAGCGGATGTAAACCCAGTCTTGCCACACAGAGTTAATCCAGCTCTGAGCAATCCTCTTTTGTTGTTCAGTGAAATAAAACAAACTTCCAGATAAAAATCTGTCTAATTAAAAAGTCCTTACCGCCCCCTTGCTTAGAGTGGCAGGTTATTTACATATCTCTCCTGGATGTTATCATAATATGAGGTGATCCACAGTTCATAGACAAGTGACCAGGATGTGTTATGTGGAGGTAGGGGTGGATTTCTCTTTCTCTCTCTCCCCACATAAACACATTCTGGTCACTTGTCTATGAACTGTGGATCATCTCATATTATGATAACATCCAAGAGAGATATGTAAATAACCTGAACCTGAACTCGAAGCAAGGGGGCGGTAAGGACTTTTTAATTAGACAGGTTTTTAGCTAGAAGTCTGTTTTATTTCACTGAACAATAAAAGAGGATTGCTCAGAGCTGGATTAACTCTGTGTGGCAAGACTGGGCACAGATGTTAGGAAATCTTATACTTATATGTCTACACTTGAGGACAGGGATTGAGAACCACTGATCTACAGTACAGATCATTCTCCTCTGCAATCAGTGTCAGTGTCAGTGTTGAGAGAGCAGGACGCTCTCAAACGAGTCGGCTCTCTCCCAGGGATAGCACAGCTAGGCAGGGTCCTGCCACTGTGTGGCTCCAGTTCTCACAGACAGGCAGGGCTTCCACCTCGCTGTCATTCACTATTGCTGTCCGCTTGCCTCTGATCACCTCTGCCCGCTGACCCAGGCTTCCCCTGGCTCCTTCTTCTCACATCAGGTAAGAGCCTTACTGGGATACATTGGCGGCCGTCCTTCTTAGGACAAGCTGCCGTAACCACCTATGCCCCACGGCTCTCCCCTGCTCTTTTCCCCCCTCCTCGGTGCCCCCTCATCACCATCACCACTGTGGCAGCCCCCCCACCACCTTCCCACCGCAATCGCCGCCATTTTGGGTGCTTTTTTCAGACACCCGCGCCAGCCTGTGGGGAATCGCGGCACCGCGATCTAGGAAAGACCGCGGCTTCACTTGCGGCCTAACGCCGCGCCGCTTCCCACGCGCTGCCATCGCCTCCTAACAAGCCAGGAAACTCCCCCTTACCCCAGAAGGATACCTTCTCCTCCTGGGTATAGATCCAGCACCCTCCGGCATCCCCGATCCATCCAAATAGCAGCACTTAGGCTGGATCCTGTGACCCGATCGGTAGCCATCTTGCTACACCCAACTACAAGGGCACCTATCAGTCAACTCCCATCGCAACAAAAACAGAACTTGATCCAGGGTTCATCCGATCGCCTCTCAAGGGGTCAGGAAGGAATTTTTTGGCCCTACTGCAGTATATTGGCGTAGCACTGCCAGGGTTTTTTTTTTGCCTTCCTCTGGACCAAGGCAAGAGAGAGGATTCACCGAATCCTTGAATCACCACCCCCCCCCCACCTCCCTGGGGTTTGGCGACCATGGTTAATCGACAATATTCCGCGGAAACCATTTGGGATCTGAGGCGATTTGTCGCAACGTTACCTGCCGTCACCAAAAAAGCCCTAAGAAGTCTACGACTTTTGAGAAACGATCGGAGATCGACTATCAAAAATCGCTGCCATTTATCCCAGCCTAAGCACATATCATGTGCTTTGATCAACACAAGATCGGCAGTAAAACACTGATTGGAAATCCATGATTTCATATTGCAATACGATTTAGACTGCCTCTTTATTACAGAGAGCTGGTTGACAGCCGACTGCAACACCATTCTAGGAGAACTGGTGCCAGAAAATTACCGTATCATAACGGAAAACAGAATAGGGCAAAGAGGAGGAGGACTGGCGGTGATCCACAAGACTCACCTCAGGATCACCAAACCAGTCCTTCAAAACCCTCTTCCATTCATGGAAACCCTTAGGCCCCATGCACACGAGACGCTGGTAAACTCGAGTTCAGAGGCGTTTGGGCATTTTTTTCAACTGCCCCTGAACCCATTTAATGTTATCCTATGTGTCCATGCACACAATCAAGTTTTTTGGCGGTTAAAAGCAGTTGGGTTTAGGGCCGTTTTTTCAAACGCAAAATTTTGGGTTCAGAAGCGTTTGCTTTTGCGTTTTAAACGCTAAATGCTGCTAAACGCGTCTAAACGCGTCTAAACGCGGTTTATAAGCGTTTTTAAAGGAACCCTTTTTTTAACATAATAAAATAGGGAAATATCATTAAAAAATGTTAAAAAAATTTTTTAAATCGTTTTAAATTATGTCTATCATTCAGATAATTCAAAGATGATATATATTCATTCAATAATTCAATACACCACCAGCATTGCACTTTCCAAAATTTTCCTTTTGAATTTAAACCTATATGTTGTACTTTCAACAACGTCTGTCCACCTGCATTTCCATTCAGCCCAACTAATCTAATCAGTGTCTAATTTGCATATGAATGCCTGGCATGCTGTCTAGCCAGCAGACAACCCCAAGACATGTGTTTTTCCTGACCTTTGTCCACAAGCCACCTCCCAAAATCTTCATTTTTGGTTAGAAGTTGAAGAGGTGACATCTCCAAAAATGACTTCTGATGTTACTTTAGTACAACTTATAGAGGCAGTCCAGGTTTATCCCCAAATATGGGACAAGTCCCATGAACTATATTCAGACAGGACAGCCAAGCAAAGGACTTGGCAAGAAATTGGAAAAGAATTGACATCCAACTGGAACCAGTTGAACCCATATCACCAAGAAAAAAGAGGTAAGATTAATACACCTTTGGGCTTGGTTGGGATGTAAACTAGTTAAAATTTATGATAAATATTCTTATTTTTCCTTGTACAGTGAAAGATTTTCAGAAGAGATGGAAGTCTGTATCAGACAGAGTCAAAAAATACTTATTGGAAAATTCGAATTTTGAAATTTCGAATTTTGAAATTTCGAATTTTCGAAAATTCGAAATTTGAAAATTCGAATTTTCGAAAATTCGAAATATTGAAAAATTCGAATTTTGAAAATTCGAAATTTTGAAAATTCGAAATTTTGAAAAATTCGAATTTTCAAAATTTCGAATTTTTCAAAATTTCGAATTTTCAAAATTTCGAATTTTGAAAATTCGAATTTTTCAATATTTCGAATTTTGAAAATTCGAAATTTTGAAAATTCGAATTTTTAAAAATTCGAATTTTGAAAATACGAATTTTTAACATTTCGAATTTTGAAAATTCGAATTTTCAAAATTTCGAATTTTTCAAAATTTCGAATTTTTCAAAATTTCGATTTTTTCTAAATTTCGAATTTTTCTAAATTTCGAATTTTTCTAAATTTCGAATTTTTCTAAATTTCGAATTTTTAAAAATTCGAATTTTGAAAATTCGAATTTTTAAGATTTCGAATTTTCAAAATTCAAATTTTCGAATTTTCAAAATTCAAATTTTCGAATTTTCAAAATTCAAATTTTTCAAAATTTCGAATTTAGAAAATTCGAATTTTGAAAAATTCGCATTTTCAAAAATGCGAATTTTGAAAAATTCGAATTTTCAAAATTTCGAATTTTTCAAAATTTCGAATTTTCAAAATTTCGAATTTTCAAAATTCGAATTTTTCAATATTTCGAATTTTGAAAATTCGAAATTTTGAAAATTCGAAATTTTGAAAATTCGAATTTTTGAAAATACGAATTTTTAACATTTCGAATTTTAAAATTCGAATTTTCAAAATTTCAAATTTTTCAAAATTTCAAATTTTTCAAAATTTCAAATTTTTCAAAATTTCGAATTTTTCAAAATTTCGATTTTTTCTAAATTTCGAATTTTTCTAAATTTCGAATTTTTAAAAATTCGAATTTTGAAAATTCGAATTTTTAAGATTTCGAATTTTCAAAATTCAAATTTTCGAATTTTCAAAATTCGAATTTTTCAAAATTTCGAATTTAGAAATTTCGAATTTTGAAAAATTCGAATTTTGAAAAATTCGAATTTTGAAAATTCGAAATTTTGAAAATTCGAAATGTTAAAAATTCGAATTTTCAAAAATTCGAATTTTCAAAAATACCCAACTGAAAATCTCTGTGCCATCAACGGATGGGTCCAATAGCGACAACGAGCTCTGCGAACGGGTCGTCCACATAGTTTGCGACGGCGTTGAAGCCTCATCAAGAGCAAAGTGAGAACAATTTCTTGACATATATTCATTATGGGATCCATTTCACAAAGGAGAATAATGAATGTATGCAAGTGCTCTCTCTGCTGCTGCTGCTCTCTCTGTTGAAAATTGCAGAAATGGTTAAATATATAAGCTTTGGGAGGGTCTACAATTCGCTGATAGCCGCAATCGCGGTAAAACGCCGCTAAACGCGGCAAAACGCCACGAAATTCGCGGCAAAAACAGGCTTTTTGAACGCCGGTTTTTGCGTTTGAAAACTTGAGTTTAGAAGTGTTTGCTTTTGCTTCTCGTGTGCATGGGGCCTTACTCTACAACTGCAAACAAATTCAAAGGAGACCGTCCATATTCTGCTCTGCTATAGGCCTCCTGGCCCAAAATCGCAGCTGCTATCATCATGGACGGATTTCTTCTCCACTTACACCCTCAACAGCAAACATCTTTTGCTGCTTGGGGATTTCAATCTCTGGGCCAACTCCTCACAAGACCCCATTGCCGATGCCTGTATTAACCACCTGGAAGATTTAGAGTTACAGCAACTAGTATGTGGACCCACACATGCTTCAGGTCACACACGCTTCAGGTCACACACTTGATCTTATTTTCAGACAAGATCTGGAAATAAAAATTTTGGAAAATGAAAAGTTGCCATGGACAGACCACCATGCAATTAAATTCATTATTTCCACAATCCCCCCCCGCAACAAAAACATCAAATCCAGTGACAACACACTGGACTAGATGTCAGAAGAAGCTCCACTCGGAACTCTTCAAATCCACTTTAAGGAAAAATATAGAAACAACTCAGCCGCATCGAACGGCCGTTGAAACACTGGATGCCATAAATTCGGCCATGCTACAGTCAGCCGACTTGGTAGCGCCGAAATCTAAAATTTTAGTTAACTGAGTAACCCCAAACGCCTACCATCTAGAGCAGGGGTCTCCAAACTTTATAAACAAAGGGCCAGTTTATTATTCTTCAGACTTTAGGAGGGCCAGACTGTGGCCAGTGGTAGTGGAAAGTTTCCAGGCATCAGTGGGCATAAACATCACCATATTTGGCATTAGGGGAAGGAATAGTGCCCCATCGTTGGTATCATTGGGAGGAATAATGCCCTATTATTGGTGTCAGGGGGAGAAATTATGCCCCGCTGTTGGGTGTCAGTTGGATTAAAAGTGTCTCATTACAGTAAGAGGAATAGTGCCCCAAGGGCCGGGTACAAGCAGGCAAAGAGCCACATCTGGCCCCAGGGCCGCAGTTTGGAGACCACTGATCTAGAGCCTTGTTGTATTTTATCCAGTTCAGCATATGTCTGATTTCTCCATATTGGACTTTATGAAGTAAATCCCTCCACTTTTTGTAACTGTCAGACTTTATTCCAAATTCGGTGCAATAAGTTGTATGTGGAATATTGTTTATGGGGCCTAGTGAACATCTCTGCATGTTTTTTTTTTTTTTTATATGTGCGGTACAACATGTTTGTGTGTAGAGAATAATAGCTACGGTATATAAATGAAGCCTTCACATTTTCAAGATCTCACTTTTTTGCTTTTCTAACTCCCAAAGGTTTGTTGTCCAAGTAACGTAATTAGCAATTGTAGCGAAGACTGTATGCCAGACATAATATTTCATTTGCATTGCCAACAAAAGCATACTAATTCTCTTTTTAAATGGTAATGTGTTTCAGTAAGTAGCACTTGAGATGATATTTAAGAAGGTAAAAAAAATGAGCCGAAAAATCCTGGGGCTGAGATACAAAGGAATGGTATAAAGAAGACTGATTACAGAAAAGAGGACACCGAAGTGAAGCAGTTTCCTATAACAATAGATCTGATTTTATCCTTCTTCGCTGCGGGCAGTGGCTCTGTTTTAATAGCACCTGATATCTTGCTCCTGTGACCCTCATATAAAAAATGGGGTTATCACTGAGGCAAAAGTGGCAGAAAGCAGTATAAAAAAAAGTTCTAACCCCTTCTCACTAAATGTGTTTTTGGAATTTTCTTCTGTCCTGAGCAACACAATCTCTCCAAAAGGGGCACAGACAGTAATAAAAGCAGCTCCAGCCAAAATTATTTTTTTTTTCCTGGAGTTGTGCTTTAAAGTAATCACACCAGGAAAAAGTATGTAATTATTGACCTTCTTAAAGTGGTTGTAAAGGCACAAGAACATTTACCATTCTATGCATGAAGGTAAAAACATTCTGTGTGCACCAGCTGCCCCAATACTTACCTGAGCCTTCTCTCGATCCAGCAATGTCCACAAGAGCCTTGCCTCTGAGGACTTACACTCCTGATTGGCTTTTGGCAGTAGCGGGAGCCATTGTAAATCACAGCCAGTGAGCCGATCAAGAAACACAGGGGACGGTGTTGAACCATGGCTCCGTGTGTGAATGGATCCACAGAGCTGCGGCTCAGGAGCACACCTGCTTGGGTGCACCCACAGCAAGTTGCTTGCTGTGGAGACCCCCAGCAGGAGAGAGAAGCCAAGAGCGCCAGTGTGGGACCCGAGACTAATTTAATATCACTTTAAAATGCTATCTACCTCTCTGGCTTCAATATTTGAAGTCACTGACCTAAACCAAGCATGCAACCAATGACATCAGTACTTTTTATTTGTATACTTATTCCAAGTAAGAGTCTAACAGTAGGAAAGCCAGAGGATGAATACTGGCCAGGAAGCTAAATTAAATGTTTAAAAGGACAGGTCAGCTGGTCAGCCTTTATAGGCAAAATAATAAAATTTCATTTAAATAGAATTTCTCTTCTGTTATAGTAACATTTTTTAAAGTTTAATCTTCATTCACACTTATGTGACTTGTCATGCAACTTTGGACATCAAAGACAAGTTCCCCGTTCATATATGTGCGACTTAAAGTTGTTCATGCGCCACTTTGGTCCGACCTTCATGCAACTTTAGGGCCATAGACTTCAATGTTAACCCTCAAAGTCAACTGAGCTTGAGCCGCACATCGAAGCATTGTCATCTATTCTGTAAGAAACCTGTACTGCTGACCTCTGATTCTAGAAATGCAATATGCCTGCCTCAGTCATGCTGATCCAATGGTTTCAGTACTTTCTAAGATATTGACCTAGACATCAACCAAGGTTCAGTGGAAAGCTGGGGTTCCCCCTGAGGCTGCTAAGGTTTCCTTTTGAGCAATGAGAAATGTAAGCCTTTCAGATTTGTAACCACTGACAGTAATCAACAATTAACTTTTAGTCATCTGTAAGAAGGGCATTACCACCAACCACCCAATGTAAAGAACATTCTTCCGATTGACCATATTGATGGTAAGAAGTCTTTTTTTTCAATGACCACCAATGTAAGAAGCATTCTTCGCATTAACTGGCAATATAAAGGACATTCTTCCCACTGACCTCCAATTTAAGAAGTGTTTTTCCAAAGCACTATTAATGTAAGGATCATTCTTCCCATTGACCAACAATGTAAGGATCATTCTTTCCACTGACTGTATAGAGCATTATTCCCACTGACCAGGGCTGGACTGGGACAAAAATTTGGCCCTGGACTTCATCCAGACTGGCCCACTTTGACAGGTCTCTCCCATGGCAGGCAGACAACTCTGCACCCCCACCGGCCACCCAAGCCCCCTCTCCCCCTTCACTAGCCACTAGCTGTTCTACTTTATTAAAGTAGAACGGCTGGTACTGGTACTCTTATAGGCAGTACCAGTGGGGAAGCTAGACATTATTTCACCCGGGGCAAATAATCAGTTTGGTGCTCCCCTTATGGAACAAGATTAGGCAGAAGTGAGAAACTCCCAGGCCATAGCTGTTGAGTCAGGTGTCTGTCCCCTCCCCCATGCTCCTCTGTCATCCCCCCTGCTCCTCTGGTCCTCCCCCTGCTTCTCTGTTCCCACCAGGTGAGCACTGCGGGGAGGGAGAAGAGGTGAGCGCTGCGGTAAGAGAGAGACAGAGGAGACTTAAGCCGGCCCACTGAGCCATTGGCCCACCGGGAAACTCGATGTAGTCCCAATGGCCAGTCCATCCTTGCCACTGACTACCAATGTAAAAAACCTTCAGCCTTTACAACCACTTTAAGTGCTTTTTCACACGGGCAGAAAAAATGTCAAGTTTAGATGTGCACAATGCATAGTTTTGTGAGGAATCTAATCACAGCACTATAGTATTCAATGAGCCCATTATACACACAGCTACGTCTAACTGCAAAATTGTGCATCCAGGGACACACAGATCTGCAGGATTTATGTGGCACATGCACAAACACGCCAAAGCGTGTACACATTTCAATAAAAGAAGAATTGTACATGTCTCAATGCTGTACACATCTAAACACAAGTACTTCAGATGTGTATTTTCCGCAGGATCTTCTTCCAGCAATAACCAGTGTTTATGCAGAAAATACGCTTATGCTCGTGTGAATAGACCCTGTCTGAAGTTCAGTTTTATATCTATTTAGCTGCTTTCCCCAAGTTCAATGTTGTTTTTATTGTTGAGACTTGTTTTCTGTGTAGAATTTTACTTGCTCTTGCTTTAACATTATTTTTTATTTTTTCGTAGGCGGTAGATGTGAGAAATAGATCTCTACGGAGCGGAGGAGACGGTGAACTCCAAGACACTGATTGCATTTGCATGTAAAATAAACAAGACGCTGCAGTTCCCGCAACAGATGTATTTAGGGAAAATGGTAACAAAGTACAGCAGCTGACGGCAAGCCTGATCTCTTCGGGATACAAGCAACATGATATCAGAAGTCTCAAAGCCTGAATTAAAGTCTGAATGAAAGGATTATTACAGAGCATTACTGAGTGATGTGGGGATGCTGTAAGTTTTTGGGCTTTGTAGTTATTTAAACAAAAACATCTGATAACTCATTCTGTGAGATTTTTTGGGGGAAAACAAACATTTTTTTTTTTTCTTATCAAGAGTTAATATTTAATTATTTTGAAAGAACAGATAGGCTTAAAGTGGATGTAAACCCACTCTCATCCTTTCTAAACTACCGCCATAATGCTGATCTATAAGGATAGAGATGCCTACTGCATGTATCCTTTCCTTTTAAATGTCTCCCCTCAGTCTGTTATAAGAACTGAAAAACTGAAGATTCTGTGGGTGGGTATGTTGTCAGGAGCTCTGTGGGTGGAGTCATGATGTCAGTAGACTCCCCGCCCCCCTCAACACTCCCCTTGTCAATATGCATTTTCCCCTGTGTATTCCTTACACTAAATTCTGCTATGATCACTAACATCTAGGCAAAATCAAGAAAAGTAACCGCATGACTTCAGAAAAGAAGTGGGGTGGGAATTAAAAAATAATGTCTGTCTCCAGGCTAATGCATGAGATATGTAAATAACCTGTCACTCACAGCAGGGGGAAGGAACGGACTAAGGTTTTTCTCTGTAAGTCTGTTTTATTTCACTGAACAATAAAAGAGGATTGCTCAGAGCTGGATTAACTCTGTGTGGCAAGACTGGGCACAGATGATGGGAAATCTTATAATGTACATTGTGACATAAAAAATAAAAAAAAAAACACGCAATAAACTCTGAACATTTTTGGTAAAATATAAAAGATGAGGTTGCACCGAGTAAATAGCTACCAAAAATGTCTAACCTTAAAGTGGAGTTCCACCCAATGTAATATTAAGAATGAAATAGGGTTGGATAGTAGGAGTGGCGCTATTTTATTGAAATCCCTAATAAACAATTTTCTGTTTGGTTCTCAAAAAATCCCTTACATAAAGTACAGGAGTGAAAATGATATAAATTAAAATTAATTAAATAAATAAATATGACACTAAATGCCTTTCCAAAAGGTGCTGCAAATATACAATAGTCCAGAATTAAATGATATGACGTCAGGCGAAACCGGTAGAGCCGAGAAAGCAGAACGTCACATCACTTCCGGTCGGCAAACTTTATCAGTGTCAGCATTACATGCTTTATTGCTCAAATGTGAGTACCTATTTTATAGTTTTAATAATAAAAGGTTTTTACAACAATAAAACACCATCTGGGGTTCCTTTCTCCTATATATGGGCTAATATTTGAAGCAACACCAGCAGCACGGGGGGAACAAGATATCGCCAGAGTGCTACACAGTGGCATACACTGTAAACGTTTCATACCCCAAGAGGGAGTGGAAAATTCAATGAATGCAGATTTTAGAAGAGCAGGGATTGCTGTGATCACTTTTGGTATATAGCAATGGTTTTTCATCTGGCACCAAGCACAATTCTGATTATTCAGCACTCAAGGAATCAAAAACTTGATTAATTTATATTTTTAATTACTGCACAAATTAATAAAATGTTTTCTATATTTATTTATTGAGGACTATTGAATTTTTTATTTAACTTTTTTTTAGCACTTTTTACTAGTTTGCACGTCTCATCTTCATTTTATCAACTTTATGCTTCAGGTTTTGCACATAAGATAATCACTAATTTAAAGCACAGGCACGCATGCACTTTGGAAAGGCATTTAGTGTCATATTTATTTATTTAATTCATTTTAATTTATATGATTTTCACCACTGCACTTTAGTTAAGGGATTTTTTTAAAACCAAACAGGAAATTGTTTATTAGGGATTTTAATAAAATAGCGCCACTCCTACTATCCAACCCTATTTTTTATTTTTTTTGCTCAATAAGGCCTCGTACACACGATCAAATCTGTCTGCTGGAAACGGTCTGCTAGACCGTTTCAGCAGACAGATTCGATCGTGTGTACGGGCAAACCTACGGATTTGGCCACCCGACAGATTTCAAAGTATGCTTTGAAATCTGTCGGCTGGGAACCCGTCCGCCCGACATGTCTGCTGGTTAGTACGCTAACCAGCAGACATGTCTTCTCGCACACGCGCCAAATGATTTTGACGCATGCGCGGAAGTGTTTTACTTACTGGTGCGGTGACGTGGCGGCGTCAACGTCACCGCCACGTCACCGACACATCAGCGCGCTGTCTGCTGGCGGGGATTTTGGTTTGCTCATGTGTACACGTGAGCAAACCAAAATGCCAGCAGACAGATTTGTTCAAATCGGTCGGACAGACCGTTTTGAACAAATATATTTAATCATGTGTACGAGGCCTAAGTGTTTATTGAAATTAAAAGGAAAGCGACACAGTAACAAATCATAAACAGGCAGCATGAGAGTGTACTTTAGATCGCTGACAAGGTGCATCTCGTACAGGCATATAAACCCAAACCATAAAACAAAAAACAGAAAGCCTAAGGCATCAAACATAATCCACTGTATCTTAATAGAACTATGGAGGAGCACCTTGAGGGCAACCTCGGCACATACATACAGTAAAACGGTTCTATTCAAGACTAGTATACAATGAAGTCTAAACCTATGTACCGAACCTCTCAAATGACTCGCATCCCCATGCTGAAGCATTGATTATCAAGATCTGTGTGCATAGTAGAAAAGTGAAACAAAGAAGCAAAAGGAGGAAAAAGTGAGAAAGAAAAAAGAGAATAGAAAAAGGGTTATAGCGGAATAAAGTGAAGTGGGAGAAGGGGCAGGGGAGGGGAAGAGGGGGGAGGGAGATAAGGGAAATAAACCAGCCACCACGGAACAGTCTGAACTGTAAAAGTGCATTTCTAACACATAAACATTAAAAATTTGTTGCCATAACGTCCGCATATACAGAAGAAAATTTAAAAACGATCCAGCAGGACCATATTTAATGGGCCAGGTCAGATTTATTACGTAGTGTCAGCGTGCTACTTTCCATATGGTAGATGTGATCTACGTCCACTAGCCATTGGCGAATGGTAGGAACAGTAGGTTGCTTCCAAAACCTAGGTATGAGGGCTTTGGCCGCATTAAGGAGGTGGGGAGTAATTGATTTAGAGTATGCTCCTGCTGGCTCGCTCGTACAGTGAAACAATACCACCCAGGGATCCACAACCACTCCAGACCCCTGGATCTTCTCAATCCAGTGTAAGACCGATGCCCAGAAGGGTTTGATCAATGGGCAAAACCACCAAATGTGCACATGAGAGCCCTTCTCTCCACATCCCCTCCAGCAGCGATCCGATATCAATGGGAAAGTCCTATGCAAAACTTTCGGGGTGTAGTGCCAGCACATTAGTAACTTATAATTGACCTCAGCGGTCTTTGAGGATATGGTGAAGACATGTGCCAGTTGAAATAGTGATGCACGTTGAGCCTCAGGTAGCTGGCTTTGGAGATCCCTTCCCCATTTAACAAGACAAGAATGGTTTGCGACAGGAGGAAGTGACAACAAGGCTTGATAAAAACATGATACGGGCATCTCTGGAGGTTGGAACCCTGCGAGTAGGTCCTCCACTGTGGTCAGTTCCGATGAAGATCGCAACGGGCAGGGGAGGGATCTCACAAATTGAGAGAGCTGATGGTATTTCCATTGATCCATAAAAGAAACAGGCACTGATGTAAACAGCTCAATCATGGGTAAAACTCCCGTTTCAGAGGTCACATGATGCAACAATAAAGGCGAGGCAGAGGTCCGGTCAGCAAAGCTAGAGTCCATGTTGCCAGGCGGAAAATAATCATGGCCAAGAATAGGCATCAATGGTGAGTTATAGGGCCATTTTTGTGCCTTACATAGCGAGTCCCAGATAGCTAGTGAGGATCTAGAAAGAGGGGATGTATTTAGGGCCTTCCTGCGAAACTTAGGTGGTAACCAAAGTGAGGTAAAAGGAGCACCTCCATACAAGTCCATCTCCAGTTGAACCCAGAGTTTAGACTCCTTGTGGTATTTCCAGTCAGACAGCCTAGCCACTACGATAGCATGAAAATATTTCCTAAAGTCTGGGAGCGCAAGGCCCCCTTCTCGCTTAGGTTTAATCAACCAGCCGTATGCAATCCTGGGGCGTTTATAATTCCCAACATACCTGCGAACTAGAGATTGTAATAGTCAAAAAAACCCAATGGGGACCCCAAAAGGGATCATTTGGAAAAGAAAAAGCACTCTGGGCAACACGTTCATCTTCACCACGCTAATTCGCCCCAGCCAAGAATGAGCCAACTGAGTCCACTTTTGTAAGTCTGATCTAATTGAATTCAATAAAGGGACATAGTTATATCGGAAGAGGGATTTCAGATTAGGAGTCAAAGAAATGCATAGGTACTTTAGTGATTGCGTTTGCCAACTAAATGGAAAGGAAGGTTTCAATTGGGAGACTAATTTGCGGGGAGTGGAAATATTTAATATTTCAGACTTTGCCAGGTTAATTTTAAAATTTGAACGGGAACCAAATGTTTTGAAGGCTGACATTAGATTAGGTAGTGTAACTAGGGGTTGTTGAACATAGAAGAGAATGTCATCCTCGTATGCGGCATACTTGTGTTCCGACGCACCTACCTTAATGCCCCGAATATTAGGGTCATTACGAATTGTGGACAAGAAGGGTTCCAGGGAAAGGGCAAAGAGGATCGGGGAAAGGGGACAGCCCTGCCGGGTGCCATTATGTAGTGAAAAGGATTCGCTCAGGACACCGTTAATGCGCAGCTGAGCTGTTGGGGACTGGTACAGTGCCGAGATCCTATCTAACATACTCGGGCCCAATCCCAGGTGCGCCAATGTAGCCATGAGATACTCCCAGTCCACCCTATCGAACACTTTCTCTGCGTCAGTGGATAATAGGAGGGTGTGCTGGGAGCACCTACGCACATACGAGATCAGTGACAACGTCCTGAGCGAATTACTCCTAGCCTCCCGGCCTGGTATAAACCCTGTCTGGTCTCTAGAAATCCACTGAGGAATGAGGGGCAACAATCTTAACGCTTAGGCTTTCGCATACAATTTAGCATCTATGTTTAACATGCTGATAGGGCGATAATTACTACATAAGCTAGGGTCCCTGCCAGGATTGGGGAGCACTGTGATGTGGGCATGAAGGGTCTCTGGGCGAAAATCACCCCCCGTAGAAATCGTATTAGCGTAGGAAGATAGGAACGGTAGAAGAGTGTCAGCAAATGCTCGGTAATAGGCCACGGAAAAACCGTCAGGTCCAGGTGCCTTGCCACTCGCCATAGACTTAAGAGCCACTTTAAGCTCCATAGTAGAAAACTCAGCATCTAATGCTTCCAAGGCAACTTTTGGAAGCTTTGGTAGCTGGGCACGTTCCAAATATTCCCGTATACGAGTAGCTCTTTGTTCCCCATGTTGTATATGCTGTCCCACATTGTAGAGTTGTTGGTAGAAAGAACGAAATTCTCTTGCAATTCCGCTAGTTTTAAACAACAAGGTGTCAGAGGAAGATTTTATTTTAGCTATATAAGTGGCGCTCTTTTTCTGTTGCAGGGACCTGGCCAAGAGCCGGCTAGGCCGATTGCCCCATTCGTAGTATTGTTGGGACAGCAAGCGCATTCGTGCAGTGTTCTCTGTGTGAGAGAATGAAAGGTTGCAAGTGAGTTAGAAAGTTTGTGGGTCTTTTCCAACACCCCTATCTCTGTAATAAGCCGCAATTGCGAGGACATCCTTTCCCTCTTTTTCCTAGCGCCTAATTCCATAAGTTTGCCGTGTATGTAAGCCTTATGGGCTTCCCATAAAACCCCTGGAGAGGAAACAGACGGATTGTTGTCTTGAAAATATAGAGTGAGCAGGGATTCAATCTCCTTCCTATCCACCTCATCCGTGATAAGGGAAACATTTAATTTCCAGTTAGTGGATCTCGAAGGTAGGGACGGAACACGTAAGGTTATACTAATAGGGGAGTGGTCAGAGATCGTGGACACTTCTATTCGAGAGTTAGAGAGTTAGAGAGCAATTCCAAGTAGTGATGGTTGATAAAGAAATAATCTATCCTGGAGTGGGAGCTATGTAGGTGGGAGAAATGCATGTAGTCTCTTTCACGGTGCATTATTCACCACACACCCATGAGCTGAGCCTCATGCAGTCTCTTACGAACCTGCGTAATACGTCTATGGGAAATACAGGATCTGCCCAGTGAGGTGTCCAATGCGGGTTCCAAAGGGATATTAAAATCCGCCGCTAACAGCACACAACCCTGTGCAAAATCTCTCAGCTTATTTAAAGTGGAGGTCAGAAAGCTCACCTGTCCCTGGTCCGGGGCATAGAGGTTAGCAAAGGTACATTTCAGCTTGCCCAGAGTGCCTTTCAAAAACAAATAGCGGCCATATGAATCAGCCAATGAGTCTTCTAAAACAAAAGAAGATCCCCTCCGGAACCCAATAGCCACACCCTTCGCTTTAGGTATGTCTGAGAGGCTGTAGTACCAAGTAGGGTAGTGGTGCGCAAAGAGCTTTACAGAAGTGGTATGGGTTAAATGCGTCTCTTGCAAATAAATAACATCGCCCTTCAGGCGGTTAAGTTCTCTATAAAGGGTATGGCGCTTGCCAGGAGCATGAAGCCCCCAAAAGTTAAGGGATGATAAATTGAGCGAGGCCATGGGTTCCAGAGGGGAAATTCAGCACAGCAATAATCCGCGGGGCTGGTGGAAAGGAGGGGAGGAGGGGGCAGAGAGAAAGAGAGGAAGAGAGAAGGAAATCAGAGAAAAAGAAAACCATGAGAAAGAACATCAAAACAACAATAAGGAATTGTCTCCAAGCTGCACGCAAAGCCTTGCAGTGCAACAGTCGGAGCGACGAGGAACCCTGCCCCCCGCCGCGGAACGCCCCAAAGTGAGCTGCCGCCACGGAGAACCCGACCCCCAGCCGACCCGCACATGGGAGTAGGGCCGCACCCAAAACCAGACCACACATGGCCACAGAGGTCATACGTAGTCTGCAGGGTCTGGCACCGGCACAACACAAAAAAACAAACAAAAGAGAACTAAACATACATTAGAGAATCCAACATAGCCCCACATAGACCGAGAACCCGTAAATCCTAACTCTGGGTCCAATGTGCTTCTGTGAGTTGTCCGACCTCTAGGACACAAAGGACGCCTGGGATAAGCATTGTGAGAGTCATTTAGTAGCCACAGTAAACACCAAGTTCCAGAGATTCAAAAAATTCTAAAAATTCAAATTCAAACCGGGAAAAACTTGTGTGACCGGGAAATACTTGCGTGACCAAGGCTGAAAGTCGGGTCCGATGAGGCAAACCAAGAAAGAACATGTCAAGCTCAATCAGCTGTAGGAGTGGATGCTGCATTGGCAGAGCGGCGTCGGCAGGAAACTTTCTGCCATTGAGCCTCTGGTGCAGAGGATGCGGTTTGATATTTAGATCCATACAAAAACATCCAAGCCTTCTGGAAAGCGCAGGATCGCGGTTTTCCCATCCCTGCTAGCAATCAGGGCTGTGGGGAACCCCCACCTGTAGTTGATGAAGGCCTCCCTGAGCTTCTCCGTTAGTGGTTTGAGTGCTCTCCTCCGCTCTAGGGTTTCCTTCGCCAAGTCAGGGAAAAAAGATAACGTAGTGCCATCGAAATCTAGCGTGGAGGCCTCCCTGGCCTTCCGCATTATGAGTTTCTTTTCCTGCACCCTGCAAATCACGTCTCGAGGCACGTCTGAAGCCATGTTACTGGGACGGAGGGCTCTGTGAACCCTGTCCAGTTTCAGGGGGTAATCCGCAGCATTGCCCAGTAACTTGTTGAAAACCCCACGGATGGAGGCCGACAGATCCTCATCCTTAGTCGCCTCGGGCAGACCCCGGACACGAATAATATTCCTCCTGTTTCTGTTCTCTTGATCTTCGATCTTATACATTGCCATTCGGTGGGCTATGGCAAGAGAACGTGTGGTGTTCTGTAGATCCCTGATCGCTGAAGCGTGTCTATCAAGGCGGAGCTCTGTTTCCTCAACACGCTCTAAAGGCGGCGTACACACGAGGGGATATGTCCGCTGAAAACGGTCCGATGGACCGTTTCAGCAGACATCTCCGCTCGTGTGTATGAGCTAGCGGACAGATTTCTCCACCCGACAGATTTCAAAGCATGCTTTGAAATCTATCCGGTGGGAATCTGTCCGCCCGACATGTCTGCTGGTTAGTACACTTACCAGCAGACATGTCGGCCCCCACCGCCGCCGCGCCGCTGCCGAATGGATTCGGCGCATGCGCGGAAGTCTTTTACTTCCTGGTGCGGTGACGTGGCGGTGACGTGGCGGTGACGTGGTGGTGACGCGGCGGCGTCAACGTCACCGCCACGTCACCGCGCCGTCCGGCGGCGGGGAATTTGATCCGATGGTGTGTACACGCCATCGGATCAAACTCCCGATCGGACATATCCGATGGAAATGGTCCGCGGACCGTTTTCATCGGATATATCCGATCGTGTGTACGCCGCCTAAGACCTGGCCCAGGTCAGCTCGAACCTCAGACAGTTCTTTTTTAATGGCCTTCTCTAAGCCCAACAGCATCGAGGCCAGATCCGATTTAGTCGGGAGTCCACTCACCAATTCCGCTACACCGGAGCGTCTAGACGGGCTTCCCTGTCACTCCGAACCGCCGGGTGAAACAGGAGAGTGGCGTCTGGCCACTGACCTGGAGCCAGAGGCGGAGCCGATCCCACGTGGCGAGCGGCCTAGTCCATCTGCCTCCGAGACATCCTCCGGTTCTGTAGCGAGAAAGCGTCGGATGGAACCCATGGACGTACCCTTCTTGGTCTGTGTCTTTCCCGACTTCCTGACCATGCTGGCCATGGGGTTGGATCCGAGCAATACTTGCAAAAAGCGATCAAACTACATGCCGGCACCGGAGCTCACACGAGACGTGTCCTCACAGTCTCATGTCCAAGCCACGCCCCCATCCAACCTTATTTACTCATTTACTCCACTTAGGTGGACTAATATGCAGAGGCAGCTGCTTTATTAACTCTCTCCAGGGCTTCTGTCTCCATCTCTCTCAATTTAATTGTCTCTGCTGGTATTGTAGCTTTCTTTTTCATTGTGCGGATTCACACATACACATTTTACACACATATATTTTCTGGTGATTTACCTTATTTTTAAAGGCATATTGATCCTCTTCCTGCCAATTAAAACAGACCCTGAAAATGTGCTTAGGCAGAACACTACAGAGAAATCTATCTGCTTGTACTATGCCAAGAGCAAGAGAGGGGAGGCTCCCCCTATTTATATGCAAATTAAAAAACAATGAAAAGAATTCATGGACAGCCGCACACCAAAATGAACCTAAAAAGATAGCCTTTATTGGTGTAAAAAGGATAAAAAGGACTACAAAACACAGCACAGCAAGCAGTGGGGTAAAAAAACTGACGCGTTTTGCACAAACAATCAGTGCCTAGTCACTGATTAAGCACTGATTGTTTGTGCAAAACGCGTCAGTTTTTTACCCCAGTGCTTGCTGTGCTGTGTTTTGTAGTGCTTTTTATCCTTTTTACACCAATAAAGGCTACCTTTTTTAGGTTCATTTTGGTGTGCGGCTGTCCATGAATTATTTTCATTGTTTTTTTGCCTTGTGCATTGCCAGCACCCACGGTCTTTGAGGAGGACATTGATTGCTTAGTGCATTTGCCTGGAGCAGCGGTCTCTTTTTCTTTATATGCAAATTAACCGGATTGGTTTATGAGCTAAGCAGATAAAGTTTGTTACAGAATATGATGTAGAGAATGTAAGGGGGAGGGTAGGATTTTGGAAAAACCATGTGGTCAGACAAAGGGACACTTTAAGACGATAACAAGTACCGATACCTTTTCTCAAGTACTCGCTGATATCGATTACGATACTTTTTTTTATGTCATGGGACAGTGGCGCTAATATGCAGCACTGATGGTCACTAATAACTGGCACTGATGAGGCGTGGACTGTGTCAGTAGTTTTTTTTTTTACAATTAATTTTTTTTTATTTTTTTTTGTATTATTATTTACAATTTTTTTTTTTATTTTTTTACAACGCTTTGTTGTTGTTGTTTTTTTTTGGGGGGGGGGGGGGGTGAGGGGGAAGTGGATGATGTCAGGGTTTTATTTAATTACATATTTTATTATTTTTACAATTTTATTATTAAATATATTTTTTTTTAATCAACCCTGTTGGGGGGGGGGGGCTTTGGTGAGACCCTGTTTCTGTTTAGACCCATGACATCTCCCCTTTAAGACAGGGAAAGTGACACTGAGGACACTGATTCCCCAGTCCCTTTCTCTGCAGCCTCAGCTAAACTAAAGATGAATGGACAGCTCCTCTCCATTCATAAACTGAAGCATCATAAACACAGTTTACAAATACCCATGCAAATGCTCGGTATCAGCACCGATAGTGATACTAGTACTACTACTTCCCTACTTGGAGGAAACAGAAGTTTTGAGTCGGACTCAAAGAAAAGAACCATGAAGGACAATGCATCTTGATTCCATCTCTAATGCCAACGTACACACGATCGATTCATCCGATGAAAACGGACCGATGGATTTTTTCATCAGATACTGTATCCGATGAAGCTGACTTTCATCAGTCTTTGCTACACACCATCAGTTAAAAATCCGATCGTGTCTAACGCGGTGACGTAAAACACAACGGCGTGCAGAGAAAAATGAAGTTCAATGCTTCCGAGCATGCGTTGACTTGATTCTGAGCATGCATGGATTTTTGACCGATGGATTTCCCCACAGATGATCGTTTTTTTTTCTATTGTTTTTTTAACCATCAGAAAATTTTAAAACAGGTTCTTTTTTTTTTTTCACCGATGGGAAAGAAAACGATGGGGCCCATACACGCTCGGTTTGTCCAATGAAAGTGGTCCATCAGACCGTTTTCATCAGACGAACCGATCGTGTGTACAGGGCATAAGTTGAGTAACTGTTTATTTTACTTATTGTACATGCTTATATTTTTGCTAGAAAAGATAATTGGCTTGTGCATTTTGTAGGCATATTTTGTAACTATGAATTGCGTTCTGTGTAGTTGTATGTGCAGATTTTCTGTTAAGTAAAGCATTGATATGCTACAGAGGTCTAAGTTTCCATGGCTTCTACCCCAAGCGCCTTTTTAATAGACACTAAGCAAAACAGAGGGACTGATGCCTCTTTAGGGAAAACATATAAGGTTATTTTTCAATATGCAATGAGGGGGTACCCACAAAATACCCAATTCTGTGGGTATTTGGTGGGTAATCAAGGAAATGCTACCAGTTTAGAAAGCCATCTTGGATTGTGATTTGAAGTTATAATAGTATTCAGGTATAACTGAAAAAAGTGATTGAAGAGTGAAACGCGTAAGTGTTGTATCTTGTGCCATTGAATAAAATATGACGTTTTCCACAGTCTAGATGTGCAGTAAATCCCTTATGATGTTGGTAATTGGCATGAGAAAAGGAGGGGTGTCTGTAACCTGGGGCAACTCTATTTGCACAGGGCCCCTGCCAAAGGCAAACTAACAGTCAACAGAAGTTTAAATTACCAAATGTAAATTGGAAAGGAGGTGCAGGTACACTTATATAGGTAAATATGTAAATGCTTTGATAATATTTGAAAAGACAATCAGAGATCAGACAAGCCCTGCAGTCAGCTAAGCTCATGCTTTCTACTAATGCAAGAAAGGGGGAAATGTATAACCAATACACTGGGACTTTAAATATGGTGCATAAGGGGAGATGCACCCCCATCCCACACCAGTACTGTCCAGGTTGAACCCATAAAGTCATGTTAGTCTTTTGAATTAGACTATTAATTAATTTTCCTATATTTTTTGTAACATGTTTTTCCATCTAGACCAGGGGTGTCAAACTCAATTCCATCGTTCGCCACATCAGCATTATAATTTCCCTCAAAAGGGCCGGCTGTATCTGTAAGATTAGATGTCCAGCGCATCCCCTCCCCTTACAGTAAATGTCAGGAGCCACACCACCATCAGAAGTTAAGTCCCCCATTCTCCCTTACATCACAGTGCACCCCCTTTCCTTTTGATGCTGCTGGGAGAAAGCTGGATGCATTGATTGGAAGCAGAAAGTAGGGGTCTGGAGGAGGACCAGAGGAGGGCTGGAGCTCTCCTGCAGCTGCAGGAGAGGTGCGAGGGCCACATGAAATGGCCTGGAGGGCCAGATTCAGCCTGCGGGCCTTGTAATTTACACCTGTGATCTAGGTCATTACAGATATCTTTTTTACTTTTATCTGATATACATATTTTTCTTTATAAAAATGTATCGGATTTATCGACAAAATGCGTTGAGCTTTAGAGGATGTAGCCTCCACCCTATACATGGCACGATCATATTTCATTTCCATCTACTATGGTTACCCTACCATACCCACCTATATGATGAGTCGGATTTATCGACAAAATGCGTTGAGCTTTACAGGATGTAGCCTCCACCCTATACATGGCACGACCATATTTCATTTCAATCTCCTATGGTTACCCTACCATACCCACCTATATTGCATATTTGGTTTTTGACATGGTATATACTGTCCTGTATGGTCCTATTTCTCATGTATTTATATTGTATCTTGCTAATTTGCTGTGTTCTGCATGTTCATTTTTTTTTCCTCTATGTACCTTGTTGTTATGGGTCTTCATTGCCCATGTTAATAAATGTGTCTATTACTGTCAGGTCACCTGTGGCCAGGTGACAGATGCACCCCGTTGGAGACAGGAGTGCACCGCAAAGTAGTGAACCTAATAGCCGACTGCTGCAGATGGACAGGACACGTGAACCCAAGATTCCCCAGGGCGCGGAGTCTAAGGTCCAGCAGGTGTTCACCAGAGCCTCTAGTGGTGAGGATGGCCTTCGCTGCAGCTGAAACCAGGTCGCGACCCCTGGGGTCCCCCAGGTCACGCTCCGTAGTGAGAGAGGGGAAGCATCCACCGAGAACACAGGGGATAGTGATGGGTAAGCCGACGTTGGGGCAGACAACGGTAACCAGGGGACAGGCCAAAAGGTCAGGGTCACAGGCAAACAAGAGTAGTCAGGGACGAGCCAAAATTCGTACACAGAAAGGTTAACGTATCACACAGCAGACAGGAACAGCTAATAAACAAAGTTGAACAGCAAAGCAGACCTGCAGTGCAACAGTTAATATATACTTCCTGGGATGGGGCCCATACAGGATGGAGAGATGATAAAAAGGCAGCCAGAAGAGAGTCAGGCCTCTGGATAAGGATAAGGTACGCTGCCAGACACTATTGCATGTCCATGACAATTACTTTTTAAAATTGTGTTATCAACTGCCTCATTTAAAGTTCCAAACCTTTTGTTGTTTTATGCTTTCTAATAATAACATATTAATTGGGGGAGGGATGGAGAATGGAGGGTATTGGACCACTGTAGAGTAGACTGCTGCTTACAGACAAATATACAAATATTATTAAAGCACAGTATCACATTCACCAAAATTATAATGGTAGCTGCAAACTACTGCATGGACTATAGTTGAAGCCATTGTTAGCTCCTCCCCCAAGTTTCAGATTCCCAATCAGCCTTATGCAACTTTTTTTAAGGGTAGTCTGAAATTAAGGTTGCCCTACCATTCACTTTACATCCATTCTCCTTCCAAAAAATGCTACTTTCATGGCCCTCTCTCATTTTATTGCTTTCAAAGTCAAAGTCCTGAAACAATAATTTGGTAGGTGGAATCAGAACTCCTGACCTGTTCCAGGTCAATGACAAGAACTGTAGCCATTGGGTCTGCATGGCACCATTGCAACAAGGAGAGGTCAGCAATGGCAGCCTACATATTTCTTTTATGCCGCATACACACGACTGTTTTTCGGGGTTGTAAAAAATTACGTTTTTCAGAACTCCGGAGATACTCCACAAATTCACCCCTGCTGGAGTTGTGAGCGGGATCTGGGCAAGCTCCTCCACATTTGGTGGACGTGCCCACTGATTCAGCCATACTGGCGTAAGGTGCATGAAGTGGTGAATGAGGTATCTTCGCTTACTTTGGAGTTTTCGCCAGCGCAGTACCTACTCTATCTCTCAAAAATTTCCTGTAAGACATACTACAGATCACTAGCTATGCATATGGTCAATACTGCCAGGCTTTTCCTACCAATACACTGGAGGTCCAAATCGCCCCCTTCCACCAAAGAATGGGTGTTGCGGGTTAATCAGATAGCAACAATGGAGGAGTTGATTTGTATCGCCCAAGACAGAATAGAGCATTTTTCAGTAACATGGGTACCTTGGCTAGAATACCGTAACTCGCAGCGGTTTCAAGACCTTATCAGAGGCAACCCTTGAAAGGCGTACTAGAGGTCACCAAACCTCTCACATCACTGGGGGTTTACTGGGGAGGGCAGTTGGTGGCGATTCCACCCCCTCCTCACATATTCCCCCTGTAGTGCCTCCCTCATCTCCTACTCTCCCTAAATTTGCTCTTTCTCTTTGCCCTATCTCTCTCTCCTGTCCCCCCCCTCCCCCCTTTTTTTTTCTTGTTTGTTGTTTTTGTTTGGTTTTATGTTGCAAAATATGGGTGGTCGATTCCCGACATAGCTGTCGGGCACTACTCTTACATGTTCCATGTCCCTTAGCACTTACAATAGTCGTATTGAGTACCTTGACTGGCGATTTCCTACCCTTGCAGTCCAACGGGCCTGTAGTATACTGCACTATGTCCTTCTGGATTGATGATTCCCTGCCACTTCTAGGTTCCTTATGTGACCCCCCCCCCCCTTTTTTTTTATTTTTTTTTACTGGTGTGACCTGGGGCAGTATCTTGGGGCCCATTCTTTCCTGAATATTGAACCTTTTGCCTTCCCTTTTGTTGAAACTATGTACTCATACCTTTTGCTGTATGTTATATAGTGCTATGTATGCAATCTATGTAAAAAATGGGCATTAAAAATTTCGAACATGCTCTAATTTTTCACAACATTTTTAACATTGTTGTTTTTAACGTTGTAAATAATGGTCGTGTGTGGGCTGTAACGACGTGAAAAAAATGCGCATTGGTCAGAAGCAAGTTATGAGACAGGAGCACTCGTTCGGGTAAAACTAGCGTTCGTAATGGAGTAAGCACATTCATCACGCTGTAACAGACTGAAAAGCGCGAATCGTCTTTTACTAACACAAAATCAGCAAAAGCGGCCCCAAGGGTGGCGTCATCCGAACGGAACTTCCCCTTTATAGTGCCGTTGTACGTCACTGTGCTTTGCTAGAGCCTTTTTTTTTTCACGATCGTGTGTAGGCAAGGCCGTTTTAATGATCGGGTTGAAAAAAACTTATTTTTTCTAGACCATAAAAAATTTCATTTTTTACAACCCGAAAAACGGTCGTGTGTACGCGGCATTAGGCCATGTTTACTTTGAAGGAAATGTATAATCCTGTTTACATTTTTTCTTTATATTTTTACAGTTTTCTTTATTATTATTATTATTTTTTTCATCAGGTAACTATAAATTATGAAAAATGAAAAATCTCACTTGCAGACAGCAGACTTTGTGAAGTGAGCTAGTCTATCTACATACCCACTGAAATGGGGAAGGACATTGAGGCTTATAAATCAGTAATAACGACAAGAAATTAATATTTCTGATGCAGTGAATTGCAGAAGTAGCATTGAAGGGCGTTATACGTGTCTCCAAGGCCACAATTTTGCCCTCTCAGGGGGCAGAGCAGAACACAAAGTTATTGTTAAGAACTGGAGTAAAGCATCAGAACAGCTCTTAACCTTGGAAATGTATTATAATTTCAATAGGAGAGAAGAAATACCGAAATAGGTCAGTTCCACTTCTGTCTTTATTTTAATAAAAAATGCCATTTGTTTCTTCTTGTCATTTTAGAACACTTTGTCACGGCTCACTTTGACTGCAATGTTAAATTGACATTTGCTCTCATTAATGGTTTCTCCAGCGGTGAAAATCGATGGCAGATGGCCAAACAGTCTTATGTAAACCACTTAGCCCTCTAATTGACTTCATAACGCTAATATACAGTATCTGAGTTAGGAGACATCAGATTTTTTTCAATTGCAGTTTATATTAATTATCGCCTGTGAATTGAAGTTTAAGTGTATATGTTATCTATACTTAATAAAGGATAAATGCACTTTAAAAGTGTGTTTAGCATTTTTTGCCACTTTCCTGACCTAACGTAACCCATCCTTTCCCTCCACAAACGCGTGCTTACCTACAGTAGATTCAATAGCCGCCATTCTGCTGTTTGTTAATATTCAGTGGTTAAAATCTTCACTTTACTGGCCCCACCTGCGCACAAGTGCCCAATAGACTTCTATAGGTTTGAGTGCCGGAGACTGTGCAGGCATGTACATGTACAGGCTCAAAAGAGCGAAGACTTTCACTACCAGATATAAGCAAAAAGAGAAGCTGTGCTCATTGGATTGAGCTAAGAACGATCTGTGGAGGAGAGATGGTTAGGTTAGGACAGGGAAAGGTCAAAAAGCAGACTAAAGGCGTGTACACACGATCGGTTTGTCCGATGAAAACAGACCGTTTTCATCAGAGAAACTGATCGTGTGTGGTCCCCATCGTTTTTTTTGGTAAAAAAAAATAGAACATGTTTTAAATGTTTCCTATGGATAAAAAAAACAATAGAAAAACCTGATCGTCTGTGTGGAACTCCATTGGACAAAAATCCATGCATGCTCAGAATCGAGTCGACGCATGCTCGGAAGCATTGAACATCATTTTTTTCGGCTCGTCGTAGTGTTGTACGTCACCGCGTTTTGGCACGATCGGATTTTTGACTGATGGTGTGTAGGCAAGACTGATGAAAGTCAGCTTCATCGGATATCCAACGAAAAAAATCCATCGAATCAGATTCCATCAGATATCCGATCGTGTGAGGCCGCGTACACACGATCAGACCGGTCCGATGAAACTGGTCTGCAGACCAGTTTCATCAGACCAAAATTCGATGGACCGTCTATCGGACCGTTGTTCATCGGACCAAAGTTTTAAAACTTGCTTTAAAATCTGTCCGTCGGACAGATTCGATGGTTAGTAGGCAAAAGCATCGGACCAAAAACCCGCGCATTCTCAGAATCAAGTCGACGCATGCTTGGAAGCATTGAACTTCGTTTTTTCAGCACGTCGTTGTGTTCTACGTCACCGCGTTCTGGTCTGATCGGATTTTTGGTCCGATGGTGTGTACACACATCAGACCATCAGACCACTTCAGCCTGGTTCGATGAAAACGGTCCGTCGGACCAGTTTAATCGGACCGGTCTGATCGTGTGTACGTGCCTCAGAGTACTTATCCTTTACCCACTTGAGTACCACCCTTGAATTACCTCTTCATTACCAGGCTAATTTTTAGTTTTGGTTGGTGTGACTTAACCATTACCCCACAAAACCCCTCCCCCTCAAAATCACATCAAATAGTGGGTGTGGTCTGTCAAATTTCACGAACAGTAGGAGGGTCTTAAAGGGGCATTAAATACCAGGATTGCATTACATACAAAGTGTAGAGCTGTCACTTGTAAACACATTAAATACATGTAAACCAGACTTCTGTGTTTACAAGTGATTGTGGTAAACAGGCACCAAAGGTTCTGAACCAGAGGTGGTGGAACTGAGTTCCACCAAGTTCCCACTGAAAAAAAGCCCTGACTGTACCTAAATTATTTTTATAACATTTTTTGGGGGGAACAGATAGAACTTTCTTTTGGTGGCATTTAATAACCACTGGATTTTTAGATTTTTTTACTATATAAAGTGAAAAAATAAATAAAAATTTACATTAATTTACTTTTCCTTACTCTATGTTAAAGCAGAGCTCCGCCAAGTCAACAGCTACAAATACAGCAGCTGCTGACTTTTAAAATAAGGACACTTACCTGTCCAGGCACCCGCGATGTCAGCAACCGAAGCCGATCTCTCCCTTGGCTCTTGGGTGGAGGCCCCGCCATCTTCAGTAAGGGAATCAGGAAGTGAAGCCTTGTGGCTTTACTTCCTGGTTCCCTACTGCGCATGCGTTCCCACTGGTACCTGCTGCCTTCTGGGACCTGTGTGTCTCCCAGAAGACAGCACGGGGGGCAGATACCCGTGGGTGGCTCAGGTATCTATGCCCAGAAATGGGAGCCAAATACCTGTATTACCTGTATTATTTTTTATTTTTTTAAATCAATTACTCGAACACGAACATTTTTATCAGTAACAGCCCTACTAAATTCTCCTGTTTTTTTGTTTTTTTTACTGTTAAAAAAAAAATTCTCCTGTTTTTAATGTGTTTTGGTCTGTTGTGGCCCTTCAACGATGTCATTTCATTGTTGTTTCTTTTCCCTCTTTGCTTTGAAAAAAAATAAAAAATGTAATAAAAATTGCCAATTAAAAATAAGCTCACATTACTACTAGACATGTCATTACTATAAAGGAAGAAATGAAAGGAACGGCAATCACCGGACTTTCCTGAACACCAAAGAAAAAGGGTATGATCGAAAAATCTTTGAAGGTTCTCATTTTTTTAGATCATGGAATTGCTGTTAGTACTTAATCACCTTCAATTGGACTTGTCCTATAATGTTTAGATGTTTTGTAGTTTATCCAAGCCACTGCTTCAGTTTCTAGAAGATCTAGTATGATCTAGAACAGGGGTGTCAAACTAAATTTCATTGCAAAATCCAGCAAAAATAGAGTCATTCCTGTTGAGAAAACCTAAAACGAATCTCGAGGCAAACAGCTAAATATGCAGTTGAATTATTTACACATATCATGAGCTGATTTAACCTGCTAATAGATTTGTATTCCTGTCAAGCCTACTTTGAGATGTATGCAGCCTGCCAATCATCACAACCAGGTTGGTGACCTCAGTGGCGTAGCGTGGGGTGGCAGCGCCTGGAGCGAGGCAAGTAATTTGCGCCCCCTGACCCATGGACTTACCTATTTTCAGCTAGCTCCAGTCTGGTCATATGATCCACTGTGTGAGACAGCGGTGGCTGTAGGGAAGAGAAGAGCGTGCTTGATAATGACTAGTAAAGCCTGGTTGGGTGACATCATGCATATGTTTCTATGTCTCATCTTTTGTTAGCGCTCCCTCCTCTCCACGCGCGTGACAGCGCCCCTTTAAATTTTTGCGTCCGGGGTGGTGGTCCCCCTTGCACCCCCCACACTACGCCACTGGGTGACCTGACTTATTTCTGAGCTATAGAGCTTGGTCACCTCCCTGTAGCAAGCATGTGATTGATTGGACAGTGAATGAGCAACAACAAATAGTCTAATCTATCCACCTTCCTCTGCTGCCAGCATGTTCCTTGTCAGCACATGCATGTAGTAGTAGAAGCCTGAGTGACTCAGAGTACTGCACCAACTGCTCTCCCTCTGATTTCCAGTTCCTGACTCTAACTACATTTAAAAACATATTAAAGTGTTACTGAACCCACAACAGTAAAATGAGTCTGTATATGCATTAAAGCATGCTTGTTATATTCACTGTGGTACCTAAGGGGTTAATCCTCCAAATTGTGTACAATGGCTGTTTGATCCTGTCTTCTCTGATCCTTTTTTTTTACTGTACCAAATCCATCTCCTGATAGTACAGAGCCTTGGGGGTACTCTGCACATGCTCCGTTTGGTATGTATTGCTAGAGTTTTTTTCTTGGGGGGGGGCGTACATGTGATCAGTACAGGGCCAATCAGCACTGTCCAGACAGAGGGTCAGGGGTCCTGAAGCCCCATAGGACAGTCAGAGGAGAATGAAAACTCCTCCTACAAGCTTTAACCAGACACTGATAGAAGTCACAAGACTGCTATATACTGCTGATGAGAAAAAAGTATTTAGCGGTTTATATTTACTAAAATAATTGCATTTCCATATATATAGTGAATGCAGGTTCTGGGTTTAGCAACACTTTAAATGATCTTTCAGTCAAAAAATAATTGCATTTGCTTTTGTTTAAAATCTGCCTGAAGTTTTAGTTAAAAGCAGATGCAATCTCATTATAAAAAACTGAAATGCAAGCCGAAGCCGCACACTGGGAGAATGTACTTTGTGGTGACAATGCTACTCATCATTGTAAGGCAGGGGGTAAGCATTGTCGCATTAAAAAGAAGTGACAACAATAACATTTTAAACAGTTGCTAAAGAAAAAGAAAAATGTTATACTCAGGGTTACAGGAAGCATCACCGGCAAATTGCAATACATATATTTGTAGCTTTGGGTTTACAAAAACTTTAACCCTTCTTGCCCATTGGGCACGCATTTTCTAAATGACAAATACAATTCTCTGTCCCCCTTCTCTACACAAACAGAGATAAAGTATAAAGATGGCTCATCTCCCCGAGGTGGAATCCTTCCCATCTCACCTGCTGATTGTAGTCTCAGCCCTGTGTCCAGCTTGTTGTGTGGCTTGTTGCTGATGAACAGATAGCAGAGAACACAAACGGTGATGATAAATGCCAACAGGACCACAGCAGCTATGGATAAGCCCACCAGTGCTCCCACGCTGCGGAGACAAAAAGCACACAATGCGTGACTAGCAGTCTAATAAACTGTTTTCCATTATAAATAGCCAAATCTAGAACTTTCAAAATGAATAAGCGCTAGGTATCAGTGTATTCCATCAATATCCATACTACATCTTTAAAAACTGTATAAAACCAAAGAAGACATGTATTATTGTACCAAATAAAGACTTTAAATAATGTGCTATCAAAAAAGCTTTAAGGCTGCTTTCACATTGCAGCGTGAGCCACGGTGGCAGTATAGCAGCGCGATTTTTAGCGCTGCTATACCATCGAATTATCCGCGGTATTCGGCCACTAGCGGCCGAAAAAGGGTTAATACCGCCCGCAATGCGCCTCTGTACCGCTGCAAAGATGCGGCTAGCAGGACTTTAGGAGCGGTCCTGCTAGCGCACCGCTTCAATGTGAAAGCCTATTTTTAGCGCTGTACCGCGTGAAAAATGCCTCAATGTGAAAGGGGCCTTAGTGTTCCTACACGTCCATAATAAATAATAGACATGTGCAGACTGGAATATTTTGTTTCGTTTTTTTGTTTCCATTTGGAAAATAAATTTATTTAGTTACTCCCGAAAATCGTTTTGATTTATTTTGTTTTTCTTTGGGGAATAGCTTTCGTCTGAAAATCCAATAATACTTGGTTTCTGTTGAATGGTCAAAAGAATATTCGACGGAACGTCTAATCTTTACGTTGAATCGTACATTTCCATTCGAATATTCCGCCTACAAGAATTCTAATGTTGTATGACTAGTAATAATGTCAAATCTATTTTCTCATAAATCGAAATCTATTCTCTGTAATGTCGAATCTATTATTTCTATAGTGTCTAATTTTTTCTCTATAATGTCGAATCTTTTCCCTATAATGTCGAATCTCTCAATATTGAATTTTTACCGCAACGAAAAATGTTGTATCTTTCAGTTTTCGTTTCTTGCGCTTTCGTTATGGTTTGTTAAAACGATAACGAAAAAAATCGATTTTCGGACGAAAATGCATTCTAACGAAAATGAATGCACATGTCTAATAAATAATAATCCAATTTTAGTGCCAACAGTGATCTATGCAAAACTAGATCTTGGAATTAATATACAAGCGCATTCACTGTTTGGGTTTAAAAGTCTGGTGAGTCTCAGGCCTCGCGCACACGACCGTTTTCCTCGACAGAATCCATCAAGGAACTTGGTGGCAGAGCTTTTTTGCCGAGGAAAACGGTCGTGTGTATGTTTTTCATCGAGAAAACTGTTGTGGAACTCGATGAGAAAAAAAAGAGAACAAGTTCTTTTTTCCTCGTCGGGAGTCTCAATTTCCTCGCCGTGTTGCTGGTCGGGCTGGTTTTCGACGAGAAACACGTTCGTGTGTATGATTAGAAACACGCACATGCTCAGAAGCATGGCGCCAGTGGAATCAAACTTCCCCTCTAAAGTGCCGTCGTATGTGTTTTACGTCACCGCGTTTGAGAACGACGAGATTTTGTCTTGACAGAGTGTACGCAAGGAAAGCTTGTCAAGATTCTCGACAAGCCTGAAAAGGAACTCGTTGAGGAAACGATGTTTCATTTACGACGAGTTTCTCGGTCGTGTGTACGAGGCCTCAGTGTGTAAGGGGGAATGAGGGCAACCACTGAAGAGCATCATTTGGAGAGCACTTGTTTTGCAGAAGAATAATGGGGGAAATTTGGGACTTTAAGTATAGCACACGGTATGTACTTCCATCCCTGGTCCTTTGGTCCTAGCCCCACATCTACTACATACCATTGCATTCAACTCTATGTAAGTAATCAGAATTGGCAACTGCTTTTTCCTGTTATGCCTAGTGCCCAACTAGAATAATCCTATTTTGTTTATTGTAGATTCAATTTGAGCATCCATCCCTGAGGAAGCGTTTTATATATATATATATATATATATATATATATATATATATATATAAAATAATTTTTACTATGTGCATTATTGTTATGTATTGTCAATATGCCAGTTAAATATACTTTCAAATTACTATCAGAAACAAGAAGCCTCCTTTCACAAGGGGGGCCCCAGATCCCACCCACCTCCTAGGTGAATGAGTATGGGGTATATAGCACACCTACTCATTCACCAAAAAAAAAAGTGTAGTGTAAAAAAATGTCAGTTTTGACAATTCCGTTAATGAAACCAAATGTCCCTGAAGTAAATCTATTGTCAATCATGATTACAGCTTGATTCATAAACACCACTCTGCTCCGATGTAGCTGACCCCTTCCATTTTTATTGTATTTTTAGTCAACGAAAATCTGTCTCAACTTCAGTGATACTTCTGTTGCAGATCTATGCAAAATGCCCAAGGTTTGAGGCACACATGTAGGCAGGTGCAGTCTGCTGTCTCCACTGCAGGTGGTGCTCAAATGTAGCAGGAATGCAGAGGGAGAGGAAGTCTTGAGGAACAGGGTTTCTCTATGATTTTCTGTGTCACTGGGGCAGCAAGCTGAGTGGATGCTGGCCACCCAGTTGACTCTGGGCCATCTTTAGTGCGGCAAAAGTCTATTTAATGCCCTGGCCCCCGGGTTTGGTACATTTCATGCAAGTGGGTAGAGTAGGGAAAGGTACCTCATCTGGTTGGGAGGGAAAGCGTAGGGCGGCATCCTTATAGATACCTTCCTGATTGGGCATGAAACGGTCCGGCTGCATTCTGTCCCCTCTCAGGAGACACTGTTGGTTTGGCTGGAACCTACTTCTTTAGGTTATTGGAACCCCGAGTGCACCCGGCTGGGTAGCTGTCCCACTGGCTTTGTTGTGAGCTTTTGCTATGTTACTTCAATACAAGTTTTCGTTTGCATCTGACTGTGTGAATTATTGCCTACACACAGGTCATAAATATGCAAAAAGTGGCACAGACATTGAGAGACAGCCTGCTTTGTGTCTAATTATGTTTCTAATTTTCTTGATAAATGTTCCCCGATATGTAGTTTTATAACCACCTAGTTGTATTCTCAATGACAGAAAATATGGAAAATATGCAATTAAAATAAAATAACAGTCTATTAGGGAGAGCAGCATCATGTCTTATCTGTCATGTCTGTAAATGTGAAATGTGCTCATCTGTGACCTCAAGCAGAGTTATCCATCAGATTCTCAAATGAGAATTAATAAACCATTAAATACCTTTTGGTTGGTAGACCCTTAAAGGCGACTCTAAATATATCATATAAAACCCTTGATGTACAGAAGATAATTAATACTCAACATTTTCATTGCCTGCCCCTATCGATCTTTGTTGATAACGAGAATCAGCCACCCGTAGAATCTTTCAAATTTGACACTTCCAGTTGTGTCAGATTCTTGATCCACTGCTGCATGTTAAAGCCCTCCCCACATATACAAAGCTAAAACAAACATATTGACTGTAGTTGGGTTTTAAACGTTAATGGAGGCTTTCAATGCAGTAATATTTTAATAAGTAAATCGAGGTGAAAATGTTAAGAATTACAGTATAATATGCAAGTATAAAATAAATACTTTTTTTTTCCCCAAGTAACAATTTTTATTGGTGGAAAATAAACAGTGAATAAATACTTTTTATTGTAACACTCACCTCTGGAGGGGCATTTGCACCTTTGGCCGGACAGTTAGGTGGCGAGCTGATTGCACGCACCTGACGTGATGCACCCTATAGGGAGAGGTGATCAGCAGGGTCTTATCTAGACCGGCTGATCACTCTCCATTGTGGTATAGTAGCGAGCAGATGTGGAGCAGAGTACACTTCTAAGACCGTGTACACACGATCAAATCTATCTGCTGGAAACGGTCTGCCCGACCGTCCCAGCAGACAGATTCGATTGTGTGTACGGGCGAGCAGACGGATTTGGCCAGCCGACAGATTTTAAAGCATGCTTTAAAATCTGTCGGCTGGGAATCCGTCCGTCCGATATGTCTGCTGGTTAGTACGCTAACCAGCAGACATATCTTCTCGCACATGCGTCGAATGGATTCGACGCATGCGCGGAAGTAATTTACTTCCTGGTGCAGTGACGTGGCGGCGTCAACGTCAGCGATCAAACCAAAACGGCCAGCAGACAGATTTGTTCAAATCGGGCGGTCCGACCGATTTAAAAAATGTATTTGCTCGTGTGTACGGGGCCTTACAGTGGTAAAACTATAGTTTTTATGTTTGTTGTTAAAAAAGTCTGACCAAGTGTATGGGGCTTAACAATAGTTAATATGGATGAGCCGCGTGTTGAAAGTGCCGCGAATCCCGCGATATATTTACTTAACAAGTAACGAACATGAATTAAACAGAATAACGAACCATCCCGCATGTACGAAAATAAAACGGTAACGAAAATACGAAACGATCGGAATACAAAAAAAACACGTCGTACGAAAACGAACAGGAACGAAGAGGAAAACGGGCGTCTTACGAAGGACGAACGGAAACGAACCTACGGAACGATACGAAACGGAACAAAAAAAAACAAAAACATTTTCTGTGCACATGTCTATAGTTCACTACAAAGTTGAAAAACTTACTTTTCCGTTAGTTCTCAGAAAATTTGTTCGTTTTTAAACTCCATCAGAAAATCATTTTTGGGTTCAAAAGTCTGGCCAACTGATCTCCCTTCAGATGAAAATCCACAGAAAAGTTTATTTGGCTTTACTGTACTACTCACTTTACTAGTGTACTCAGCACAAAAGAGAAGCTGCTTCACTAACTACACTCACTCACTGCCCATTCAAAAAAAGAAAATGACATCTATAACAAAAGATTTGCATTCTCTATCTTGAATCCTTTTTCTTTTGGTATTTTCAGTCGTATGTTCATATGACATCTATAACAAAAGATTTGCATTCTGTATTTTGAATGCAAAATACGAACAGAAAAAGGAATTTAAAATACAGAATGCAAATCTTTTGTTATAGATGTCATATGAACAATGAACATACGACTCAAAATACGAACAGAAAAAGGATTCAAACAAAATACAGAATGCAAATCTTTTGTTATAGATGTCATATGAACAATGAACATACGACTGAAAATATGAACAGAAAAAGGATTCAAACAAAATACAGAATGCAAATCTTTTGTTATAGATGTCATTTTCGTTCTTTTGCCATTTTCGTTTTGTCGTATTTTCGTCGGATTGTTCATTCGTATTTGCGGTTGTTCGTTATGCGGATCATTCGTAATCCCGTCGTTTTCATATTTTGGTGCTTTAATTTTTTGGTATGTACACATTATCTCGCGGGTACGAAAACGAACATTTTCGTACGAAAATAACATTCGTACGAACAGGAATGCACATATCTAGTGAACTATAGGGTTCTCTCCCCTGGTGGGTGGTTTATATTCTAAATATACATTTATATATGCTTTGTGTTTTTACACAGTTCAGGAAATTCTAAGGATGGGCCATACCTGGGTTACTACCCTTAAAGTGGAAGTAAACCCTTCTATCATTTTCAGCCAAGGAAGCTGCCATCTTGGCCTATGTTTAATCTTCAACTGCCGTGGTGCTGCACATGTGATCAGTTATGACACCAGCCATTGGATGGTTTGACAGTTTGGTTGAGAGCACAACCAATGTGACAGTTGGCAATCCCGGCATGCCGGAAATTTAACTGCTTTTTGAAACTGTTAAATGGATGGGTTTACTTCCGCTTTAAGCACGAGGAGTAATCTGTGAAACTGTATGGGAAATAGAGCCTGCATACAAGTAGAGATGCAGCTAGGTTCTGCACCTCTTATGAACAATCTAACAGCTAGAGCCAAGCTTCCAATAAAATCTGCAACACCATACACAATTACAGTTTATTATAAGTGTTACATTACTATATAGGTTCCTCTATATAGTATAGAGATTATTTATTTACACCAAGATAGACATAGGTCTATATGGGTGTAAACAATAATATATTATATTATTATTTTGCTATCCACCTAGGTGTATCTGCATATCTCCCTTCAGATGGGGGACCGTATCTGCCACTGGCACGGTTCCTCGCTCTCCATGATCCACACTATTTGCTTGTAAGTATTTAGTATTACTCATCGTGTATATAGTATGCTTTCATATCTGTAAAATTGATATCTGTCTGTGTTTATTCCTGAACAGGATTTATAAACTGTAATGAACCGTTTATGCTCCTGAAGAAGCGTTATTCGTAAACGCGAAACATAGTTACATAGTTAGTAAGGTTGAAAAAAGACACAAGTCCATCCAGTTCAACCTTAAAAAAATAAACAAACCAAATAAAACACAGTACAACGCCATACCCACAGTTGATCCAGAGGAAGGCAAAAAAAACAGCAGAGCATGATCCAATTTGCTACAGGAGGGGGGAAATTCCTTCCTGATTTCCCGAGAGGCAATCGGATTTACCCTGGATCAACTTTACCTACAAATCTTAGTACTCAGTTATATTATGTGCATTTAGGAAATAATCCAGGCCCTTCTTAAAGCAATATACTGAGCTGGCCAGAACCACCTCTGGAGGGAGTCTGTTCCACATTTTCACAGCTCTTACTGTGAAGAAACCTTTCCGTATTTGGAGGTGAAATCTCTTTTCCTCCAGACGTAAAGAGTGCCCCCTTGTCCTCAGTGTTGACCTTAAAGTGAATAACTCAACACCAAGTTCACTATATGGACCTCTTATATATTTGTACATGTTGATCATATCCCCCCTTATTCTCCTCTTCTCAAGAGGGAATAAATTCAGTTCCTCTAATCTTTCCTCATAGCTGAGCTCCTCCATGCCTCTTATCAGTTTGGTTGCCCTTCTCTGCACTTTCTCCGTGTTGAGCACAGCTCCGTTCTAGTGTGAGCCTACACATCCACATATTGATACAGCCTTCTGTCTACTATCAGCTATTGTGATTGTGTATATCATGCTGTATTTTGGCTAATGTGAATATTTTGGGGGTCTCCCTACCTATGCTTAGGGTGAAATGACGGGTATACTCACACAGTAGTTCGGGGTCATTATTGTTGTTTTAATCAGATTTTTGTGATTTTCGAATAAATTATTATATTTATCTTTATATATGTTTCTTCATTGTTAATACGGTGCGCATAAAGTCCCATATTCTGTAGTTCTCACTTTTCGCTTATACCTTAAAGGGACAAGGCATAGTGTACCATTGTTATGTCCATGGGAGCCATGACATGGTGACATAAATCAGTTCTTTGTTACAGCCGTTGAGAATATGCCCAGGGTCACCCTTGCTAGTATAGAAGCTGCCTGAATCAGACACAGCTCTTTGCACACCGACAATAGAGGATCAGTCTGCCCTGGGGTGCCTTGAAGTTTATTCAGGGGTGCTTTCCCAAAATTGCATACAAGCTGGTGTGTGGATGAAGCCTGCATTTTAGTTACAAAAAGCTCCAAGTTTTCATTGGGCACTATTACAACCTTCTAGCTGCCGGCGTCCTAACAACCAATGGTATCATCAGTTGATAAGGAGGATGTCAGTTACCTGCATAGCTTTCTTGTTTGACCCTCCCCTGCCCCTCTCTATCAGTGTTGGGGTCACATTAGCTGAGTAATGGAGAAAAACTGAGGGAGAAGAGAAATACTGGAATACTAGTCAGTAATAGTTTTCAAAAGTGTATTTGCTGTGCAAAAATAAATCACTTCTAACATTGGGTGTCCCACGTGTGTGGATGTTGCTACATTGTGTAAAACTATTAGAATAGATTTTACTTTTTAGAATGAGGTACTTCGAGACTATAATAATATAATTTTTAAAGGGTGCCTGGAGACTGTCAATATTTTTTAAATGGGGCCTGGAGACTGTCCATAATTTTTAAATGGTGCCTGGAGACTGTCCATAATTTTTAAAGGGTGCCTAGAGACTGTCCATAATTTTTAAAGGGCGCCTGGAGACTGTCAATATTTTTTAAAGGCTGTCTGGAGACTGTCCATAACATTTAATGGGCACATAGGCTAACATAGAGTGCAGTTTATGGGCTCTTAAAAAAAAAAGCCCAAACGCCAATAATCTGCAGTTTATCAGCTTTAGTGTGCATGGAGCCTATATCTTTTGTGCCCACCCCCCCCCCCCCCCCCAACGATTTGACCACTGACCTTAGTGGAACCCTGACCAGACAAAAAAAAACAATTCACTGAGTACAGTGAAGCCAAAAACTAACTTTATCCTAGCTTTTTGTCAGGGTGCTACATTATCTTAAGCAAATCATTACATATTTACACTAACTGCTGGAAATCAAAACTGGAAATCAATGAGCCGTGACTGTGTATTGAAGAGACATTTAAATAGGCAACCAAATGCTATATAATGGAAAACCTCTGATTGTACCTTTTCCTGAAATCTAATGGTCATTCTCTACTTTCAAATACTATAGGTTCTTTAGACCCAGATATGTATTTTTTTTTTTTTTTTTTACGTTTTTGAAAGTTTATTAAAGCGGAGTTCCACTCCACACCCCTTACATGCCACATTTGGCATGTAATTTTTTTTGGGGGGGGGGAGTGGGGGCTTCAGGAGGAGTGGGACTTCCTGTCCCACTTCCTGCTTCCGCCGAGGGGCTTAATTGCCTTATTGCAGCCCCTCCCTGTAGGCGATGGCCTAGGACACTGACAGGTCCTAGGCGATCGCCTGTCCAATCAGCGGCGAGCCGCGCCGCGCGCATGCGCAGTGCGGCTCGCGCATGTGCAGTGGGTGCCCGGCCGTGAAGCCAAAGGCTGTCACGGCTGGGTGCCCACAGTCGGAATTAAGACACCGGCCGGGGAGAGGGGAGAGGAACGGAGCCCCGGTCGGCGCGTCGCTGGAACGAAAGTAAGTGAATGTTTATTAAAAGCCAGCAGCTACACTTTTTGTAGCTGCTGACATTTAATAAACATTACATTTGGGTGGAACACCCCTTTAAGTACATTATGCAGGGAATATTTTTAGTTAGTCGGTCTTATTGCTTCTCGTCGTACTGGACGTCTGTGCGGCACAAAGATTGTGCAAGAAAAGGAGAACTTAAAACTAGGGTTGTCCCGATACCACTTTTTTAAGACCGAGTACAAGTACCGATACTTTTTTTCAAGTACTCGCCGATACCAATTACCGATACTTTTTTTTTAATGTCATGTGACAGTCGCAGTATTTTTAATTTTTTTTTTACAATTTTTTTTTTTAATGTTTTTTTTTGCAGTGATTTATTTTTGGGGGGGGGGTGGATTGTCAGTGTGTTTTTTTTTTTTTACATTTTATGTTATTTTTTAAATTTTTTAATGTATTGCAATTTTTTTTTATCAGCCCTGTTGGGGGTCCTTGGAGAGATATCAGGTGTCTTAACAGACCTCTGACATCTCCCCTTTAAGACAGAGAAATGGACTAAGGATACAGACTCCCCAGTCCCTTTCTCTGCAGCCTCAGCTAAAATGAATGGAGAGAAGCTCCTCTCCATTCATAAACTGAAGCATTGTAAACACAGGAGTTTACGATGCTCAGTTATGTGAATGGACAAAGTCAGTGATCACTGACTTTGTTCGTTCTGAAAAGGTAGGAGCCGGGTTTAGCGGCTCCTATCTCCGCTCTCCATCCTGACATATTGAGGGGGAGAGCGGCACAGGGGGGGGGGAGACAGCACGGAGCACGGGGAACAGAGGCGGCACGGAGCGCGGGGGACAAAGGCGGCACGGAGCATGGGGAACATAGGCGGCACGGAGCACGGGGGACAGAGGCGACACGGAGCATGAGGGACAGAGGCGGCACGGAGCACGAGGGACAGAAGCGGCACGGAGCACGGGGGACAAAGGCGGCACGGAGCATGGGGAACAGAGGCAGCACGGAGCACGGGGGACAGAGGAGGCACGGAGCACGGGGGACAGAGGTGGCATGGAGCACGAGGGACAGAGGCGGCACGGAGCATGGGGGACAGAAGCGGCACGGAGCACGGGGGACAGAGGCGGCACGGAGCACGGGGGACAGAAGCGGCACGGAGCATGGGGAACAGAGGCGGCACGGAGCACGGGGAACAGAGGCGGCACGGAGCACGGGGGACAGAGGCGGCACGGAGCACGGGGGACAGAGGCGGCACGGAGCACGAGGGACAGAGGCGGCACGGAGCACGGGGGACAGAAGTGGCACGGAGCACGGGGGACAGAAGCGGCACGGGGGACAGAGGCGGCACGGAGCACGGGGGACAGAGGCGGCACAGAGCGCGGGGGACAAAGGCGACACGGAGCATGGGGAACAGAGGCGGCACGGAGCACGGGGGACAGAGGCGGCACGGAGCACGGGGGACAGAGGTGGCATGGAGCACGAGGGACAGAGGCGGCACGGAGCACGGGGGACAGAAGCGGCACGGAGCACGGGGGACAGAAGCGGCACGGAGTACTCGGGGAAATGCTCGGTATCGTTACCGATAGCGATACTAGTATCGGTATCGGGACATCCCTACTTAAAACCATATATGTATTTTTGGATGACTCCTGAGTGCAGAAATATTTCTGGCGCCCCCACATGGGCGTTGTCATCTTACCAACTTCTCGCCTTTAAAATGTTTCTATGGCAATGACTCTAACACAGAGATGCTCCCCTAACACGGACAAGGAGAACACATCAGGCACGGACCCCCCCCCCCAGCAACGTCACTGCACGACTGGTCTCTCTCCACACAGAGACAGCCGCTGCTTTGCTCTCCTCCTCTGACAGGAGGAGAGAGGGGGGACAGGCTTGGGCAGGAAACACAGTGGCAGTGCCCCCACCTCTGTGGCGCCTGGGTACACTGCACCCCACGCACCTGCCTAGGATCAGCCCTGGTGTAGAATTCAGACAATGCAGGAAAGAGATATACTTTCACACATTGTCCCCAATCTATTTCTTGGGGACCCAGGTCAAGACCATAGCCATTACTTTTTTCTAGTCTCTGTTGTTGGTTTCTTCTCTCCACAGCACACAGGCATCTAGTCAAGTAAAGAGCAAAGATGGGGGGTATGTTGTGTGCTACTGTACTGTAGTATTTTTTGTGATATGGCTCTGTGCTGTGGCACATGAAGCTGCTCAAGTGGGTTGTTCTGTGTTACAAATAGGAAAAAGTCCTAGCAGATACTCTGTCCAAGCAAGTAAAGATGGTAGGGTGCTTGATGAGGTGTAAAGGAATAGCCACTGTTTAATTTTGCCCCTATTATGGCCATACTCACACTGCACAACAGTGCTCATTTGCATATCATCATTATGTCGTTTCCTGGGTGGTGCCTAATGATGCTCAAGGTAAAGAGAGAGATGCCAATCCCTGGCAGAACATACAAAGTTCATACAATGTTATTGGACAGAATGGGAATGCCAAATCTTACATGAAGACACTCCAGCATAGGATTTGGGATACTCCGCTTTCCCAGGGTTTCTTGAAAAGGCCCAACGATGCTACCCATGACCGAATCATGTCCGAGTCAAGTGAGTATTTATTTTACATTTTTCTTTTAAAGTTGTTCTTTATGGTTTTCAATTAGAAATTTTAATTGTGTGATCGCAGCTTTAATTTTATATGCAAGGACTGCTTTAAACCTATATCCCTAGTTCTGCAGGAGCTCATCCACTTACCATTATGTTACTTTTGCTGTTTATAATGTTTATAAAATTGCATGTTTGCTTTTAAGTACATAAATAACAAAGTGATGGCTGTCTGCTATGTTCCTTGTCTTGTCCGTGCTACAAGAAAGCTTAACAGCAGTACAAACAAATCTATATTGTTAATAATGTCATATCCCTTCCTGGAAACTAGGACAGCCAAGATGCATTTTACGGACTGGTAACAGAAAGCAAGCTTTTATAACTGTAAATTTGCTGGCCCCTCAAAATAACTCAACACACAGCCATTAATGTCTACACCGCTGGCAACAAATGTGAGTACACTCCCAAATGAAAATGTCCATATTGGGCCCAAAGTGTCAATATTTTGTGTGGCCACCATTATTTTGCAGCACTGCCTTATCCCTCTTGGGCATGGAGTTCACCAGAGCTTCACAGGTTGCCACTGGAGTCCTCTTCCACACCTCCATGATGACATCACAGAGCTGGTGGCTGTTAAAGATCTTGCGCTCCTCCCCCTTCCGTTTGAGGATGCCCCACAGATGCTCAATAGGGTTTAGGTTTTTTAGAGAGTTCTTTGCCATGAGGTGTCATGTTGAACTTCCAGTGACCAGTATGAGAGAGCAATGCACGGTTTGAATTTCGAAAGAATTTTCTTTCGAAAATCGTATCAAAGAATTTTCATTCGTATTTCGCACCGTTAGTGGGCTGCAGCAACAGCCGATTTTCATGCGGCAAACAAATTTGAGAAATCCGACATGTTGGAAATTTTTGGAAAATCAAACAATTTTCGGATCAATGATGGGAGAATCGTACGAGAAATGTAATAGAAAAAAAATACGCATGTGCAAGAAAAGAATATTCCCGGAGAGAAACAAAGATTCCCGGAGAGAAACAAATATTCCCGGAGAGAAACGAATATTCCCGGAGAGAAACGAAGATTCCCGGAGAGAAACGAAGATTCCCGGCAACATGAAGGTTTTGTCGGCCGAATTTTGAAAATCAATGGTGGCATAATCGGATCACAAAAAAAACGAACTTTCCGATTTAGAAATTTTTTTTTTTCGAAATTCAACCGTGTATGGCCTGCTTAAGAGCGATAACACCAAATTTAACACACCTGCTCCCCATTCACACCTGAGACGTTGTAACACTAATGAGTCACATGACACCAGGAGGGAAAATGGCTAATTGGGATTAGTTTGGACATTTTCACTTAGTGGTGTACTGACTTTTGTTGCCAGCAGTTTAGACATTAATGGCTGTGTGTTGAGATATTTTGAGGGGACAGCAAATTTACACAGTTATACAAGCTGTACACTCACTACTTTACATTGTAGAAAAGTGTAATTTCTTCAGTGTTGTCACATAAAAAGATATAATAACTTTTGTCAGATACTGTAAATGCTGACTTATAAAAAAAATAGTGGTAAAAGAAGGAAAAACAATAATCCTCCTATGATTATTTACACAAATTGCAAGGATTTTAGCACATTTAATTGCCTGGACGTGCACTGCTGAAAAATTTGTTCGTTTTCATTACATTCTTTTTTTTGCATTTTTCTCAAATTCAGTAAAATCAGGAAATTAGGAATTCGGGAATTCTGAAATTAGAAAACTTGAAAATTCTGAAATTCAAAAATCTAATTTTCCCATATTCGAATTTCTGAACTTTTGAATTCTGAATTTTGAATTTTCAAATTTCCGAATTTTCAAATTTTTGAATTTCCTCATTTCTAATTTCCGGAAATTAAATATTCAGAATTTTCAAATTTCCGAAATTCCGAATTTGAAAAATTTGAAAAATTGAAAATTTAGAATTTCCGAATTTTCAGATTTTTAAATTATCAAATTTTTAAATTATCAAATTTTCTAAATTTCAAATTTCAAAATTTTCACATTTCAAAATTTTCACATTTTAAAATTTTCACATTTCAAAATTTTCACATTTCAAAATTTTCACATTTCAAAAATTGAGATGTCTGGGGGTTCCAAGAGCTTTTACTATAATGTGTAAGCATGCTCAGCATGGCTATTGGGCAGCCACTGGTGATGTAATTTCCACAAATGCGATCTGGAGTTACATGATCCCATCAATTGGCTGTATATACAGTATATAATAGAATACACACACACACACTGCATTGTCAAAAGTTTTGGGACACCTGCCTTTACATGCAGATAAACTTTATTGGCATCCCAGTCTTAGTTGGCAGGGTTCAATATTGAGTTGGCTCATCCTTTGCAGCTATAACAGCTTCAACTCTTCTGGGAAGGCTGTCCACAAGGTTTAGGAGCATGTCTATGGGAAGGTTTGATCATTCTTCCAGAAGTGCATTTGTGAGGTCAGGCACTGATGTTGGATTAAAAGGCCTGACTTGCAGTCTTCACTCTAATTTATCCCAAAGTTGTTAAGGTCAGGACTCTGTGCAGGCCATTCAAGTGTGGGTTGTTTTTCAGGGGTTGGACCTGGCCCCTTAGTTCGAGTGAAGGGATCTCTTTAGGCGTCAGCATACCCAGACATTTTGGACAATTTCATGCTCCCAACTTTTGGGGATGGCCCCGTTCCAACATAACCAGTTCACAAAGCAAAGTCCATAAAGACATGGATGAACGAGTTTGGGGTGGAGGAACTTGACTGGCCTGCACAGAGCCCTGACCTCAACCCGATAGAACACCTTTGGGATCAAATTGGAGTGGAGACTGCGAGCCAGACCTTCTCATCCACATCAGTGCCTGACCTCACTAATGCACTTCTGGAATAGTCAAACATTCCCATAGACACACTCCTAAACCTTGTGGACAGCATTCCCTGAGGTTCCGTTCACATCTCCTTGTTCTGAGTTGCGGGCCGAATTGCCGCGATTCTGCCCACTATTCTCAATAGCTGCAAATCATGGGACGCCCATGCATTCCTGGTGCGTTGCCCCTGGATTTTACTCCAAACGCAGTGCGATTTTCCCTTGATTCTTCAGTCGACAATCGCAGTATAAAGGCGTGAGCAGAATCGCAGGACGCCCAATGCCCAAAATAAATACAGAAGCTTCTTTTGGGCGACGGTTATCCCTTCTATTCTATTTGAGCGTTTAAACCGGGATTGTCACCCCCATACACGGATATGTGAATGGAGCCTGAAGAGTTGAAGCTGGAATAGCTGCAACGGGTGAGCCAACAATATTGAACCCTACAGACTAAAGGCCCGTACACACGATTGGATATTCTGACAACAATTGTGTGATGAAAGGGTTTTGTCGGATAATCTGACCGTCTGTACACTCCATCGGACAATTGTTGTCGGAATTTCCGACAACAAATGTTGTATAGCCATGCTCTCAAATTGTCCAACAACAAATGTGTTCCGTCGGTTTATCCGATCGTGTGTACAAAAGTCTGTCGGACTAACATCCAGAGTACAAACACGCATGCTCTGAACCAATGCTAACCATCAGACAACATTAGCAGAAGTTGCCCAAAGGGTGGCGCTAAAGAGCTGAAAAACAACGTTGTTTCTGTATGTTGGCTGAAAAGGTTCTGCTGTCTGTATGCAGAACAAGTTCACAGCTTACATTCTTCGGACAAAATTTCACAGACTTGTCCGATGGAAGTCCAATCAGTATATGTATATATAGAACCTTGAGTCTTCGAAATGTAATGCCCCCCCCCCCACCCCACAACTCCAGACTCCTGGTGGCGGTTTCCATTTGAGGGTGTTATCTTAGATTGTTATATAACTGATTTATTTTACAATGGGCATCTGCTCCTAAAGAAGTGAGATTGTTGTCATGAAACGCGTTGAGCTAAAGGATGTACCCATCATTATGTTTTGTTAAAAAGAGTGGAATTTGTATATGTATCATTACTATGAGTATTGTGTTGATTGTATGCAGATACACAGTAGTGTTTACAAATCTGTCTGCTGTTTTTATTAATGTAAAAGATTTTCATCTATAGCTTAATAAATCTTTTTATGTACATGTGGTACCTTATTTAACCACTTAAAGACCCCCGCACGCACATATACGGCCACAGAATGGCACGTACAGGCACAAGGGCGTAAATTTACGTCCCCGCCTGAGTGCAGTTCGGGGGTCCCATCGGGACCCCCTCCGCGGCGTGCGGGGGTCCCCCTACCTCTGGGAGCGATCCGGGATCTGCGGGCGGATGTCCGTGATATCCGCCCCCCCCGCGATCGCTCCCAGCCAATGGGAGCGCGCTCCCAGCCTGTCACTTCCTCCTCCTGTGTTTACACAGGAAGGAGGAAATGATGTATTCTCTCATCGCAGCGCTGTTTCCCAGCGCTGCTGATGAGAGAAGACATCACAAGTAAGTGTGCACCAACACAACACTGACACACACTCACATAGGCATATTAACCCCTTGTGATCGCCCCCCCCACCCCCCTGTCACAGTGTCACTGAATGCAGTGATTTAATCACTGCATTTAGTGTCAGTGTGACAGGCAGTGTAAAAAACAGTTAGTGTTAGGTTCAGGATAGCCCCCCCACCCCCCCTAATAAAGTTTTAACCCCCTGATCACCGCCCTAGTTAACCCTTTCACTCCCTATTGCCAGCGTCACTAAGCGATCATTTTTCTGATCGCTGTATTAGTGCCGCTGTTCCCGCTAGGTAGCTATTTTTTTTTATTGCGATTTTTTTTTTTACTAAAGACATGTGGCTAAATAAATTTTGGCCTAAATGTTTGACTAAAATTTAGTTTATTTGATTTTTTTTTAACAAAAAGTAAAAAATAGTGTTTTTTTTTCAAAAATGTCGCTCTATTTTTGTATATAGCGCAAAAAATAAAAATCGCAGAGGTGATCAAATACCACCAAAAGAAAGCTCTATTTGTGGGAAGAAAAGGACGCAAATTTTGTTTGGGAGCCACGTCGCACGACCGCGCAATTGTCTGTTAAAGCGACGCAGTGCCGAATCGCAAAAACACCTTGGGTCATTTACCAGCGTATTGGTCCGGGTCTTAAGTGGTTAAAGTGTTTCTAGTTCTTTGCATGTGTTATTATTCTTAGTGGGCTTTCAGGAATTGAAAGCATTCTTACTTTTTCATAAATGTGTGCACACTTTGATATCAGGGACTAGGGGTGAGCCGAACATACCGAGCGTTCGAACAGACCGCGGGTTCGCGCAAACATTTAGAACCCCATGGAAGTCTATGGGACTCGAACGTTCGAATTCAAAAACTATCATTTTAAAGACCAATATTCAATTCAATGTTGGAAAACGTCTTTCAGAACCCGGATCTTGCCCCAGGGAACATGTATCAATGGAAAAAAAAGTTTTAAAAACGTCAGTTTTTAACCACCACAATGATTCTTGGCTTCTCTGCCCTGCTACTACCTCACCCTCAGGAAACATTTTACTAAAGCAGTACAATCTTCTCCTCTTCTCTCTTATGGGCAAATACTGATACCTTTCCCTCCAGTACGAGGACATGTGTATGGGCTTTCACTTTGGACCCTGCACCCTGAATGACTGTGTCATAGATATGTGCATTCCCGTTCGTACGAATGTTATTTTCGTACGAAAATGTTCATTTTCGTACCCGCAGGATAATGTGTACATACGAAAAAATTAAAGCACCAAAATACGAAAACTACGAGATTACGAATGAGCCGCATAACGAACAACCGCAAATACGAACGAATGATCCGACGAAAAAAAACGACAAAACGAAAACGGGAAAAGAACAAAAAATACATCTATAACAAAATATTTACATTCTGTATTTTGTTTGAATCCTTTTTCTGTTTGTTTTCAGTCCTATGTTCATTGTTCGTATGACATCTATAACAAAAGATTTGCATGCTGTATTTTGTTTCAATCCTTTTTCTGTTTGTTTTCAGTCCTATGTTCATTGTTCGTATGACATCTATAACAAAAGATTTGCATGCTGTATTTTGTTTCAATCCTTTTTCTGTTTGTTTTCAGTCCTATGTTCATTGTTCATATGACATCTATAACAAAAGATTTGCATGCTGTATTTTGAATCCAAAATATGAACAGAAAAAAGGAATTTAAAATACAGAATGCAAATCTTTTGTTATAGATGTCATATGAACATACGACTGAAAATAGCAAAAGAAAAGGGTTTCAAGATACTGCAAATCATTGACGAAAATTCACGAAAATTATTGTCTAACAAGTAACGAACATGAATTAAACAGAATAACGAACCATCCCGCATGTACGAAAATAAAACAGTAACGAAAATACGAAACGATCGGAATACGAAAAAATCGCGTCATACGAAAAACGAACGGGAACAAACAGGAAAACGGGCGTCTTACGAAAAACGAACGAAAACGAAAAAATGGAACGATACGAAACAGAACAAAAAAAAATGTTTTTTTTTCTGTGCACATGTCTACTGTGTCATGGACAAGAAAAGCAGTAAAATAGACCCCCTGCAGCCAACAATAGACCCCCCAGCAACAATGGAACACCCGCACAAAATACCCCACCCAGCAAAAATAGACCCCTGGCAGCAACAACAGATCTCCCGGCAGACAGCATCAATAAAACCTCCAGCAGCCAGCTACAATAGACTGCAGTAGATACCTCCCAGCAACAACTGACCCCCAACACATAAGACCCACTCCAGCAACAATATATCCCCAGCCAGCAACAACAGACCCCCCTCCAGCAAAAGAAGATCCCTTCCAGAGACAATAGATCCCCCAGCAGCAACCAGAGACCTTTCCAGCAACATTAAACCCTCCTGCAGAAATAGATCTCCTCCAGCAATAATAGATTCCCCCAGCAGTCAGCATAAATAGACTGTGTAGCACTACCCAGCACCCCTTGCCATTAGGGATGAGCTCCGCGTTCGATTCGAACGTATGTTCGACTCGAACATCGTACGTTCGTTAAAATTCAAACAAAACGGGTCGTTCGCGCCAAATTCGAGTGACACGTCACGGCCCATAATTATATGACCTGCATGCTTGGCCAATCACAGCGCGAAAAAACGGAGAGCCATAATTGGCCAAAGCCAGTGTGGCTTTGGCCAATTATGGCTCACGGGGTTTAGTACACGCCCCACACTATAAAAGGCTGCCTGCGAGAAGGCCTTGTGTAGTGTGTTGCAGCGTTGTTAAAGAGATCAGTCCTGTAGAGAGAGAGACAGTGGGCCAGATTCTCAAAAAATTGCGTATCTGGCGGTGTAGCGTATCGTATCGCATTTACACTACGTCTACGCAAATTACTGGAGCAAGTGCCGTATTCTCAAAGCACTTGCAGCGTAGCGTAAATGCGGCGTCGTAAGGCCGCGTAATTCAAATACTGAAGGAGGGGGCGTGCTGTATTTAAATTAAGCACGCCCCCGCGTCAAACGAAGTGCGCATGCGTCGGCCGGGAAAAAAGCCCAGTGCGCATGCTCCAGCTCACGTCAGAAAGCGTCGTTGAAACCGACGTCAAAACGACGTGATCGTCACTTATTCGCGAACGACTTAGTAAAACGACGTAACCGACGGAAAAAGACGACGCTGACCCGACGCCATACTTAACATGGCAACGAACGCTCTTCGGAAACATACCCCTCATACAGCAGGGGTAACCTTACGCGTACGCAACCTACGTAAACTATGTCGCCGTGTCGCAAAAACGTTTGGGAATCGGCGTATTAGTCTCATTTGCATAGGCAAATGAGAAAACAACGTAAAGGCCACCTAGCGGCCGGCGTTGTCATTACATCTAAGATCCGACGGTGTAATTGCTTTACACCTGTCAGATCTTTAGTGTATCTATGCGTAAGTGATTCTAAGAATCACTCGCATAGATACCCATTGAAAAAAACTGCGTACGACGGTGTATCTGAGATACACCGTCGTATCTCTTTTGAGAATCTGGCCCAGTGTCTTTATTACTAGATAGATAGATAGATAGATAGAGCAGGAAGGCTAGTCAGTTTAGTTAAATTTACAGTGTGTAGAGGATATATATACATCCCAGGAGTTGTACATATATTTATACACTATAGCTGAGCTAGATCAGTTCTTCCTAATTTACTGGCAGGCAGGTGATTGTGCTATTTAAAGACGTTATCACAGGTATAGACACCCAGCAGGTACAATATTTAAATGAATTTTTCATTGTTTTTTATTTAAGCATCATTAAAATCACTGCTCCTGGAGCAGTGATTTTAATGATGCTTAAATAAAAATAAAATAAAAAATTCCTTTAAATATTGTACCTGCTGGGTGTCTATTATTTGCCTGTGAAAACGTCTTTGAGAACCCGGGTCTTGCCCGAGGGGACATGTATCAATGGAAAAAAAGTTTTAAAAACTTCTTGCTCCTGAAAAAACTACAGTTTTTTAAACTTTTTTCCATTGATACATGTTCCCTGGGGCAAGACCCGGGTTCTCAAAGACGTTTTACAACAATGACTTGCATATTAGGCTTTAAAATGAGCACTTTCAAATTCAAACGTTCGAGTCCCATAGACTTCAATGGGGTTCTAAATGTTCGCGCGAACGTTCAGTCCGTTCGACGGTTCTGGTGCGAACCGAACGCGGGGGTGTTCAGCTCATCCCTACTTGCCATAACATACATTCAGTGCTGGAGGTGCCTAAACTGCATTCCCGCTGAAAAAAAAAGCCCTGCTTCTATCTACCCTCTTAATGCTTTCCTTTCCCTCATCTGATCTAATGTGTTTGCCATGGGTCTGCTTCTACATCACTATTGCACATTGATGCTACCCCAGGAATCCCACTACCTGCTCACTGACACCCCCCCCCCCCCCTTACTTTTGGGCTTCCCTGATGGTAGAGCGACTAGTTAGGGGTGTTTTTGAGCTTGTCTTCAGGGCTCAGTTGAATTGCTCGGTCTTCTTATGATGTAACCCACCTGGGAATCTGACTACAGTGAAAGTTCGGATTACGAGTAACGCGGTTGACGAGCGTTTCGCAATAAAAGCATTTATTTTTTGAAAATCCTGACTCGGTTTGCAAAACGAGCAGGATTCAAGCTACAGCGGTGTGCAGTACCACATTTGGCCAGAGGTGTTGGGGCGCCGGAGCCATTCGCAAATACTCGTGAAAACTCAGAAATACTCCGTTCCCGAGCCTTTTCAAGGTTTTCCAAGTTTAGCCGAGCTGTCCCTGAGACATTCTGAGGCTCTCTGGCGCCCCGCACCTCTGGCCACGTGTGGTATTACATGCCATTGAAGTCAATGTGGAACAAATTATTTTCGTTTCTATTGACTTCTATTGTTTCCATTGACTTTGCTTTGATATGCGAGTGCTTTGGATTACGAGCATTCTCCTGGAACGGATTATACTCGTAATCTGAGGTTCCACTGTATAGATTTATGTACTTTCGATGTGTAACTGACAACTGTATCTGTCTCTTTCCGTGTTATAAATTTTGGAAATTTCTAAATACATTTTTTTTTTTTAAAACAAGAGGAGGGGGGCAATCAGTGCACATGTGTTAGACGGGTAAGTTAGTGAGGGGTGACCTAAGTAAGACGGGTTCCCATTAAAATTGTGCTACAGGACCCCCATGGTCTGAGAATACATGTTGTAGATGGTAAATAAGGATTAGCAAGAAAAACATGGCAAACATGTCTACCATTCTTTAAATCATGCCGCTGTTCCTGAGACTTATATCTCCTGTCTGTTTTTCTATCTTAAGAAAAAAAGTTTCAAATTCCCTGAGGCAATGCTTTGATATTATCTGGCTCTATTATGCATCTTCCAACAAACACTCATTTGTAGATGTCTCATGAATACAACATTGTTCAAAATAATGACATTCTGTACAAGCGGGAATAACCCACAAGTTGGGCAAGCATTGTCTCATGTCTACAAACAGCCTAGAGTAGAAAAAAGTACAGTAAAACCTTGGTTTGAGAGCGTTTTGCAAGACAAGCACATTTAATAAACTTTGACTTGATATACAAGCGATGTCTTGATATAGGAGTAGCGTCATGTCACAACTGACTTTCTTACCTTCCCCTGGTGTTCCTGCCAGTAAGGCCGTGTACACACGGCAGAGAACCTCGACGGGCAGAACACATCGTTCCGCCCGTCGAGGTTCTCTGCCGGCCGTCGAAATCGGCGACCCGCCCGTCGGGAATGGCAACCAGCCATTCATCCAGGCGGGCCGTCGAGCAAATAGAGAGCGTGCTCTCTATTTCTGCTCGACGGGCTTCCCGACGGGAAGCTCGCCGAGAGTGTACACATGGCCGAGGTCCTCGCTGGAATGCAGCTTCCAGCGAGGTTCTCGCTGGTTTCCAGCGAGAACCTCGGTCGTGTGTACGCCGCCTATGTATGTTGTTTTTTCTTGATGAAGAAATTCGATTTGTTTTTCAATTTTTTTTTATTGGATATGTTTTATAGCAATAAATAAAGAAAATGGGCCAGATTCAGGTAGATGGGCGAATCTTTAATCTGGAGTAACGTTTCTCATTTACGTTACTCCGCCGTAACTTTAGGAGCAAGTACTGTTATTCACAAAGCACTTGCTCCTAAAGTTGCGGCGGCGTAGCGAAAATGAGCCGGCGGAATTCAAATTGGGCGGGTAGGGGGCGTGTATTATGTTAACTATGCGCGATCCCGCGGCGAACGTACTGCGCATGCGTCGACTGTCAGTGCGCATGCTCCAAATTCTTTCATGGAACCTCAATGACGTCAATCCCCATTCACGGACGTTTTACGCAAACTACGCAAATTTATTTTTTTCGACGCGATGACGACGGCCATACTTAACATAGGATACTCCATTAGGGGGCTCCTTTATCTTTGCGCCGCGTATCTCTTACGGAAACGTTGGAAAGTCACTGCGTCGGGCCCGAATACGATCGTGAATTTCCGATTCCCGCTGATTAACATATTCTCGGCGTTAATCAGCGGGAACGCCCCGTGCGCCATTTTTAAACTTGAAGTTACGATACGACGTCGAAATACAATTACGCCGCTCGTATAGGAACTCCAACCCGGCGTTTCTTGTTTTCTGCTTACTGAAAACAGAAACGCCGGCTCAAAGTGAGAGTTAGGCTGGAGTATCACTGATACTCCAGCCTAACTCTACCTGAATCTGGCCCAATGTGTTTTTTTTATTATTTTTTTCAAAATTGTCAGTCTTTTTTTATTTTAAAACACAAAGGTGATTAAATACGACCCAAAGACAGCTCTATTTATGGGGGGGGGGGGGGGAAGACGTCAATTTTATTTGGGTACAGTGTCGCACGACCACACAATTGTCAGTTAAAGTAACGCAGTGCCATATGGCAAAAAATGGCCTGGTCATGAACGGGGTAAATCTTTGAACAGAGGTCAAGTGGTTAAATAAAATGTTAATTAACATTTTCAATCTCCTCTTGCAGCTCCGACAATGTTTCTATTATCAGTCAATAGCCAAAGCAGGAGACATGTCAACTTTAATAGGAGTGAATATTGCTGTACTGTTATGACTCTAAAGTGGAGATTTCGATTCTTGCAAATACCCAACCTTGGACTTTTTCTCTTTAAAGTGGATGTAAACCCCAAAAAAAAGTTGTTTTTTTTAATGTCACAATGTAGAGTATAAGATTTCCTATCATCTGTGCCCAGTCTTGCCACACAGAGTTAATCCAGCGCTGAGTAATCCTCTTTCAATGTTCAGTAAAATGAACAGCCTTCCAGATAAAAACTTGCCTAAATAAAAAGTCAGTTTCTCTCTTCTTGCTTTGAGTGACAGGTTATTTACATTTCTAGCTTGGACATGTTTATCATATGTTATGTTATGTTTATCATAACATGAGGTATAAAAAGTGAGAACTCCACCCCTCCCCCACATAACACATCCTGGTAATATACAATGAACTTTGGATCACCTCATGTTATGATAAACAAAACATAACATATGATAAACATGTCCAAGCTAGATATGTAAATAACCTGTCACTCAAAGCAAAAACAGAGAAACTGACTTTATAATTTGGCAAGTTTTTATCTGGAATTCTGTTAATTTGCACTGAACATTAAAAGAGGATTACTCAGCGCTGGATTAACTCTGTGTGGCAAGACTGGGCACATATGATAGGAAATCTTATACTCTACATCAGGGGTGTCAAACTGGCGGCCCTCCAGCTGTTCCGAAACTACAAGTCCCATCATGCCTCTGCCTGTGGGAGTCATGCTTGTAACTGTTAGCCTTGCAATGCCTCATGGGACTTGTAGTTTTGCAACAGCTGGATGGCCGCCTGTTTGACACCCCTGCTCTACATTGTGACATCAAAAAAAAATAAAAAATTCTGGGGTTTACATCCACTTTAAGAAAAAGAAAAACAAGAAAAACAAAAAGCGGCGCCCTCTAAGCGTAGTAACTTTTTATTACTGTGACAAAACAAAACAATTCTTATGAGGATACTACTCACAAGGCTGCGGGGTTCATGGGCATAAAAGGTGTCATCTGTGCCTGGCTTCCGGGATGGGTATGCTCAGCTGATGGTGGTAATCCTGTGATGGCTGAATGGCTGAATGCTCTGGGTTCTCACTGTAAAGGAGAATGCTGTACAGTTCGTCAGCTGATCCAAAAGTCCATAAGTGTCCCTGAGTGTATTCCAGCGCTGGTCAGACAGGGAGCTGTATGGACACGATGGGACAGCGTGATGGAACGCAGCCGTGGAGCGCAGGCAGCTGAGCTTCAGTTCCGGGTTAGGTCACAGGGCGGTGCGCGCGTTCGAGGCATGCGTGCCTCTTCCTCAGGCTCTATGATAGATAGAGCCTGAGGATCAGCTGACGAACTGTACAGCATTCGCCTTTACAGTGAGAACCCAGAGCATTCAGCCATTCAGCCATCACAGGATTACCACCATCAGCTGAGCATACCCATCCCGGAAGCCAGGCACAGATGACACCTTTTATGCCCATGAACCCTGCAGCCTTGTGAGTAGTATCCTCATAAGAATTGTTTTGTTTTGTCACAGTAATAAAAAGTTACTACGCTTAGAGGGCGCCGCTTTTTGTTTTTCTTGTATTGTTTCAGAATTGCTTCTTCTTGGCAGCTGGCAGCCCTCACAGCATGAGTACTACTACTACTACATTAGTCATATATGAACTTGATCCAATGGACTGAATAATTTCATAAACTTTTGTCCTTCAGTGGAAAGGAACTGTGCTGCCCTTGTTTCATTCTCACTCTCAGATTCAGTATCTGTCATTTACCCTTCCCCACATATATATTTATTTACATCTACTTCCTTTGGAGAGCGCTTGATTTATCTGTTTGTTTTTTGTGATACATCCACTTTAAGGCCTGGTTCTCACCTGTGGATTTTTTAGTGCGTTTTGCGTTTTGCAGAAAAACACACTACAGTTCATTTAACATACTTCTAAGCACTTTTTTCTTGTTTCTTTTAACTGATGAGGCTTCAGTTAATGGATAATTTAGTTGGTTGCTGTGGGTTACTGTACTTTTTCACATCATGATTTCTCCCTGCACTGCCTCTTTAAATATGGCGGATAATAATAGATAATACTGTATATACAGTGTAGTGAGCATATAAACACACCTTGTCATCTGCTCCGTGTGATACAGAGGTGCAACCCCTGCCTCCTGTTATGTCCTGTACACACGATCGGTTCGTCTGATGAAAACGGTCCGATGGAACCGATCGTGTGTGGGCCCCATCGTTTTTTTTCCCCATCGGTGAAAAAAAATAGAACCTGTTTTAAAATTTTCTGATGGTTAAAAAAACGATAAAAAAAAAAACAACCCATCATCATCAAACCCAAACCCATCATCACGCACGCTCAGAATAAAGTCCACGCATGCTCTGAAGCATTGAACTTCATTTTCTCTGTACGACGTAGTGTTTTACGTCACCGCGTTGGACACGATCAGATTTTTAACTGATGGTGTGTAGGCAAGACTGATGAAAGTCAGCTTCATCGGATATCTGATGAAAAAATCCATCGGTCCGTTTTCATCGGATGAACCGATCGTGTATACAGGGCATTACAGCTGAGAACTCAGTGCAGATTAAACAGACTTAATTAATCATCGCTGATAAAGGATCATCACTCTACAGCTGTCCCAATAAAAATGCTGCACAGACCCCTCCATACATTGCCCATTAATAATTTAAGCCGATGCAGTGACCCCAGGTGACTGCTGCACTCAGGAGCCACTGAATTATACATTAATCAGTATAGAAATGTTGTATTCTACCAATGGAGCAATGCGTTTCTAAAACCCATACAACATCAAATGTCGTTATATTAACCACTCACCAGCACTGGCACTTTTTGTTTACAAATTTAATTTTAGTATTTTATTTGCTAGAAAATTACTTATAACCCCCAAACAATGTACGGTAAAACCTTGGATTGCGAACATAATTTGTTCTAGAAATATGCTTGTAATCCAAAGCACTTGTATATCAAAGCATTTTTTTTTACAGGGTATTAAAGAGAAGAGAGGCACCTCTAAGGCCTTGTACACACGATCAGTCCAAACCGATGAAAACGCACTGAAGTTTAGTTTCATCGGTCCAAACTGACCGTGTGTGCACCCCAACAGTCTGTTGTCCTTCATTCCAAAAATGTTGAACTTGCTTTAAAATCGGACCGATGGACGCCTACCGATCGGTCAAAACCGATGGTTAGTACGCAAAAGCATCGGTTCAAAACCCGCGCATGCTCAGAATCAAGTCGACGCATTCTTGGAAGCATTGAACTTCATTTTTTTCTGCACGTCGTTGTGTTTTACGTCACCGCGTTCTGACACGATGATGATCTGAAGGAACAAATGTTTTGTCGGAAAATTTGAGAGCATTCACAGCCAACATTTGTTGTCGGAAATTCCGACAATTGTTTGATGGAGCATACAAACGGTCAGATTGTCCGATAAAACACGTCCGTCGGAAAATCCGATCGTGTTTCTGGGCCTTAAGGATGACATGTATCCTTATGGAAGAGCATGGATGGACTGGCCATCGGGACTACAGGGAGTTTCCGGTGGGCCAATGGCTCAGTGGGCTGGCTTCAGTGACAGTGGACCGCTGCCTCCTCCGCTCCTCTGTTTCTCCCTCCCCGCAGCGCTCACCTCCTCTCACTCCCCGCAGCGCTCACCTCCTCTCCCTCCCTGCAGCGCTCACCTCCTCTCCCTCCCCGCAGCGCTCACCTCCTTACCCTCCCTGCAACGTTCACCTCCTCCCCCCCCCCCCGCTGCGCTCACCTCCTTACCCTCCCTGCAGGGTTCACCTCCTCTCCCTCCCCGCAGCGCTCACCTCCTCTTCCTCTCCGCAGCGCTCACCTCCTTTCCCTCCCCGCAGGGTTTACCTCCTCTCCCTCCCCGCAGCGCTCACCTCCTTACCCTCCCTGCAGCGTTTACCTCCTCTCCCTCCCCGCAGCGCTCACCTCCTTACCCTCCCTGCAGCGTTCACCTCCTCTCCCTCCCCGCAGCGCTCACCTCCTCTTCCTCCCCGCAGCACTCACCTCCTTACCCTCCCCACAGCGCTTGCCTCCTCTCCCTCTCTGCAGCGCTCACCTCCTCTTCCTTCCAGCAGGGTTCACCTCCTCTCCCTCACCGCAGCGCTCACCTCCTTTCCCTCCCCGCAGCGCTCACCTCCTTTCCCTCCCCGAAGGGTTCACCTCCTCTCCCTCCCCGCAGCACTCACCTCCTCTGCCTCCCCGCAGCGCTCACCTCCTTTCTCTCCCTGCAGCGCTTACCTCCTTACCCTCCCTGCAGCGTTCACCTCCTCTCCCTCCCCGCAGCGCTCACCTCCTCTTCCTCCCCGCAGCGCTTACCTCCTCTCTCTCCCTGCAGCGCTCACCTCCTTTCCCTCCCCGCAGGGTTTACCTCCTCTCCCTCCCCGCAGCACTCACCTCCTCTGCCTCCCCGCAGCGCTCACCTCCTTTCCCTCCCCGCAGCGCTTACCTCCTTACCCTCCCTGCAGCGTTCACCTCCTCTCCCATCCCGCAGGGTTCACCTCCTCTCCCTCCCCGCAGCACTCACCTCCTCTCCCTCCCCGCAGCGCTCACCTCCTTTCCTGTCCTGCTCCTGAAAAAACAACCGTTTTTTAAACTTTTTTCCATTGATACATGTTCCCTTGGACAAGACCCGGGTTCTCAAAGACATTTTCCAACAATAAGTTGAATATTGGTCTTTAAAATTATCGTTTTTGAATTTGAACGTTCGAGTCCCATAGACTTCAATGGGGTTCTAAATGTTCGCGCGAACGGTCGGTCTGTTCGACGGTTCTGGTGCGAACCGAACACGGGTTGTGTTCGGCTCACCCCTACTCACAGCACTCACCTCCTCTCCCTGGCTAGTTACCTTCAGTGTCACTGAATACAGATATGCTCCTTGGGAGTCACACTGAGAAGCTCATCATACGATCTGGAAGGATGGAGGCCACACACAGCTGTGACATAAGCTTCCTCGGCACTCGTTCTCCTGGTCTTTCCTTCCCCCGCTGTCCATATAGATTATCCGCGGCAGGAGACAGGTTGGAGAGCGGGGGAAGGAAAGACCAGGAGAACGAGTGCCAAGGAAGCTTATGTCACAGCTGTGTGTAGCCTCCATCCTTCCGAATCGTATGATGAGCTTCTCAGTGCGACTCCCGAGGAGCATATCTGTATTCAGTGACGCTGAAGTTAACTAGCCAGGGAGAGAGGGTGAGCGCTGCGGGGGACCAGAGCATCATGGGGGGGATAGAGGCGCATGGGAGACCAGAGCATCATGGGGGGGATAGAGCAGGGCTGTCTTAATAGCATCATGGGCCCCTGGGCAAAGTAATGCTCTGGGGCCCCTACAATGCAGGTAAACAGACATTAAGTAGGTAGGAGGCAGACTGCCTCCCCTTTGCATCTATCACTCTCAGTGCCATCATGGGGCCACCAATTTCAGGGCAGTGTGAGCTCAAGGACCAGCTGCCCAGGTGTGCCCTCTCATTAAGACAGCCCTGGGATAGAGGCGCATGGGGGACCAGAGCATCATGGGGGGGATAGAGTGTCATGGGGGACCAGAGCATCATGGGGGGGGATAGAGGCGCATGGGGGACCAGAGTATCATTGGGGAGGATAGAGCCGCATGGGGGACAAGAGCATTATGGGGGGAGGATAGAGGCGCATGGGGGACCAGAGCATCATGGGGGGAGGATAGAGGCGCATGGGGGACCAGAGCATCATGGGGGGAGGATAGAGGCGCATGGGGGACCAGAGCATCATGGGGAGAGGATAGAAGTGCATGGGGGACCAGAGCATCATGGGGGAAGGATAGAGGCGCATGGGGGACCAGAGCATAATGGGGGGAGGATAGAGGCGCATGGGGGACCAGAGCATCATGGGGGACCAGAGCATCATGGGGGGAGGATAGAGGCGCATGGGGGACCAGAGCATTGGGGGGATAGAGGCGCATGGGGGACCAGAGCATCATGAGGGGAGGATAGAGGCGCATGGGGGACCAGAGCATCATGGGGGGAGGATAGAGGCGCATTGGGGGACCAGAGCATCATGGGGGACCAGAGCATCATGGGGGAAGGATAGAGGCGCATGGGGGACCAGAGCATCATGGGGGGAGGATAGAGGCGCATGGGGGACAAGAGCATCATGGTGGGAGGATAGAGGCGCATGGGGGACCAGAGCATCATGGGGGTCCAGAGCATCATGGGGGAAGGATAGAGGCGCATGGGGGACCAGAGCATCATGGGGGGAGGATAGAGGCGCATGGGGGACCAGATCATCATGGGGGGAGGATAGATGCGCATGGGGGACCAGAGCATCATGGGGGGAGATAGAGGCGCATGGGGGACCAGAGCATCATGGGGGGAGGATAGAGGCGCATGGGGGACCAGAGCATCATGGGGGACCAGAGCATCATGGGGGGAGGATAGAGACGCATGGGGGACCAGAGCATCATGGGAGACCAGAGCATCATGGGGGAGGATAGATGCGCATGGGGGACCAGAGCATCATGGGGGGCGATAGAGGTGCATGGGGGACCAGAGCATCATGGGGGGAGGATAGAGGCGCATGGGGGACCAGAGCATCATGGGGGGGAGGATAGAGGCGCATGGGGGACCAGAGCATCATTGGGGGGAGGATAGAGGCGCATGGGGGACCAGAGTATCCTGGGAGGGAGGATAGAGGTGCATGGGGGACCAGAGCATCATGGGGGGAGGATAGAGGTGCATGGGGGCCAGAGCATCATGGGGGGAGGATAGAGGCGCATGGGGGACCAAAGCATCATGGGGGGAGGATAGAGACGCATGGGGGCCAGAGCATCATGGGGGGAGGATAGAGGCACATGGGAGACCAGAGCATCATGGGGGGAATAGAGGCGCATGGGGGACCAGAGCATCATGGGGGGAGGATAGAGGCGCATGGGGGACCAGAGCATTATGGGGGGAGGATAGAGCCGCATGGGGGACCAGAGCATCCTGGGGGGAGGATAGAGGCGCATAGGGGACCAGAGCATCATGGGGAGAGGATAGATGCGCATGGGGGACCAGAGCATCATGGGGGGAGGATAGAGGCGCATGGTGGACCAGAGCATCATAAGGGGGGGATAGAGGCGCATGGGGGACCAGAGCATCATGGGGGGAGGATAGAGGCGCATGGGGGACCATAGCATCCTGGGGGGAGGATAGAGGCGCATGGGGGACCAGAGCATCATGGGGGGAGGATAGAGGCGCATGGGGGACCAGAGCATCATGGGGGGGGAGGATAGAGGCGCATGGGGGACCAGAGCATCATGGGGGGGATAGAGGCGCATGGGGGACCAGAGCATCATGGGGGGGATAGAGGCGCATGGGGGACCAGAGCATCATGAGGGGAGGATAGAGGCGCATGGGGGACCAGAGCATCATGGGGGGGGATAGAGGCACATGGGGGACCAGAGCATCATGGGGGGATAGAGGCGCATGGGGGACCAGAGCATCATGGGGGGAGGATAGAGGCGCATGGGGGACCAGAGCATCATGGGGGGAGGATAGACGCGCATGGGGGACCACAGCATCATGGGGGGGGATAGAGGCGCATGGGGGACCAGAGCATCATGGGGGGGATAGAGGCGCATGGGGGACCAGAGCATCATGGGGGGAGGATAGAGGCGCATGGGGGACCAGAGCATCATGGGGGGAGGATAGAGGCGCATGGGGGACCAGAGCATCATGGGGGGATAGAGGCACATGGGGGACCAGAGCATCATGGGGGGGGAGAGGAGCATGGGGGACCAGAGCATCATGGGGGGATAGAGGAGCATGGGGGACCAGAGCATCATGGGGGGATAGAGGCGCACGGTGGACCAGAGCATCATGGGGGGATAGAGGCGCATGGGGGACCAGAGCTAATGGCTAGTGAAGGGGTAGGGGGGGCTTGGGTGGCCATCGGGGGTTGGCCAGCAAAGTCAACTGATTTGGAGCACACCGCTGATCTGTATATCGTACCTTCCAACTATCTGAGATAAGAAACAGGGACACTTGTTGCACAAAGTACCAATGCCCCGCCCCCGCCATGTCCTCAGTTATGCCGTCCACAACCAATGCAATCAGTGAGAGGTTGGATAAAAAGTTTAGCGCAGTATTACACTTTTAGTATTACATTTTTCTAATCACATTTTATATATCAGACCAAAATCACGGACAATTGTGGAGAAGAACAGATGGATTTGGTTCCAAAAGAGGGACTGTCCCTTTAAATGAAGGAGAAGATTGCTGTCTGGTATATATATTACACGTGTAACACAAACTGAGATGGGAGCTAAGCAAACTCATAGGAAGTTGGAATGCCAGGACCATAAAGCCTGGTACACACGATCGGATTTTCTGCAAACAAAGCGTAGGACTTTTGTCCGAAGGGCGTTGGCCAAAAACTTGTCTTGCATACAAACGGCACACAAAAGCGTTCGGAAATGCTCGGAAATGCACAATTCACAGTGTTTCTGAGCTTTTCCGAGGTCAGCCGAGCTGTCCTTGGGCCTTTCCAAATGTTCCCGAGGCTCTCCGCCATCCCCCACCTCTAGCCACATGCGGTATTGCATGCCATTGAAGTCAATACGGAACTAATTATTTTTGTTTCCATTGACTTCTATGGGGAGACTCGCTTTGATATGCAAGTGCTTTGGATTACGAGCATTCTCCTGGAACGGATTAAGCTCGTAATCCAAGTTATCACTGTACTAGCATTAAAAAAACATACATTTAAAGCGTTTGTTACCCCAATACTTCACATTCCTGATATGTGCCTGCTGTCGGAGAAAGCATCCTTTTCAATGTGTATTGCTTTCTTTTGTGTGAAATTCCTGGTGTTCCTGTCAGTCCCTCCGCTTTCCTATTCAAAACTGACCACGATAATGAGGAGAGCCCACTAGCTAGCTATGCTGGGAACTCAGGCCCAGATTCATAAAGCAATTACGCCTGTCTAACTGGTGTTAGACAGGAGTAATTTCAAATTTTGCGCGCCGTATCACTAGTTTGAATCCTCAAACAATGATACGGCGGCTTCGGGCTTCGATCCGAGAGGCTTACGTCTTCGTGAGCCTTCGGATCTACGCTGCGATATTTTTGCGGCCGCTGGGAGGAGTTTGCGTCGTTTTCATGCGTCGGAATATGCAAATGTGTTTTTACGGCGATCCACGAAGATACGAGCGGTCTTCGCAATCGCTTACGTCTGGTTTTTTTTACGTACTGTTAGACCAGCTTTTTGCTGGTCTAACGGTGCGTAGCCCATTTTAAGTATGGCCGTCGTTCCCGCTTAGAATTTAAATTTTTTTTTTTTTGCGTAACTCGTTCGGGAATAGAAATGTCCGTAAACGACGCTACTCAAACAACGAATGACGTAACGACGTGATTTCGCGCAATGCACGGCTGGAAATTTGCGAACGGAGCATGCGCAGTTCGATCGCCGCGGGAACGCGCCTATTTTAAATTCTTCACGCCCCCTACTCGCGTAGATGGATTGCGACGGGAGAAATACACTACGCCGCCGTCGTTTACTGGACAAAATCTACCTGGATTCCACGTAGAGCCAGGTAAAAAACGGCGGCGTAGTGTATTTCTGATACGCTACGAGAATCCAATTCTCTCTGAATCTGGCCCACAGTGTTCTCTTCTCCAATGATCACCTCCCCCCTGCACAGCCATTTGCTGGTAAGCTTGGTGTACTGCTGCTTCTCCTTGCCCGAGCTCTTATGGAGCTGTAAACAGAGGGAATGTGATCATTTATTAAAAAAAGGGAAAAAAGGTATTTATATTGTTTTTATATCTATACAGAAATGTTTTGCCTTTTCTTTCTTTTCTAAACTGAATAGATTGTTTTACAGTAAAAGGCGATAGTTTAACCACTTCCCGACGGCTGTACGACTATATACGGCCGCAGGGTGGCTCTACTTCTCTGGGACGCCGTCTTTTGAGATCCGCCCCTTTCCTCGTTCCCCGTGCGCGCTCCCGAATGTGCAGCGGGGAACTTCTGTGCTGGCCGTGTCCCTTGGACACAGCCAATCACAGATCGCGGTAAATAGCCAATCACAGCGGCTATTTTCAGTGCGATCTGTGCGGCCAATGAGAGATGATCTCAAATGTAAACATATGAGATCATCACTCATTGTCAGCTCACACAGAGACAGCATCCTATCAGGAAGAGAGGAGACCCATCTGTGTCCCTTGTACATAGGGACACAGAACGGTCACCTCCTCCAGTCACCCCCCTCCCCCTACAGTTAGAACACTATACAGGGAACACATTTAACCCCTTCCTCACTCCCTGGTGTTAACCCCTTCAATGCCAGTCCCATTTATACAGTAATTAGTGCATATTTATAGCACTGATCGCAGTATAAATGTGAATGGCGCCAAAAATGTGTCCGATGTGTCCACCATAATGTCGCAGTCCCAATAAAAATCGCAGATCGCCGCCATTACTAGTAAAAAAAATATAAAAAATTCTGTCCCCTATTTTGTAGGCGCTATAACTTTTGCACAAACCAGTCGCTTATTGCGATTTTTTTTTTTTTTTACCAAAAATATGTAGAAGAATACGTTTCGGCCAAAAATGAGAACATTTTTTTTTTTTAAAACATTGGGCTATTTATTATAGTAACAAGTAAAAAATAATGTATTTTTTTTTCAAAATTGTCGCACTTTTTTGTTTATAGTGCAAAAAATAAAAACCGCACAGGCGATCAAATACCACCAAAAGAATTCTATATTTGTGGGAAAAAAGGACGTCAATTTTGTTTGGGAGCCATGTCGCATGACCGCGCACTTGTCAGTTAAAGCGACGCAGTGCCGGAAGCTGAAATTTCACCTGGTCAGTAAGGGGGTATATGTGCCCAGTAAGCAAGTGGTTAAAATCTCATTAAAGCCTCGTACATACGATTGGATAATCCAACAGGAATTGTGCGATGACAGGCTGTTGTCTGAAAATCCAACCATTTGTATGCTCCATCGGACAATTGTTGTCGGATTTTCCACAGACAAATGTTGGATAGCATGCTTTAAAATTGTCCGCCAACAAATGTGTGTTGTCAGATTATCCGATTGTGTGTACACAAGTCCTTCGGACAAAACTCCAAAGTACAAACACGCATGCTCAGAAGCAATGCTCACCATAAGACAACATTAGCAGAAGTTGCTCAAAGGGTGGCGCTAAAAAGCTAAAAAAAAGTGTAGTTTTGTGTTTGTGGGCCAACAATTCTTTGCTGTTTTGTATGCAGAACAAGTTCATGGCCAACACCATTCAAAATCCTACACTTTGTCTACAGAAAATTAGACGTGTGCACTGCCGAAAAATTTGTTGTTTTCGTTTTATTTGTTTATTTGCTTTTCTTGAAAATTCGGAAATTCGAAAATTTGTAATTCAGAGATTTGAAAACGTTGGAAATTCGAAAATTTAATTTTCGAAATTTGCCATTTTATATTTTTGAATTTTAGATTTTCAAATTTTGCAATTTCAAATCTCTAATTTTCGAAATGTTCACATTTCCGAAAATCCGAATTTCGGAAATTCGGAAATTCAAAATGTCGGAAATCCGAAAATTCAGAATGGCAAAGTTCAAACTATAATAACTCACAGCAATCAGAAATAGAAGTCCTCATTTAATATAACTATATAAATAATGTATAATAATGATACAAATTATAATATAATAATACTACTGAGTTTTCCCACTTCATCTGCTCATTGCTCCGGCTAACTGAATAACCTTGGATGACTGGCAGTTATTTAACTGCTTGCCGACCAGCGCACGACTATTTACGTCGACAGCATGGCACGGACAGGCAGAAGGACATATATATAAGTCCCCTTTAAGAAGCCGGCATTGTGTGCGCGCGCCCGCTGGGAGCTCCGTGACTTCGACCGCGGGTCCCGCAGACTCGATGTCCGCGATCGTGTCACAGTGAGGAAGAAGGGGGAAATGCTGATGTAAACAAGCATTTCCCCTTCTACTGTCAAAAAAAAAACAAGCATTTCCCCAGTCTTCCTAGTGACAGGACAATGTACACAGCTCCCTGTAATCGGAAGCGGTAATCACTGATAACCCACCCCCCCCCCTACAGTTAGAAGCACTCCCTAGGGCACTCTTAACCCCTTCAGCGCCACCTAGTGGTTAACACCTTCCCTGCCAGTGGCATTTTCACAGTAATCAGTTTATTTTTATAGCACTGATCGCTGTAAAAATGACAATGGTCCCAAAAATGTGTCAAAAGTGTCCGTCATAATGTTGCAGTCACGATAAAAATCGTAGATCGCCGCCATTACTAGTAAAAAAAAAATGTTTTTTTATAAAAATGCCATAAAACTATCCCCTATTTTGTAGACGTTATAACTTTCGCGCAAACCAATAAACTTTTTTCTTTACAAAAATATGTAGAAAAATACGTATCAGCCTAAACTGCGGGAATAAAATATATTTTTTATATATTTTTTGGGGATATTTCTTATAACAAAAAGTAAAAAATATTGATTTTTTTTCAAAATTGTCGCTCTATTTTTGTTTATAGTGCAAAAAACAAAAACAGCAGAGGTGATGAAATACCACCAAAAGAAAGCTCTATTTGTGGGGAAAAAAGGACGTCAATTTTTTGTTTGGGAGCCACGTCGCACGACCGCGCAATTGTCAGTTAAAGCGACGCAGAAAGTGGCCCGGTCATTGACCAGCAAAATGGTCCGGGGCTTAAGTGGTTAAATAGTATATAATAAAAAACAAAATACTATCAACAAGTAACTTTTAAGTGAACCTGTCACACGTGGGGCAAGATCACCGCCAAAGTTTGCAATGATTATTTTTTGCGCTATAAACAAAAATAGAGTGACAATTTTGAAAAAAAAAAATATTTTTTACTTTTTGCTGTAATAAATATGCTGCCATTGCTGAGAAATCAACAGAGCAAAGTTTCCAAACACTCAGCAATAAGCTAGATACTCTAGATTCTTAACTCTTATCATGATAAGTTTAATCGGACTTACCTCAACCACCACATGTAACTGTGCTCATATGGGAAAAAACTGTTGGGGTCATCACAGCAGTATTTGAAGTCCTTAAATCCACAGCAGTATATAGCCCCCAGATCACTGTCCACTATGGGACAGCTAAAAGCCCCCACTAACACCTTCTCCACAGTGGTGTAGCTGGAGCACTCAGCGCTCATAGTCCTGGATACTTCACCCAGCAAACAACTCCGAAAGACCCTGGAAGTGCCAGTGTGTGGCTGTGGGGATCCCGTCACCACCATCCCATGGTGTATAAGAGGAATGGTAGAGTCTACAGGAGAGCCGAGACATGAGACCCTCACAGCAGCATCTTCAGCATCACTCTGCTCTCATCAGGACCACAGCTGCTGCCTTCATCGCTGCTTGCTGGCTGATCGTGTATCTCTGTCTCCCTCTGCTGGCGATGAGAAGAAGCTGACTGTAATATTGCTTTCACACACAATGCAACCTCCTGCATTCACAGTCCTGGGACATGCTCCTTTAGCACCCAGCGCAAAAAGGCCAACGTGCAACTCACTTCTAGAGGTTATGAACTCCTTTAGCAGTATAGATTGCAGGTTCTAAAATGTTTAACAATTTAACCACTTCAGCCCCGGAGGATTTGGGGCTGATTTTTTGCGATTTGGCACTGCGTCGCTTTAACTGACAATTGCGCGGTTGTGCGACGTGGCTCCCATACAAAATTCACGTCCTTTTTTTCCCACAAATAGAGCTTTCTTTTGGTGGTATTTGATCACCTCTGCGGTTTTTAATTTTTGCGCTATAAACAAAAAAAGAGCGACAATTTAGAAAAAAAAAGCAATATTTTTTTTACTTTCTGCTATAATAAATATCCCCCAAAAAGATATATAAAAAAAAATATTTTGGCCAATATGTATTCTTCTACATATTTTTGGTAAAAAAAAAACAATAAGCGTTTATTGATTGGTTTGCGCAAAAGTTATAGCGTCTAAAAAATAGGAGATAGATTTATGGCATTTTTATTATTTATTTTTTTACCAGTTACTGCAACATTATGGTGGACACATCGGACACTTTTGATGCTATTTTGGGACCATTGTCATTTATACAGCGTTCAGTGCTATACAAATGCACAGATTACTGTGTAAATGACACTGGCAGGGAAAGGGTTAACCACTAGGGGGCAAGGAAGGGGTTAAGTGTGTCCTAGGGAGTGATTCTAACTGTGGTAGGGCTGGGCTACCAGTGACATGACACTGATCACTGCTCCCGAAAAAAGGGAGCATTAGATCAGTGTCCTGACACAAGGCAAAACAGGGAAATGCCTTGTTTACACAAGCATCCCCCCCCCCCATTCTGCAGCTCCGTGACATGATCGCAAGCCACTGGCGGATATCAAGTCTGCGGGTCCCGCGTGCACGGTCACTGAGCACGCGCATGCCGCCAGCGGCAAATTCAAAGCAACGTAAAGCTCAAACATGCATGTGTGTGTAGATAGATAGATAGATAGATAGATAGATAGATAGATAGATAGATAGATAGATAGATAGATAGATAGATAGATAGATAGATAGATAGATAGATAGATAGATAGATAGATAGATAGACTGTACAGTAAATGAACAGGAAGAGCTTTATGCCGAGTGCCTTCCTGTTCATTCACAAACTGATGCATATGAAACACTGTTTACTATGCTTCAGTTAAGAATGAACACAGTGAGCGATCCCCTTGTGTGCCTACAGCAGCAAGAAAGGAGTGGGAAGAGGGGGACATGGGGGGGCTGAGCAGTAGGGGGAATCTACACCACACGGGGTAAATAGGATGTACCAGGCACATCTGGCACACCTCGTGCACACACCTATGTCAGTGACCACTTAGTTATGGCGGCCATACACGCTTCAATAAATGATTGATTTCATTTCCTACCAATCTCTTTCGATCCGAATACGCCCCAAAGTGATCACATTTTTTGTGGTATTTGATCGCCCGTGCAGTTTTTATTTTCTGCGTTATAAACAAAAAAAGAGCGACAATTTAAAAATATATATCTGACAGATAAATATAAAAATATTTATCTGTCTTTTCCTCCTGGATTCAACGCGGGACTGGGCGTTCCTATTCACAGGGTCATTGATTGACGTCCTTCCGACCGGCGCATACAGCGCATCACGAGTTGCCGAAAGAAGCCGAACATCGGGTCGGCTCTATACGGCGCTATACGGCGTCTGCGCACCAAAGTTCGGCTTCTTTCGGCAACTCATGACGCGCTGTATGCAGGAGGAAAATATCCAGGAGGAAAATACTAGACCTGTGTATTTGTTTTCGTCCGAATGCATTTTTGTCCAAATTTCAGGTATTTTCGTTATCGTTTTAAAAAACGATAACGAAAGCACAGAAAACGAAAAACTGAAGATCCGACATAAACAAATACTTTATTTTCATTTTCGTTGCGGTCGAATGTACCTAACCTTAACTCTATTAGTCCAATATTATTCTACATAGAGAGAAAAGATTCGACATTATAGAGACATGAAGAAGAGTCGACATGGAGAGACATGAAGATTCGAAATTGAGAGATATGAAGAGTAAACATTTTTTTTTGTTTTTTTTTTGTTTTTTTTTAGATTCTGTCAAACCTTTTTTTTTTCTTCTTTTCTTAGAACATTCGACAGACACCATAAGACTTCAATGACAGATTCGACATAGAGAGACATGAAGAGTCTTTTTTTTTCAAAGATTCTGTTGAATCTTCTAAGAAAAAAAAAAAAGAAAAAAGAACATTCGACAGACACCATAAGACTTCAATGACAGATTCGACCTTAATTTGGATTTTCGGACGAATGCATTTTTTTTACGAAAAACGAAATACATAAAATCGAATTTCCGGAGTAACTAAATACATTTATTTTTCGGACGAAAACTAAATTACGAAACAAAATTTTTGAGTGTGCACATGTCTAGAAAATACAGATAAAATGGTATGTACGAAAAAAACACCAGCATAATGTCCCTCTCAGGAGTCTGCTCATTGTAATGTTAAAACATTTTTTAGGGTGAATCCCCGCTTTAAGGAAGTTGTTAGTAAGTAGGGAATTCTGGGTAGAATCTTCACAGGAAGTGAAGCAGCCACCATTCTTTGAAAAGATATTGCAGGAAGCATGACATGTATTTCTCAATCTATTGCCATCACCCCTTAAGCCTCGTACACATGATCAAATCTGTCTGCTGGAAACGGTCTGCTAGACCGTTTCAGCAGACAGATTCGATCGTGTGTACGGGCAAACAGACGGATTTGGCCACCCGACAGATTTCAAAGCATGCTTTGAAATCTGTCGGCTGGGAACCCGTCCGCCCGACATGTCTGCTGGTTAGTATGCTAACCAGCAGACATGTCTTCTCGCACAGGTGCCGAATGATTTTGACGCATGCGCGGAAGTGTTTTACTTCCTGGTGCGGTGACGTGGCGGCGTCAACGTCACCGCCACATCACCGACACGTCAGCGCTCTGTCTGCTGGCGGGGATTTTGGTTTGCTCGTGTGTACACGCGAGCAAACCAAAATGCCAGCAGACAGATTTGTTCAAATCGGTCGGACAGAACGTTTTGAACAAATATATTTAATCGTGTGTACGAGGCCTTAGAGAACTTAAAAAGTATGTTTTTACTATCTCATCCTATATTGTAGATCGTTGTTTCTGTAATGTATGCTGTAATGTATTGTACTCATTGAGGTCTATTTCTGTTATTTTGTAGTTTCACCTGGCTTGTTCCTAATAAAACTGAGATCAAAGAAATATGGTATCTGAAGTTTATAGGATAAGAAGGTTTAGCCATCTGTCCTAGAGAAAGAATAGAGACTGTAAAATTTCCATCTGTAATAGAGACTGTAAAATTTCCATCTGTAATAGAGACTGTGAAATTTCCTTGACTTCATTTTGTTATGCCCTGTAGTCATAGGGTTGGTTGTGCAGCCCATCAATACTGCTTCTAGCAGCTGTAAATTATAGGACATATATGGGTTAATTCCTACTAACAATCAGGTTACTATTTTAAAATAGAGGATAGAAGTATTTTTTATGTACTGTGTGGACTCCCGAAGGGCATTTATCTGGATTTTAATATGTGCTGAATTTTAAGAATAATGCATGACCGACAGCTATTACCTTCGCAATATATCATTTTAACGTATCTCAGCACTGTCACCGGGAAACAATCAATGAGATAAAGAATGGACATAACTGGAAGATAATCTTTTCTCTATTAAGTTAATGACACCTTGACCCAGGCAATGGGATGAGGTCAGTTGAGTTCATGTCAACATGGCCTTCTCATCCTTTGTTATATGGTTTGGGTGGATGTACTTTATCTAAATAAAAGTCTCCAAAATAGAAGCCCTTAGCTTTTCAAATACAGGGTCTGTATCTAGAAAAATAGTCATTTTTGCGCCAGTTACCATGCACCTTGCACTAGTGTTGCCAACCTCCCACCGCATTTTTTACTGACAAAACATGGAAAATTTGCTGACGGGGCACATTTTTAATGACAACCTGAAAAATGACAGAACTATTGAAAACTAAGACAACCGATATTTAAACACTTGAGAGCTGCGCTATAGACGAAAGACGTCTACAGCGCGGCTCTCAACTGCGGGTGGACGTCCCTGGACGTCTTCCTCTTTACATCACCCCCCAGACGCCCTGGCAAGGGCGTGCGGCGGGGAAAAGCTAAGCCCGCCGTGTCACGTGGTGCTGATGCGCGTGCCTGTCAGGGAGAGCTCCATGTCCTGTCAGGGAGAGAAGAGACCGATGCTGTGTCCCTTTTACATCAGGACACAGATCGGTCACCTCCCCCAGTCAGTCCCCTCCCCTCACAGTAAGGCAGCATACACACGATCGGACATGTCCGATGAAACTGGTCTGCATACCGGTTTCATCGGACCAGTTCGATGGTGTGTACGGCCTATCGGACTGTTATCCATCGGACTAAAGTTTTAAAACATGCTTTAAAATCTGTCCGACGGACACCTGTCCATCTGACAGGTTCGATGGTTAGTACACAAAAGCATCAGACCAAAAACATGCTTGGAAGCATTGAACTTTGTTTCTTCATCACATCGTTGTGTTCTACGTCACCGCGTTCTGGTCTGATCGGATTTTGGTCCGATGGTGTGTACGCACATCAGACCACCAGACAAGTTCAGAGTTGTCTGATGAAAACGGTCCGTCGGACAAGTCTCATCAGACATGTCTGATCGTGTGTACAGGGCCTTAGAATTACTCCTAGGGAACACATTTAACTCCTTTATCGCCCCCTAGTGTTAACCCCTTCCCTGCCAGTCACATTTATACAGTAATCAGTGCATATTTATAGCACTGTTCGCTGTATAAATGTGAATGGTCCCAAACTACTGTAGCGTCAAAAGTGTCTGATATCTCCGCCGCAATATCGCAGGCCTAACATAAATCGCAGATTGCCGCCATTACTAGTAAAAAAATAATAATAATAAAAATGTCATAAATCTATCCCCTATTTTGTAGGCGCTATAACTTTTATTTATTTATTAAAATTCTTAAAAGTACAAAATGGTACTTTGCGCAAACCAATCAATATACGCTTATTACCAAAAATATGTAGAAGAATACGTATCGCCCTAAACTAAGAAAAAAATGTTTAAAAAAAAAATGGGATATCATTATAGCAAAAAGTTAAAAAAATAAATATTATTTTTTAAAAGTATTTTTTTTGTTTATAGCGCAAAAAATAAAAACCGCAGAGGTGATCAAATACCACCAAAAGAAAGCTCTATTTGTGGGGAAAAAAATATAAAAATATCATTTGGGTACAGTGTTGTATGACAGTGTCTGGGCAGGAAGGGGGTTTAAGTGTCCAGTAAGGAAGTGGTTAAACAGTGTAACCAAAATATGGAAACACTGATAATACCCATAACAAGTAATCTGCCTGGTTTACATCTAAAAAGTCAAAACAATATGACAAATTATCAGCCCCTGATTTTTACAATTTGTCCATTTATTTACTGATGCAAAAATACAGGGAATAAAAAAAACTAGGAGTGAAAGATTTCATTAATGAAGCTTTTAGCCTGTTTTTGTTTTTAGTGCCTTTATCATTTACTGCCCCCAGCAGTCTGGCTATTTGTTATTCACATAGGGCCCAATTACATTCACTACATAACATGCATTATTATGTTCTGATGTTATTCGTTATAGGCAGCAGAACTGCAACGCAACATTATGGACATTTCCTCCATGCAGTGTTTACCAAGCACTTGTAGACCTTTGTCAATTACGCTTTGAATTTTCAGGGTGGCAGTGTGCAAGGTACTGCTTAAAGTTTCCTCTTTAGAGATTTGCTCTCTCTGATTACTGTAGTGACCATTGTCCCTTTCCATTGCAAACTGAAAATCCCTCATTTTGGGCTGCAACCCCAAAAAATGCCCTGTTCCATAGTTCCATAGTAGGTGAAGTTGAAAAAAGAAACGAGTCCATCAAGTCCAACCTATGTGTGTGTGATTATACAGTATGTGCCTGTGTCTCTCCCTGTAGCAGCTGAAAGCTGGCAGGAGGGAGAGAAACAGTCTTTCAGCTGCTGCAGAAAGACTCCTCATGGGGCATCATTCTGTAATTGCCCCTCCGCCTGACCCCACCAATTCCTTCTGCTGTCTGGGCCCCCTGTGTGTCTGGGCCCCCTGTGTGTCTGGGCCCCCTACAGGAGGACTGGTGGTTCTCCCCTATCAGCGGCCCTGACTGTAGTGAAATAAACATTAGTTTCAGCTGGTTGCACAATGGCTCCCCGTAGAATACCTGTATATGCCAAATGTCATTGTCAGCATAAGAGCAAGCAACTAACATGTTTTATATATTCTATATGCAGCATGGCTTTATCTATGCTACTTTCCAACAGATATAAGATTTTTTTTATAATATTCTATGATTTTAACCAATGTGCTCACCTAATTAGTGCAACACAACAAATGTAGTGTTGAGCGGAATACGCCATATTCGATTTTGCGATATTGCGCGAATATATAGAAGAATATTCGCGAATATTCGCTAATATCGAATATTCGTGATATTTTATCCAAAAAATTTTTTGCGAAAATGATTGCGAAATTCTCATAAACGGAGATCCTTTCCTGTATTACTAAACTAATATGCACTAAACACTAACTCTACACTAACTCTACTTAAAAGAAAGGAGAATAAGGGGGCAAAAGAAGGGCGGAGAAGACAATCACGCAATATTCCTATTGCGCGATTATCTTCTCCGCCCTTCTTTTGCATCAGAGCCAATGAGAATAACTCGAATATTCGGCAAAAGGAATATTGCGCGATTATCTTCTCCGCCCTTCTTTTGCATCAGAGCCAATCAGAATAACTTGAATATTCGGCAAAAGGAATATCGCGCAATATTCCTTTTGCCGAATATTCGAGTTATTCTGATTGGCTCTGATGCAAAAGAAGGGCCGAGTAGCTGATGCGATTCTTTTATGTTGCCGAAAATTTGCAATGTGAACTTTCGGCAACATAAAAGAATCGCATCAGCTACTCGGCCCAGGGTCTCTCTCTAATCATACCAGCAATGCTTTTAGACGTCGATGGAGATCACTAGGATGTGATCTGTTTTCAAAATAAATTTGAAAAAATAGGAATATTCGCCATAGCGAATATTCGCCGCAATATTCGAGTTATTCGCGAATACTCGAATATGCAATATTCGTAGCGAATATTCGCAAAGCGAATATTCGTGAGCAACACTAAACAAATGTACCCCAGAACCTAATGGATTGTGGCTAATGGATTATGAGCTTTTTGAGTGCTTCCCTCCGAAACACTGCTCTGCAAAACAGCATTGCTCTTCTGGGTCGAAGACACCTATCCCAACACTGGAGGAAAAAACCACACTTGGGTTATTTACGAAAGGCAAATCCACTTTGCGCTACAATTGCAAAGTGCACTTGAAATTGCACTGAACTTGCACTTGGAAGTGCAGTCGCTGTAGATCAGAGGGGTAGATCTGTAATGAGGGGGAAGCTCTGCTGATTTTATCATCCAATCATGTGCAAGCTAAAATGCTGTTTTTTTTCCCTTGCATGTCCCCCTCGGATCTACAGCAACTGCACTTTCAGTGCAATTTCAAGTGCACTTTGCACTTATAGGGCCAGATCCACATAGAAATAGATGGGCGCAGCGTATGTGGGATACGCTACGCCGCTATTATTTACTTCTGTCAATCCTCAAAGAATTTGCACCGTAAGTTACGGCGGTGTAGTGTATCTCTCGGCGCGTAATTCAAATTGGCGAGTAGGGGGCGTGTTTCATTTAAATGAAGCGTGTCCCCGCGCCGATCGAACTGCGCATGCTCCGTTCTGAAATTTCCTGCCGTGCATTTCTCTAAATGACGTTGCAACGACGTCATTTTATTAACGTAGACGTGAATAACGTCCATCCCTATTCACGGACGACTTACGCAAAAAAAAAGAAAAATTCAAATTTCGACGCGGGAACAATGGCCATACTTAACATGGCAAGTCTAACTATACGCCGCAAAATACCAGCTGTAACTATACGCCGGAAAAAGCCGACTAGAGACGACATACGAGAATACGACGGCCGCGCGTACGTTCGTGGATCATCGGAAATAGCTAATTTACATACTCGACGTGGAAAACGACGAGAACTCCACCCAGCGGAAGCCGAAGTATTGCATCTACGATCCGAAGGCGTACGCCTGTCGGATCGAATCCAGATGCCGTCATATCTTGATTTGAGGATTTAAACTAAAGATACGACTCGGGTAATTTGAAAGTACGCCGGCGTATCAGTAGATACGCCGGCGTACTCTCTCTATGGATCTGGCCCATAGTTTGCACTTGTAGTACAAAGTGGGTTTGCCTTTCGTAAATAACCTCCTTGGTGTCATGTGACCAGCCTGAAGTCATCTGGAACAACAAAAAACATTAAAACTGCATATAGGGGGCCCAAGGGGATTAGGTGATTGGGAGGCCAAAACATGACTGTAAAGTCCCCTTTACATTTCTGGGTTACAGTACCATGCGGGGCAAAGTGAAAGTGTCTTACAAAAAGACTCACTGACCCCCTTATGTTCCCCTTGTAGGCAGGGCCTTAGTGCAGGTACCCACTTGGGAAGAATCCAAGTCACACAACAGCTCCTATCACCTAGAACTTTAATATGCACAGTTGGCAATAGAGTAGAAGCACCTACAGTTCAAAGCATTTAATAAGACCATACAGTTTATCCAGCGCTTTTGGTTGTGTTGTTCTTGTTTCTTTCCGACACCGCTCCTGGTGCAGAAGCTCCACACAGCCGATTTTTGGTCTCCCACAGGGCACCACACATTGTCATCAAGAGAATTTGTGTCCTGGTCCCCCAGCGCCAGACTAATTGTTGTTTCATTGTTACAGGAGGATGGCTTCTGCTGCAGGGGTGGTGGAACAGTAATTCCCACTGCACTTGCCACTATAGAGATTTTAAAGATTTCAGGATCTGCAGCACCAGACAGTGTCCTTCATCCTGTTCCTACTTTTCAGAATCCTTTCCCTGGGCTAAGCACTATCCCTATCCAGAGGCGGCTCTTTAATTAGGCAAATTAGGCGGTCGCCTAAGGCCTCACACTTACAGGGGCCTCACGGCTGCCTAACTTACCTAATGCATTACCCCAGTTTTGAGGGACAGGGGACCTTAACGCTGCTGTGCTCAGGCAGCGTTAAGAGCCCTGACTCAGGAGCTGGGCCGCCAGCGTCCCTAACAACCAGTGAATATCGCTGACTCCGCCCCTTGTGACGTCAATGACCCAGCATGCCCTCAGTCAATGACGTCACAAGGTGGCAGGTTCAGGAGGTGACATCACCGGGTGGACCCCACCCCTTAGTTATTTAAGAGCAGGATCTGGGGGCCACCTTGTTAAAGGGGCTTCCAGATTCCGATAAGCCCCCTGCCCGCAGACCCCACAACCACTGGCCAGGGTTGTGGGGAAGAGGTTCTTGTCCTTTTTTTCCCATCATGGGTGTGAGTGGGGCCCCATGTCAAGTTTTCCTTAAGGCCTCACAAAGCCTAGAGCCGCCTCTGTCCCTATCCAATGGGTTCCTTTACCTAACCTGCCAGTGACTTGTTAGCCTCCCATGTTAAGATGGCTGCCTCAACTCAGCATAAAATCAGATGCTTATTGTCCTAGGGAGAACTAGGAAGTCTTTAAGTGCCACCCACAGGCTGGAAGAGTACCTGCACCTGCCTGCAACCTTACCAGCACTCCCTCACTGCAGTTATTAACAATACTTTGCATTTTGGGTATGGAGGAGCATGTGACCTCCTCTCCTTTGATAGTTCTAGGCCTCAGCACTTTCATGATGGGGGGGGGGGGGGGGGTGAGGTTACTTTTTCCTTGGACTGTGGGCACCAGGCATTTTGCAGAAAAGGAAGAAGTGGGAAGAGATCACTGATAATATTAGTATAGAAGGTTGGAGGATCCTTTTTTGAGTGTGCCAACAGCCCATAAAAATTGAATGGGTCTAAATGCAAGGAACCATAATGCACATTAATGCATTTATGTTAATGCATGTGTGTAATACATGCATGCAGGGGCGGACTGACAACTCATGGGGCCCCCGGGCAATAGAAGATTATGGGGCCCCCGGGTTTACAGATGGCCACCACGCCAGGAGGCAGTGCAGAGGCGGGGCAGCTAAAATCTCAGGATTTTCACATAAAAAGCATGTCAGTTTTGGACAATACCAGGGACAGATGTAAAAAAAACACAGATTTTTACATACTGTCCTTGGTTTTACTGAGCCTGGCAACCCTGATGGGGCCCCTAGTGGCATGGGGCCCTCGGGCAGTGCCTGAGTGACTCAATGGTCAGTCCGCCCCTGCATGCATGTGAAGGGGGTTTAGATGAATCAATGTAACCTATTGCAGTTAGATTAGGCAAACATCTGGGGAGCACTGCAGCCTCTTATTGGATGATTCTGTGATGTGTAATTTCCTACTCTTTCTCTAAACAAGGAGCCTGAAATTGGTGTTTTTAATAAATTTCATATTTAAATGTCAGAAAAATAAAATCTGATTAATGCTTAGTTACTAAGTGTACATTTCTCTTTGTTTTTTGCCTTATTAATTTAATTGTTTGCACTAAAGTATTTAAAGCTTCTTGAGAATCGAATTAAAACCAATTCTGATGCGTGATAAAGCTGTGCGCTAAAATCTCACATCTGCAGCTTAAGCAACAAAACACCCTTTTATTTTGCATTAACAAAGTCATCATATCCTTTAAAAATTTAAACAAAGATCTTTGCTGGAACGGCTTTTATTCTAATTCTACATCCACAGAGGAATGTTCTTCTCCCTGTATACTGCGTATAAAGCAGATTGCAATCACACCGCAGATGAAACTCTTCAGGCTTCTTCTAGAATTAAAACAAATTATTAATTGCATAAAATATTAATCAAGTCCTGGGCAATGGGGAACAGCGACATTCATTAGGCTTTACGCTACTTTAACTAAGCTTTCCAGGGTAGTAAAATTGCTTTGCATTGATTCAAGCTGCGGCCACTGATGGGAAGGACAAGGCTGAGAAGCATTGTGGTGATGATCAGTCTTCCGTGAGATTAAAGGGAATCTTCAGCCTGTCTGCAAAAAAGTCAGCAGCTACAAATACTGCAGTTGTTGATTTTTAATAAAAGGATACTCACCTGTCCAAGGATCCCCGGCGTCCCCACCTGGGGTAGCCCTGCACTGGTCTTCAGGTCTCCAGCACCGGCATGTCGGCATGCTTTACAGCCGACTTCCCACTGCCCGCGCGTCAGCTGCACTGTGCTGTGTTAATAGTTCCATGGCCTCATGAGACCAGTGACATGTCCCAAAAGGTTGAGGGCAGGGAGGCGAACTTCCAGTGGGTCTCCAAACATTCTAAACAAAGGGACAGTTTACTCGTTTGTTTCAGTGGGAGTAAATGTGCCTCATCGTTGGAGTCACTGGGGGGAATTGTGCCCCATCGTTGGTGTCATTGGGCCCCAATGGTGGTAGGAACAAAGATTGTCTCTGTACAGCCACACTCTGAACAAATTGTAGCCTTTATTTCAAGTCACAGCAAAATATAAAAAACTGACGCGTTTCGCACCGAAACTAGTGCTTAGTCATAGCTCAGCTAGTGCTGTCCTTCTTATAAAGGGTTTTTAAAGGAATTTTTTTTTTTTTTAATCTTAATAGCTTCCTTTACCTTAATGCAGTGCCGTTTTCATGTCCTCATTGTTCGTTTTTTCTCTCAAGTTGCTGTAATTCTTCTCTGATCTCCACACTTCCTGGTTGTCTGTTTCATGATAACCACAGTACTGGGAGATTTCTCTCTGTGGTCACTAATAAAGGAGGTGTGATTACTGTGTGTCTAAAACCCCTCAGCACCAATCAGTTTCGTTTTCCAAACCATCACTGCCCTGTATTGGCTCTGTGGCTCTGTACAGTCGAGAGGCAGGAAACAACATGCAAAAATGAAACTAGAAACTACAGGTACATTATATGATTGATTTTTATCTATTTTTTAATCGTTTTTAAAAGGAATCAGTTAACTATTATGTCTCTAAACCCTGTAAACAGCCATTTCAGCATAAACATTTATTTTATTTACAACTCCTTTAATAAAGGCAACAATTTGTTCAGAGTGCGGCGAACAATCTTTGTTCCTGCTTTGCTAAGTGCATTGTTTGCACCTGAGTTGTCTGCAGCGGAGGATATTCGTCTGGGTTCCCACCTGGAGCGGCTACTTCCTTTTCCCCAATGGTGGTGCCAGTGGGAGGAATAGTGCCTCATTGTCAGTGTAATTGGGCGGAATTGGGTCCCTTCAATGGTGTCAGTGGGGGGGATTATGTCCCATTGTTGGTATCAGTGGATGAAACAGTGCCCCAAGGGCCAGTTAAAGCAATCAGAGGGCCGCATCTGGCCCCCGGGGGGCACAGTTTGAAGACCTCTGACCTAAGATATCCGGTACCTGCCAAAACAAGGTACCCACCCTCCTCCTCTAAAAATGTTAGCGGAGGGGGGAGGAGGGAATAAAGTGTAACTTCCTCTATAGGGTGAAGTTCCGCTTTAACTATGCATCTGTGAAGGTGTTTCCTATGGAACAAAAAAGTGTAGCGCTAAATTAAATGAATCAAATACACATATATGTGAAAAAACCCAGTGCTGAACTGTGTTAACAATATATATATAAAAATATGAATATGGTAATAAAGAAAACAATAAACAAGCAAATGTCTCTGAATGAGCTCAAAAGAGCAATCATAAACACTAAAAGTCTATACAGTGTTGAAGTGGAACTTCAAACTTAGTGACAAGGTCCAAAAGTGAAGGATTCAAACCACAGTGAAGTGAGAAAAACCGCCACCAGTCATAGCTCTGACTAAGCACCTATCCATGATGTGAAACATGTTAGCTTTTTTGTCCCCTATGTCCACTTTCTACCATTGATTGCAGTGTTGCATGAATTTTTGGATGTCATACAGCTTTGGATTTTATCCTTTGTTCATTTTGTTTCAATAAATCGCCTATCAGAGTGCGGCAGTCCAGGAACATTTCTTTTTTCCCCAGAGGAGCATATGCTCGATGGGTAGAACAAGCTGGTGTATATGGTCACTGGTAACAGGATCCTCAGCTGAGCTCTAAACTTTAACAGGTGGATCCAGCCATAAAGACGGGACACTATCCTGGTAAGTGTTCTCTAGGAGGGTGATGGCCCAGGTAGTCTCAAGGCAATGTGAGTGATGTGCATCGAAAAATATAAGGAAAGAGAGGGCACATAGCGTAATATTGATAAAATATGGAGGTTTAATGTAGGTAGGAACACTTACATTTTGTAGAATAAATAGTGCTTATCAAAGTAGATGTGTCAACAGTGGAGTCCACCCAACGCGTTTCGTACATTGTCTGGTCTTGGACCACAATTTACAAACGCAGAAATTAAAAAATTGGATGAAAGGTTTAGCAATGAGAAACACTTTTTGCACTTTTAGCACTTTATATACAACAATATAGTTTGGGGGTGGAGGAACTTGACTGGCCTGTACAGAGTCCTGACCTCAACCCGATAGAACCCCTTTCGCCAGGCCTTCTAGTCCACATCAGTGCCTGACCTCGCAAATACACTTCTGAAAGAATGGTCTAACATTCTCATAGACACCCTCCTAAACCTTGACCAGTTGAAGCTGTTGTAGCTGCAAAGGGTGGACCAACTCAATATTTAATCCTACAAATATGTGGTGTCCCAATACTTTTGGTAATATAGTGAAGATCAGATCAAAATATGGGACAAATGAGGAGGAAAGAGGGACAGAGGCATACCTCCCAACTTTCTGAGATGGGAATGAGGGACACCTATCAGCAAAAGTATGCAGGCATAGGACACATCCCTTGCCACACACACTTAAAGGAGAATTGTACAAAAAAATTGATTGGTTAAACCCACAAGTGCTCTTTTAACACTACTATTCCTTTATATTGGCTTTTGGAATTTACAAATACAGCAATTTAGAAATTAGATGAAAGGTTTAGCACTGGAAAACACTTTTTGATAGATAAAAAGTGCATTTTATGTACAACTCTATAGATCAGACCAAAATGAGGCACAACTGAGGAGGAATGAGGGACATTGTTCCAAATCAGGGACAGTCCCTCGAAATCAGGACAGTTGGGAACTATGCATGTATTATGCAGGCAGGGCTGTAATTTATAATGAAACTCAAAGAAAACATTTTAAGGTCTCCAGCCAAGTGTCTATATGATTTGCATTTTCTCTTCAGAGTCCCTCAAAGGCTCGCAGATCACACAACATAGGGCAATCGTGGTTTGGATAGAGGCTGGTGGTATACATTATGAGGCATTCGAGCCTCTGTTTGCACTGACGGAAGTGAGCCCCGGGGCCAGCCTAGGGCAAGAAAACGTTGCCAGGAAAAGTGTTTGAAAACTTTATTAAAAATGTATATGGAAGGGGCTTACAACTGTGCACCTCATGGCAAAATATATTGCATTTTTATATATAAAACCAGATTAGGATGGGACACTCCTGCCAGGTGCCAGGTGCCATGTAATCAGTACACTGTTCAAGGATCACATCCAACGTGTCTTTGCAATAATTATTTTACTTCATCATCTCCATACTCCATATTCAACCAATAAACATAAGCAACTGCACAGTTTCTGCATATAGCTTGATGAAGAAAAAGCTTATTGTCTGAGACCTGTATGAAGATGATCAATTAAAGTCAAAGAATTATTGCAAAGACTGAGATCACATCTCCTTTTTTTTATATATATATATATATATATATATATATATATATTATATATATATATATATATATATATATATTTGTGACAGGAAATCAGGTAAATCTGTGGGTGTTTTCACAGACGGGAGATACATTTCTGCCTTGTTTAGACAATAGAGTTACATAGTTAGTCAGGTTGAAAAGAGACACAAGTCCATCCAGTTCAACCATAAAAAAAATAAACAAACAAAATAAAACACAGTACATCCCATACACCCAACTCCATACCCACAGTTGATCCAGAGGAAGGCAAAAAAAACCAGCAGAGCATGATCCAATTTGCTACCGGAGGGGAAAAAATTCCTTCCTGATCCCCCAAGAGGCAATCGGATTTACCCCGGATCAACTTTACCTACAAAACTTAGTACTCAGTTATATTATGTGCATTTAGGAAAGAATCCAGGCCCTTCTTAAAGCAATCTACTGAGCTGGCCAGAACCACCTCTGGAGGGAGTCTGTTCCACATTTTTACAGCTCTTGTAAAGGAACCTTTCCGTATTTGGAGGTGAAATCTCTTTTCCTCCAGACGTAAAGAGTGCCCCCTTGTCCTCAGTGTTGACCTTAAAGTGAATAACTCGACACCAAGTTCACTATATGGATCCCTTATATATTTGTACATGTTGATCATATCCCCCCTTATTCTCCTCTTCTCAGGCGGCGTACACACGACCGAGGTTCTCGCTGGAAACCAGCGAGAACCTCGCTGGAAGCTGCATTCCAGCGAGGACCTCGGCCGTGTGTACGCTTTTGGCTCGCCCCGCCCGTCGGGAATCCCGTCGAGCAAAAAGAGAGCACGCTCTCTTTTTGCTCGACAGGCCGCCTGGATGAATGGCTGGTTGCCATTTCCGACGGGCGGGTCGCCGATTTCGACGGCCGGCAGAGAACCTCGACGGGCGGAACGATGTGTTCTGCCCGTCGAGGTTCTCTGCCGTGTGTACACGGCCTCAAGAGTGAATAAATTCAGTTTTTCTAATCTTTCCTCATAGCTGAGCTCCTCCATGCCTCTTATCAGTTTGGTTGCCCTTCTCCAGTTCTCCAATATCCTTTTTGAGAACTGGTGCCCAAAACTGGACTGCATATTCCAGATGAGGTCTTACTAATGATTTGTACAGGGGCAAAATGATATCTCTATCTCTGGAGTCCATACCTCTCTTAATACAAGAAAGGACTTTGCTCGCTTTGGAAACCGCAGCTTGGCATTGCATCAGTGGCGGCCCGCCCATATGGGCGCACGGGCGCCGCCCCCCCCCCCCCCCCCTCCTGCATTAACAAAAAAAAAACGGGTCCTTTAAGAACTTTTATTCGGCTAAAATGTCATTTTGACATTTTAGCCGAAGTTCTGGCGGCCGTCTATAGAGGGCGCTGCAGCGCCACCATTTCTCGCAGATAACTCACATTCAATGCAATGAGTTATCATTGTTGCCAGCTGCCTGGTCTATTCCTATAACCGGACATGGGTCGCCGGTTACCCGAATAGCGGAAGCTGGTTGGCTGAGGGGAACTGCCTATCAAAGCCAGCGGCTCTGATAGGCTTTTCCAGTACCGCCCTCCGGCTCTTGGAAGTCTATGCTCGGAGCGCAGGCAATCTGCGTTCCTTGCATGAGACTGACGGCCGTTTCAGCCAATCAGGTTCCCGGATTCTGGTTATCAGGGACCTGATTGGCTGAAGCTTCTCCACGGCGGCAGAAGACATTGAAGGAGGACATGGAAGCGTCAGGTAAGTGATTTTTACAGGGAAAGGGGCATCATGGGGCACAGTGGTGGGGGGGTGGCACAAAAACAATCATGGGCACAGTGGTGACAAAGGGCACAGAGGCGACAATGAGCACAGTGGCATGGGGCACAGTGGTGACAATTGATGGCACAGTGACTGCATATATGATGGCATGGCACAGTGGTGACAATTGATGGCACAGTGACTGCATTTGATGGCATGGCACAGTGGTGACAATTGATGGCACAGTGGTGGCGTTTGATGGCATGGCACAGTGGTGACAATTGATGGGCACAGTAGCTGTGTTTGATGGCATGGCACAGTGGTGACAATTGATGGCACAGTGGTGGCGTTTGATGGCATGGCACAGTGGTGACAATTGATGGCACAGTGGTGGCGTTTGATGGCATGGCACAGTGGTGACAATTGATGGCACAGTGGTGGCGTTTGATGGCATGGCACAGTGGTGACAATTGATGGCACAGTGACTGCATTTGATGGCATGGCACAGTGGTAAAAATTGATGGCACAGTTGCTGTGTTGCATGGCACACACAATGGTGAACAACAGTTGATGGCACAGCGGCTGCATTTGATGGCATGGCACAGTGGTGACAATTGATGGCACAGTGGTGGCGTTTGGCATGGCACAGTGGTGACAATTGGTGGCACAGTGGTGGCGTTTGATGGCATGGCACAGTGGTGACAATTGATGGCACAGTGGTGGCATTTGATGGCATGGCACAGTGGTGACAATTGAGGGCACGGTGGTGGCGTTTGATGGCATGGCACAGTGGTGACAATTGATGGCACAGTGACTGCATTTGATGGCATGGCACAGTGGTGACAATTGATGGCACAGTTGCTGTGTTGCATGGCACACACAGTGGTGACAATTGATGGCACAGTGGCTGTGTTTGATGGCATGGCACAGTGGTGACAATTGATGGCACAGTGACTGCATTTGTTGGCATGGCACAGTGGTGACAATTTATGGCACAGTTGCTGTGTTGCATGGCACAGTGGTGACAATTGATGGCGCAGTGGCTGCATTTGGTGGCATGGGGCACAGTGGTGACAATTGATGGCACAGTGGCTGCATTTGATGGCATGGCACAATGGTGACAATTGATGGCACAGTTTCTGTGTTTGATGGCATGGCACAGTGGTGACAATTGATGGCACAGCGGCTGCATTTGGTGGCATGGCACAGTGGTGACAATTGATGGCACAGTGGTGGCGTTTGATGGCATGGCACAGTGGTGAAAATTGGTGGCACAGTGGTGGCGTTTGATGGCATGGCACAGTGGTGACAAATGATGGCACAGTGACTGCATTTGATGGCATGGCACAGTGGTGACAATTGATGGCACAGTTGCTGTGTTGCATGGCACACACAGTGGTGACAATTGATGGCACAGCGGCTGCATTTGATGGCATGGTACAGTGGTGACAATTGATGGCACAGTGGTGGCGTTTGATGGCATGGCACAGTGGTGACAATTGATGGCACAGTGACTGCATTTGATGGCATGGCACAGTGGTGACAATTGATGGCACAGTTGCTGTGTTGCATGGCAGACACAGTGGTGACAATTGATGGCACAGTGGCTGCGTTTGATGGCATGGCACAGTGGTGACAATTGATGGCACAGTGACTGCATTTGTTGGCATGGCACAGTGGTGACAATTGATGGCACAGTTGCTGTGTTGCATGGCACAGTGGTGACAATTGATGGCGCAGTGGCTGCATTTGGTGGCATGGGGCACAGTGGTGACAATTGATGGCACAGTGGCTGCTTTTGATGGCATGGCACAATGGTGACAATTGATGGCACAGTTTCTGTGTTTGATGGCATGGCACAGTGGTGACAATTGATGGCACAGTGGCTGCATTTGGTGGCATTGCACAGTGGTGACAATTGATGGCACAGTGGTGGCGTTTGATGGCATGGCACAGTGGTGACAATTGATGGCACAGTGGTGGCGTTTGATGGCATGGCACAGTGGTGACAATTGATGGCACAGTGGTGGCGTTTGATGGCATGGCACAGTGGTGACAATTGATGGCATAGTCATTGCATTTGAAGGCATGGCACAGTGGTGACAATTGATGGCACAGTTGCTGTGTTGCATGGCGCACACAGTGGCGACAATTGATGGCACAGTGGCTGCGTTTGATGGCATGGCACAGTGGTGACAATTGATGGCACAGTGACTGCATTTGTTGGCATGGCACAGTGGTGACAATTGATGGCACAGTTGCTGTGTTGCATGGCACAGTGGTGACAATTGATGGCGCAGTGGCTGCATTTGGTGGCATGGGGCACAGTGGTGACAATTGATGGCACAGTGGCTGCATTTGATGGCATGGCACAATGGTGACAATTGATGGCACAGTTTCTGTGTTTGATGGCATGGCACAGTGGTGACAATTGATGGCACAGTGGCTGCATTTGGTGGCATGGCACAGTGGTGACAATTGATGGCACAGTGGCTGCATTTGGTGGCATGGCACAGTGGCTGCATGTGATGGGCACAGTGAGGCTGCAATATTTTTTTTTTCGTTTGCGCCCCCCCCCAAAAAATTTGAGCACCAGCCGCCACTGCATTGCATGCCATTTTTGAGCTTATGATCAACTAAAACCCCCAGATCCTTCTCCACTACAGATCCCCCCAGTTGAACTCCCCCTAGCATGTATGATGCATGCATATTCTTAGCCCCCAAGTGCATAACTTTACATTTATCAACATTAAACCTCATCTGCCACATAGTCGCCCAATTATACAGAGCATTGAGGGCGGCTTGTAAATTGGAGACATCCTGCAAGGACATTATTCCACTGCATAGCTTGGTGTCATCTGCAAATACAGAAATGTTACTTTGGATCTCAGACCCAATATCATTTATAAATATATTGAAAAGTAAGGGACCCAACACTGAACCTTGGGGTACCCCGCTGATAACCTTGGACCATTCAGAGTAAGAATCATTAACCACAACTCTCTGAATTCTGTCTTTCAGCCAGTTTTCTATCCATTTACAAACTGATATATCTAATCCTGTAGACCTTACCTTACACATGAGCCGTGTGTGGGGAACTGTATCAAACGCTTTTGCAAAATCCAAGTATACCACGTCCACTGCCACGCCTCTGTCCAGGGTTTTACTTACCTCTTCATAAAAGGAAATCAGGTTTGTCTGACAACTTCTGTCTTTCATGAATCCATGCTGTCTGCTGCTTAAATAGTTTGTTTCCAGCAAGAACTCATCCATGTGGTCTTTTATTAAACGTTCCAGTATCTTCCCAACTATAGAAGTTAAACTAACAGGTCTATAGTTACTTGGTAAAGACTTTGTTCCCTTTTTAAATATAGGCACCACATTGGCTCTACGCCAATCCAGTGGTACTATTCCTGTCATTAATGAGTCCCTAAATATTAGATACAGTGGCTTTGAAATTTCAGAGCTCAATTCTTTTAGGATCCGTGGGTGGACAACAATTACTATCAGGTGTCGGCTACAGAGGTAGCCAGAAAGGTTTAGGGCGTTGGAAAACTTCAGCTGTTCAGTATGAGGCAATTAAGGCCTCTATAAGTTATTCAGAGGATGACTACTGATTGCTGCATCCTGAGGCTTTTTGAGTTAAGGAGAGCAGTGAGAAAGACTTCTGAAGAGGTGAGGTGGTTGTTGATTCTTCTGTGTGATAAAAATCAAAAAGAATATTGTTTCTCTGCTGTATGACCAGCAATGTCTGCCCAGCAGTAGGCTGTGCCAGACTCCATAAATAGGTTCCTGTATTGGGAAGGTAGACGCCCCAAGTGGCCAGGGTTTATTTTATGTTTTGTTTTGTTTATGCTGTTTCGAAGCTTGCACTTGTTTCCAGCAATATGGAAGAATAAACCAAACTTTGTTTTCAACCGTCTTCGGCTGCCTCTCTGTATAGTTCAGTGTGTAGTGAACCCATCCAGAGGGTCACACACCCTTGCTACCGAGCTAACCCCTTACAATATATCTATCTATCTATTTATATATATATATATAGTCCGCGGAACGTTTTCATCGGACATGTTTCCTCGTGTGTATGGGGCCTTACAGTTTTCATTATAAGCTATACCTGTGTGTTATGTGTAGTGCCTGAACTTCTTATTCCGCACACAAAGCCTTTCCAAAAACTCACCAAATCAATATTCATCAAATATCTTCTCCAGGCTTGTTTTTTAGATATCACTTAAAATCACCGTCTTTAAACCCGTAAGGTGTAAAATATTTAAAGGCTGACTATTGAGTGATCAGCACTTGGGTATTGGCTCATACATAATTTACAGTGTAGCGGATTTCACCAAAATCTCTTCTTGTCAGGAAAACCGTACATCCTACTTCTCCAAAAGCTAATTATGTCCATCAGGAAATGCTGATCTGACTTTTTTTTTTAAAAGAGACCGTATAGATAGATAGAAAGATATGAAGGATCACTACCATCTTGTTTTTATAGTGTAATCTCCAGGGCTTAATGCTCATCTTTTTCCTCCACACCTAGTGAATCAATGGCTCAAAGCAAGTATATAGGTCAGGAGTTCGCACTTTACAGTCTGCCTGACTCATTATGTAGTGCAGGAAGGAGGAGAGCCTTGGAGCTTGCACAAGTCATTAACTACTTAAGACCCAGACCAATATGCAGGTAAAGGACCAGACCCCTTTTTGCGATTCGGCATGCATCGCTTAAAGTGACAATTGCGCGGTCGTGCGGCGTGGCTCTCAAACAAATTTGACGTCCTTTTTTCCCCACAAATAGAGCTTTCTTTTGGTGGTATTCGATCACCTCTGCAGTTTTTATTTTTTGCGCTATAAACAAAAATAGAGCGTCAATTTTGAAAAAAAAAAACAATATTTTTTACTTTTTGCTATAATAAATATCCCCCAAAAATATATAATTTTTCCTCAGTTTAGGCTGATACGTATTCTTCTACATATTTTTGCGTGTTTGAGTTTGGCTTGAAGAAAAGGTGGCAACCCTAGGTTGAGGTGCAGGCCAGTCAAGTTTCTCCACCACAAACTCGCTCACCCACGTCTTTATGGACATTGCTTTGTGCACTGGTGCACAGTCTTGTTGGAACAGGAAGGGTTAATTCCCAAACTGTTCCCACAAGGTTGGAAGCATGAAATTGTCCGAAATGTCTTGGTATGCTGATGCCTTCAGGCCCCGTACACACGGCAGAGAACCTCGACGGGCAGAACACATCGTTCCGCCCGTCGAGGTTCTCTGCCGTCAGAATCGGCGACCCGCCCGTCGGGAAAGGCAACCAGCCATTCATCCCGACGGGCTGTCGAGCAAATAGAGAACCTGTTCTCTATTTGCTCGACGGGTTTCCCGACGGGCGGGGCTCGCCGAGAGCAAACACACGGCCGAGGTTCTCGGCAGAATGCGGCTCCCAGCGAGGTTCTCGCTGGTTTCTGCCGAGAACCTCGGCCGTGTGTACGGGGCTTAAGAGTTTCCTTCACTGGAACAAAGAGGCCAAGCCCAACCCCTGAAAAACGACTCCACACGCTCATCAATGTCTTTATGGACCTTGCTTTGTGCACAGGTCCAAATCATTTGGTGGAGGGGGATTATAGTGCAGGGTTATTTCAGAGTTTGGGCTTGGCTGCCTACTTCCAGTGAAGGGAACTCTTAAAGCGGAGGTTCACACAAAAAGTGAACCTCCGCTTTTTGGATCCCTCCCCCCTCCGGTGTCACATTTGGCACCTTTCAGGGGGGAGGGGGTGCAGATACCTGTCTGAGACAGGTATTTACACCACCTTCGGGTTTTGACTCCAGCAGGGAAACCAGCCTTGTCACGTCACGACCCCCCCCCCCCCCCCCCCGCTGTCTTCTGGGAAACACTGTACCCAGGAGAGAGCGGGGACCAGTGACAGCGCACTGCGATCCTTGTGGATGCGCAGTAAGGAATCGGGCAGTGAAGCCGCAAAGAGGATGGTGGCGAGCGATTGCTCAGCTTCGTCGGCTGACATCGCGGGTGCGCTGGACAGTGAGGGCCAGATTCTCGTACATTTGCGGCGGAGTAGCGTTAGCCATTTACACTACGCCGCCGCATCGTACTGGAGCAAGTGCTTTATTCTCAAAGCACTTGGTCCGTAGTTTGCGGCGGTGTAGCGTAAATGGCCCGGTGTATCCCCGCGTAAATGGAAGGGGGCGGCTTGTATTTAAATTAAGCGCGCCCCCGTGCCGATTGAACTGCGCATGTGCCGGCCGCAACGGAATCCCAGTGCGCATGCTCCAAAGGATGTCACATTTTCTCAATGTAAACGGCGTAATCGTAGCGTACGCCAGCCCCATTCAGAATCGACGTACGCAAATGACGTAAACAACGCACAACACGACGCGGTCCCGAGGCCATACTTAACATGGCATCCGACGGCATCCGACGACATCCGACGGGACATCGTAAGGTTACTCCACATCTTAGCAGGGGTAACCTTACGCGGACGAAAATGACGTTAACCACGACGGGGCGGCGTAAAAGCGTTCGGGAATCGGTGTATTAGCCTCATTTGCATAGGCAAATGAGAAAACAACGTAAAAGCCACCTAGTGGCCGGAGTTGTCATTACATCTACGATCCGCCAGTGTAATTGTTTTACACTTGGCGGATCTTCACCGGTATCTATGCGTAAGTGATTCTAGGAATCACACGCATAGATACACGGCCAAAAAAACGGCGATACGACGCGGTATCTGAGATACCCCGTCGTAGCGCCTCTGAGAATCTGGCCCTTAGTGTCCATTTTTTAAAAGCTGCTGGCTTTAAAAAAAAAAAAACGGGTGGACCTCCGCTATATTGTCAAATCCCCAAGGAAGAGATGTTAAAATCTCTGTACACAGCAAGCTTTTTAGAAGGATAAAGCAAAGAAGACAGCGAGGTAAAAAATAACATGAGAAAATAAGCTGAAAGCTCCACCTGCTGGCCCAAAAAATATGTGATGTGTGTTATAAAGTATATATAGTTTTTTGTGTCGACCATAATAAAAGAAGAAAATATTTACAGCTTAAAGTGGATGTTTTTTTTTTTTTTTTTAATGTCACAATGTAGAGTATAATATTTCCTATCATCTGTGCCCAGTCTTGTCACACAGAGTTAATCCAGATCTGAGAAATCCTCTTTTAATGTTCAGTGAAAATGAACAGCCTTCCAGATAAAAACCTGCCTAAATAAAAAGTCTGTTTTCTCTCTTCTTGCTTTGAGTGACAGGTTATTTACATATCTAGCTTGGACATGTTTATCATATGTTATGTTATGTTTATCATAACATGAGGTATAAAAAGTGAGAAATCCACCCCTCCCCCACATAACACATCCTGGTAATATACAATGAACTTTGGATCACCTCATGTTATGATAAACATAACATAGCATATGATAAACATGTCCATGCTAGATATGTAAATAACCTGTCACTGAAAGCAAAAACAGAGAAACGGACTTTATTATTTGGCAAGTTTTTATCTGCAATTCTGTTAATTTGCACGGAACATTAAAATAGGATTACTCAGAGCTGGATTAACTCTGTGTGACAAGACTGGGCACAGATGATAGGAAATCTTATACTCTACATCAGGCATTTCCAAACTACGGCCCTCCAGCTGCTGTGGAACTACACTTCCCATGAGGCATTGTAAAACTCTGACATTCGTAGACATGACTAGGCATGATGGGAATTGTAGTTCCTGAACACCTGGAGGGCCGTAGTTTGGAGACTCCTGCTCTACATTGTGACATCAAAAAAAAAAAAATTGTTGGGTTTACATCCACTTTAACTATTTAGTCCAGTAAGCCCGATACTCTTGTTATGTTTTCCAATCCTTATGTTTTTGTTCATGTAACCACCTTATATCACATTTTTAACAAAGTGTTATAGCCATAATAAATAAAGGAATTATGTACAAAACTGCTGTCTATTTTGAATGTGCGTATATTGTGCATGTACTTCTGGCAATATTGGCCCGGATTCACATACATCGGCGCACATTTATGCCGCCATAGCGTATCGCTTATACTGATAGGTGGTACTGGGCACTGATTGGCACTGATAGGCAGCACTGATTGGCATTGATGAACACTAATAGATGGCACTGATGGGCAGCACTGATTGGGCGGGTACTGGACAGGTGTTAATGCTGGGCACTGATTGGCACTGTGATTGACACCGATTGGCACTATGGTGGACACTGATTTTCACTGTGGTGGACACTGATTGGCACTTTATTGGGCACTGAAGTGGTGTTATGATGGGGCACAGACTGATTGTCAGCTGATTTGTACAATTGATGGGGGCTGTGCTGATAATCAATGTGCTGATTATCAGCACAGACCCCCTGTCTGACATGGAGAGCTGCCGATCGGCTCTCCCTGTCAGTGGGACTCGATGAGTGCCGTTTACTGACCCTTCTTGGTTCATGCTGTGATCAGCTCTGATTGGTCACAGCTGATCACATGGTAAGAAGCCTCTGTCAGGGGGGCGTGGCCTGGACGGAGACCGAGATGGCAGCTTAAGCCTTGAGCTCCTGCGATCCAGGGATAAAACCTAGCCTTTTGGGGAACCCACAACTCACCCTTCGCCATGAGCAGAGCCACCCGAAGCTCGTCCACGTCCAGGGTAACAGGTGAGCCCAGCGCGCAGCTGAACAGGAACATCCCGGAGATATTCCGAACACAACGCATGGCGGCACACACGGCCTCACAGGCCCAAACCCCGAGCCCGCTTAGTCTGGAATCCGGCATACAGCCCTTGGAGCCAGTCTCGTCTGCGGGACACACACATCCCCCTAGCCTGCTGGACCTGGAAGCGATGACCGCGGACATTAAAAATGCTGTTACGGCGGCGGTGGCTGATCTCAAAACGGAGATCCGTGCAGTGGCCCATCGGATTGATGAGGTGGAACAAACTACCCAGGCCCACGCGGCGGCACTCCGCCAAGTCCAAAGTACCTATGACTCCCAGCTCCCACACCTCCTGGAGCTCCACAGACACGTCGAGGACCTCGACAACCGAGGCCGGAGGCACAACATACGTGTGCGGGGTCTCCCGGAGAGTGTGGAACCGGGGAACTTGCAACCATGCTATCTTTAATGACTTAATGGAACGCCCGGCAGACTCGCCCATTGAGATGGAGAGAGCCCATCGTGCGCTACGTCCCCCACCTAGGGACAACGAACCCCCTAGAGACGTGATCTGTTATGTGATTAACTTTCAGCTCAAGGAAGAGATTCTTCGCAAAGCAAGAGCGAGAGGACGAATCCTCCATGATGGCGTGGAGGTGAAAAAGCTTTTTCAAGACCTGTCTCAGATCACGCTTCAGAACAGGCGCGCCCTGCGCCCCCTGCTGGAGGTCCTACGTGCAAGAAACATACAATATCGTTGGAAATTCCCATTTGCGCTGTCGGCGTCCTCCAGGGGGCGCTCCGCTCTCCTCCGCACACCCGAGGACCTTCACAACTTCTGTGAGCAGCTCGATCTCCCTCCCGTGGATCTTCCGGACTGGTATACTTTCTACTTCCCCTCGGAACCATGGCTCCCGGTCTCCATGAATCCGTCCCCGAAAGCTCAGCGCCACAGATCCCGCAGGAACAGGGCGGGTCCGTCCTCCCCAGGTAATCATGCTTCTAGACGCGATCTCTACCATCACAACCCGGGCTCCCCCTCGACTCCACCTAGGGATAGAGACCGAATTGAGACCTGATGCACAGATCACTTCCTTGTTATGTATCGCCACTCTGTTTTCTTTGAATTCCAAGTTTCAGCCCCCCGTGTTCCTGCATACCTGGAATGTTATTCTGACAAGCTGCAGCTACCGACTAGATGTACCTCTACGCGTTGAAGGCGGACACTGACTCGATGCTGCAAGTGAGATGTCGGGACCATGTATTTTAACTCCCTTTTGCTTTGCCCGTTTTCTTTTGTTTTGTTACTTATTTTTTCTCTTTCCCCCCGTGCCCCATGCTTTGAAGACCGAGGGTCGTGATGTGAGACTTCCTTCCCTGCATTAACTTTTTTTTTTTTTTTTTTTTTTGGTGTTTTGTCTCTCCTTCACCGTTTGTGCTCCACCGTCCCTTCCCCCTTTTTTTTTCTCTTTTTACAGACTTGGACTTCCATCTGGATCTGAGCCTTTCGATGTATTGCCTCTGAAATCCACGGGTCTGTTGTATCTTTCTCAAATGTATGTCGGCTGGTCTTCAGGACCCCTCCTCAGTTCCCACGTCTTCACAAGGGTAATCATAGGGTACCGCTGATGCTATGTGACCTACTTTTGCCCGCTGTACTCTACCCATCTCTGTGCGGACCCCCCCCCCCCCCCCCTTCTCCCCCATCCCATCCCGGCCCTCCCCTTTCCCTCCCCCCTGCTTTCCTCAACCCCCCTTCACCCCCCCTTCCTTCCCCTCCCCTCCTCCTTTCCCCTCCTCTCCTCCACCCCCCTTCTCCCCCTTTCTCCCCACTCCTCTAGCCCCCGGCTACCATCCTCTCTCCGTTTACCCCCCGATAGAGATACACTCAGTTGGTTCACGTTTGCTGAGTCTGTGGGGGGGGATCCCCGACCCCAATGACCTGGTGTTGGATCCAATGCTCCCTACACCCTCCCCTTGGAGATTGAGGTTTTTTTTTCTTTTTTTTTTCTTTTTCTTTTTTTGCTATCTGCGGGGGTGGGGGGCGGCAGGGAGGTGGTAGGTGAGCTTTACTTGTATTTTTTGGTGTTTTTTTTTTTTTTTGCTATGTTTTGTTTAGTTTTGTTGATGTACTTGGTCCTGCAGACATTCATTTCAACCCTCTTTACCACACGGGCGAGATGCTTGTTAATATGTCAATTTTTCTGTCTCTTAGTAATTTTACGCCCATAAGGGCGCTGTGGCGATACATGTTGTTTCTATGCTGGTACCGTGTAGACTTATTTAGACTTGTTTGCTCTTGTTTATTATGTATGCAGTGCTTTCTCTTTTTCCCTGTTGATACCACTGTTTTATACAATGCTTGCCACCCATCTCAGCTCCTATGCTCCGCACACTATATAGGACTGCCTTGCTCTCCTTCTTTCTACGACTCACGGGTTCCCCACAATACTCTTTTTATCTTTCACGCATCTCAGTTTTGATCCCTGGATCGCTCCCCCTTTGAGGTTTCTGTCCCTGATTACGTTCCCACACAGCAGTCCCACTGGGATTTTTTGCTGACCCTCCAGACCTTTCCCCTTTTTAGGTGATTTAGCAGGCCTAATATCACCTCTGGTTCATACTTTCACTGCCTTGTCCCTCCTTCTCCTCTTCCTGTCCCGCTCCTATCCCTCCCCCTCTTTTCCCTACCTCGGCCTCTCTACCCCCATCGCACCTCTTCCCTCCTCCTCCACTCTTTTCTCCTTCTTCTCTCCCTCTCCTCTTTTCTTAGTCTCCTTTCTCCCTGTGCCTTCGACTGGGTCCGTGCCTGCCCTCCTGGTGAGCCTCCTCGCCGTTTCTCCTCCTTCTGACCCCCAGATCCTCAAGCCTAGCGTTCTCTACCTCATCTCCCTGTTACCAGACCCTGCAGCACTGACCAGACGATATGCCTCCCCTATCCTTGAAATGTGTATCTCTCAACGTTAAAGGCCTCAACTTACCAGAAAAGAGATCTCAGGTTTTATCTTCGCTCTCCAAACATGGAGCCCATTTTCTTTTTTTACAGGAGACCCATTTCCGTTCGGACGCCATCCCCAAACTTTCTAATCATATCTATCGGACCGCATTTCATGCCACTAACCCCGGCTCCAAAACGAAGTGGGTCTCTATTCTGGTGTCCAAACATGCGAACTTCATTTTGGGTGATTCTCTTATTGACCCAGAGGGTAGGTACATCTTCCTTAAGGGGTCTTACAAATCTAGACCTATCACACTTGCTAATATTTATTGTCCCAATGACCATCAGGTGGCCTTTTTCAAGACTACATGTGACCTTTTGGCTTCCTTTAAGTCGGGTCTCTTGCTTCTAGGGGGGGACTTCAATGTCCCCTTGAACCCCCTGTTGGACTCCTCCACCGGTACCTCCATCTTGACCTATAAAGCATTGAGGCAGATCAACCTAAGCCTCCAGACTCTGTCCCTACATGATGTTTGGCGCACACTCTCTCCCTCAGATAGGGACTATACTTTCTTTTCGGCCCCCCACCAAAAGTATTCTAGGATCGATTATTTTTTCCTATCCCAATCGGACCTGACTTATCTCCAGCATTCCACAATCGAACCAATGTTTTTGTCGGATCACCACCCAATTAGTATCACCTTAGCTTTTCCTGAAGTGTCCTCTAGAACTAAGACCTGGCGGCTGAATCCTTCCTTGCTCAAGGATCTGTCTGTTACTGACCAAATTCGCACGCGCATTCAACAGTACTTCACGGAGAATTCCAATCCGGAGATATCGCCGGTTTCCCTTTGGGAGGCTCACAAGTGCGTGATTCGGGGAGAATTGATCGCCTTGGCTTCAAAAGCCAAGAAACAAAGTCAGGAATACACAAACTCCCTTATAGCGAAGATTAAGTCGCTTGAAGCATCTCACAAGAGGTCACAGGCCCTGGCCACTTTACAAGAATTGACACAAGCTAGGACCTCTCTTATGGTGGAACTGGGCAAGCGCGCTAAGAGGCGTTATATTCTCGGGCAGAGGATTTTTTACGAACAGGGCAACAAAAGTGGGCGCCTTCTGGCACGCACGGTGCAAAACTCTAAGCCTACTTCCACGATTCACCACATACACAGCCGGGATGGTGCCCGTCTAGTTAAGAATGAAGACATTGCCAAAGAATTTCTAGATTTTTACTATAAGGATGTCGCAGATTAAGGACTTTCTTTCTCGATATAGCCCCAAACCAATTTCCCCACAAAAGTCGCTTGCCCTGGAAAGCCCCATGACAGCTGCGGAAGTGGAAATGGCTGTGAAGCAGATGAAGCCCGGGAAGGCCCCAGGCCCGGACGGCTTTTCTCTACAGTACTACAAATCTTTTGGCGAGGTACTCACCTCTAGGCTCCTGAACCTGTTTAATGCCCTATCTGACCCTCAGAACAAGCCCGGCAACATGCTGACAGCCCATATAACGGTGATCCCAAAAGAGGGCAAGGACCCTTCTGCGGTTGCCAACTACCGTCCGATCTCGCTCCTAAATGTGGACGTAAAAATATACGCGAAAATAATTGCTAATAGGGTGGCGCCCCTGATCCCGGGTATTGTCTCATTAGATCAGGTGGGTTTTGTCCCTGGGCGAGAGGCCAGGGACAATACCATCTGCACCCTGAATTTGCACCACTGGCTCACGTCTTCAAAGACTCAAGGATTTTTTCTTTCTCTCGATGCCAAGAAGGCGTTCGATAGGGTGGCCTGGGACTACATGCAGGAGGTGCTAGTAGCTTTGGGCCTGGGGCCCCGCTTGATGTCACACATTCTGGCCCTGTATGCGGGTCCTTCGGCCGTGGTTAAGGTCAATGGCCACCTGTCGAACGTCTTTCCCATTAACAATGGGACGCGACAGGGCTGTCCTTTGTCGCCTCTGATATACATCCTTACACTAGAGCCCCTCCTTAACAGGTTGAGAGAAAACCCAGATATTCTGGGGATCAACGTGGGGGGAAGAGAGTTCAAGGTAGCTGCCTTTGCAGACGACGTTCTTTTGTCCCTGCGGTCCCCCAGGATCTCCCTTCCCAATCTTCTCAAAGATCTAGATCACTTTGGCTCCCTCTCAAACCTGAAAATCAATCACACGAAATCCCAAGCGCTCAACGTCTCCCTTCCCTCCATGGAAGTGTTGCACTGTCAGGAATTTTTCCCCTTTAGATGGACTCAGGATTCACTCACTTATCTGGGTATCCGAATACCCCCCAACCTAGCGGATCTGTACTCTAAGAATTTCCATCCAGCCCTTCTTAAAGCTCAATCATGCCTTAAAGACTGGATGGGTCTGAATGTCTCTTGGTTCGGTCGTTCGGCCCTGATTAAAATGATAATTTTGCCACGCTTACTCTATTTGCTACAGTCTGTACCCATCTCATTACCTTTGGGTTTCTTCACATCATATAGGAAGGCATGCTCAACCTTCCTTTGGAGGGGGTCTCAACCACGAATAAAGTACTCCAGACTCACTTTACCTAAATCCAGAGGTGGCATAGGTCTCCCAGACCTCCAGAAGTAACAAAGTGCATGTCATCTCACGAGGATAGCGGATTGGAATATCCATGCCTCAAGGAAGCTATGGGTCTTCCTGGAGAGAAACTTCTCATCAGGCCCCTTACATTTACTGCCATGGTTACCTTCCAGGAACTGGCCCCAATCCTTACGGACCCATCCATTCATTTACCCCTCACTCCTGGTCTTCAAGAAAACTTCAACGTCAGGCCCCCCGTCTTCCCAACCGAACCCTCTGACGTCCTTGCGGGGAAATCTTGATTTTCCGCCTGGTGTGTCGGAGGACTTCTTGAGTCAGGAATGGCCCTTTGAAGACATACTAGCCCTCCAGTTTTTCTCAGCTGGGAGACCTCTGTCATTTGAAACCTTGAAATCCAGCTCTAAGACGTCTTCTTTTTCCTTCTGGACCTACAGACAGATACGACACTTTCTCACGTCAGTGGCAGACCAATCGCTCTGGACACGACAACTTACACCATTTGAGTCTCTGTGCCACCGCAAAACGCCACAAAGGCACCTGATCTCTCTTCTGTACAACCTCTTAATGGAAGGCCAGTCGCAAACACCATCCCCGCCGCAGCTCGCCTTGAACAAAGACCTCCAGGCCTCCCTGTCTGCGGAGGACTGGCACACTATCTATGAATTTGCTCATAAGGGCTCCGCGAATGTGGCTGTCCAAGAGAATGGCTACAAAGTGCTTACCAAGTGGTACAGAACCCCATCGCGCCTCCATAAATTCTCTCCTAATATCCCCGACACCTGCTGGAGATGTGGTGCGGGAGTGGGGACTATGCTTCATGTGTGGTGGGAGTGTGGCGCCCTTCAACCTTTTTGGAGGGAGGTCCACGACCTCATCTCACATGTCACTACCTATACCCTGGATTACACTCCTTCTCAATTCCTTTTGCATCACTCATCGATCCCCAAAAAAGACTATTTCAAGTCCCTGGCCATGCACATGGTCAATGCTGCCAGGGTTTGCGTTCCCAGACATTGGCGCTCTACTGATGTTCCGACAATCAGAGAATGGCTGGCCCGGATCTCTTTAATAAAAGAAATGGAGGAGCTGATTCACATTTCCCAAGACAGAGTGCAGAAGTTCTCCTTTACTTGGGCTTGCTGGAACCACTTTATTACCACTGAACGCTACCGCCAATATGTTTCTTGAATCAACGGATATGATGGAGTTCCCTCCTCCCATCAGTATGGTGGGGGGGGGGGCAGGCATGGACCCATTCCCCTACTCTCTCTTTCCCTGTCCACTCCCTTTTGTGCTCCTGCTTCGGATTTCTTTGCCCCCTTCCATTTCTCTTCTCCCCTCTTCCTTCCCCGCTCCTTCCTTTCTGTCCTTTCTTCTTTTTCACAAAGACACTTGTCCCCAGTTCTTCCACGATATGACACACTTTAAATGATGACCGAGATTGAGGCCTTGCACCGCCCCCCCCCTCTTGCATTTTGTGGGGGGGGGGGGGTGGGGGGAGGGGATAATAGGAAGTTAAGATCCTCCGCCCTCTTCTGCTTGTTTACCCTGCTGCACCTCATGCTTGGTCTAAAACATGTTGATTGATGCCTTTCTGTAGTGTTTTGTACTATGCTGTCTTCATGTTCTTCTGTTTTGTGATAATTACCTTGTCATGTATCTCATGCTATATTTTGTATAAATAAAAATCTTCTATGGAAAAAAAAAGAAGCCTCTGTCAGACTGACACGCCGCATTCGCAATCGCTGCGCTGCACACCCCCACGGGAGCGCGCCTGCATGTTATCCTGTTGAACATCATATGACGCCCAGTCAGGATAACAGAACCACTTCTTGGCCGTCATTCTGCATACGGTGGGCAGGAAGTGGTTAAACATCTCCCAGGGGATAGAGAAGCTATTTTCAACTATGCTGGCCCTGTTCTTGTTTCCTAAAACGTAAGAAAAGAAAAAAAAAACACCAACATATGAAAAATTTTCCATTCCAGTGACACCACCATGTGAGAAAATGTTTTCCTTCCAGGAACACCATTGATGTTATTCTTCCTGTGACACCACCAACTCAGTGGCATTATTTCCATTCAGAGACACCATTGATGTGTACCACCATTATACAGAGCATCAGGAAAGTATTCACAGCGCTTCACTTTTTCCATATTTTGTTATGTTACAGCCTTATTCCAAAATGTATTAAATTCATTATTTTCCTCAAAATTCTACAAACAATACCCCATAATGACAACATGAAAGAGGTTTGTTTGAAATCTTTGCAAATTTAATAAAAAATTAAAAGATCCCTTGTACATAAGGATTCACAGCCTTTGCTCAATACTTTGTTGACCTCTGACACCAATTACAGCCTCAAGTCTTTTTGGGTATATGACCCCATACACACGATTAGATTTTCTGCAGATTTTTGTCTTCAGATTGACCAAAACCATGTAGTGCGGGGGCCTGCCTGATTGCATACATACAGTATTGAAACTCTTATGCCGCGTACACACGGTCGTTTTTTGTGATGAAAAAAAAAACGACGTTTTCTGTGAAGTAAAAAACGACGTTTTTGAAACGTCACTTTTCAAAGACAATTTTGCATACACACCATCGTTTTTTTCACAAAAAGCGAGGTTACGTTCACCACTCTTTTCCATTAAAGCTCGCTTCATAACTAGCTTCTGGGCATGCGCGGGTTGAAAAACGTCGTTTTAAACGACGTTGTTGGTACACACGGTGACTTTTTGTGAAACAAAAAACGACACAAAAAATTCAAGCATGTTGGAATTTTTTTTTGGTCGTTTTTTTGAAGACAAAAAAGAACGTTTTGCCCACACACGATCAATTTAAATGACGTTTTAAAAAACGTCCTTTTTTTTCATCGCAAAAAACGACCGTGTGTACACGGCATTAAGGTTTGATAAGGTTTGTCATATTTTAAGGTTTTGATAAATCTGAAGACAAAAGTCTGCAGAAAATCTAATAGTGTGTATGGGGCCTGTGATGTTACATTGTTTTTGGGCAGTTTCTCCCATTCTTCTTTGCAGGACCTCTCAAGCTCCATCAGGTTGGATGGGGAGCATTGTTGCACAACCATTTTCAGATGTCTCCAGAGATGTTCAATTGGGTTCAAGTCTGGACTCTGGCTGGGCCACTCAAGGACATTCACAGGGTTGTCCTATAGCGCTTCCTTTGTTATCTTGGCTGGGTGCTTAGGGTCGTTTTCCTGTTGGAAGACGAACCTTCGCCCCCAGTCTGAGGTCCAGAGCTCTCTGGAGCAGGTTTTTATCAAGGATGTCTCTGTACATTGCTGCATTCATCTTTCCCTCGATCCTGACTAGTCTCTCAGTTCCTACAGATAAAAAACACCCCAACTGCATGATGCTGCCACCATAATGCTTTACTGTAGGGGTGGTATTGGCAAGTGATGAGTGGTGCCTGGTTTCCTCTGAGTTCTTGGTCACCTCCCTGACTGAGGCCCTTTTCTCCCAATCACTCAGTTTGGCCAGACATCTACCAGTGTCCTGGTGGTTCCAAACTTCTTCAATTCACAGGTGATGGAGGTCACTGTGCTTATGGGGACCTTCAATGCTGCAGATATTTTTCTGTACCCTTCCCCAGATCTGTGCCTCAATACAATCCTGTCTCGGAGATCTACAGACAATTCCTTGGACTTCATGGCTTGGTTTGTGCTTTTACGCGCACTGTTAACGATCCTGACTAGTTTCCCAGTTCCTGCCGCTGAAAAACATCCCCACAGTATGATGCTGCCACCACCTTACTTTACTGTAGGGATGGTATTGCCCAGCTGATGAGTGGTGCCTGGTTTCCTCCAAACATGACGCTTGCCATTCAGGCCAGCAAATTTTGTTTCTCATGGTCTGAGAGTCCTTCAGGAACCTTATGGCAAACTCCAGGCAGCTGTAATGTGCCTTTAACTGAGGAGTGGCTTCTGTCTGACCACTCTACCATACAGGCCTGATTGGTGCAGTGCTGCAGAGATGGTTGATCTTCTGGAAGGTTCTCCTCTCGTTACAGAGAAACACTGGAGTTCTGTCAGAGTGACCATCAGGTTCTTGGTCACCTCCCTGACTAAGGCCCTTCTCTCCCAATCGCTCAGTTTGGCCAAGCGTCCACCAGTGTCCTGATGGTTCCAAACTTCTTCCATTTACAGATGATGGAGGCCACTGTGCTCATTGGGACTTTCGATGCTGCAGTTATTTTCTGTACCCTTTCCCAGATCTGTGACTCAATACAATCCTGTCCTGGAGGTCTACAGACAATTACTTGGACTTCATGGCTTAGTTTGTGCTCTGACATGCACTGTTAACTGTGGGACCTTCTATAGACAGGTGTGTGCCTTTCCAAATCATGTCCAATCAACTAAATTTACCACAGGAGGACTGAATTTAGCACAATGGAAACAGGATGCACCTGAGCTCAATTTTGAGGGTCATGGCAAAGGTTGTGAATACTTACTGTATTTACATGGGATTTTTTTTTTTTTTCATTTTTTTTTTTTTTGATAACTCTGCAAAGATTTCAAACAACCGTCTGTTACTTTGACGCTTAGGCCTCGTACACACAAGTAAATAGATTTGTTCAAAACGGTCTATCCGACCGATTTGAACAAATCTGTCTGCTGGCATTTTGGTTTGCTCGCGTGTACACACGAGCAAACCAAAATCGCCGCCAGCAGACAGCGCGCTGACGTGTCGGTGACGTTGACGCCGCCACGTCACCGCACCAGGAAGTAAAACACTTCCGCGCATGCGTCGAAAACATTCGTGTACTAACCAGCAGACATGTCGGGCGGACGGGTGCCCAGCCGACAGAATTCAAAGCATGCTTTGAAATCTGTCGGGTGGCCAAATCCGTCTGTTTGCCCGTACACACGATCGAATCTGTCTGCTGAAACGGTCTAGCAGACCGTTTCCAGCAGACAGATTTGATCGTGTGTACGAGGCCTAAGGGGTATTGTTTGTAGAGTTGTGAGGAAAATATTGAATTTAACCCATTTGGGAATAATGCCGCGTACACGCGATCATTTTTTGTGATGAAAAAAAAACGACGTTTTCAAAAACGTCATTTAAAATCAGCGTGTGTGGGCAAAACTTTGTTTTATGTCTTCAAAAAAAGGCCAAAAAAAATTCGAACATGCTTGAATTTTTTGTGTCGTTTTTCAAAACGTCGTTTTTTGTGTCATAAAAAGTGATGGTGTGTGGGCAAAACGATGTTGAAAATGACGTTTTTAAAGCCGCGCATGCTCAGAGGCAAGCTTCAATGGAACAGAGTGCCGTCGAACGTGGTGTACGTCACCGCGCTTTGCTAGAGCATTTTGGAAAAACGATGGTGTGTATGCAACGTCGTTTTGGAAAATGAAGTTTGAAAAACGTCGTTTTGTTTCATCACTTGAAACGTCGTTTTTTTTCATCACCAAAAAATGATCGTGTGTACGCGGCATAAGGCTGTAACATACCAAAATGTGGAAAAAGTGAAGCGCTGTGAATACTTTCCGGAAGCTCTTATTGTATGCTTCAGTTTGATGTGGCCTTGTCCCAGCACTGACTACACCATCTTCCTTTTCCATCTGAATTTCCTTTGGAACATCTTGTGCATCTTTACCTCTGCAGCTTCTCATTGTATCAAATGGAAAACCGCCTCTAATGCCGCGTACACACGATCGCAATTTCCAACAACAAATGTTCGATGTGAGCTTGTTGTCGGAAATTCCGACCGTGTGTAGGCTCTATCGGACATTTGCTGATGGTTCTCAAATTTTCCGACAACAATTTTGTTGTCAGAAATTCCAATTGTGTGGACACATGCACAAAATTCCACGCATGCTCAGAATCAAGCAGAAGAGCCGCACTGGCTATTGAACTTCATTTTTCTCGGCTCGGCATACACTTTGTACTTCACTGCGTTCTTGACGTTTGGAATTTCTGACAGCATTTGTGTGACCGCGTGTATGCAAGACAAGTTCGCGCCAACATTTCGTCGGAAAAAAATCCACGGTTTTGTTGTCGGAATGTCCGATCGTGTGTACGCGGCATTAATGTTACAGAGACCCCTGATTAGCAGAACGGTCATCAGCAATGAAGAAGCAGTGCCCGCAGTCTATTTCTGTGCCCAATTTAGCACAGATATGTTATAAGATGTCATTACTGCTGTAAACTGAAAATCCCGCAATCCTCAGCGCCTATCACAGACCTCCACTGCTTTCTAATAACAGCCTTCCTAGACACAAGTGAGAATGATTAGAGGACATCACAAGCCAGTGTTATTACAGGAGATCAGTCTCGTATATACAAGCAGGGCCGCCAGGGCCCTTTACAAAAATAAAAAATAAAGAAAAATAAATTTATATAAAGAAGAGGGGTAGCCATCCAGCCCTTTAATAAAAAGAAAAAAAGAGAAAAAATAAAAAGAAAATATATATTATACTTTTTTAAAAGGGTGGTTGCCATTTGGGGACCTCTGGGCCCTTTAATCATTTTTTTTTTTAATAAAAATAAATTACAAAAAAAGGGGGCTTTCCATCCGGGACCTCTGGGCCCTTTAATAAAAATAAACCTCTAGGCCCTTTAATAAAAAATAAAAAAATAAATATATAAACAAAAATAAAAAAAACATTTATTAAAAAAAAGGGGGTTTGACACATGGGGCCCTGGGGACCTCTGAGCCCTTTAATAAAAATATATCTATATATAAAAAAAGAAATAAAATAATATAAAAAAAATGTAAAATATTTTTATAAAAAAATGAGGGTTGTCCTTTATATATATATATATATATATATATATATATATATATATATAAATTATAAAAAAAAGGGGGGTTACCATCCGGGGCCCTGGGGACCTCCGGACTTCTAAAAAAAATAAAAGAAAAAAAATTGTCCCTTTAATAAAAAATAAAAGAAAAATATGTTAAAAAATATATTTTTTTATAAAAAATAAATAAAAAAAGAGGGGGTTGCAATCTGGGGCCCTGGTGGCCTCCGGGCTCCTGTGGACCTCCGGACCCCTAAAAAAAAAAAAATATAGATATATATATATAAATATAGATTTTTTTTTAGGGGGTTCCCATCTGGGCCCCTGGGGACCCCCGGGCCCCTTACAGGTGTACTGCCTGTACCCCTTGATGGTGGCCCTGAGGGCCGCCATCAGGAATTATGGTGTCCCTTACACAGCTTCAGCTGCAGCAGCGAGGGGGGGTGCTGCTGCCTCAAATTGAGAAGCGAGGGGGTGCCACGAATTGGGGGGGGGGGTTGCCTTGGGGACCTCTGACTTCTGGACCCCTTACAAAAAAAATTATAATAAAAAAAAAAAAAAAACATATATAAAAAAATATATATATATTTTTATTTTTTATTTTTATAAAAAATATTTTTTTTTTTAAAAGGCTGGTTGTCATCCGGGGCGTTGGGGACCTCTGGGCCCTTTAATAAATAATAAAAATATATATATAAAAAAATATGAAAAAAAGGGGGGTTGCCATCCAGGGCCCCTTACTGGTGTACTGCCTGTATCCCCCTAATGGCGGCCCTGTATACAAGGGCTCAACCTGGCACCGGCTTCTAATCCAGCCCACATATTTGTTACTAAATTCACCTTTGCTGGAAAACCTGTACCAACCTTTTGTATGGAAATTTAGCTTATTATTGTCCTACATATAATGCGGCACTGTCCATCAGGGTGCAGGTTACAGACCTTGTAGGCACTGCTCTAACTTAAAAGAAAACAGAGCATTTTTTCTACCACCCCGTACACTCCATGTTTGCAAGCTTCTCTCTTTCTTACATTATACTCTTCTCTTTCCTTGTATAGATTTTCCTTTTAACTACTTCCCTCCCGTAGGACATCATATGATGTCTTGGACTTGAAGTGGAGGTATCAAGATGATGCCTGCAGCTACAGGAATTATCCCGGTATCCTGGTAGGCAATGATTAAATGTACAATGTAAAAGCCATCCTAGCGAGTGTACAGTAAAACCTTGGTTTGCACGCATAATTCGTTCCAGAAACATGCTTGGAATCCAAAGCACTTGTATATCAAAGATTTTTTTTTTACAGGGTATAAAAGAGAAGAGAGGCACCTCTAAGTGCAGCAATAAGTTGCTAAATGTTGTACCTTCATTAAATGTAACCATATTGCTACACTTAGAGGCTCCTCTCTTCTTTTTTATACTCAGTTGTGACATGACGCTACTCGTATATCAAGACATCGCTTGTATATCAAGACAAAATGTATTAAAACATTTTGCTTGTCTTGCAAAATGCTCTCAAACCAAGTTACTCTCAAACCAAGGTTTTACTGTTTATATATATATATATATACTCAGATAGCAAGCAATTGTGCTGCAAGTCTGTAAATGACTATTGCTAGACTTGCCAGGCTTCACAAGTTTGTTGTACAATTGCAATAATCTGCATTGCACGATCAACTTTCTTTGCAAACATGCTGCAAACCTGCTGCAATTTCTGGTTCAGTTATGTTGTACAATAGTCATCCCACCACAGGGGTCACTGTGACTGAATTCTAAGGCAGCGTACACACGATCGAACATGTCTGCTGAAACCAGCGGACCGAAATCTTCCGCATGTGTCGAATGGATTCGACGCATGCGTGGAAGCATTTTACTTCCTGGTTTGCGGACGTCGTGGCGTCAACGTCACCACCACGTCACCGCGCTGTCTATCCGCGGTAATTTTGGTTTGATCGTATGTACACCCATCAGACCAAAACATCCCAGGAGACATGTCCGATGAAAACGGTCCGTCGGACCGTTTTCATCGGACATGTCTCCTCGTGTGTACGCAGCCTAATGCTTTAGATTTGCAGAGCTCTTGCGGCAGACTCACCACTGCAACTTTGCTCTTGCTAGTCACGCAAATTTATTACAAGTTGGAAAAGTGTCAGCTAGAACTTGAAATTTGCTGTCACCTCCAAAATAACACAACACACAGCCATTAATGTCTAAACCGCTGGCAACAAAAGTGAGTACACCCCTAAGTGAAAATGTCCAAATTGGGCCCAATTAGCCATTTTTCCTCCTCTGTGTCATGTGACTCGTTAGTGTTACAAGATCTCAGGTGTGAATGGGGAGCAGGTGTGTTAAATTTGGTGTTATCACTCTCACTCTATCATACTGGTCACTGGTAGTTCAGCACCTCATAGCAAAGAACTCAATGAAAGATCTGAAAAAAATAATTGTTGCTCTACATAAAGACGGCCTAGGCTATAAGAAGACTTAGCTGCAGCACAGTGGCCAAGACCATAAAGCAGTGTAACAGGACAGGTTCCACTCAGAACCGACCTCGCCATGATCGACCAAAGATGTTGAGTGCATGTGCTCAGCATCATATGCAGAGGTTGTCTTTGGGAAATAGACGTAAAAGTGCTGCCAGCATTGCTGCAGAGTTTGAAGGGGTGGGGGGTCAGCTTGTCAGTATTCAGACCATACGCCACACACTGCATCAAATTGGTTGTCCCAGAGGGAAGCCTCTTCTAAAGATGATGCACAAGAGAGGCCACAAACAGTTTGCTGAAGACAAGCAGACCAAGGAAATGGATTTCTGGAATCATGTCCTGTGGTCTGATGAGACCAAGATAATTATTTGGTCAGATGGCGTCAAGCCTGTGTGACGGCAACCAGGTGAGGAGAACAAACCAGGTGCCTACAGTCAAGCATGGTGGTGGGAGTGTCATGGTCTGGGGCTGCATGAGTGCTGCCGGCACTGGGGAGCTACAGTCCATTGAGGGAACCATGAATGCCAACATGTACTGTGACATACTGAAGCAGAGCATGATCCCTTCCCTTCGGAGACTGGTCCGCATGATAACGACCCCAAACACACCTCCAAGACGACCACTGCCTTGCTTAAGGGTAAAGGTGATGGACTGGCCAAGCATGTCTCCAGACTTAACCTGTCGTTCCACCACCGGGCTTGGAGGGAAGGGCCCTGGCTAGGGGGCCTTTCATGGCTCTGGCATCGGGACCCTGAAGGTTCTAGTTATGCCAGTGTATAACCCCCTTGCCACCGTGAGCAAGCCCTTTGAAGCCCAACTTCAGGAAACTTAAAAATTCCTAGCTCTGCACTGCAAGGGTTCATTACTGACATCATTGGGAGACAGCTGCCTCTTCAATGTCCAGGCAGCTGGGCCCTCAATAGCACACCGCTGGGTCTTGCTTTACTCTGGCCTGCATATCCCTAGAGGCTCCAAAGTGAAGGAGACGCCATTCTCACCTAGGGCAGAATGGCGGCCAGGGTCAGGGGGGGAAAAGGGAAAAGGGGTAGCTGTGCAGTTAATGCCCCATCTGCAGAACGAACGTCCACTTTAAGGACTCAGAGGGACTTCAAAGAATTGTGAAGAGGCAGAACTTTTTACATTAGAAATGGCAGCAGTGGGTTTGCCATGACCCAGAAACAGAAACGCCAAGTTGAATCAATATGATCTAATGGGTTTCTCAAGGGTAATCAAACCCGATAAAGTAAAATATTTTCTTTAATATGATTCTTATATCAATCTCTGGGTGTGTTAATAAATATACATTTTTTCCTGACCTGAGGCACAACCAAGGTCTTATGAAGAGCCAGTCATATGATTAGTGAAGATGGATGTCAGTCTAACTCATCTGCTGAGTGAGATGAACTTGACCTTGGAGGGAGATTCTGATTACATGTATTGCGCAATCTAGCCGCGTAATCCCGCGATTCACGTAGCTTTTGCGCAAGAGATTGCGCAAGCGTAAGGTTTTTTCCTGAGGCGTAAGGAGGAGTAATACAAATTGGGAGGGACGTGGGCGTGTTACATTGAAATGAGCCGTGACCCCATGCAAATGAAGGGCCGGCCGACTCGCGCATGCGCGCGTGAAGGAAACCATGTCAGCTCCGTTGTGCGCATGCTCACAACTCGGGAGCGGCGCAATCAGTGAAATTGGAAATGGACTAGGGCAACGTTGTGAACTACGCAGACAGCATAAATAGACACACACAAACGCACATCCATTGCAAAAGTACATCCCTTTGTGTCCCTTCCCATTGAATCAAGTGCTTTTGCTCTGTTGTTCGTTAGAGTGTGTTTTGTAGTTGTCAGATTAGTGTTCTGTGTGATCTAGTGCTTGTTGGTATTTTTGTGAAAGTGAGTTTTGATAAGTGTTTGAGACTGTTTGTTTGATTGATAGATTTCTGAGCGTTTGTTTTCTTGCTTTATTTTTTCATCTGATTTTTTTGTGTCTGTTTCTTGCTGAGTGCTAGTGTGATTTTTGGGTGTTCTTTTTCTCTTTGTGTGTGTTCTTGTCTGATTGGTTGTGCTTGTATTTGTGACAGATTTTTGGTGACTGCTAGTGAGTTTGTTTGGAAGTATGACAGAGAGAAAAAGAAAGCTTAATTTTACAGTGGGGGAAAAAAGAATTCTTGCCCGGGCCATTACCGACTATGGGCGTTTTCTCCACGGCCCGCAGAGTGCCACCACCACCCCGGCCAGGAGGAGGGAGATATTGGATATGATCACGGAGCAGGTCAATTCATTGGGGGAGGGGGAGACACGGACCCGGTCTGGGATTGAAAAGAAAATAAATGACCTCCGGCGTGAGGTGAAAAAAAAAATGGCCGCAATAAATGCCCATGCCAGGGGCACAGGAGGGGGCCCACCATGCCGGATTAGATTTACAGCGACGGAGCGTGTGGTGGCCCTGACCTTTCACCGGCATGAAGTGGAGGGCCTGCCAGGCTTTGACACAAGTCCGGTCCCCGCGGTGCCAGGTAAGGTTTTTATTTCTCTCAGGTGTGTAGCATGTGTGGGGGAGGGGGTGAAAGGGAATATGTGGCAAGTGTGTGGATCCTCCAACCTGTGAATGGTTTGTGTCATCCACAGCTGTGCAGGAGGGTGCAGGGCCATCTGGCCTGACCGCTCCAACGCCAGGACAGGAGCCTAATGAGGCCCCCCCAACAAGGCCAGAGTCCGCGGAGGAGGAACAAGAGGAGGAGGATGATCATGCGGAGGACGATCATGAGGAGGAGGAGAATCATGAGGAGGAGGAGTCCATGGCAGGCACTGGACAAATGGTTTCTGCGGACTCTTCCCCTCTGGCTGCAAGAAGCCTGCCCTCCCTAAGGGGGAGCCCCCCCCCCTCCTCCCCCAACATGGCTCCCCTCACAAGGGCCTCCCCTTCTCCTCGGCCACAACCATCATTTGGAGCCAGGAGGTCATCCCAGAGCACCAGGGGGGCGTCCAATCTCCTGCCCGCCAGTCTGAGAAGGAACCTGGCCACCCAGACCCGCCTTCTGAGACAGCTCTGCCAGACTATGGGGCGGGTGGATCAGAGCCTGTCCTCCATCAACGATAGGCTGGGTAACCTGGACTCCCACTCCCGGGCCTCCACAACCTGCCTAAATGACCTGCAAACTACAGCAGCAGGCGTTGGGCAGGATGTGAGGGCCCTTACCCAGGCTATCCAGGGCAACACGGCAACACTTGGTGCTGCCCTGGACAGAATAGCCGTGGCCTTGGAGGGCAGGCCGCCAGGTGGGCAGATCTCAGGGGCTGCTCCTCCTTCCCCGGCTTTTCCCCTCCCCCATGCGTCTCCCCTGAGGGTCCGGGGCCGTGGCCGGGGGCGCCCCAGGCGTGGCTCAGGCAGAGGGCATTAATTTTTTTTTCCCCCTTTTTTTGGTTTGAAAGCATTTTTATTTTTGTTCTCTGCCTTTTTTTTTTTCTATGCCTTTTTTTTTTCTATGCATTTTTTTTTTTTTTTTTTGCTGACATTTTTGGCATTTTTTGGGTTGTGAATGATGTTTGAATGTGGGAGTGACATTCCTGCTGGAAAAGGGGTGTCATCCTCAATTTGGGTGGAGAAGGGTTCCCCAGGACCAGGGAGAAGTGATTCCCAGGTCCGTGTGAATGGTGTATGAATGTACAGTGACATAATTGGAGCCTTGACGTGGCGTTACTGCTCACCAGTCTTGCATGGTGGACTGGTGCCAATCCAATTTGATGAGGATGTGGGGTGTGTGTGCTAGGGACCATAGTGGTGTGCATGCATGCATTCTCATTGTGCCATGATTAATGTGTGTGTTTAGCATATTTGACTAGCAAATCAATGGTGTGTCTAGCGCAGTTTTGCGCGAAGGGAAGCGAAGGTCTAACTCAATTACGCCGGACCAAAAAACGTAGATTTCTGGCGTATATTGTTTTGTGAATCGCGTGCAACTATACGCACGCGCACATTTAGACTTACGCACGCGCAACAGCAGTTGCGCACGCGTAATCGCTTTGTGAATCTGGGCCAAAATGTTTAAGTTTCCAAGGCTTCATCTTATAAGCTTGAATGTAATAATGCTCTGTCTGGTTATCCAGTTTCCAATAGTCCTATTTTTAAGCAAGGTGTACATCGCCAGCCAGTGTTGCCAACCGTCCATATTTTTATGGACAGTTCGTAAAAACAGGCACTTTTTCCCCCCTTTCGTAAATGTCCGTGGTTGCGGGAATGTGGCAGTAAAAATAGCCAAGATTGGTTCAGCTTGGAACTGCGCATGGAGATTGGAGACAGGGGGTGATTGAAGGCAGGGGTAATGGTGGCTGGGTGGCACCGCAGAGGACGATGGAGGCAGGGGGGTGTTGGTGGCACCGCAGAGGGTGGGGAATGGAGACAGGGGTTGTTCGTGGTACCGCAGAGGGTGATGGAGGCAGGGGACGATGTAGGCAGGGGGTGATTGGAGGCGGGGGGCCTGGGGGACATTGGAGGCAGGGGGAGATTGTGGCACTGCAGAGTGGGGTGAAGGCAGGGGGTGTTGGTGGCAGAGGGGGATGGAGGCAGGGGGTGATGTGACTAAATAATTTGCCCTTATTATATAAAAAATTTAAAATAATGTTTTTTTACCTTAAAGCGGAATTTCACCCTAAATATAAGCCCACCCATGTGATCCAGCATACTGGCGTCAGCGCCAGTATGCTGTTTTTTTTTTTAAATCCATGTACTTACTGTCTTATGCAGAATTTTATTTTTTTTACCCCGCGGTGGACGGCGCCAGTATAGCGCGTCACATCTTACGAAAGTACCCGAAAAGGACTCGGGTAATCTCGGCGAAAATGCGGCGCCTGCGCACAGACCTAGGAGCTGACTGCGCAGGCGCCATATTTCTCCGAGTCCTACGGCTATGGCGCGTCACGCCCTCCGAAAAACGCCGAAATAGGACTCGGAGAAATACGGCGCCTGCGCAGTCAGCTCCTAGGTCTGTGCGCAGGCGCCGCATTTTCACCGCGATTACCCGAGTCCTTTTCGGGTACTTTCGTAAGATGTGACGCGCTATACTGGCGCCGTCCACCGCGGGGTAAAAAAAATAAAATTCTGCATAAGACAGTAAGTACATGGATTTAAAAAAAAAAAACAGCATACTGGCGCTGACACCAGTATGCTGGATCACATGGGAGGGCTTATATTTAGGGTGAAATTCCGCTTTAAAGCGGGGGTTCACCCACAATTTTTTTTTTTAACATTAAATGCAGGGGAGTTGTTAGAATGACAATCGGCTTTTTTTTTTTATCCTTGCCGTACATACCGTTTTAGATGTATATGTTCACCGCGGCTTCCGGGTATAATCTGCGGTACTGGGCTTTCCTAATTGATTGACAGGCTTCCGACCGACGCATACAGCGCGTCGCCGAAAGAAGCCGGACTGAGAGACGGCTCTATACCGCGCCTGCGCACCGACGTTCGGCTTCTTTCGGCAACTTGTGACGCGCTGTATGCGCCCGTCGGAAGCCTGTCAATCAATTAGGAACGCCCAGTTCCGCAGATTATACCCGGAAGCCGCGGTGAAAATATACATCTAAAACGGTATGTACGGCAAGGATTTAAAAAAAAAAAGCCGATTGTCATTCTAACAACTCGCCTGCATGTAATGTTAAAAAAAAAAAATTGGGGTGAACCCCCGCTTTAATATCTACCTTAAATCACATTTGCCTAGCGTACTTGCTTGTAGCCTAAATATTAAAATTTGCACCTAAAAATGTAATTTAGTAATTTTTGTGAAATGCCAGTAAAAACGTGGCTGCGCCAGTACATTTCGGGTGTTGTGCCAGTAAATTTCAATCTGGTAGGTTGGCAACACTGTCGCCAGCATGTCATTTGATTTAACCTTAGAGGAGCTCAGGTATACTGCTCCATGTGCGATTACATCCAAACACCAGCAGACTACTGCTGAAGGCCACTAGATGGAGCTGAAGAGTATAAGTACTGCCATCTAGGGGCCACAATGCAGTACATTTCACTTTTTTATATATATAAATATACCATTGAATCTGTGAATATAACCTGAGAACATTGGATTTTGCCCTATTTCCCACAGAATAAATTTACATGGAATTTCGATGGACAAACAGCTATGCACATTTTGTTTATAAATACAACCCTGAATATATCATTTTTTAAATCAATTTAATGAGATGCTGACTGACTTAAAGCGGATGGTTCACAAATACAAAAATATTAAAAGCCAGCAGCAACAAATACTGCAGCTGCTGACTTTTAATATTAGGACACTTACCTGTCCTGGAGTCCAGCGCCGTCCGCAGCAGAGGATGAGCGATCGCTCATCACCCTGCTGCTCCCCCTCCATCCACGGTGAGGGAACCAGGAAGTGAAGCGCTGCGGCTTCACTGCCCGGTTCCCTACGGCGCATGCGCGAGTCGCGCTGCGCCCGCGATTGGCTCCAGCTGTGTGCTGGGAGCCGAGTGTTCCCAGCACACAACGGGCGGGAGACGGGATGTGATGTAATGCCCGTCTTTTGCCCGTGAATGCTGGGCCGGAAGTGGGTGCAGATACGTGTCTATCTGCACCCCCCTCCCCCCTGAAAGGTGTCAATTGTGACACCGGAGGGGGGGAGTGTTCGGATCAGCGGATCTTCACTTTAGGGTGGAGATCCGCTTTAAGTGTTTTGAAGGATTTGATTTGAAAATTTTAAACAGATTGGGCCAGATTCACAGAGCCCTTACTCTGGTCTATCTCGCGTTAGACCGGAGTACTTTCAAATTATGCGCGTCGTTTCATTAGTCTGAATCCTCAAACCATGAAACGACGGCTGCGGGCTTCAATACGACTGGCTTACGTGTTCGTACGCCTTCGGATCTACGCTGCAACAATTTTGCGGCCGCTGGGTGGAGTTCCCGTCGTTTTCCGCGTCGGGGTATGCAAATGAGCTTTTTCCGACGATCCACAAAGTTACGAGCTCTTACGGCATCTGTAGTCATCTTTTTGTCGCGTAAAGTTATTCCAGCTTTTATCTGGTCTAGTATTAGACAGCCCATGTTAAGTATGGCCGTCGTTCCCGCGTCGAATGTCAACGTCTTTTTTTATTTTTTACGTAAGTCGTCCGGGAATAGGAATGTACGTAAACGACGCTACTCAAACAACAAATGACGCTACATAAAGAACGAATGACGTCACGACGTTATTTCGCGCAATGCACGGTGGGAAATTTCTGAACGGAGCATGCGCAGTTCGATCGCCGCGGGGACGCGCCTAATTTAAATGCTTCACGCCCCCTAATCACGTATTTCGATTCCGCCGCGAGAAATACACTACGCCGCCGTACGTTACGGGCCAAAATCTACTTGGATTCGTCGTAGAGCCTGGTAAAATACGGCGGCGTAGTGTATATCTGATACTCTGCGCCAATGTAATTGTATGTGAATCTGGCCCCTAGAATTTCGTTTCTTTAAGTCATCTTCTGTCTTGTACATCAGCAGCAATTTGTGTAGAGAGTCCCAAGAGGTTCCTTGTCTGCCGCCTTTTCACCATCTGCTAGAACATTGTTATAATTCTTTCTCTGATTTCCTGCAGTAAATGTTTCCTCCCATGAGCCTAGACTTCAATATTTGTTTAATATCATCTTCATTAGTTTATAATTTCAAGACATATGTTAGTTTTTTATACAGTAATTAGCTGCAAATCCTTTACCATCTCTCCATGTTTCATTCTGCACAGGGAAGATATTACAGTGGATGGCTTTGCAAAACAAAATACCTAATGAATGATTTTTTATTTAAAGTCACTGTCACTTTAACAAAAAAAGTTCTAGTGCAATAGACCCTGCCCCAGGAACAAAATATACCCCCAGCAACAATTGCCCCCCCCCCCCCCCAGGTACAATAGACCCTCTCTCAGGAACAAAATATACTACATGCAACCATAGATCCCCACCAGCAACAAAAGACCCCCGTTGGAAACAATAGGGCCCCCGGTAGCCAGCATCAATATACCCCCCCCCCCCCCTCAACAACATAGGAACCCCAGAGCAAAATATCTCCCACCAGCAACAGTAGATCCCCCAGGTACAATAGACAATTCACCAGGAACAAAATATACCATCCAGCAACAATAGATCCCCACCTGCAACAAAAGACCCCTGTTGACAACAATATATCCCCCAGTAGCCAGCATCAATATCCCCTCCCCCCTCAACATCATAGGAATCCCAGAGAAAAAGATCTCCCACCAGCAACAGTAGATTCCCCAGCAATGGTAGACTCCTCCAGCAACAATTGCCCCCCAGCTACAATAAATCCCCCAGAAGTCAGCATCAATATATCCTCCCCCTCAACAATGGACCCCCCCAACAACATAGGAAGCCCAGAGCAAAAGATCTCCCACCGCCATGGTAAATTCTTCCAGCAACAATTGGTACACCCCATAAACACTACAACCCACAGCTACAATAGATCCCCAGCAATCAGCATTGATTCACCCTCCTCCCTCAACAATGGACCCCTCCCCCAACATTATGGAAACCCCAGAGCAAACAATCTCCCACCAGTAACAGTGGATCCCCCAGTAATAGCAGATCCCTCCAGAAACACCCCCCCCCCAGAAACACTACAACCCCCAGCTACAATAAATCCCAAGGAGTCAGCATCGATAGCCAACAGTGGACCCTCCCCCCCCCTCCAACAACATAGGGAGGCCAGAGCAAAAGATCGCCCACCAGGAACAGTAGACCCCCCTGTCATGATAGATCCCTCCAGCAACAATTGCCCCCCGCCCCCCCAGCAACACTACAACCCAAGCTACAGTAGACCCCCAGCAGTCAGCATCAATATACCCTCCCCCCTTAAAAGTGGAGATCCCCCCCCCCAACAACATAGGAACCCCAGAGCAAAATATCCCCCACCAGCAGCAGCGAGCCGCGCCGTCAACACTTGAGTTGCCATCGCAACGGCCGGCGTCATAATGACCCGCCCTGTTGTGAAGCGATAGCTCCTAATCTCGCCGCGAAATCTCGCGGGATTTGAGCAGAGAGCGTCTCCTGGGGACTTCAGGACTGAGTCCCAGGAGACATAGCGCCGTCGGGGGAAAAATTATAGGCACGCCCATTCCCCCGCGGTGGACTCTGATTGACAGGGCGGAATGCAAAGAAAAAAACGGGTAAGCCTTTAGCAAAAAAACAAAAACAACGGATTTGTTATTGTGAATGCAACGCTGTTATATTAACAGTAAGTGATAAATTAGGGTGAACCTCCGCTTTAAGATACGACGGCATAATACAATTACGCTGCTCGTATCTTAACTCAATCCCGGCGTATCTTGTTTTCTGAATACAGAAAAAAGATACGCCGGCGCATCTAAAAAGTTACGTGGCTTATCTAGAGATAAGCCGCGTAACTTCTTACTTACTGAATCTGGCCCCATAACTTTTGCGAAAACCAATCAATATACGCTTATTGCGATTTTTTTAAACATTTTTTACCAAAAATATGTAGAAGAATATATATCGGCCTAAACTGATAAAGAATTGTTGTTGTTTTTTTTTGTTTTTTTTAATTGGGGATATTTATTATAGCAAAAAGTAAAAAATATTGTATTTGTTTTAAAATTTTCTATAACGCAAAAAATAAAAAGTGCAGAGGTGATCAAATACAGGGTTTGACAAATTTGCTTGGATTCTAGGCCCCAGCTAAAAAAGTTAGCTAGAAAACGCGCCCCGTCCGCAATTTTGAAGCGCGACATGTTGGGTATCAATTTACTCAACGTAACATTATCTTTTACAATATAAAAAAAAATTGGGCTAACTTTACTGTTGTCTTATTTTTTTTATTAAAAAAAGTGAATTTTTTTCCCAAAAAAGTGCACTTGTAAAGCCCCATACACACTATCAGTTTTCCTGACGGTTTTCTCTTCAGGTTTACCAAAACCATGTAGTGCAAGGGCCTGCCTGATTGCATACAAATTGAAACTCTTGAGGTTTGACCTCATATTAGATGTTTTTGGTAAACCTGAAGAGAAAACTGTCAGGAAAACTGATAGTGTGTATGGGGCTTGAGACCGCTGCGCAAAAAACGTCATCATTAAAATGATGTTGCCTACACACCATCGTTTTTAAAAAATGATCTAGAAAAGCGCGGTGACGTACAACAAGTACGACGGCACTATAAAGGGGAAGTTCCATTCGCCTTTGGGGTGCTTTAGCTGATTCCGTGTTAGTAAAAGACGATTCACGCTTTTCTGTCTGTTACAGCGTGATGAATGTACTCCATTATCAATGGTAGTTTTACCAGAACGAGCGCTCCGTCTCATAACTTGCTTCTGAGCACGCATGGGTTTTTCACGTTGTTTTACAACCCGAAAAACTACATAGTTTAAAACGACGTTAAAAAATGCAGCATATTTGAATTTTTTTTTTTTTTTAAGTTTTCCAGAACCTGAAAAATGATGTGAAGCCCACACACGATCAGTTAAAATTACGTTTTTTTCATGCCGAAAAATGATCGTGTGTACGCGGCATTAGAGTAACAAATATTAACTTTTAATTGATCGATTAATCTTTAATTTTTTTGATCGATTACAATTCTTTTGATTGGTACTCACCTCTCCGCTGGCTTCTGGGCCTTCAAGGAGTTCCCGTCGGAGATCCGGTAACGTCACAGACACTGCCGGGACTTGCAGTGTCCATCTGAAGGGCTCCTTAGCTGTGCCTTCATATCTGCATGCCGGCGGGACCTTACTATCTGCCACACGCAAGGGCTGTTACACTTCCCTCTATCAACCTGGGATTCTACAGCCATCCACTGGGATTTGTGATAGTTCCCTTCATGCCGACGGACTGATGTTAACCTCTCCTCACCTTGATTCAGCAGTGGCATCGTTGTACACATTTTTATACCAGTATCATACTTAGCTACATGTTTTTTATGACTGCTTTTGCTACTCTTTGGTATTACTCGCACCATTTTTACAGTTTATGTAGCTACATCGATTTTATCTCCAGTGCAATATTTATTTGGTTACCTACTTGAAGACTATAAAAGTTTTAATGCTATTCCCATCGAGCGCTGCCTTTGTGTGTTTTTTGTATCCTGCTATCCATTTTTCCAGTGGTTGAAGCTGCACTGGGAATCGGCCTGCAAGGAGATCAGCTAAAAGTAGTTGGATCTGTATGTGCGTTCTAATTAATCGAAATTAGTCGATTAATCGATTAAGAAAGAAAACGATTAATCGAACACAAAAATTTTGATCAGTAACAGCCATAAAAAATATATATGTTTGGGGGTTCTATTTAGAGCAGGGGTGGGCAACTTCGGCCCTCCAGCTGTGGTGAAACTACAAGTCCCATGAGACATTGCAGGACCCTGACAATCACAGACATGACTCCTAAAAGCAGAGGCATGATGGGATTTGTAGTTTCATCACAGCTGGAGGGCCGAGGTTGCCCACCCCTGATTTAGAGGAAAGGAGATAGCAGTCAAAAAACACATTAGAACTGCTGTTTTACTTGTAATGCCAACGTCCACCACAAGATGGCGCCAGGTCACAGAAGGAAGCTTGGGCCTGCAGAAGGCCGCAAAGCCGCGGCCTCAATTACCTTCAGGCGCGGGCGCCAGGTCACAATTTCTTGTCACAATTGCAACCAGACGCCCGGATTTTGTCGAGCCCTGATCAAATACCACCAAAAGAAAGCTCTATTTGTGGATAAAAAAGGACGCAAATTTAGTTTGGGAACATCGTTGCACGACCGCGCAATTTTCAGTTAAAGCGAAGCAGTGCCAAATTGTAAATAAGTGCTCTAGTCAGGAAGGGGTAAAATTTTCCGGGGCTGAAGTGGTTAAATTTGACATTGTGCGAATGGGAATTCAGCAGCTATAGCTGGGGGGGATTTGGCTGACAGAACTCACATATGATATTAAAATCCATGCCCAGCAGACTCTATCTGGAGTAAATTATAATTTCTAGGTGGGCGGCCCTTCAAAGCCCATGTCAACAATGAAGATGCTTTAGGACCCCCAGCACAATGTAATGCGGATCCCACATCTCTGGCTCTTGCATCGGGCTAATTTTAGCGAGAAGACAGAGAATAAACCACAGGAGACAGAGAGAGGAATTCTGCTAACCTTCTGACTCTGATTATTGCATTTAGCTCAGAGAAATACATTTTCTCATTCATTTTATTGGAAACATGTCTAGTGGCATTTGTAAGAATTTCTTCCACAGTCATGGTGTACTTATTTCTAGAATAAAAAAATACCTTAGCCTACAGAAAAATCCCAGAAAATGACAATTTTTGCCCTTTATAGTGATGAACAAGCCGAGCGACGGATAGAATGTCACGCAGTCGGGCACGCAATTACCACGTAATGTCACAATTGCTTATATTTAGTCTCATGAGATCTTCCGCTGTCACATCGACTTGTGCGGCTGTCTTCTTACTGTTAGGGATGAGCGCCAGGACTGAACGTTGGTAACATTTATTGCTTTTATGTTCTTGTTGATGTTCTCAACCAATCAGTAATGTCCATTGGCAGTAATATAGTATAACAGTGGATGATTTGATTGGTCAGACGCAGAATTTCTAGACTGAGCGTCTTATTCACTGAGCTGTCTAGATGAGGCCAATAGGGGTCATAATTCATCCTTCTTTTTCAGGATCCGCTTCCTCACAAGTTCTGTGACGTGTGGCCTAATCTCTTCTACGGAAACGGTTGGACCCCAAGCATTCACCACTTTACCATCTGGACCAATCAGATACTTCCAGAAGTTCCAGTCCGGTTCTTTGTCAGAAGACTCTGCAAAACACACATAGGGGGGCAACGTAACTAGAAAATAATAAGACGTGGATCACGTGTAACATATAGCACCTGGCAAAGGATTTGTATTACAGCTTAGCCTGTTTAATGATCTGTTTAATGTCCCTGACCTCACTCTTCTACACTGCACTTTAATGCCGCGTACACACGATCACTTTTTGTGATGAAAAAAAAACTAAGTTTTCAAAAACGTCATTTAAAATGATCGTGTGTCGGCAAAACGACGATGAAAATGACGTTTTTAAACCCGCGCATGCTCAGAAGCAAGTTATGAGACGGAACTTCAATGGAACAGGAGAAAAATTGCGCAAATCTGAGTGAATAAACAGTTGTGAGCAGCGTCTCAAAAGTGTTATACAACACCAAGAAATATACAGAAAAAAATTGGAGTCGCGCTAAGAAATATACAGAAAAAAATTGGAGCCGCGCTATTTTCTGGAACTTCAATGGAACAGAGTGCCGTCGAACGTGGTGTACGTCACCGCGCTTTGCTAGAGCATTTTGGAAAAACGATGGTGTGTATGCAACGTCGTTTTGGAAAATGAAGTTTGAAAAACGTTGTTTTGTTTCGTCACATAAAACGTCGTTTTTTTTCATCACAAAAAGTGATCGTGTGTACGCGGCATTACACAATATAGCCTGGTCACTTTGCACCTGCTGGTTGGACATTGAAGAGTCAGCAGAACACTAAAGAGGTGATCATTCTGCTCTCTTCCCCTGCTAGCAAACTCCCAATGATAGACTGACAGCACTGTACAGGTGAGCCTAATTTGCAGTGTTGTCTCATGGTCTGCTGCATGAAATTACAGGTGATCAGGGCTGATTCTACCACTAGGCAAACTAGGCAACCGCCTAGGGCGCACTGCTGCCTAGGGTGCCCAGCCACTGATGTTCCTACTCTCTTCTCTCTGCAGCAAGCAACTAAGTCTCTGCATCAGCAGGCAGCTGCCCCTCCTTTCGCACATAGTGTCAGAGGTGCAGTGGCAGGGGAGGACTGTGTCCCGACTCCCAAATGAATAGAAGCAAGCAAACATTTATCAATGGGCACTGGTAGGCTGCTGGTGGGTAGGGCTGCACGATTCTGAGATCATGATTCTCTCACGATTCTCAAAAATTGATAGCCAGAACCCCCCCCCCCAAAAAAATAAACCTGTAATTATTTGAAAATACGAATATATATAAAAAACAGACCAGTGATATGTCTATAATGTTAAAGACCATATAACTCCTTTGAAAAAAATCAGGATAAAAACTTTGATTCTGCTTTTTCATAGGAGTTATATGGTCTTTAACAATATAGACATATCACTGGTCTGTTTTTTTATACATCAGAAGCAGTACCGCCGGCAACCACTGGGTGGCGCATGGATACATACAGTTGTATTAAATCTTTCTCACAGTTCTGTACAATTGTGTTGTATCCATGCGCCAGTGGTTGCCGGCGGTACTGCTTCTGATGTATTAATCTTTCTCACAGTTCTGTACATCAGAAGCAGTACCCCCGGCAACCACTGGGTGGCGCATGGATACACACTAAAGTTGTATTGAACTGTGAGAGAAGCGCAGGCTGCTATTCCGATATCGGCGCCATTTGCGTTCCACGCTGGTCACGTGGAATGGCGGTTACACATAAGAATCGTGGGTCATCCCGCTGGCGTTGGTCATCCCGTTGGCGGAGCCACCCCACCATCAGAAGTTGAGTCCCCCACTCTCTCTTACAGTGCACCTCCCTTTCCTTATGCCGCTGCTGGGAAGAAGCTGGATGCATTGATTAAAAGCAGAAAGTAGGGGGTCTGGAGCTCTCCTGCAGCTACAGGAGAGGTGCGAGGGCCACATGAAATTGCCTGGAGGGCCGGATTCTGCCTGCGGCCTTGTTTGGCACCTGTGGCCTAGGGTATCAAAAATCACTATCACCAAAGCTAATGTCTCCCGATCTCTTACCAGTCAGATATTTGTACGCCTTATTGGCCCCAATACCGGTGACGGCAATCTTGCTGAACATGGGGAAGGTCACGCTGTACTGCTTCCGGACAAAAAGGTCAATCTCACGCTCAGTGTCTGGCTCCTGATGTCCAAACTGATTACATGGGAATCCTAAAACATTGAAGTGGTAAGGCCCCAGGTCCCGCTGAAGCTGCTGCAGCGCCTTGTAGTGGCCATCTGTGTACCCACACTGACTGGCCACATTCACCACCAGTGACACCTGGAGAAAGGGAGACAAAAAATGAAGTCGAAGATTTAGAACCAGCACTGAGATTTCTAGGTACAGAAAAACCTTGGATTGCGAATATAATACGTTCCAGAAACATGCTTGTTATCCAAAGCACTTGTATATCAAAGCGAATTTCACCTTAAGAAATAATGGAAACTCAAATGATTCGTTCTATAACCATTTATTCATAGGTCCTTCAGTTTATAGTCCATATAAAAAGATTATAGCAATGTGATAGGTTGTGTAACCATAAAATGTCCACAAATGGAAGCCTCCACAAGGGGATTACAAACCAAATCCAGCACAAGCTCCAGAGTATAAAAGAGAAGAGAGGCGACTCTAAGTGTAGCAATAAGTTGCTAAATGTTGTACCTTCATTAAATGTAACCATATTGCTACACCAAGGTTCGACAAAATTCGGGCTCCAGGTCGCAAGTGCGACAAGAAATTGTGACCTGGCGCCCGCCGGTAATTGAGGCCGCGGCTTTGCGGCCTCAATTAACGGCCGTCGTGGGCCCACCGTGATTGTGCGGCGGGGGAGGTGGGGGCTCACGGAGGCACAGGATCCTGTGTCTCCGTGCGTCCCCACCTCCATCGCCGCGCGATCGCGGCGGGCCCACGAAGGCCGGTAATTTAGGCCGCGGCTTTGCAGCCTTGTGAAGGCCCAAGCTTCCTTCTGTGACCTGGCACCATCTGGTGGTGGCCATTGGTATTACAAGTAAAACAGCAGTTCTAATGTGTGTTTTTTTTTACTGTTTTCACTGCCATCTCCTTCCCTCTAATTAGAACCCCCAAACATTATGCATATTTTTTTATTCTAACACCCTAGAGCAGGGGTGTCAAACAGGCGGCCCTCCAGCTGTTGCAAAACTACAAGTCCCATGAGGCATTGCAAGGCTAACAGTTACAAGCATGACTCCCACAGGCAGAGGCATGATGGGACTTGTAGTTTCGGAACAGCTGGAGGGCCGCCAGTTTGACACCCCTGCCCTAGAGAATAAAATGGCGATCGTTGCAATACTTTCTGTCACAACGTATTTGCGCAGCGGTCTTACAAGCGCACTTTTTTCGGGAAAAAATACACTTTTAATTAAAAAATAAGACAACAGTAAAGTTATCCCAATTTTTTTTTATATTGTGAAAGATAATGTTACGCCAAGTAAATTGATACCCAACATGTCACGCTTCAAAATTGCATCCGCTCGTGGAATGCCGACAAACTTTTACCCTTTAAAATCACCATAAGCGATGTTTAAAAAATTCTACAAGTTGCATGTTTTGAGTTAAAGAGGAGGTCTTGAGCTAGAATTATTGCTCTCGTTCTAACAATCGCGGCGATACATCACATGTGTGGTTTGAATACCGTTTACATATGCGGGCGCTACTCACATATGTGTTCGCTTCTGCGCGCGAGCTTGGCGAGACGGGCGCGTTTTCTGGCTCCTAACTTTTTTAGCTGGCTTTTAGATTCCAAGCAAATTTGTCAAATCCTGTGCTACACTTATGCCGCGTACACACGGTCGTTTTTTGCGATGAAAAAAAACGACGTTTTCTGTGAAGTAAAAAACGACGTTTTTGAAACGTCACTTTTCAAAGACAATTTTGCATACATACCATCGTTTTTTCACAAAAAGCGAGGTTACGTTCACCACTCTTTTCCATTGAAGCTCGCTTCATAACTAGCTTCTGGGCATGCGCGGGTTGAAAAACGTCGTTTTGAAAGACGTTTTTGCTACACACGGTGACTTTTTGTGAAACAAAAAACGACGTTTTAAAAAACGACACAAAAAATTCAAGCATGTTGGAATTTTTTTTTGGTCGTTTTTTTTAAGACAAAAAATGACGTTTTGCCCACACACGATCAATTTAAATGACGTTTTAAAAAACGTCGTTTTTTTTCATCGCAAAAAACGACCGTGTGTACGCGGCATAAGAGGCTCCTCTCTTCTCTTTTATACCCAGTTGTGACATGACGCTACTCTTACATCAAGACATGACTTGTATATGAAGTAAAAATATATTAAAACATTTTGCTTGTCTTGCAAAACGCTCTCCAACCAAGGTTTTACTGTATTATGCAGCACGGCACCATTGTCCCCATAGCATCTTCCTACTTACATACAATGGTGCCATAAAGGAAACTATTTCTGAGAGAACCCGGGAGGCCTGCATTATCTTCAGTACTATAAATAATCAGCAAAACTGAATGTACATTTGTGTGTGAGAATGTTATTAACCACTTCAGCCCCGGGATGTTTTACCTACTTCCCGACCAGGCCGTTTTTTGCGATTCGGCACTGCGTCGCTTTAACAGACAATTGCGCGGTTGTGCGATGCTGTACCCAAACAAAATTGGCGTCCTTTTTTTTCCCACAAATAGAGCTTTATTTTGGTGGTATTTGATCACCTCTGTGGTTTTTATTTTTAGCGCTATAAACAAAAAAATATATATATTTTTTACTTTCTGCTATAATACATATCCAAAAAATAAATGTAAAAAAACTAATTTCTTCATCAGTTTAGGCCGATATGGATTTTGCTAGATATTTCTGCCAAACAAGAACCCAATAAGCGTATATTGATTGGTTTGTGCAAAATCCCAGGACCCTGCATATTTAACTATGGAGGATTTGGCTGCCCAATGACCAGGCCATTTTTTTGTGATTCGGCATTGCGTCGCTTTAACTGACAAGTGCGCGGTCGTGCGACATTGTACCCGAACAAAATTGACGTCTTTTTTTTCCCCACAAACAGAGCTTTCTTTTGGTGGTATTTGAGGGGACAGCAAATTTACACTGAGGGCCAGTTCACACCAGATGCAGTTCTGTTCAGTTTTGTGCGCTTTTTTTCTGCACTAAAAATGCATGCACAGTGTTTTCCATGTATTCCAATGGCTCCAGTTCACACCATGCAGTCAGTTTCCGTCAGTTTCTGGTGTGAACTAGCACTTATACAAGCTGTACCCTCACTACTTTATATTGTAGCAAAGTGTCATTTCTTCAGTGTCACATGAAAAGATAATAAAATATTTACACAAATGTGAGGGGTGTACTAACTTTTGTGAGATACTATATATATAAAATCTTTATCGTTTCTACATAATTTTCTAGAAAAAAATACAAATTTCCACTTGTAATCCTTCTGTATTGAACTGTACTGTAAGTATTCTGTCTGCCTTATCGTTGTAAAGCGCTGAGAGTCCATTTGTGGCTACGGAGGACGATCATTATATCCCGCTACCATTATCGTATGTGCCTTTCATGCTGCACTAGGGCAACTGTTCTTTGTAAGTACCCCAGCAGGGGATTTCTCTTATTTAACATACTGTAAAATGACGTCGGCGGGAAACCTCCTACCCTCCTGGTGGACGTCATACGACGTCCTTGCCTTCCCGGACGGCTAGGGGGTGCACGCCGCATTGCTCGTGACACGGTGCGCGTGCCCGGCGGCCGCGATGTCCGTCGGGCACCCGCGATTGCCCGCAATCACGACAGGACCATGGATCGGTCTCCTCACCTCTGTCCTGTCAGAGGTGAGGAGACTGATGTGTGTTCCCCGTACAGAGGAACACACATCTATCTCCTCCCCTTGTGAGTCCCCCTCCCCCTACAGTTAGAACACACTTTAGGGAACATATTAACCCCTTCAGTGCCCCCTAGTGTTAACCCCTTCCCTGCCAATCGCATTTACACAGTAATCAGTGCAGTTTTATAACACTATTCGCTGTATAAATGTGAATGGTCCCAAAAATGTGTCAAAAGTGTCTGATATGTCCGCCGCAATGTCACGTTCACAATAGAAATCGCAGATCGCCACCTTTACTAGTAAAAAAATAAAAATAAATAAAAATGCCATAATTCTATCCCCTATTTTGTAGATGCTAGAACTTTTGCGCAAACCGATCAAATACGCTTATTGCGATTTTTTTTTTTTACTAAAAATATGTAGAAGAATACGTATCGGTCTTAACTGAGGGGAAAAAAAATGTTAAAAAAAAATTAAAATTATGATATTTATTAAATCAAGAAGTAAAAGATATTGTGTTTTTTTCAAAATTACCGCTTTTCTTTTGTTTATAAATAAACCGCAGAGGTGATCAAATACCACCAAAAGAAAGCTCTATTTGTGGGGGGAAAAAGGGCGTCAATTTTGTTTGGGAGCCACATCGCACGACTGCGCAATTGTCATTCAAAGTGTGAAGCCCCGTACACACGGCCGAGGTTCTCGGCAGAAACCAGCGAGAACCTCGCTGGGAGCCGCATTCTGCCGAGAACCTTGGCCGTGTGTACGCTCTCTGCTCGCCCCGCCCGTCGGGAAACCCGTCGAGCAAATAGAGAACAGGTTCTCTATTTGCTCGACGGCCCGTCGGGATGAATGGCTGATTGCCTTTCCCGACGGGCGGGTCGCCGATTCTGACGGCCGGCAGAGAACCTCGACGGGCGGAACGATGTGTTCCGCCCGTCGAGGTTCTCTGCCATGTGTACGGGGCCTGACAGTGCTGAAAACGAAAATTGGTCTGGGCAGGAAGGGGGTGAAAATGTCTGGTATTGAAGTGGTTAAATAAAAGTTGCAAAACGTTATTTGCACCATAAGGTTTCTCTTATTTTTATATCATCTGGAGACACCTATTGAGGACCCCAGGTTTGACCAATAGAACCCAGGTGTGGTTCAGACTGAGCTTAGTTGCAAAGTCGCACGCTCTAAGGTGAGCATCCACAACCATAGGGGAGCACCTGTGTGATTGCACCTTGGAATGTTTTCTGGATCACCCACTGGGCCGTGTGATACTTATGTATTGAATTAAGCACCCTGGAACGCTGTCACTTATTACTATATGTACTGACGCACTTTGGATTATTCATATTTGGACTTGTGTGTCATTATCTTTTTTTAACCACTTCCTTATTGGGCACTTAAACCCCCCTCCTGCCCAGACCAATGTTCAGCTTTCAGCGCTGACGCACTTTGAATGACAATTGCGCGGTGATACAATGCTGTACCCAAATGAAATGTATATTTTTTTCCCCACAAATAGAGGTTTCTTTTGGTGGTATTTGATCACCTCTGAGGTTTTTATTTTTTGTTAAAAAAAATTCAAATACAGATTTAAAATATATATATATATTTTTTTTGTTATAAAATTTTGCAACGGGTAATTTTTCTCCTTCATTGATGTATGCTGATGAGGCTGCACTGATGGGCACCGATGGGCTGCACTAATGGGCACTGATAAGGTGCCACTGATAGGTGGCACTGAAGGGCATTGATGGGCACTGAGAAGTGGCACTAAATGGTGGCATTGATAGGTGGCATTGATAGCTGGCAGTGATGGGCCCTGATGGGTGGCAGTAATGGGCACTGATGGGTCACGGGGAGCGTGCGAAGGGGAGGACGTCTATTAAAGTCCTCCCGGCATTTGGGGTACGCGCTGTAGCCGTCATTCGGCTATGGCGCGGGCTCCAAGTGGTTAAGGACCATATTGGTTACCACCATTATGTACTTTTGTCTATGATTATTATTATATTCTTATGCATGTTCGTGCACTAGAGCACTTTAGTGTGTTGTGGACGCATTTGTACTGATAAAGTCATATATTCTATTTTCACTTATATATTATATTTAATTTATTCTGGTTTGTAATATTTTATTATTTGGATATCCCATACCAGTATTTTCTTTTTTCACAGTGGTGTGGGTATCACATTTCTAGTAGCGCTGTGTTTTGTTCCCTCATTAAGTTTTGGCGCGATTTATGAGACATATTTCACGCAAGCAGCTTTAATTATTCTTTATATTGAGCGTTTAGCATTTAGGAGTGGTGGCTCGCAGAATCTTTTTTGCATTTGGTTAAAACAGGAATATCTAAAAATAGTGACGGGGGGGGGGGGAGAGTGTGTGTGTGAATGAGGCCCTATGATGTACAGTGTATTGGTGAGGTAGTGATGGTAAAATGGGGTAGGGATGGTGTATAGAGATGGTAGAATGGGGTAGGGATGGTGTAGGGATGTTGTATGGATGTTGTAGGGATGGTGTAGTGATGGGGTAGGGATGGGGTAGGGATGGGGTAGGGATGGGGTAGAATGGTGTATGGACGGTGTAGGGATGGTGTATGGCTGCTTGGGTAGTGATGGTAGAATGGGGTAGGGATGGTGTATGGACGGTGTAGGTATGGTGTAGGGCTGGGGTAGTGATAGTAGAATGGGGTAGGGATGGTGTATGAACGGTGTAGGGATGGTGTAGGGCTGGTAGAATGGTGTAGGGATTCAGGTAGGGAAGGTGTATGGACGGCGTAGGGATAATGAAGAGATGGTGTAGGGACTGTGTATGGATGGGGTAGTGATGGTAGAATAGTGTAGGGATGGTAATTGGGTGTTGTAGGGAAGGTGTATGGATGGTGTAGGGATAATGAAGGAATAATGAAGGGATGGTGTATGGATGGGTTAGTGATGGTAGAATGGTGTAGTATTTGTGTTGTGATGGTAGAATGGTGTAGGGACGGTGTATGGACTGTGTTGGATGGGGTATTTATGGTAGAATGGTGTAGTATTGGTGTAGGGATGGTGTAGGGATGGGGTAGAATGGTGTAGGGATGGGGTAGAATGGTGTATGGACGGTGTAGGGATGGGGTAGAATGGTGTATGGACGGTGTAGGGATGGTGTATGGCTGCTGGGGTGGTGATGGTAGAATGGGGTAGTATTGGTGTGGGGATGGTGTTTGGGTGGGTAATGATGGTAGAATGGCGTATGGATGGTGTAGGGATTCGGGTAGGGACTGTGTTGGATGGGGTATTGATGGTAGAATGGTGTAGTATTGGTGTAGGGATGGTGTAGGGATGGGGTAGAATGGTGTATGGACGGTGTAGGGATGGTGTATGGCTGCTGGGGTAGTGATGGTAGAATGGTGTAGGGATTCAGGTAGGGAAGGTGTATGGACGGCGTAGGGATAATGAAGAGATGGTGTATGGACTGTGTATGGATGGGGTAGTGATGGTAGAATAGTGTAGGGATGGTGATTGGGTGGTGTAGGGATGGTGTAGGGATAATGAAGGGATGGGGTAGTGATGGTAGAATAGTGTAGTATTTGTGTTGTGATGGTAGAATGGTGTAGGGATTCGGGTATGGACAGTGTATGGACGGGGTAATGATGGTAGAATGGCGTATGGATGGTGTAGGGATTCGGGTAGGGACTGTGTATGGATGGGGTAATGATGGAAGAATGGGGTAGGGATTCAGGTAGGGACTGTGTATGGACAGTGTATGGAGGGGGTAATGATGGAAGAATGGGGTAGGGATGGTGTTTGGATGGTGTAGGGATTCGGGTATGGACAGTGTATGGACGGGGTAATGATGGTAGAATGGCGTATGGATGGTGTAGGGATTCGGGTAGGGACTGTGTATGGATGGGGTAATGATGGAAGAATGGGGTAGGGATTCAGGTAGGGACTGTGTATGGACAGTGTATGGAGGGGGTAATGATGGAAGAATGGGGTAGGGATGGTGTTTGGATGGTGTAGGGATTCGGGTAGGGACTGTGTATGGAGGGGGTAGTGATGGTAGAATGGGGTAGGGATTCAGGTAGGGACTGTGTATGGACGGGGTAATGATGGTAGAATGGGGTAGGGATGGGGTAGGGATTCAGGTAGGGACTGTGTATGGACGGGGTAGTGATGGTAGAATGGCGTATGGATGGTGTAGGGATTTAGGTAGGGACTGTGTATGGACGGGGTAGTGATGGTAGAATGGCGTATGGATGGTGTAGGGATTTAGGTAGGGACTGTGTATGGAGGGGGTAGTGATGGTAGAATGGGGTAGGGACTCAGGTAGGGACTGTGTATGGATGGTGTATAGAGCCCCTCTGATCTGATCTATGCCACGTCCTCATCCCTGGAAGAGCTCACACAGAAGGAGGAGGGGGGGGGAGGGGGGTTGGGGGGATCACAGAATGTTAACCCTCTATGTGCCGGATAAGAATGTCATGCAGAGAGTAGTGATCCTGGAATGACCCGTCTGTACTCCATACATACACAGTAATATGTGATGGGAGGATTAGTATGATTAGTGATCGAAGATCACACATAAGGTTAGTAGCGGGGACTCCATATGACCGTACACATTGTGTAACCGATAAGGATCGGGGTGTTAGTGGGGGGAACTCACCGATCCCCGGTACTTCTCCAGAGACACCAGCTTGCCCCTGATATTCACCACCTGGAAGGTGTAGAAGTCGCGATCCTTCTGCAGGGAGGGGGCCAGGACCAGGAGGAGGAGGAAGAACACTGCCGGGTACATGGCGGCTATCTCTGATAGAACACCGGGGGGTCAGGGGGGAGAAGGAGGGAGAATGAACGGACAGCGATCCCCGCCGCTACAGATCAATGGAAGAGTCCTCTACTTTCTGTGTCTGCATACTTTCATGACACGCCCATCCAAATTAAGAGGGGCGTGCTTATAGACAGCTGGAACAACTGGAATAGAGCGAGGCGGAGCGACACGCCCACCACTGTAAGAAGAATTCCAGCGTTCTCAAACTTGAAACTTTCATGACACGCCCCCTAATGTTTCATTGGAGGGGCGCGGTTACAGACAGCTGCTGCGCTCGAATAGCGACCCGCCCACCACTGTACAACCAAACGCGCCGAGACTGGACACGTCCCTAATGAGTTGGGGGCGTGGTTACAGACAACTACAGCACTGGCAATAAAGCGAAGGGGAAAGGTTCTGCTACTATTGTATCCATAGAAGAGCCCCAATGTCCTGAGACCTGATATGACACGCCCCCTACAGTTTTGTTTTTGCTTTCTGCGATACAACATATCCAATAAAAATGATACATTTAGGCCAATATGTATGCTGCTACATTTTTGGTAAGAAATTGAAATAAAAAAAACATTAAGTGTATAGTATTTGGTTTGTGAGAGTTATAGTGTCTGCAAACCACGGGGTATAAAGTGTGGAAATAATTATTTGATCCTCTGAAGTTTGTGTACATTTGCCCACTTACATAGAAGTGAAGGGTCTATAATTATTATCATAGGTGGATTTTATTTATTGTATGATGGAGTCAGAATATCAACCAAAAATCCATAAAAAACACATGATACAAATGTTATAAATTTAGTCGCAGTTCAATGAGTAAAATAAGTATTTGATCCCCTACCAACCAACAATAATTCTGTTTCCCACAGACTGACTACAGTATGTGCTCATGTGGTACACAGATTAGTCCGGTCAATGTGAGGAGGGGCTCCTAACAATAACTCGTTATGTGTATAAAACACACCTGTCCATACATAGAATATTTTCTTCCATTCAAACCCACCATCATGGAGAAGACCATCAAAGATCTGTCAAAGGACATCAGGGACAAGATTGTAGACCTAAACAAGGCTGGAAAGGGCTACAAGACCACCAGCAAGACACTTGGTGAGAAGGAGACAACTGTTGGATCCAGTGGTGGCTAGTGCTCAAAATTGTTGGGAGGCGCAAACAAACAAAAAAAAACTGTGCCATGCCATCAATTGTCGCCACTGTGCCATCAATTGTCGCCACTGTGCCATGCCATCAAATACAGCCACTGTGCCATCAATTGTCGACACTGTGCCCATTAATTGTCACCACTGTGCCATGCCAAACGCAGCCACTGTGCCACGCTATCAAACGCAGCCACTGTGCCATCAATTGTCACCACTGTGCCCATCAATTGTTGCCACTGTGCCCATCAATTGTCACCACTGTGCCATGCCATCAAACGCAGCCACTGTGCCATCAATTGTCACCACTGTGCCCATCAATTGTCGCCACTGTGCCCTGCAAAATGCTGCCAGATTCCCATCCCGGCCAGCACTTGCCTTTCTGGGGTCAGCCATCCTCCTTCCATGGTCCCTCAATGTCTTCTCCCGCCCTCGATGACGCTTTAGCCAATCAGGTTACCGGTAACCAGAACCAGTGAACCTGATTGGCTGAGACGCCTGTCAGTGTTAGCCAGGGAACGCAACCCCCCATGTGTCCACTGGTTAACTATTTGAAGGCCCAATTACAGACCTCAGGCCGCTGGCTCTGATAGGCACTTCCAAAGCCAACCAGCTGGCATTATTCAGATGGCCATCGCTCACCAGGGGGCCGGCCATCTGACTAGTGGGCGACAGCAAGAATACATAGATTCAGGCAATGCATGAATCTGTGTATTGTATTCAGTGGTGGTGCAGGAGCTAGAGGGGGCAGCACTCCTGCGCCCTCTATGGACGCACCGCCACTGGTTGGAGTGATTGTTTGCAAAATGAAGAAATACAAAATCCATCAATCTTGAGCTCCATGCAAGATTTCACCTCATGGGGTAAGGATTTATTTTTTATTTTTTTTATTTTTTTCCCACATCAGGCTTAACCCAGGGTTTGGAGGTGTTAAGAGGGGTTCATCTTGTTCCGCCCTTCATATTGCCACCTCGGATTTGCATCATTTGTGGATGGTACTATTTTTTTTTTATTATATTATTATATTATTTTTTTTTTTTTTTATATGTGTATTATATATTATAAAAACAAAGGTATAGTTACAAATGACAAAACCTGCTCTAGGTAATTAGATCGACTTTATCACCCCTCAGCACCACCTCCCTAGGTCTCTATGGTGTCTGTCAATTTATTTATCTAATTCCCCCCCCCCCCCCCTCTTCCCTCTTTTCCCTATTGGGTCGGGTCAAACACCTTTACTGGTTTATTTCTAATAATATTGAAGTAACATTTTCTGATGTTTTATAAGTTCTCCACTGATCCCATTTCTTTCCTCCTCTTTCTCCCGCCTCCTCACCCAGGTCTAGTCTTCTTAAATACTCCATCTCTGCGATGTAGTCAACCCTATGTATGAATTCATGGGGTAAGGATGATCATGAGACAAGTGAGAGAGGCTTTGCAGGGAAACAAAAACCGGCACATCTCCACTGTCAGGACAGAGCTTTGCCAATCGGTGGTTTCCGGCCCTCAATCATTGGCTGGGACGCACTGATCGGCTTGTGCTATAAGTAATCACAGTGCAGAGTCACGTATCAAATAATGATCCAGCGCAGAGAGGCCACATTGCCACCGTACAATGTGGCCAGTAAGGATGAGCTCTGGCGTGGTCGCATAGTACATGTGCAGAGCCTGCCAGGAAGTGTGCACGGTGCTGCGCTAATCACAGCCAGGGAGACATTGTCCCGATGCTCAGCTGCAGACATCGGGAAATGTCTCCCTGGCTGTGATTAGCGCAGCACCACGCACACTTCCTGGTGGGCTCTGCACATGTACTATGCGAACACGCCGGAGCTCATCCTTAGTGGCCAGCAAGCGGTTAGCAGCCTCCAATGTCCATCCCCGGGGTCTTATCCTGGCATATTGACTCGGCTCAGCTTCCTAGAGGGTGTTGCTCATTTTTCTTAGCTCTCCCCTATGTGTAAGCACTGGCAGGAGGGGGCACTTCTCCACTATCATATGTCTCCCTGCCCTCCTGCCTGCTGGTAGACATGCTGTCTATTATGAGGGAGGCAATTAGTGGGAGCACACTGGGGGTTATTTACTGTGCAGTTCTGGGGATTAAAGCCATGTTAAACCCAAAAGCAAAAATTTAATACATTGCAGCTTACCAATTCTTAAATGCGGTGGCTGCTTTTGTTGTATTTTTAAGGGATTTTTATCTTCAACTGGTGATCCTACCAAAAAGTCTGTTGGTTTTGAGCACAACAAGCTGTCCTGCAGATATAGGTAGCAGTTGGAGGGTTGAGATAAACCATTTACCACCGACCAGGGTGCATACAATAATCAGCTTTTGGTTTCTTGCACACTGCAGCTTGAAAAATAGTGCAGCCTTCTTTGTTTTTTTGTACTGAGCTTACATAGTCCATTGTTTACAATGTGTCTGTACACAAAAGCGCTGCATATTCTTGAGTAAAACAAAAGAGAATCTGCGCTCCCAGTCAGCATTTTGTGCCAGTGTGCGCAAATGTGAGCTCATACGTGGATATGAGCATAAATATTCATGGATTTTGCCTAGGAATGTATTGTGCGTATAAAGGCAAGGCACGTATGCACAAATAAGCACAAATACACATGAATACATGCAACACAATCATGTGGCTCACATCACATGTGGGCGTTAGCCTCCTAAACTAAGACCCCGCTCTATGTACTGCACCCTGCCAGCCCCTCCTACAAGCCATAAAGAATAATTGCATAAAGAAGCACAGAGACAAAGTGATGAAGTCATCTGGTCTGAAATGAGGGTTATAGTAAAAATGGAAAGGTTTTATGCAGGGGCATCGGGAGGGCCGGGCTTGGGGGGCTGGAGCCCCGAATGGGATCCCGAAAAGCCCCAAGTCTATGGAATGATCCATTCTATTGTTGGCCCCGAGCGCCGGGGTCAATCTGATCGCGTCTGTGGCTGACTCCCGCTGCAGCCGAAAGCAGCCGAGTGCGGCTGCGGCCGAGTGTGGCCGAAAGTGCCCTAATGCGGCTGCGGCCGAGTGTGGCCGAAAGTGGGCAGGGGTCAGCATTGATGGGCACTGGTAAGTCCCACAATCCCACTGCCCAGGACCAAAAAAATGCTGCGCCACATACAACACCACCCCAGGAACCAGAAAAGGCAAAATATAAACAGAATACATTTCAGTTGTAAATAATACAATTGCAGTTGTCCTTTTAAATTTCCCATTTAGTACTTTTACCTTTCTCCTGTGTGCTTTCTAGACCATTATTTATTTTTATTCTTCAGTCATTCTTTTTCAGATCATGTACAAGCTGCTTTCTTTGCACTCCAGGATCCGTGTTACGACTTGCAGAGATGAACTTACTCCCGTGATGTCCATTGTGTCCCTAGATAAAGCAGCCAACTAGCATGAGAGAGGTGAGCATTCTCTTGTCATTGCCTGAGATGTAGAGATGTCTGAGATGTAGAATGTGAACACCGGCTTTGCGTTTCAGGGTCTTGGCAATCTAATTATAGCCTAGGCCAGTGATGGCGAACCTTGGCACCCCAGATGTTTTGGAACTACATTTCCCATGATGCTCATGCACTCTGCAGTGTAGTTGAGCATCATGGGAAATGTAGTTCCAAAACATCTGGGGTGCCAAGGTTCGCCATCACTGGCCTAGGCCATCTTTATGTAGAGCATGGGTCTTCAAACTACAGCCCTACAGTTGTTCAGGAACTACAATTCCCATCATGCCTAGTCATGTCTGTGATTGTCAGTGTGTTACAATGCCCCATGGTATGTGATATAGATAAATAGTGATGAGCGCTTCAAAAAAGTGATATGTGAACACTACACAAATACATAAATAAATAAACAAAAATCAGTGCAATAATAGCTACTGGCTATAGGTGCATGAAACAAATATACAGCGTGTCAATAGGTAGAGTCCCATAAAGCAAGTGGGTCTACGTGACAATCAGGTCCTGTTGGACCAGTGACAAGGTGTACTGGATAGGGATATATGCACAAAACAGTCTTAAACTAGCACAAAACAGTCATAGAATGGTAGTGTGATGATGGGCTGGATAATTGGATGGTGAGGGTCTTCGCTCTGGATGTTTAACTGTATCTATGAATCCACATAGGAGTTGTAGTTCCCTTACCTTGAGGGCGCTATATATGGGCATATAGTATGGGTCATCCAGAATTGGAGATCTCGCTTTACCAAATCGGTTTCCTTACAAACATCCAAGTGGCTGTGGTGATCCAAGCTCGGCAATCCACCGGGTAGATGTAATGGGTGAGGAGAAAAAATAAAGAAGATGCTCCAATGGTGAAGTAAGTAGGAACCAGCGGGTTCGGTTTATTATTAAAAATCGTATCCAAGAGAAAATATCATAAAAAACAAATAAAAACAGCTAAGGAGACGGAGCGATCGTACTACCGCCTCGATTCTATTGGCCTCCGGCTTGTGCAGGTGTCACGTGATCTCGACTTCCCTACGGCGTTACGTCACGTGCCTCGTGACTTCATCAGGGGATCCCTTATTATGGGACTCTACCTATTGACACACTGTATATTTGTTTCATGCACCTATAGCCAGTAGCTATTATTGCACTGATTTTTGTTTATTTATTTATGTATTTGTGTAGTGTTCACGTATCACTTTTTTGAAGCGCTCATCACTATTTATCTATATCTCATTTATGTGCATTGTGGTCACTTTAGATTGAGCTGCCTCATACTTGTTGATGCCACCAGATCACGCATCTGTATACTCACAGTAGCGCATTCGATTTTATTTTCATTCGCCCCATGGTATGTGTAGGTCGTAAAAAAAATTAAATAGAGGTGATCAAATACCACCAAAAGAAAGCTTTTTTTGTGGGAACAAATTTATAAAAAATTAGTTTGGATACAGTGTTGCATGACCGCGCAATTGTCATTCAAATTGCGACAGTGCTGAAAGCTGAAAATTGGCTTGGGCAGAAAGGTGTGTAAGTGCCTGGTAATGAAGTGGTTAAGAAGACGGACCAAAATGGCTTTATCTGCATTAAGAGTTCTCATCATCCTGACTGGCTAAGATCGGTTCCGTTCAGTCAGTTCCTACATTTGAAGAGCGATTGCACGAGGTCTGAAGACTTCATGCGAGAGGCCTCTGCTCTTAAATTAAAATTCCTGGAGAAAGGGTGTAATGAGGTAGAACTTAGGCAATCTATACACCATGCAACTAATGCCTCGTTTCCACTGAGCGGATCGGTTCGGGTCGCTTAGAATGGAACGGGTTAGAATGGTCCGGTCTATTCTGCTGAGCATTTCCACTGCAAATCGGACCATCCGGGACCATACAAGGTTTAGAAAAAAAGCCTAGCACGTCCACCAATCAGTGAGATGTATTTGTAGGTCCGCCCTAATGGAACTGTTCCATTTTCTATGGCCCCACATCTGAAGCAGGACCCACAATGGTCCGGTACGGTTCGCTTTTATGGCACGCTTTCATAATGGAAACACCCAAAATAGCGCACCGTACCGAACCGATCTGCTCAGTGGAAATGAGGCATTAGAAATATAAAGAGGAACTGCTGGTCCCTAGGGAAGTGATACCCAATGATAGCTACAGGTATAAGCATGCCTTTTTTACCACTTTTTTGACACAGCATTATGCTATCAAAAACATTCTACATAAGCACTGGAATATTCTTAGGAACGACAGGGTCCTTGGGCCTCTACTTCCGGAAATACCAGCAGTTGTTTTTAGGGGTGTTCCACCCCTTAGGCTTTAAGTAGCTCCGAACGTTTTAGATTCGCCCAATAGAATCTCTTTTTTTCCCCATGTAATAACTGTTTTATATGTCATATTAACGTAGAGAGAAGTCGTAAAAAGTATTCCTATAAAACTAATTCTACTGGAGAATGTTTCAACATCAAACCCTTTATTACATGCACTACTAGACACATAGTATGTGTTATGAGGTGCCCGTGTGGGTTAGAATATATAGGCCGGACTATACGACAACTCCAAGAGATGCTAAAAGAACATGTTACGAACATTCAAAATGGATATCGGAAATATAGCCTATCCCATCATGCTACCCACCACAATAGGAGCCTAAAGGGCACAGTATTTCTGAGCATAGATAAACTCATAGGAAACTGGAGGTGAAGCCACATGCCCAGAGGGGTTTCCAGATTGGAGACCCAATGGATCTATAAGGCCAGAACCTACAATCCTCATGGTATGAATGTGGAATGGGATATTAACACATTCATCATAAATACATGATTAGAGGTTTAATTAATTAGTAACAAAGTATCCCATTAGCATTGAATAGTTTGTTGGGGTAGGAGTATTTTTAATCTTTATTCTTTTTCTCATCTTAATTATGTTCTGTATATATTAATTTTTTGGTATATATTTTAATCCTTGTTTCTGCGTGTGTATAGTTTTCCATTTAATTTTTCCTCTAAACCACAAGATGGCAGTGTGTCCAAGTACAATACATGCTTGTTAAAAACGATTTTTTTAAACTCGACTCATGTTATATACTGACATTACATTATGTTATAGTATAAAGTTTAAACTTTTTGATCTCTCTTTTTTGAGTAAATGAGTAGATCTATGGCTAATAAAAGGGCGTTGATTTGGCTGCCCATCATAGGTGTGCACACAGGGTGTGCCAGGTGTGCCCAGGCACACCCTAATCACTCCCTGCAGTGCAGATTCTCCCTGCTGCCTGGTGTCTCCTCCCACAGCATAGCTGGCTTTCTTCCTCTCCCATTGGCTACTGCAGTGGGCACACATAGATGATATTTCTAGATGAGTGGGGGAAGGGGCAATGTCATTTATCGGCCCCTTCTCTTTCTGAATGAACATAGTGAGAGATCGGTACTGTGTTTTTGAACTTTCAGGTGCACACCCTAATGCAACAGGCTGCGCACACCTATGCTGCCCATATGTGTGTGTGAGCAGTGTTGTCACACAACCATTGTCCTCATTTAAAAAAATTGTAAATATATATATATATATATATATATATACATATATACACATACACACCGTATTTTTCGGACCATAAGGCACACCGGGTTATAAGGCGCAATATTATTGAGCGACTGCTAACGGACTTATTTTCATACATAAGGCGCACCGGGCTATAAGGCACCGTCGCATTCCAGTGACATCACCACAGCTCACGCTGCACCCCATGCCTCGCTTTCAACAGTGTCACCGTACCAGCTAGTTCCACTGCTATAGGGACGGTTCGACATAGAGGGGCATAGGAGCTTTTTTATAGCTTACATCTGGTGCGGAAGGACGTTACATTAGAGACTATTTCCATGATCTACATGCCAGATCTCTACTATTTACATGTAAGTGGATGCTGTAAACCTATCATGTATGTCTGTAATGCTCAATACAACCATACATTAGGCGCACCGCATTTTAAGGCGCACTGTCGATTTTTGAGAAAATAAAAGGAAAGTGTGCCTTAGGCCCTGTACACACGATCAGACATGTCTGATTAAACTGGTCTGCAGACCAGTTTCATCGGACCAGTTTGATGGTGTGTACGGCCCATCAGACCGTTGTCCATCAGACCAAAGTTTTAAAACATGCTTTAAAACCTGTCTGATGGAACCTGTCCGTCAGACAGGTTCGATGGTTAGTACACAAAAGCATCGGACCAAAAACCCGCGCATGCTCAGAATCAAGTCGACGCATGCTTGGAAGCATTGAACTCCGTTTTTTTCATCATGTCGTTGTGTTCTACGTCACCGCGTTCTGGTCTGATCGGATTTTGGTTCGATGGTGTGTACACACATCAGACCATCAGAGTTCAGAGTTGTCTGATGAAAATGTTCCGTCAGACAAGTCTCATCAGACCGGTCTGATCGTGTGTACAGGGCCTAATGGTCCGAAAAATACGGTGTATATATATTTTTATATATATATATATATATATATATATATATATATACACACACACACACACACACACATACACACACACACTCACACACATATTTTAATTTAAAGCAAAAATTTAAATTATTACCAATTTGACAGGAAACAATTAAAGTGGATGTTAACCCCAATTTTTTTTTTTATTTTTTTTTTATGTCACAATGTAGAGTATAAGATTTCTTATCATCTGTGCCCAGTCTTGCCACACAGAGTTAATCCAGATCTGAGAAATCCTCTTTTATTGTTCAGTGAAAATTAACAGACTTCCAGATAAAAACCTGTCTAAATAAAAGGTCCGTTTCTCTCTTCTTGCTTTGATTGACAGGTAATTTACATATCTAGCTTGGACATGTTTATCATATGTTATGTTATGTTGATCATAACATGAGGTGGCTACGTAACATTTTTTGGCTACGTAATGTTAGAGGAGCTTTTTGCTGGTCTAACAGTGTGTAACCCATGTAAAGTATGGCCGTCGTTCCCGCGTCGATTTGAAAATATTTTTTTTTTTTTAACGTAACTCGTTCGGGAATAGGAATGTACGTAAACGACGCTACTACGACGTGACAACGTGTTTTCGCGCAATGCACGGCTGGAGATTTGCGAACGGAGCATGCGCAGTTCGATCGCCGCGGGAACGCGCCTATTTTAAATGCTTCACGCCCCCTACTCGCGCAGATGGATTGCGACGGGAGAAATACACTACGCCGCCGTCGTTTACTGGACAAAATCTACCTGGATTCCACGTAGAGCCAGGTAAAAAACGGCAGCGTAGTGTATTTCTGATACTCTACGAGAATCTAATTCTCTGTGAATCTGCCCCATCGTTTTTAGATGATGATCCACTGGGTCTCGTTCCGAGAGATTGGCCCACTTGAGGTTACCTCCTCTCCAAGTGCCCTCAATTTTGTCTATGTCACAGAATGTCAATCCACTTGGATTCCTACTATGGTGGAGTCTAAAGTGGTTAGAAAAACTGGGGTGTTTGTAACCCTTCCTAATTATGTTCACATGTTCACAAAGTCCAACTCCTAATTTTCTGGTGGTTCTGCCCACATATCATAGCCCACATGGACATCTTAAAAGATATAATTCTAGACATTACATATCTTCCAAAGCCCACTTGGTCCAAGAAGGTACAAACCTTTTTGGGTGGGTCTATCACATTAGGTGCTAATTTTAAACGTAAGTTGGGAGGGTTGGTATAGACGCACTGTGGTCTTTAAATTGACATCTTTCAAGAGTAAGGGTCAATGCTTGCAAATTATTTTTTCTATCCGTTTGTGTTGACGTGTAAAACTAGTCATAAAAGCAACTCCGAAGTCCCTTTTGTTAACCTCTTTCTTCTTAAATAAATCCTTTCTCTTTATTTCTCCAACTGCTAACTTTGTTTTTACTAAATCTTTTTCTTCAAATCTATCTAATAAAATATTGGCCTGTATATCATAATCCACAATTGGCAATTGCGTTTTACTTTCATAAATTGGCTTTTGGGAATTGCCCCTCAGCCATCTTGGATGGTGGCAACTTCCCAATGGGACGTAGCCATTCCTGTCCATTTTCTTAAAATAAGTTTTGGTAAACAATTGATAACTCTCATTAAATATTACAAGATCCCAAAAAATTGTGTATTGTCGATCGATCGTTGCGGTAAAGGAAATTCCATATATGTTGTTCCCAATTTCATCAAGACATTGTAGGAATGAATCCTGTGTGCCGGCCCAAATAATCATAATGTCATCTATATAACGTTTGTAGAATTTTAATTGAGGTATGCCATTGTTGAAAATAGCTTCTTTCTCCCAGTGGCTTATGAACAAGTTAGCCACTGAGGGGGCATACTTAGCCCCCATGGCCATGCCTTTCTTCTGTCTAAATTACTGTGATAATCTTTGATAAAGTCGCACGTGAGCGAAGAAACGCTTCAGGGTGGGCGAGGCTTGTGACATCATCGCATAATTTGTAGGCAGTACATGATCTCCAATGTGGGCAGCAGGGCAGATGATTTTGTGACCCTAGGAATGAATCTGTATTCTTTCAAGTTCATCACCTGTATTCACCAGGGATAGTGCATTCCTAAATGTGAATGGAACAGTTGCTTGTGTTTTAAAACATTTTTTTTTTTACAGTATTACACTATGCTAGTTCCTTTTTTTACCCTTATGTTGCCATCATATATGAGAGATCACGCTTGCAGGAGTTTACTATTGGGAGCTTAAAGATCCTGGATTGAGACCCCAGGGGAAGGTCCAATTGGGGGCCGGGTCCTAAGTGGTTAAAGTTAGTTGGTATGTGTGTTATAATTTTTGTACCCACTAGAGGTCACTGGTTGTACATATCACTTTCATTGTGACATGTATAATATATTTTTGGTGTCATATGCAAAACTCCCACTAGGGGTCGCTATTTTTATTACATTTTGTATTTACATCGCATAGTATTATTTTGGAAAAGAGGGAGCGCTTCACATATTTTTAGTTTTACTGTTTATCATGCCAGAAGAAGTTGTGCCTCATGGCCAAATCCAAAACCTGGACCAGAAAATCTTTTTGTTTCTTATTAAAATTACTACTGTACTGTTAAAGGCCCATACAACTGCTTTGATTGCATGTTGCTGTTTGATGTTGGTGTATAAAGAATTGACATCTATACTGACCAATAAGTGTTCCTCATTAGCCTCAACTTCCTGCAGTAATTCCATTAGATTCCTACTGTCTTTTAAATATGCTGGACATTTCTGTGCCAAAGGCTGCAAGAGTCAACTCCACTGACATTGGGTCTGCCGGGAAGATTGGAAGGGTTCTTGTAAACCTTGGGCAATTGGTAACAGGGACCCTGGGGGCATCAGGCACTAAATATCTGGTTTCCCTTTTAGTGACAATACCTTCACCTTTTGCCTATTTTTAGCCACACCACAGTTTGTATAACCACTCTAGACTCCACCATGGGAGTGATCCGAGTGGATTCTGTGGCATAGACAAAATTGAGGGTAATTGGAGACAAGAAGGTAACTGCAAGATGTCATCTCTCGGAATGAGAGTCCATTGGGGTTAAACATCAAATTGAACCTTTATTTCCTGTCGAATTTTTATTTAGAAACCTATTCTACACATATTTTTACTTTATTTAATTTTTTTATATTTTTAATTTTTTTTCTAATTTAATTAATTTTCTTTTCATTAATGTTTATCTTCATTTTGTCTTTTTTCATTTAATTGTGTTACTTTGTGTTTTATTTTATTAAAATGTTTATCTTTAATTTCATTTATTTATATATTTTTTTTATCTCTATTTTCACAATTTTTTCTCTTTTTTATTTCATTTTAATTTAATTCTTTTTAATTTCATTTTATTTTCATTATATTCATTTATTTTACATTTCATTGCGCTGAACTAGCTTAATTATAACTGCATTTTTAATAAAGGTACTTCAAATATTTACCCAATATCTTTGATTATGTTTTGGATAATGATGTTTATTATGTAACAATGTGCTCCAATCGATAAAGTGCAATGATGTGCTACACCCTCTCCTGTGTCCCCACTCACCGGATGAAATGGACCTGTAGCTTTTCAGCCTAGGGGTCGTTCAAGCTTAGATTTTTGGCCAGGGATGGCAAATTCACATCAGGATTTAAAGAAGATCTCCCATAAACATGGATTGACGTCCTTTGGATTGCTTATTATTTGCTTATGGGAACCAGCCTCATTATGCGAGGATATCCAGCCAATATAATGGCCGCCAGTCTCCCTTATGGAAAACAATCATATGACGGAGGAGACATTTTTGTCTAACCAACAAAATGCCATCCCAACGGGGAGGTGACCAGCTTTCGGTATTTAAATGCGGCTCTTCTAACCAGGACTTAGGTCCTCGATGACGCCCTGTGGGATGGCGAAACGCGTTGACACAATTTCTGGTGTAGAGTCCAAACAACGTCACTTCCAGTTGTCAGTGGAACACATGCCAGACGCGCCACTTCCCATTGCAATCTCTTGCTTATTATTTACTTATGGGAACCAGCCTCATTATGCGAGGATATCCAGCCAATATAATGGCCGCCAGTCTCCCTTATGGAAAACAATCATATGGCGGAGGAGACATTTTGGTCTAACCAACAAAATGCCTTCCCAACGGGGAGGTGACCAGCTTTCGGTATTTAAATGCGGCTCTTCAAACCAGGACTTAGGTCCTCGATGACGCCATGTGGGATGGCGAAACGCGTTGACACAATTTCTGGTGTAGAGTCCAAACAACGTCACTTCCTTTTGTCAGTGGAACACACGCCAGATGCTCCGCTTCCCATTGCAATCTCTTGCTATTACATGCTTGATTTTAACCTACATTTTGTAAGTACACATTTTTAATCTGCGCAATTAATATCTTGCCAAGCTATACTTCACTATTAGAGCCCTTCTGTTATCTAATTTTGGGCACTAATATTCACGCATGACTGTCGTGATTATGGGAGATCTTCTTTAAATCCTGATGTGAATTTGCCATCCCTGGCCAAAAATCTAAGCTTGAACGACCCCTAGGCTGAAAAGCTACAGGTCCATTCCATCCGGTGAGTGGGGACACAGGAGAGGGTGTAGCACACCATTGCACTTTATCGATTGGAGCACATTGTTCACTATTATATGGACATTCATCCATTTATTAATTGTTTTCACGTATTCATCTGATTATTAACATATGTTTTGCACTATTGTAAATGCTGTAATTTGTCTATTTTTTAAAGTGAATAGCACCTTGTGTACAGCAGCTGCAATTTATATTTAATATTTTTTCACTTCTAGCATGAGTATATATATATATATATATATATATATATATATATACACACTTAGAATATATTCTTCCAACTCAATATTGAACCCTTCAGACTATGGCACACACGATCAAATTTATCTGCTGAAACTGGTCTGACGGACCGTTTCAGCAGACATCTCCGATCGTGTGTACGGGCTAGCGGACAGGTTTTCCCAGCGGACAAATTTCAAAGCATGCTTTGAAATTTGTCTGCGGAGACATGTCTGTCGGATATGTCCGCTGGTTAGTACACTAACCAGCGGACAGAAATCTCTGCGCATGCGTCAAATGGATTTGACGCATGCGTGGAAGTATTTTACTTCCTGCAGTGGTGACGTGGCGGCGTCAACGTCACCGCGTCCTCAGCCCGAGGGGATTTTCGTCCGATGGCGTGTACACGCCATCGGACCAAAATCCGATGAGACATGTCCGCTGGAAACGGTCCGTCGGACATGTTTGAGCGGACATGTCTCATCGTGTGTACGCGGCCTTAGACTGGGATGCCAATAAAGTTCATGTGCGTGTAAAGGCAGGTGTCCCAATACTTTTGGTAATATGTTGTCAAATTTGAATTTTATCTACCGTTAGCCTCCTGGGGAAGTGGAATTTTATTGAGAAACGTGTGGAATTGGGATCCTGTTATCCAACTCATCAAAAAACATACTTGACAATGTAAAAAACAGAATTGTACTGGAAATAATTAGTATACCAGAAACTGATGTACATAGACCCGGGAATGCATAGAAGGCTGTGATTTTTTTTTTTTACAATGAAATGTTTATGATACGTTGTATAAATATCTTTATATTTTTATTCAACAAATGTGTAATCCCTCAGTATCTTAAAAATCCACCTAGTTCTATTTCTTCCCCCTATCATTTTCTTATATAAGTTAAAGTGGATGTTAATCCAGCTCTGAGCAATCCTTTTTTTATTGTTCAGTGAAAATTAACAGCCTTCCAGATAAAAACCTGTCGAAATAAAAAGTCTGTTTCTCTCTTCTTGCTTTGAGTGACAGGTTATTTACATATCTAGCTTGGACGTTTATCATATGTTATGTTTATCATAACATGAGGTGATTCACAGTATAAAAAGTGAGAAATCCACCCCTCCCCCACATAACACATCCTGGTAATATACAATGAACTTTGGATCACCTCATATTATGATAAACATAACATAACATAAGATAAACATGTCAAAGCTAGATATGTAAATAACCTGTCACTCAAAGCAAGAACAGAGAAACAGACTTTTTATTTCGACAGGTTTTTATCTGGAATGCTGTTAATTTTCACTGAACAATAAAAGAGGATTGATCAGAGCTGCATTAACTCTGTGTGGCAAGACTGGGGACAGATGATAGGAAATCTTATACTCTACATTGTGACATAAAAAAAAAAATGTTGGGTTTACATCCACTTTAATGATATAATTATAGGGTGTAGAACCAGCATCCTTAATACATCAGTACAACCACCCCAACCTATAACTGGCCTTTGCAGCAAGGAGCACATGGAAGGGCGATGCATGTCAAAAAAATAACAAACAAATATTCCCAGCTCACTTACCAGCCAGTCTGCAACAAACCAAGTTGTCCTGTCTAACAGTTCACGTTAAAACCAGGGGTTTAGTTTGCGCATATTTGCAAATATATGAGTTATCTGCAGCAGCAGCCAACGTCAAGGCTTCCCAGTGTATTGAAGTCCTAACTCTCTAATTTTGAGAGTCTCCTGCATTGGAGCAGGAGGACATATATATTAATAATGGATAGATTTAGGTCAGGTATGCCTGGTGGGAGCCCATCCCTCCTTAGAAGGTATAGGGACGCAGTGGACACCTAGCATAATAGCAGCAAAGGCATGCAGTGCGTTTTAATCCTTGTACACACGATCGGACTTCCAGCTGACTTTTCCGTGGATTTTGGTCCGAAGAGTGTTGGCCGTGGCCCAACATTTTAACCCAACATTCACCAAATCACGTGTTTTTTCAGCTCTTTACAACCACCCTTTGGGCAACTTCTGTTATTGTTGTCTGATGTTTAGCATTGGTTCTGAGCATGCGTGTTTGTACTTTGGATTTTAGTTGGAAGGACCTTCGTACACACGATCAGATAATCCGACGTAACAGATTTATTGCCAGACAGTTGGTGAGCATGAACAGCCAACATTTGTTGTCGTTAATTCAGCCAACAATTATCTGATGGAGAATACACATGGTCAGATTTTCTGACACCGCACGTCCATCAGACAATTATGGCCATAAAATTGGATCGGACACAACAGGCCTTTGGAAACATTAGTCATAAACCTCAGAACTTTCCACTTGATCTTCCACTTGTGACTGGTTAAAATGAGAACCTTGGCCCCTTCCAGTTGCCTCCCAGTGACCCTTTAAATGGTTGTTAACTCTGGAAGGCAGGGGGAGCTCTCCAATCACACAATTGTTGTTATTGGCTGTCACAGTCACGTAATCAGGAACATGTCCAATTGCAGCTGTCCGTTTAAAATAGACTGTACTGGTAAAAAAATAAAACATTTAAATGCTTATCTCTCCTGCTGGCCATGCCACTCTACATGCTTTGGTCAAGAAATGCAGTCCTCCTTCACTTACCTGATCCTTCTATTTTGCTTTTAAATGTCATTATTTCTTCTGAGAAACCCTCACTTCCTGTTCTTCTGTCTGTAACTACACACAGTAATGCAAGGCTTTCTCCCTGGTGTGGAGAAAGCCTCTTGAGGGGGGAGGGGGCGAGCAGGAGTGTCAGGACACCCACTAACACACAGCTCCTTTCTATATCTGCAAAGTAGAGTGTCCTGACCCTCCTGCTCACCCCCTCAAGAGGCTTTCTCCACACCAGGGAGAAAGCTTCGCATTACGGTGTGGAGTTACAGACAGAAGAACAGGAAGTGAGGATTTCTCAGAAGAAATAAGGACATTTAAAAGCAAACTCGAAGGATGAGGTAAGTGAAGGAGGACTGTTCTAAGGTAAAAGAAGCTATTTAGGGGATTTTTTTTTTCCTTTACAACTCCTTTAACATTATGTAGAACACTTGTATAGACACAATAATAGAGACACAAGGCACTCCTTTGTTATAACTGGGACAGTTGTCGAAAAGTATGAAGTATAATTATATGACTAGTGAAAGAAGTATAGAAATCACAAAGGACAAGCAATAATGGCCCCTGAGGCCGTTACATTATCATATGATACTCACATTTGAACTGAGTCGGTGTGGCCAGGATTAGTATCGTATTCCCGGAGAGCTCTGCGTATTGTCAATACAACAAAGCTTATCAAGTCATCTATCTAAGAGGTTGACATGTGGCGTGTTGACCTAGTCTGGCCATACATGACCACATAAAAGAACAGGTAGAAAATATCTGAGGACAGAAAAAAGTATTTCACCATCTATTATTCTTGGTAAAAGAATCTGTCTGTGGCCATCCTAATGCTGGACACACTTACAGTGCCTTGAAAAAGTATTCATACCCCTTGAAATTTTCCACATTTTGTCATGTTAAACCAAAAACGTAAATGTCATTTATTGGTATTTTATGTGATGGACCAACACAAAGTGGCACATAATTAAGAAGTGGAAGGAAAATGATAAATGGTTTTTCCAAATTCTTTACAAATGGATATCTGAAAAGTGTTGCGTGCATTTGTTTTCAGCCCCCCTTTACTTTGATACCCCTAACTAAAATCTAGTGGAACCAGTTGCCTTCAGAAGTCACCTAATTAGTAAATAAAAAAAGAGTCCATCTGTGTGCAATTTAATCTCTGTAAAATACAGATGTTCTGTGAAGCCCTTCAGTGGTTTGTTAGAGAACCTTAGTGAATAAACAGCATCATGAAGGCCAAGGAACTCACCAGACAGGTCAGGGATAACATTGTGGAGAAATTAAAAGCAGGGTTAGGTTATAAAACAATATCCCAAGCTTTGAACATCTCATGGAGCACTGTTCAATCCATCATCTGAAAATGGAAAGAGTATGGCACAACTGCAAACCTGTTTAGGTATACATGGCCGTCCACCTAAACTGACAGCCCAGAAAAGGAGAGCATTAATCAGAGAAGCAGCCAAGAGGCCCATGGTAACTCTGGAGGAGCTGCAGAGATCCACAGCTCAGGTATGAGAATCTGTTCACAGGACAACTATTAAGGCCCGTACACACGGTCAGACTTTTTGCCAACAAACTTCAAAATCTGCAAGTTTTGTCCGATCGTGTATACGCTCCATCAGACCAACTTTTTCGGGTTTCATTGGACAAAAAGTTTGGTCTGCAAACAGACAAACTTTTCGGCAACAAAAGTCTGATGGTGCCTTGTCCGACCGTGTGTATAGCAAGCCATCAGACTTTTGTACAAAGTGCAAATACGCATGCTCAGAACCAATGTTAAAATCAACCAACAATAGCAGAAGTTAACCAAAGGGTGGTGGTAAAGAGCAGAAAAAAACACGTAATGTTGGGAAAGTTTTAGAAAAGTTTGCAGAAAAGTCAGAGCATGTGTATGCTATGGGTGTGACTGGACAACTCCCTTTGGACAAAAATCCAAGGGAAAGTTTGTTGGCTGTCCGACCTTGTGTACGAGGCTTTAGTCCACAAATCTGGCCTTTAGGGAAGAGTGGTAAGAACTAAGCCATTGTTGAAAGAACGCCATAAGAAGTCCTGTTTGCAAGAAGCCATGTGGGGGACACAGAAAACATGTGGAAGAAGGTGCTCTGGTCACATGAGATATAAAATTGAACTTTTTGGCCTAAAAGCAAAACGCTATGTGTGGCGGAAACTAACAATGCATCTCACCCTGAAGCCACCGTCCCCCACTGTGAAACATGGTGGTGGAAGCACCATGTAGTGGAGATGCTTTTCTTAAGCAGGGACAGGAAAGCTAATCAGAGTTGATGGAAAGATGGATGGAGCCAAATACAGGGCAATCTTAGAAGAAAACCTGTTAGAGTCTGCAAAAGACTTGAGACTGGGCTGGAGGTTCACCTTCCAGCAGGACAATGACCCTAAACATACAGACAGAGCTACAATGGAATGGTTTAGGGCAAATAATATTCATATGTTAGAATGGCCCAGTCAAAGCCCAGACCTAAATCCAATTGAGAATCTGTGGCAAGGCTTGAAAATTGCTGTTCACAGATGCTCTTTCATCCAATCTGACAGAGCTTGAGCTCTCTAGATGTGCAAATCTGGTAGAGATATCCCCAAAAAGACTTGCAGCTGTAACTGCAGTGAAAGGTGGTTCTACAAAGTATTGACTCAGGGGGGCTGAATACAAATGCACACCACACTTTTCACATATTCGTAAAAAAATATTAAAAACTCCCTCTTTCTTTCTCCCTCCATCCTTCATTAATCTCAGACTCTAATCACACCCCGTTCTGAGCCACGCCCATTTGAGACCCACGCCCATTTTTTGTAATGTATAGTAGGGCCCGAAAGTGACTCAAGCCCAGGGGCCCCCACCACCCTAAGTCCTGCCCTGTATTTACTGTAGTCTACAAAGCTGCAGTAACTGTCCCTGATTTCAAGGGATTGTCCCTAATTTGGAGCAATGTCCCTCTGTCCCTCTTTCCTCCTCATTTGTCACTCATTTTGGTCTGATCTATATAGCTGTATATAAAATGCACTTTTTATCTTTAAAAAAGGGATTCCTGGTGCCAAGCCTTCCATCCAAATTCTAAATTGCTGCATTTGTAAATTTTAGAAGGTAATATAAAGTAATACTAGTGGTTAAAAAAAGACCTTGTGGATATAATTAACCTTTTTTTTGGTTAATTCTCCTTTAACCACTTACCTACTGTGCACCTAGACCCCCTTCCTGCCCAGACAAAATATAAGCTTCCCGCACTGCGTCGCTTTAACTGACAATTGCGCGGTCGTGCGACGTGGCTCCCAAACAAAATTGGCGTCCTTTTTTCCCCACAAATAGAGCTTTCTTTTGGTGGTATTTGATTACCTCTGCGGTTTTTATTTTTTGCGCTATAAACAAAAATAGAGCGTCAATTTTTAAAAAAATGCAATATTTTTTCCTTTTTGCTATAATAAATAACCCCAAAAAATATATAAAATTTTTTTTTTTTTCCCTCAGTTTAGGCCGATACGTATTCTTCTACATATTTTTGGTAAAAAAAAAAATGCAATAAGCGTTTATCGATTGGTTTGCGCAAAATTTATAGCGTTTACAAAATAGGGGATAGTTTATGGCATTTTTTTTTTTTTTTTTTTTACTATTAATGGCGGCGATCTGCGATTTTTTTATTGGGACTGCGACGTTATGGCGGACATTTCGGACACTTTTCTGACATTTTTGGGACCATTTACATTTATACAGTGAAAAATGCTATAAATATGCATTGATTACTGTATAAATGTGACTGGCAGTGAAGGGGTTAACCACTAGGGGGCGGGGAAGGGGTTAAATGTGTGTCCTATGAGTGTTCTAACTGTAGGGGGAGGGGGGGGTGACTGGGGGAGGTGACCGATTGTGTCCCTATGTACAAGGGACACAATCGCTCTCCTCTCTCCCTGACAGGGACGTGCAGCTCTGTGTTTACATACAGAGCTGCACGTCCCAGCTCACTTACAGAGCAATCGCGTGTGCCCGGCGGCGATCGTTGCCGCCGGGCACTCGCACGGGATCCCCGCGGAGCGGCGGGTGCGCGCGCGCGCGCGCCGCCGGCGACGCGCGCGCGCGCCGCCCGCGGCTTTAAAGGGACATCACGTCATATGACGTGATGTCAGAACAATGGAGTCGTCTGCCCGCCGTCAATTGACGGCGGGCAGATGACAAGTGGTTAAGGGGGTGTGGCAAGGGGCATGTCCAATACCTACATACGTTTAGTAGTAGGTGTCCCTCATTCCTATCTCAAAATGTTGGGAGGTATGTGTAACGTAGAACCTAGTACATTACAATGTACTGAGTTCTGCATTCACAGCCCAGCTTACCAAGTGCAGTGGTCAGGGGTACGTATCATATAGTCCAGCTTGCAGGGTGCAGTATTTAGAAGTAGCTATCAGACAGCCCAGAGTACAAAGCTCAGTGGTCAGAAGTATTAGAGCACAATGTAGTTGTGTGAAACCCATGAACCTCTGCACCAGCTGCTATTCTTGTGGTGTGTGTGTCATGCATTTTATTGGGATTGCATAATAAAAAGGACTTTCTCCATGTCTGTGTGCAGCCATTCTCTTTATATTTGCTAATACACAGCTAGCGAGCCAAGGCGTGCACCCGTGATAAGAAGTCCACTATCCTGAAGCTGTGTTTTTCTTGCTTTCAAATAAATGTACCTGCAAAACTATGTACATTTTTTTTTTTTTTAAGGATGAACTAATCCTTTAATTAATTTCATTAGCCAGAATAATAATTTATTCTGACCACTGAAATTAATTAACACTCAAGCGCTAAACATGCATAGCATTAACACACATTTACATGCATTTAGAAGCATCAAGCTTTTTCTCTGCCAAAACTCTGCTACTCTTGAACATGCTGGCAGTATTGTTTTTTCCTGCCTCTAAAAGCCTATGTGTGCATGGAATCAAGGGGGGGGGGGGGGAGTCATTGGATCGGGGGGGCATGAGAGCAGGGAAACAGGATTAGTAGAATGGGGGTGAATACAGGAGTGTATAGTGCTTGGGGAAGGGCGGAGAATTAGATGATTCTTTCAATTTACTCTGCGTGGGACAAGGAAAGGGTCAATTTCAACATTGACTTATTGTTGTCTTATTTTTTAATTAAAAAAAGTGCGCTTGTAAGACCACTATGCAAATACGGTGTGACAAAAAGTATTGCAATGACCGCCATTTTATTCTTTAGGGCGTTAGAAAAAAAAAAATGTATATATATATATATATATATATATATATATATATATATATATATATATATATATATATATATATATATATATATATATATATATATATATAAAATGTTTGGGGGTTTTAAGTAATTTTCTAGCAAAAAAAAAATGTTTTAGTCTCGTAAACACCAAATCTGAAAAACACCCAAGGTCCTTAAGTGGTTAAGAAAGTACAAAGAACAGGCAGGGAAATGGCTGCCTATGAGGACTCGTTTCGCACAGTTTTGTAATATGGCTTTGGTGTGCTGCCATTAGAGACTGGAGGAGATATACTTGCTTCCGAAGAGGTCTTTTTCTTCTCCATAAAAACCTGAGATGCCTGAGAACTAGAGGATTCCCTGGAAACTTTCTTGTAAGTGGGTTGTAAAGTTACAGGGATGGAGGTGGTGGTTTGTACAGAACGGTGTACAACTTTCTTGGCATCTTCTATGGATTTTTTGAGCATGAGGTAGGTCCTCTCTATGTCCTCTTTCTCTTTGCGACTCTCTTGCAGAAGCTGAGAAAGATGGGCATTTTCATTTGATAGATCTTCCATTTGGTTTTTAGTGTCTTGTAGCTGGGTCTGCAGCTCTGCTTTCTGCTTGTGGTTCTGAGCAATGGCTGGGACCATTTCCCGCAGCTGAACAGAAAGCAAGTGGTTATCCTCCTTCAGCTGGGAGCATTGATCCTGCGTTTCATGCAGTTCCTTGATGATATCCTTTGTCACTTTGCCTTTGAATTTGGGATTTCCCTCCAGACCCACCTCTGTCCGCAGTTTCTTCACAGTCCTGTGAAGACTTTTATTCTCACTGGTCAGGTCCTTTACTTTATTTTTTAGTTCTTGGACCTGGCTGCGAGTGGAAACTTCAAGATGTTTAAGTTTGTCCCTGGCTGACTCCTCTCTGCGGAGGGCATCGTCTCTTTCCTTCTGGCACTTAAGCACATAACGACTTACTTCATATGAGGACATATAGGACGTAACCAAAGGCCACTTGGGAGGATCGTCAGTGCTCACGTCAGTGGAAGACCTACAATATAAATGACACCATATGTTAGGAGCATTACAAACAGCAGTACAACATATTTGTAAGTTAAAGTGGACCGAACATCTGATTTATTATGCATGCATGCTAAGGTATGTGTAATGCCGCGTACACACTTTCGGAATTTCCGTCAACAAATGTTCGATGTGAGCCTTTGGTCGGAAATCTGTCTGTGTGTAGGTTCCATCGGACATTTGCTGTCGGAATTTCCGATAAAAAAAATTTGAGAGCTGGTTCTCAATTTTTTCCGACAGCAAAAGTTCTTGTCGGAAATTGTGATCGTCTGTATGCAATTGCGAGGCACAAAAATCCTACGCATGCTCGGAATCAATTTAAAAAACATGCTTTGGAATCATTGAACTTCATTTTTCTCGGCTCGTAGTAGTTTTGTACGTCACCGCGTTCTTGACGTTCGGAATTTCTGACAACATTTGTGTTGCATACACACAAGTTTGAGTCAAAATCCATGGTTTTGTTGTCGGAATCGTGTGTACGCGGCATAAGTGTAACAATCAGAGCTATTAAAAGAGAAGTGCACTTCTGCACTCTTGTGACACAGATCCGGCTGATTTTGGGCAGAGCAGAGAACGGTGACTGACAGTCATTGTTCTCCACTCTGCCAGACTGAGATAACTAAGTGGTCAGTGGGTATGTGATTGTTCAGTTCTCAGGGTAGGAGTTGATGTGGGACAGTATGAGAGTGTAAGTATGTGTGTTTGTAAATTTATATACCCCAAACATCTCCTTTAATTAGCCCTTTTTTAATTTTCTTAATTTCGCTTTTCTTAACAAGAACAGCACCTTCCTTGTTTAGGCACTATTCAGGGTCAGTATGTTCTTCCAAAATGAAGATGTTGGCTCAAGGATAACACAATAATGTAAATCATGGTTTCCGTTTAGTTTTTAGACATATTGAGAAATGTCTGTCATAGGTCAGCCTCTGCTGCAGCCTCTCACCTTGTGACTTGCTAGAAAGCTATAATGTTACAGTGATTACTGGGGAAAGGAATTGAGGAAATGGTTCATCCTACCTCCATTAGACTGAGGAAATCATCTGACTTGTCTAGAGCCTAAGGACTGCTCTTTCAGTTTTATTGTATATACAGTATTACAGTGCAATGCTGGGACAAGATCATTTAGCGCCCAAGGCAAAGATGAGAAACTGCACCCCACTAAAATACTTTAGCATCACATGATGTCTCAGCATAAAATAGCTGCCAACCATTTCCCCTAAAATAAAAAATTCCAGTACCAATCCGTATGCTCACCCACCTGAGCATACATTCCCTCTGCAAGACAGAATTCCCCCTCCTCCCAGTTAAAATATTTGCCCCCCAGTTCCCTCATCCTAGCACAAATAACCCCCAAAAAACTACCCCTTCTAGCACATATGCTCTTCTCCCTCAACAATTATCCCCCAAATACTCCCCAAATTCCCCTTACAATCCCATCTCCTAGCAAAAATCCTCTGCCCTGCATTCCCCTCCTAGAACTTCTTCCCCACCAAATGACCCTTCCTAGTACAAATCCTTCCCTCTTCTAGCCCCCCATCCCTCCCTCCCAAAATCCCCCACGCGCAAATTAGCTTAACTAGCACTAATCTCCCCTATTAGCTCAAATTCTTTCCCCCCCAAATTTCCCCTCCTAGTATAGATCTGTTACAGGACTCTCCCCCAACACACATCTTTAATTTACAATATCTGTTTGTCTTGCATTCACGCTGGTCTACTGAACTACAGATTCATGGGCAACAGAACTAAGCACCTCTCTCTCCCACGAGGAGTTGGATAAGGCCTTCTTTTATAAATATATGGGAAAAGTACCTAATCACCGAAGTGAAAAGAATGGCGGACTTTGAGGCAGTGCGGAAGTACGTTAAAAATATATACTTTAACCACTTAAGACCCGGACCAATACGCTGGTAAATGACCCAAGGTGTTTTTGCGATTCGGCACTGCGTCGCTTTAACAGACAATTGCGCGGTCGTGCGACGTGGCTCCCAAACAAAATTTGCGTCCTTTTCTTCCCACAAATAGAGCTTTCTTTTGGTGGTATTTGATCACCTCTGCGATTTTTATTTTTTGCGCTATATACAAAAATAGAGCGACATTTTTGAAAAAAAAACACTATTTTTTACTTTTTGTTAAAAAAAAAATCAAATAAACTAAATTTTAGTCAAACATTTAGGCCAAAATTTATTTAGCCACATGTCTTTAGTAAAAAAAAAAAAAAATCGCAATAAAAAAAAAATAGCTACCTAGCGGGAACAGCGACACTAATACAGCGATCAGAAAAATGATCGCTTAGTGATGCTGGCAATAGGGAGTGAAAGGGTTAACTAGGGCGGTGATCAGGGGGTTAAAACTTTATTAGGGGGGGTGGGGGGGGCTACCCTGGACCTAACACTAACTGTTTTTTACACTGCCTGTCACACTGACACTAAATGCAGTGATTAGATCACTGCATTCAGTGACACTGTGACAGGGGGGGTGGGGGGGGGGGGGCGATCACAAGGGATTAATGTGCCCATGTGAGTGTGTGTCAGTGTTGTGTTGGTGCACACTTACTTGTGATGTCTTCTCTCATCAGCAGCGGTGGGAAACACCGCTGCGATGAGAGATTGCATAATTTCCTCCTTCCTGTGTAAACACAGGAGGAGGAAGTGACAGGACCTGGGAGCGCGCGCATTGGCTGGGAGCGATCGCGGGGGGGCGGGTAAACGCCGACATCCGCCCGCTCATCCCGGATCGCTCCTGGAGCTAGGAGGACCCCGCACGCCGCAGAGGGGGTCCCGATGGGACCCCCGAACCGCACTTAGGCGGGGACGTAAATTTACGCCCTTGTGCCTGTATGTGCCATTCTGTGGCCGTATATGTGCGTGCGGGGGTCCTTAAGTGATTAATATAAAACTATAACATACAATTTTACAATATAAGAAAAAAGAAGAATATTTGAACATAGGATATGACCATGTGGATTACAGATTCATGCCCAGATTCATGCCCCTTTTTAGGGAGGAATACAGATATCTGTATTCCTCCCTAAAAATCCTATTTGTCTCGTCCTGAAGAAGCCCAACGGCGAAACGCGTAGGTGACTTCAAAGGATTTGTTCTCAATATCTATGAATCTGTAATCCACATGGTCATATCCTATGTTCAAATATTCTTCTTTTTTCTTATATTGTAAAATTGTATGTTATAGTTTTATATTAAAGTATATATTTTTAACGTACTTCCGCACTGCCTCAAAGTCCGCCATTCTTTTCACTTCGGTGATTAGGTACTTTTCCCATATATCCAATATACGGATGTGGCAAAGGTGAGTGCTTTCCCTGTGTACTTTGCCCCACTTGTCCTCCTATTCTCCCCCTTTTTTTCTACTTTTTCCCTCCTCTTCTTCACCGCCTCCTCTATCTTAGCTTTTCTTCTCCCCTTACTTTTCTTTCCCCCGTTCCCCTATCTTTCTCCTTCCCCCCCCCCCTCTTTCCTTCCCTTACCCATATCCCCTTCCCATTTCTGAGCCTTCTTTTATAACTCACCGAGTACCTCTTGACAGTAAAGTCCCATACACACGAGCCGAATATCAGGCCATATTGGCCAGTTCAAAAGAAACCGGCTGATATTTGGCCCACGTGTACGGAAGCCGGTCTGGCTTCTATCAAAGGGGCATGACCAAAAAAGGTCTGGTGATCGGCATCTGATCAACTTTCTCAGCCGATGGCTGAAAGCGCTGACCTGTGTGTTTTGGAAAGGGGGCCATCCCCGTCAGAACACAATAGCTTAGTGGGGGAGATCGATGTACTAACATTGCATACTTAATACAGCTGCTCCTCCCAAGCTCTTCAGTTTTTATTCATTCAGGCTTAGGGCACACAAAATTTTAAGATTCTCTCTGGCACAGATGTCCAATTACGTTCCACCAAATATACCCCTCACTTTCCAAACAATGTTAAAGATTTCCCATATGCATGGAACTATTTTTGGTCCAAGAAGCTCACACTTCGGAGAAACACACTCACACATAGCTTGCTTGAAAGGTGAATCTCATGAAATTAAATATCTTCTTCAGAGCTAAAGCCGTTGGGCAAATCAAACCTTAGGCTGATAATATTTAAGGAGACTGTTCCTTTCCCTGGTCAACCCCCCCACTTCCAGTCGGATCACAGGCACCAACCCCCCATCAGTCAGTCGGTAGGCCGGGTCACAGGCACCCCCCCATTGGTCAGTCACTTACCCTATCTAGGCCACGGGCAGTGCTTTCTCCAGGCAGCTGCTTCACTCACGTCTCCTCCTCCTGGGCTTCACTGCGGCTTCCCCTGCATCTCCTCCCTGGCAAGCCAACAGGATCACTTCTCCTCTCAGCTAATCAGGTGACGGGTCTCAGGACCCGCTTCCTGATTGACCAAGAGGAGAATCAGGGATACAATAGCGAATATTCATTCGCTATTGTCACACAACTGGGTAGGCTCAGTGCCTCTGGCTATAATCACGTGCTTCAAAGAAGGAAAAAAAACATTGGAATCCATGCGTCCAGCACCCTGCATGTAGATTAGGGGTCGGGTGCATAGATTAGGGTGGATGGGCTGTATGGACAGCCCGCCACTGAGTACGGCCACTTAACTGCAGATGCTATAATATGGGGCTTGTCCACAAAGAGAACAGATAGATAGGTACTAATCCTGTTTATAAAGAGGGTAGTAGAATGAGAATTGTGATTTGGAGATATGATGTAGAAGTTTAGATAAGAGTAGATTAGAGAAAGGAAGGCGAAAATTAAAGAAAAAAAAAGGAGTGAGTGTCCTCCCCTCCCCAGAGCACATTGGTAAGTTTGCCATTCACTTCCTTTCCCACAATAGGCAGAATGAAAACATTTCTTCGAAGTGAGAGAAAACCCAGAGCCACCAGAACTAGTGCTCCCATTTGAAGATTTCCCCTCCATTACTGTTCTAGTGGCAACTTAATATTTGAGATTTTCTTTCACTTTCACCCAAGAAAAAAACATTTAATATATTGCAGCTTACCAGTCCTCAGATGTGGTGGCTGCAGCTTTCTTTTTTTCAGGCTAAGTACATTTTCTGCAAGTACAGAAAAATACATGTTAATTCTGCCAGAATTCCAGTGTTCTTTTCACTTCCTGTGCACTAAAATCATATCTCAAAAAAAAAAAAATTATTGAAAAGGGGAAACTAATACAGCCTCCACATCAAGGGACTGGTAATCTGCAATTAAAAAGGTAAGCTATAGGCACAAATCCTCTCATTAAAATATATTTTACCATAGCCACTTAATACTTGTCAGTGGTGATGTTATTACTTATTAAACACGAAGTTTATCTTTTCACCATTTTACAAGTTACATCTGAATTTAAGGTGTAACATGGTGCAAATACTTCCAATACTGTACATAATTGCTCACTTGTCAGAGTATGAAATGTTGAGATGGTTTGTGTTGATCCAATGACATGTAGCTGAAATGTTCTGTATTTGGGATATGTCAAGAAGCTGACTCTTTTTTAATAAATGGGCAAAATTAAATCCAAGGACACCAAGGTAGAACTTTGTTACAAATAATGACATGAAATGTTGCTGTATATTGTGTCTGAAACATATTCAACAGACACCAGAATTTTTTTCAGCTCTTTTTAGGTAGATCATTTTTTTTATATTTCAGAAACCAGCCAAATGTTAATCGTTTTTGTGGTCTTTGTGCCCTTTAAAAGGATTTTCCCAAATTTCTTGTCTATGTGACACACTGTAACCAGAACACAAAGTGAAGAGAAATCTCCAAACCTGAAAGAAAAGGGTTTTGTCTGGAATTGGGCTTTACCTTGATCCATGTTCCTATAAAATCCCCTGATCAAACAAGATGAGAAAATGTAAATTGTGTGTGTACATTGCCCACTTATAAAGAAATGAAGGGTCTATAATTGTTATCATAGGTGTATTTTAAATGATAGAGACAGAATATCAACCAAAAATCCTGAAAAGGAGGGTATTAGCAGTAAAACTCTGCTCGTTTTAGCGGCGTTTTTTCGGCCGCTAGCGGGGCGCTTTTAACCACCGCCATCGGCCGAAGAAAGGGTTAATAGTGCCCGTGTTGCGGCACTGCCGAAGTGCTTTACAGGAGCTTCGGCAGCACGGTACATTCTTTTCAATTCATGTTATGTTTGGGGATCAGATACTTATCTTACTCACTGAACTGCAACTCAATTTATAACATTTGTTTCATGTGTTTTTTCTGGATTTTTGGTTGTTATTCTGTCTCTAGCATTTGAAATACACCTTTTAGACCCTTCATTTCCTTGTAAGTGGGCAAAGTTACAAAATCTGCAGGGGATCAAATAATTATTTCCCCCACTGTACACACACTGGGCCAGATTCACAGAGCGATTACTCCTATCTCGCGTTAGACTGGAGTATCGAATTACGCGCGTTTTTTCACTACTCTGAAACCTCAAACCATGAAATTACGGCTGCGGGCTTCAATCCGACTGGTTTATGTGTTCGTACGCCTTCGGATCTACGCTGCAATAAAATTGCGGCCGCTGGGTGGAGTTCCCGTCGTTTTCCGCGTCGGGGTATGCAAATGAGCTTTTGCCGACTATCCACGAAATTACGAACGTCTATCGCAATCTCTTACGGCATCTTTAGTCATCTTTTTGCTGCGTAAAACTATACCAGCTTTTTGCTGGTCTAATATTAGACAGCCCATGTTAAGTATGGCCGTCGTTCCCGCGTCGAATATCAACGTTTTCCGACGTCTTTTTTTATTTTTGACGTAAAACATCCGGGAATAGGAATGTCCGTAAACGACGCTACTCAAACAACGAATGACGTATCGACGTTATTTCGCGCAATGCACGGCGGGAAATTTCTGAACGGAGCATGCGCAGTTCGATCGCCGTGGGGACGCGCCTAATTTAAATGCTTTACGCCCCCTAATCGCGTATTTCGATTACGCGGCGAGAAATACACTACGCCGCCGTACCGTAAGGGACAAAATCTACCAGAATTCGTCGTACAGCCTTGTAAAATACGGCAGCGTAGTGTATCTCTGATACTCTGCGCCAATGTAATTGTATCTGAATCTGGCCCACTGTATATAGTACCTTAGTAGTACCATTCTCCCGTAGTTAGGGTTTTTGCAATTTTCATATGTTCATTAGAGATGTAGGTGTTGGCAGCTAAAACTGCCCCCTGCTGGAATCATGCTCCTATGTGGACTGGTGCACCTACAAGACCGATATAACAAGTACCATACAATGGGTTGATTTACTAACTGGAGAGTGCAAAATCTGGTGCAGCTGTGCATGGTAGCCAATCAGTTTTTAACTTAAGGATCACTAAAGAAACATTTTTTTTTTAGCTAAATAGCTTCCTTTACCTTAATGCAGTGCTGTTTTCATGTTCTCATTGTTCGTTTTTTGCTTTGAAGTTGCTGTAATACTTCTCTGATCTCCACACTTCCTGGTTGTCTGGCTCCTTATGAAAAAACTCATGGCAGATTTCCACTGTGGTCTAAGCTGTGTGTCTAAAACTTCTCAGAACCAGTTTAATTTTAAAAACAAAACACTGCCCTGGATTTGTTTGTTTTTGTTCTGTGTGTCTTCTCTACTTCACAGAAACATGAAATCATTTTAAAAACGAAAGTGAAACTAGAGGCACGTTATATGATTGATTTTTATCTTTTTTTAATCATTTTTAAAAGGAATCAGTTAACTTTTATGTCTCTATACCCTGTAAACATTCATTTCAGCAAAAAAATTTTTTTCCTTTAATCACCCTTTTTAAGCTTTGACAAAAAATTTTTTATTCAAATTTGCATTCTCTCGGTTTTGGCAAATCAACCCCAATGACTTAACCAGTGTGAAGGAATACCCAACCATGTACAAACAAAAAGAGGACATTACCAAATGGTCAGCATAGTGTCACCCTATTAATTAAAGAAAAGGATAATTCACTCTGCAAGATGAACATACACTGTAGTAAATCAACCCCAGTGTCAAGGTATAGGTGTTGGTTTACTACCGTGTATGTTCACCTTGCAAAGTGAATTATCCTTTCCTTTCCTAATGAATAGGGGGGCACTATGCTGACCATTTGGTAATGTCCTGTTTTTGTTTGTACATGGTTGGGTATTCCTTCACACTGGTTAAGTTATGTCCTCTTTTTTTTTTTTTTTTTTGTATTTGTACGTGATTTGGTATTCCATACCTCACAACTTTCTGAGATGGAAAAAAGGGACACATTATGATTATGATTGGGTATTCTTTGCAAAGTCAGTTTTCACACAACTTAATTTTTTTTGTAAAATTAACAAGCTCTACTCCTTTAGGCCTGGTTCACACTGAGTTGCTGTGAATTTGGTCCGTTTTTTGTCCATTTCTGAGGTGCGAATTTTAATGCGAATTTCAGGAGTGGGACATAGCTTTGATTAATGTTCTAGCCAATGAAATCATAGTGTAAAAAAAAAAAAAAGGTGTTAACTTCCTGTGTACTTCCTGTTTTTTTTTTGTGGTGGAAATCGCACATATGTGAACCATCATTGCGATTCCAGAACGATTTACACTGATGTCTATGGAGGCTAAATTCGCAACGCAATGCAGTAAAGTCGGACAAGACCCTTTTTTAAATCGCATTCGGAGAGGAATCGCAACACATGTATGTGAACGACCATCATTGAAAACAATGACTTTAGGGATGACATGCGACAAGTGTTTGACGCATCTCATTCGTTATGAACTCGCACAAGTGTGAATCGAGCCTTAGTAAATCAACACTTACAGTATGTGTGATCACAACAGAGATACTAATTATTTACACCATGTCTAGAGAGTCACACTGATCACTTACAGCTGACTTGAACAGAAACCCTTGTAAAGTAGTCCATATACAATCCATTTTATTTTATTTATTTTCCTTCTCAACCATGGGGCCAAGCATAAAAAAATAAAAAATAAAGACTCTGTTCTCCCATCCACACATTCGATGAGCATGGGGGGGGAATCTTCCTGTTGAGCCTTTGTATTCTGACAAAGTGGAGATTTCCCCCTCCTCCTGAATACACCAATCAGCATGGCTGGCTATAGCCTGTGGCACTGATCGAGCAGGAAAAAAATTGATCGGTAGACTGACTTCTGTACAATCAGCCTTCTCATACAATCATACAATCAGCCTTCTCATACATGGACAAAATGTGGCTGGTCCCTGCTCAACCGTCTGTAATTCTATTCGTGTATGGGTGGCTTAAGAGTCAAATGTCTAAGCTTTTTGACTTTGTCACAATTAACCAAGCACATGTCTAAGCAATAGAAGGATTATCACACACAAATCCACTGACAGAGAATATATCTAGTTATAACACTAGAATTACAAAATATTTGGATTGAAAGAATAAAAATGTCCAACTCATTTCATCAATTACATTTCAAGCTACAATTTTAGACTTGTGGCTGGCGTTGTATGTGCCTTTGCATAACCACAGACATAAGATAAATATTACCCAATCCAAATAGTTGTTGTGGGCGATAATGGTATTTAAGGGAGTCCCCACAAACCCATGCATATTTGGTGGACTTTCACGCTTGTTAATGCACTCTGGGATAATATCCTTGCAATCTGTACCAGGGTCACTGACATTACTGTTCCCAACGCTGCCCAAGTTCATCATCTGTGCTCAGATCAATAATGAAAAATAAGACGAGAACCTCAGATATAACACCATATCCCAAATTTTACAAGAATTTACGAAAAGGGGGGGGGGGGGTACAAGAAGTTACAATAAAAAACATGAGGTCTCATTCCTGTCCTTTTGTTACCTTCAGCATAGTATGCATGTCATCAGAAACTCCTGAAGAAGCTCAAACGACCGAAACATGTTGAGCGGTGGTATGATTACATACGCCCTCTAAATGGAACATATAAACTCTTGACATGAATGTTGTATTTCCTCATGTTTTTAAATCTTGTATTAAATATCTTTAACCACTTCCTTACTGGGCACATATACCCCTTCCTGACCAGGTGAAATTTCAGCTTGTGGCACTGACAATTGCGCGGTCGTGCAACGTGGCTCCCAAACAAAATTGGCGTCCTTTTTTCCCCACAAATAGAGCTTTCTTTTGGTGGTATTTGATCGCCTCTGCGGTTTTTATTTTTTGCGCTATAAACAAAAATAGAGCAACAATTTTGAAAAAAAAACTATGGCCCGGATTCAGAGAGAATTAGATTCTCGTAGCGTATCAGAAATACACTACGCCGCCGTTTTTTACCTGGCTCTACGTGGAATCCAGGTAGATTTTGTCTAGTAAACGACGGCGGCGTAGTGTATTTCTCCCGTCGCAATCCATCTGCGCGAGTAGGGGGCGTGAAGCATTTAAAATAGGTGCGTTCCCGTGGCGATCGAACTGTGCATGCTCCGTTCGCAAATTTCCCGCCGTGCATTGCGCGAAATCACGTTGTTACGTCGTAGTAGCGTCGTTTACGTACATTCCTATTCCCGAACGAGTTACGTTTAAAAAAAAATATATTTTCAAATCGACGCGGGAACGACGGCCATACTTTACATGGGTTACGCACTGTTAGACCAGCAAAAAGCTCCTCTAACATTACGTAGCCAAAAAATGACGTAGGCGATTGCGAGGGACACTCGTACCTTCGTGGATCGCCGTAAAAACTAATTTGCATATCCCGACGCATGAAAACAACGCAAACTCCTCCCAGCGGCCGCAAAAATATCGCAGCGTAGATCCGAAGGCTTACGAAGACGTAAGCCTCTCGGATCGAAGCCCGAAGCCGCCGTATCATGGTTTGAGGATTCAAACTAGTGATACGGCGCGCAAAATTTGAAATTACTCCCGTCTAACACCAGTTAGACAGGCGTAATTGCTCTGTGAATCTGGGCCTTTATTTTTTACTTGTTGCTGTAATAAATAGCCCATTTTTTTAAAAAAACGTTTTTTTTCTCAGTCCAGGCGATACGTATTCTTCTGCATATTTTTGGTAAAAAAAAAAAAAAAATCGCAATAAGCGTCTGGATTGCGCAAAAGTTATTGCGCTTACAAAATAGGGGATAGAATTCTTTTTTTTTTTTTTTTTTACTACTAATGGCGTTGATCAGCATTTTTTTCGTGACTGCGACATTATGGCGGAGACATCGGACACTTTTGACACATTTTTGGTGCCATTCACATTTATACAGCGATCAGTGCTATAAATATGCACTAATTACTGTATAAATGTGACTGGCATTGAAGGGGTTAACACTAGAGGGCGAGGAAGGGGTTAATGTGTACCCTAAATTGTGTTCTAACTGTGGGGGGAGGGGGGGTGACTGGGGGAGGTGACCGATGCTGTGTCCCTATGTACAAGGGACACAGATCGGTCTCCTCTCTCCCCTGACAGGACATGGATCTCTGTGTTTACACACAGAGATCCACGTCTTGTCCCTGTAGCCGCCGTTCCCGAGTGCTTGGCGAACATCACGGCCGCCAGGCACGCACATCGTGCATGTGGCCTGGCGAAGCGCAGGCCGTAAAAACACGGCCAGTCAGAGATTCAGGACATCCCTTCGGCCGTACAAAGTCGTAGGGTAGTGATTAAGAACTGTAATTCTGATTACAATATTGTTATTTGCGTTTCCTTTTCTTCTTTTCATTTTGTGGGGAAAAAAATATATACAATAAATATTGTATTAAATTATAAAATGTTGTATTTTTTACAAATACGTTGTTTACTATAATGTTCTGAACACATGCTCAGAGGTTCCCATTTTCCCTGAATGGGTTACTGAACTTGATCACATCACATGCATGGAACTACTCTTGGTCCAAGAAACTGACACTCAGGAGCAACACACTTGCCCACTACTGCTTGGAAGGCGTTGAGAGAATCTCAAAAATTCTAATCTCTTCTTTAGAGCTAAAGTAGTTGGGCAAATTAAACCTTGACAGAGAAAATATCAAGGAATTGTACAATTACAACACTAACATACCAAAATATTTGGATTCAAAGGATAACATTTGATCAATTACATTTCAGGGCACTTGTATATTTTAGATGATATTGCTTGGGATGTGTCTTTGCATAACCACAGACATAAGATAATTATTACCCAATCCAGGCAAAATGGTTGTTGTGGGCGGTTAACAGTAAGTGAGCCCCTCAAACCAATGCAGTCACCCCCATACTGGTAGGACACACTTTTGAATAATCTCTATTGTTACCCAGAGATTAAATTGATGCTGCAGAGCACATGAACACTTGTGCTCAGCCGGTATAGTCATCCATTCTTACTTATGTCATGTATGTTCTACAAAACAACTGCGTGGCTTTTGCATCTTCCAAACCACCGTATATGTACAAGTGCCTTAAAGTGTACATATAGCAAAAAAAAATTACGTTTTTTGATAGATAAAGGTTAATACACTGCCAGGCTTCTTTTTTTTTTGCGGTCTACGTAACATTGGGGAATCTCCCTTCCCTTTCTGTCCTAGAGACACAGGAAATCGCCTAAAATAAGGGGAATTTCCCTCTTAGACAGTTGTCCCCAGATAAGTTGTCCCTATTGGGTGATTTTCCCTAACCTCTTGTGCGTGAAAAAAGGCAAATTTGGATTTCCTCCCTTTTTTTCAATGAGAATGTCACAAGTAGAAATCAAGGGGGATCTTCTCAATTAGAACACAGAGATCAATAAATCTTGACAGTGGGGCTAAACCTTCTACACTCTATCCAAGAGGTATTTGAAGGCTAGCAAACTAATGCATTTATCCCTGCAGGAATGATTTCCTACAAAATGCTAGGAAAGCAAAAGACTGACCACATTTATAAATCTGGATTCTGGTAGACAAAGTAACAGTTCCTTTAGTTTAAAATATTTGCATATGTTATAAGGACTGTACTTGGAACTCATGGACTTTAGTATAGTCTTCTTATCACAAGGATGCTCTAAATCAGGGATCTCCAAAGTACGGCCCTCCAGCTGCTCTGGAACTACACTTCCCATGAGGCATTGTAAAACTCTGACATTCATAGACAGGACTAGGCATGATGGGAATTGTAGTTCCTGAACACCTGGAGGGCCGTAGTTTGGAGACTCCTGCTCTAAATGGTCAATGTTGTAAACAAGCCAATGTAGCTCATCAGTAGCATCCAGACAAGGGTTGGACGATAGCTGTTCACTGACAGCTGTACAAATAAGCACCTCTTACCTGCCAGCCTCTGAAGTCATATCACGGGAGCATAGAGAAATCTTCTGTCCTGTCTGCAGGTATTGAAGGGCTATGGCAGAAACAATAATTACACCTGAAGCGCCCAGCTAAGGAAACCTCATCCGGGCTGAAAGCATCACTTACAGTGGTTGTGTAGAGTTACTGTCATTAAGTAAAGAGAATCTTGCCTGGTTACTGGCATAACACTAACTGATGCATGATTACACTCCGATGTCAGCCCTAGACTACAGCCTATAGTTACCAGAATCCAGTCTCTGATAATAGCATCCAAATATAGAACGGATGGTGATTCATCACTGCTGACTCTACTGCCATCAGACACCCCGACCTACTGTATATCCCTTAAAATGAAACCTGTCACCAACCTGCACAATTCAGACTGAACATATAATTAGAAAATCATGATATAGAGAATTTTTACATGCATTTCATGCACTCTACCATAACCCCTCCACTAGAATACGTTTACCAGGTTGCAACTCGGAGATCTTCAGGGTAGGCAGGGGTACCAGACAGGGTTGCCCCTTTTCCCCCTTACTGTTCGCATTAGCTATTGAACCTTTATCCACAGTGATCCTGCTTAATACCAACATCTTAGGGTACTCAACAAGTTCCAACACATACAAATTGAGTATGTATGCTGACGATATGTTATTATTCCTATCCCAACCTGAAACCACTTTATCCAGCCTCCTACAGACCCTCAACAGCTTCGCATCCATTTCGGGCCTCACAGTCAATGTCACTAAATCGATAGGCATGCCGATAAACATCCCCCCCCTCTACGATGGAATCCTTGCGTTCCTCCTTCCACTTCTCCTATTCGTTAGAATCCCTCCCATACCTAGGCATACATCTAACCCCTAATCTCAATGACGTAGAAGCCAAAAACTACATCCCAATGATACAAAAATTAAGAGCTACTCTTAAAATGTGGAAATCCTTTAAGATCTCGTTTTTGGGCAGAATCACTGCAATTAAGATGACACTGCTACCCAAAATATTGTACCTTTTCAGAGCACTCCCCATTAGAATCAATAAAACCCTTATCACCAGATTCCAATCGGACATTAACAAATTTGTATGGTCAGACTCCCACCCACGCTTATCAAGACCAATTTTATACAAATCCCACAAATGTGGAGGCTTCGGCCTCCCAGACTTCTGGCTATATTATTTATCTGCCACGTGGACCCAAATAGCACAATGGCATATTCCGAATTCTAGAATCCCATGGGTGGAATTTGAGAGAGCTTCGATTTTACCATATTCTATCTCAGGTTTACTATGGGGGAACAAAATCCCGATTCCCTCTTTGGACGCTCGTAATCAATTAGTTGCACACTCATACCAACTATGGAAGCTACACAACCATAAGTTTAACCTTACCTCCAAAATCCCCCCCACATGCCTCATTCCTGGGCGACCCTAAATTCACCCCTAACGCTCGTGAGCCTATAGATCTTACTTGGTGGATAAACAACAACCTGACCTCACTCTCCAAGCTCATAATTGGCACCAATTTTATCTCCTTCCCCGCCTTGAAATCAAAATATCATGCCCCAGATTCAGAATACTGCAATTTCCTTCTTATTAAGCAGTTCTTCGATACACACTTCCAGACCCTGAACACCCAACCCCCAACCCTTTTCGAAAATCTATGACTAAATTCACCCAGAAAAAGAGGTTTCATCTCCAAACTTTACTCTTTCTTAATTAACAACCCAGAAGTCAACAAACTTCCATACATGATCAAATGGGAACATGAAGAGAATTTTACATACTCCACTGTTAATTGGAACAGTTGTATAAATAATCTACATATGTGCACTAAATCCATTTCTATCAAAGAAACGGCCTTGAAACTATTTACAAGATGGTACTATACACCCACCAAACTTCACTCAATATTCCCCTTGTCCTCCCCATCTTGCTTCAGAAACTGTAACTCCTTGGGCTCATTTTGCCACACATTTTGGTATTGTGACAAAATTAAAAGCATATGGCTACAGCTAGAGAAATTTGCATCCACAATCTCCGACAAAAACATTACCCTAACATTGCATAACTGCCTTCTTTTTTCCCCAATCACGGGTCTCCCCACCTGTTATATGAGACTGATACACACAATATGCGTAGCCATACATTGGTTGATAGCTTTCCATTGGAAATCACCTACGATTCCTATAGATCCACTCAAATCGAGAATTAATAACATTTGCCTAATGAAAAAAATATTTCATATCCTACAAAACACCAGCCACATATATGTCAATAAATGGTTCCCCTGGTTCGAACATTCTTCACAGTTCTTTAACCCTATCCAATCTCTTTAAGCGTCTCATATCCCAGTTGTCACTGTTTTATTCCTCCATGATGTTTTTATTACCCCTCGCCCTAAGTTTTCTCCTATCATTTATAACTATCTATGGTCTTCACGAGTTGTCCTAGGCCTTGTACACTGACTGACTTTGTATATGTCTTACATTCCTCTATATATATGCTTTATTTCTTGGATTTGTACCACCACTTACCTTTCACAATAAAAGTTTGTAAAATCATGATATACTTTATAACCAGCTTGGAATAGCTTCCTACAAAGTGGGTTAGTGGTCAGCACCTCTGCCTTGCAGCACTAGGGACCTTCAAATTCCAGACAGCACCCTATATGTATGGGGTTTGTAAATTCTCCCTCCAGGTACTCTGGTTTCTTCCCATGCCTAAAATACAATCCGGTAGGTTAATTGGTTCCAGTATAAATTGATCTTAGTATCTGCATGTGGAATAAAAAACTCTGATTATAAGCTCCTTGAGGGCTGATGTGAATTTACAATCTGTAAAGCAAGGTATAAATTGTGGACACTATATAAATACAAAATAATAAAAATAAAATAATTAAAAAATTATAATAAAAATATAAAAAAAAAATAATATATAAAAATAATAATAAATAAGCGAAGATGAAGATAACCATATGAACTTACAGTAGAAAAAAAACACTAGCCACTGCTTTGTGCAATCCACCACCTGAGAGTAAAATGGACACGCTTACCAAAAATTGAGAATTTCTAATGAACATCAAAAGTCAGCTTGATAAGCGCATATAAAATCCAAAGATGTATCAAGAGACTGCGACAACTCACAAGCGTCACCCGGCATGTTTCATCCTATTGGACATCATCTGGGGTGTGCCGGTAGGGGACAACAAGCCGGTAGGTTAATTGGTTCCAGGCTAAATTGGACTTAGTATCTGTATGTGAAATAATGACCTTAGATTATACGCAGTATTTAACCCTTTCGGGATCATAGTTCGCAAACAAAATATCCATTCCTTTTCTTTTCGCAGGATAGTGTCGTAATCACCTCTGCGTTTAGGTACGAATAGGGAAAACAAGCCTTTTCATTGTAATCCCTCGATAGAGGGATTATGAAACCTCTCAAAGTTCTGTGCTATGGGGCCCCATTTTGAATTATCTTTATCCTTACTTTAAATGTTTCCAATGCTACAAAGGTGTTCCCCTATAATGCCTCATTTCCACTGAAGGGAACGGTTCGGGTCGGTACAGTTTGGAGCGCTTAGAATGGTCCAGTCTATTTTTCTGAGCGTTTCCACTGCAAGTCGGACCGTCCCGGGCCATTCAGGGTTTAGAAAAAATGCCTAGGGTGTCCACCAATCAGTGGAATGTATTGTAGGTCCGCCCTAACCGAACCGTTCCATTTTCTATGGCCCCACATCTGAAGCCGGACCCAGTATGGTGCCGTACGGTTCGGTTTTATGGCACACTTTCATAATGGAAACAGCCAAAATAGTTTACCGAACCTAACCGTACCGAACCGATCCGCTCAGTGGAAACGAGGCATATGTGTGCTTCATTTAGCCCCTTGAAATGAAACCTGTTTTGATACAAAAAATAAAGGTAAGATTGAAACACCTTAACAGAAAAGCAGTGGCCCTTTAAGGGTATAATTTTGAAAAGGGAGGAGCATCTCCATTATAAGCCCACTGACCAGCCCATTGCATCGTTCTGAGAAAGCTCACACAGCTGAGCGAAATGCATAAAACACCACAGTGTTTAGCAGCCCGGTCTTGGGGACACATACACAGTAGCGTATATCCACTTTACGCATCACCACACAAAGCGGGCCACCACTGAGAATCAGTGTACATCTACAGCCAGGCAAAGGATGACCACTTCCACTGTCTAAACTGTCCCAGGAACTAACTTTTTCGGACATCTGAGGAGTCGATTGGTACTTGACTAAGGAAGCAAGCAGCACGGCGGGTGAGATTGTGTCAGGTATGCTGCAGTTTCGTCATTTAAACTTTTCTCCAAATCTCGTGCCATCTGGCTGTGATGGCTTCCTGTGATAGGAAAGACCTATATTATATGCACCCTTATAGCCAAGTATATATGCCTATCACATTTTCAAGCTCATAAGTCCACAAGTTACGAACATTCGACTTGAGAACAACCCCTACTTATGAACGGGAGGTTGCGAGACGCATCTGCCGTTCTGCGCATTTGTGGCCATTTTTCCGACGACGCCGTTCTGCGCATTTTTTTTTTACTTACGAACATACAGACCCTAGCCCGTTCGTAACTCGGGGACTGCCTGTATATGCTGGATTATCCTCTTCACAGCTGACTGTATTATCTCACTGATTATTCAGTGTTGCCCTTCAGTTGGCTAAACACGTGTAGGAAGAATAGTAGAGATATATTTGTTTAGGAGATGTTTGAGTTTCATAAAAAATTCCGCCCCCATCTTAACAGCACTGCCCATCCATCATTACAAAATACGCCCCTTCTGTAGGCATCCGCCCCTCACACGCGCCCACCATGAACAAATCCGCACCTTGCAGTTGTACAAGCATCCGGAGCGTGTGGCACAATGTCGGCTATTGTGCGCAGGTGCCGTCTACAGCTCGTAAATTCCAATGTTTGACAGCTTTCGGCGGCTCGGAACTGCGCAAGCACAGTAGTGGGAGGGCATTATCCGACAGGGGCATTTCTTCACAGGACACCGGGGCTGCTATGTTTTTCACTTTTATTGTGACAACGTTGTCATGATTTGTTTGTATTGGTGAAGGTTTTACTGTTATTGCGGCTAGTAGCCATATATTATTGGTAGGGTTGTCCCGATACCACTTTTTTAGGACCGAGAACAAGTACCGATACTTTTTTTTCATGTACTCACCGATACCGATACTTATTTTTAAATGTGTTCCCAGAAATACAGCCATGCCCGCCCAGAAATGCAGCCATGTCCCCCCAGAAATGCAGCCATGTCCCCCCAGAAATGCAGCCATGTCCCCTAGTAATTCAGCCATGTCCCCCTAGTAATTCAGCCATGTCCCCCTAGTAATTCAGCCATGTCCCCCCAGTAATTCAGCCATGTCCCCCCCAGTAATTCAGTCATGTCCCCCCCAGTAATTCAGTCATGTCCCCCCAGAGATGCAGCCATTTCCCCCCAGAGATTCAGCCATGTCCCCCCAGAGATTCAGCCATGTCCCCCCAGAGATGCAGCCATGTCCCCCCCAGTGATGCAGCCATGTCCCCCCCAGTGATGCAGCCATGTCCCCCCCAGTGATGCAGCCATGTCCCCCCCAGTGATGCAGCCATGTCCCCCCCAGTGATGCAGCCATGTCCCCCCCAGTGATGCAGCCATGTCCCCCCCAGTGATGCAGCCATGTCCCCCCCAGTGATGCAGCCATGTCCCCCCCAGTGATTCAGCCATGTCCCCCCCCAGTGATTCAGCCATGTCCCCCCCCCAGTGATGCAGCTATGTCCCCCCAGTAATTCAGTCATGTCCCCCCAGAGATGCAGCCATGTCCCCCCAGTAATGCAGCCATGTCCCCCCAGTAATGCAGCCATGTCCACCCAGAGATGCAGCCATGTCCCCCCAGTAATTCAGCCATGTCCCACTCCCCACAGAGAAAGCCAAGCCCTCCTCCCCCCCCCCCCCCCCTGCTGCCGCCGTCTAGATGATCAGCGCGGGGAACATACAGCTTTCATTTTGAATAGCTGTGTGTGTGTTCCCCGCTGCTCCATGTAATAGCCCCTCCCCCTTGTCCGGGCAGTTTAATAGACAGATCATCCATCCGCTCTCCCCCCCCCCCCTCCCTACCCGCTCTGTAAAAAAAAAAAAAAGTATTGAATCTGGCATCGGGAGCATTTGCGCGAGTACAAGTACTCGCGCAAATGCTCAGTATCGGTCCCGATACCGGTACTAGTATCGGGACAACCCTAATTATTGGAATTGTTTTTTTTTTTTTATTAATAAACTTTGGATCTATGCCGCTGCAAGTTCCATTTTAAAGCCCCTTCACAGGCCTGCTTGGCTTGTTTTCTTTCTTTTGTGTATGCTATTTGGCTTTGGGAACCCCAACCTACCAAGTTGAGTCTGTAAAATACATACCATCTAAACTTTTAGTGTTGATATTTTCCCTATTTTATCATGTAATTTTGCACTGTGAGGAAATGCCTGTGATCGGCTCTCCTCCGAAGCTGTCAGTGTGAGCAGAGGAATGCGGATAACCGGCATTTCATTGTTTACATGATTTGACACAGCTGATCGGATGGATAAAGAGCCTTGCCATTGGCTCTTTACCGAGATCAGTGATCCGGCATGTTCCAAGGACAGAGCACACCACCAATCTCTGCGCCTGCGTGAGACGACATCATATGACGTTGTCCCAGAACAAGAGAGCCACCTTGCGCCCGTAATTTTCACAATACGGCGGGCGGGAGGTGGTTATTAATAGACTTTGGGGTTAATTTACTAAAACTGGAGAGTGCAAAATATGGTGCAGGTGTGCATGGTAGTCAATCAGCTTCTAATTTCAGCTTGTTCAATTAGGCTTTGACAAAAGCTGATTGGTTTCTATGCAGAGTTTTTTCCTGATTGTAGCAACTTAGCCCCTTTGTTGAGAAATTCTTTCCTTTTTTAACATCAATAATTTTACAATAAAAATAGACAAAGAAAGCGGGTTAGGAGTAGGTAGCTTTTATTTAAAATGGTACATTGGTTCCAGTGTATAAAAGAAAGACTTGCTTAACTTTGGTTACCACAATGTAGCTATGGCTATACCTACTTCCCCAATATGTCAGAGTATTAGACCACATATTATTACTCACTGCATTGTATAGTCAGTTACATAGTGCAATTCATTTAAAATGTAACATAGAAATTCACTGTACCTGCAAGGAAGAAAAACAAAATGTGCAAAATTTTCATTAACTCGCCTTTTTAACTTAAAATTGCTTACTCCTCCTCCTCCCCTCCTTTTTGCAAGTAATTTTTTTTTGGGGGGGGGGGGGGGGGGGATACCTATACCTATTTTCAACAGAACGCCCCCCTTGCTTCCACACCTAGATAAAAATTACATTCTTACCAACCAAAGCTACTTTGGATAGCCACATCACCCATCCCAAGAGACTTTGGGGCAGTGCAGAAGCCACTATGCATGCACAAAGTAGTGTCATTAGGAGTCTGGCTGCTACGATCCAGGAAAGACAGACGACCTTTCAATGATGCCACAAGAAGATGGTGGCATGGCACCCGGCGAGCAATGATGGGACAATACCTGATTCACTGGGTGGACAAGTATGTTATTTTAGCTCGATCCATCTGACCAGGTAAAAAAAGTGGTTAATGTTAAAATTAACCCCCTGGGGGGGGGGGGGTCCTCTTTAAACTCCAAAACTTTTATAAACTAGTTTCTCAATTCCCCTCACCTCCTGTCCTTGAGGCTCTGATCATAGAAGAGATGATCTAGGTGTTGATGTGGCGCCTCCTTCCAACTGCATTAAGCTTACTCTACTAGCAGAATCAATTCTGATTAATAGGCACTCAATTCTTATTCCGAACGTTACATGCAACCTTTAGATTGCTACACTGAACCACATTGTCTTACACAGATTAGGTCCTAATAGATTAGGCATTTGGAGGGGATGCTTGGCAGTGAGAACTTTGTGCCACCCCATTTAACCACCTGTATGAACAGGTTGTATGGAATACAGTATATAAAGAGTGAAGTTTGCATTGCATCGATGGTGATCACCGGGATAGGACAGGAAGTGACAGTCCAAAAACATTTTACAAAAGGAGAAAAGAGGAGTTTTGGTTGGAGCTACACAGAACAGAAAACCGAAGATAGGGTAGTAAAGAGATAATTTAAAAAAATGCCCTCAGCTGCAGAGAGACAGTGAACAAAACGTATAGAGATGATAGAGATGGAGATGATGGAGAGGATAGAGATGATGGAGATATATATCCTCCTTTTTCATTATCTTTACATACTGTAATGTGGTTGAGGATGGTTTTAGTGGGTCTTTTAGGCATAGTGTTTTTGTAAATAAAAAGAGATTACTCCTTTTATAGTCTATTAGCATAGATAATCTAGCAATATAGTAGTGTTTTCCCTTCTGCTGCTTCTGAGCAATTCCCAGTTTTCACCCAAAATATTAAACAAAACTAGAGCCACCCAATAAATATTTTAGACAGTAAAAAAAAATAAAAAATAAAAGAAGGAGGAGAAATTGCGACAAAGCGGTTTATGAGGCACAGCTGACATCCAGTGTCCAATTCACCAATCCAGCATAAGCGTCCAGCCCTGCTCTCCATAAACAAAATACGTCCGGGACAACTGCAAATTGAAGACATTAACAGGGAATTAGAAATATTATATCATTTCAGTTAAGCAAATGGAATTACAGTTGAACCTCAGATTACGAGCATAAACCGTTCCAGGAGTATGCTCGTAATCCAAAGTTTTCCCATTGAAGTCAATGAAAACGAAAATAATTTGTTCCACATTGACTTCAATGGGATGCAATACCAAATGCGGCCAGAGGTGGGGGGCGCCCGAGAGCGAAAATGGCCAAAAAGGCCAGAGGACACTTCGGCTCGTTTCCTGTGCCCCGTATCTCAGGCCAAATGAGGTACTGCAGGCCTATTTTCGGCTCTGCTCGGCTTCTGCGCCCCCGTACCTCAGGCCAAATGAGGTACTGCAGGCATATTTAGCTTGAATTCTGCTCGTCTTGCGAACCAAGTCAACACTCGCAAACCAAGTCAGAATAAAAAATAAATAAACGTTGCTCGCAAATCAAAATGCTTTCAAACCAAGTTACTCCTAAACTTGGCCAAACTCAATGCGTGGATACACTTGGCCAAACTCCAGGGCAGGATTATATTTTTTTGGAAAAACTCATATACTGTATAGCCGTGCACAGCCATTCATTAAATGACAGGCTGTATGAAATACAGCTACAGTTATGCTGAACAGGCTTAGTTGGTCCGTGTGCAGAGGCAATATACACAAAGCAAAAGTGCACTGCATTGTTTTGACAACTATCACAGGGAAGAGAGTGAGCGTTTTTGATTTACTAAAGGCAAATCCACTTTGCACTGCAAGTGCAGTCACTGTAGATCTGAGGGGGACATGCAAGGAAAATAAAAAACTGAATTTTTGCTTGTACATGATTGGATGTTAAAATCAGCAGAGCTTTCCCTCATTTCAGATCTTTCCCTCATATTTACAGCAAATTCGCCTCCAAGTGCACCTGCAGTGCAAATTGGATTTGCCTTTAGTAATAATCCCCATAGTTTCCAGAGGTTGTCTAATGCTGATTATAATTGCCCTCTCTACAGCCAGCATATTGAGACCTGTTACACCTGTTTGACCCGTTTCCAATGCTCATACTGGCTTAAAAGTGATACTAAAAACACACACAGTTTAATTCCCATTGTCCCTTCTATCTCTGTATATGATTTATGGCATAGTAATTATTTTAAATTAAAAACAAAAAACAAACACACACCCCCTTTTTCCTAATAAATATACAGCTGTCACATGGCCCAGCTCTCTTCCAGCCTGTCTTCAGGGGAAAATAAACAGGAAGAGCTTCTAGTTCTCTTTAAAAAAATTAATCAAAATTAAATTAAAAAATACATTAAAAAAAAGCACTTGGAATACAGAGAACAAAATTAATATCAAATACCATGGTGTGGGTGGATTTCCGCTAGTCACAGGCTGTGTCACTTCTCTCCAGCCTGTGTCTTAGAATAAGAGGGAGGTGAAGCCTCCATCAATCTATATGTAATATCCCACCCCCATTGTGTTTAGTATGCATGGAAGAGGAGGAGGAGGAAGGGAGTGGGCTGTCATTTATCACTGATATTACGCCCACATATGCGACTCTATAGTCATATGGGCAGCTCATATGTGATAGGGAGGAAATGCTCATAATAGACACTCATTGAAAACTGAGCATGTGCAGAGGGGACAACACTGCTCTGAAAAATCCCTAGCTGAATTGGCTTATACATACTTATTTGCTCAATAAAGCACACCTTTGCTTTGAATTTATAGCTTTTGTATTCTCCAATTACTATTAAAAGCTGCAAGGGTTGCTATAGAAGAGAGTTATTGTGGTGGCAATCCACTTAGGCCTGGTTCACACCTATGCAGGTTGCAGCTTGTTCATTCCAGGTGCATTTTGCAATTTTCAATACACATTTTTAACCAGTTCAGCCCCGGAAGAATTTACCCCCTTCCTGACCAGAGCACTTTTGCAATACGGCACTGCGTCGCTTTAACTGACAATTGTGCGGTTGTGTGAACGTGGTACCCAAACAAAATTTACGTCCTTTTTCCCCACAAATAGAGCATTCTTTTGGTGGTATTTTATCACCTCTGCAGTTTTTTTTTTATTTTGTTATAAGCAAAAAAACAGTGCCAATTTTTTTTTAAAAAGGCAATATTTTTTAAATTTTTCGAAAATAAATATCCCCCAAAAATATATAAAACAACGAATTTCTCAGTTTAGGCCGATATGTATTCTTCTACATATTTTTGGTGAAAAAAATATAAAATAAAATTGCAACAAGTGTATATTGATTGGTTTGCGCAAAATTTACTTCGGTGTAAGTCTAAATTTGCGCCGGAATATCTATGCACCGTACCCACAGAACTAGATACGCACCAAAATAGGCTATTCCCGACCAGCCTAACTTGCCTACGCCTGCATATGCTAGGTGCACATTTATTCCGTCCACACCATTGATTTCCTATGCAAATATGTAAATGAGGGAGATACGGCGATCCACAAAAGTAAGTTTGTACGGTGCAGGCTACGCCCTGTGCGCATCGTCCTGTCTAAAATCAGGCAATATAAAAGCAGCCTTAAAATTAGACAATCCGTCTAATGTCAGCTAAAGCAACACTGTTAGGGACGAGCTGAACAGCCACACTTGCAGGACAACAATCTGTATGCCAACATGCCAGGGGTATCCTTGCTCATACCTATACTAATGACTTTAGATGAGCACAGGAGGAGGGCACGGGAGAGGATCTTTGTCGGGTATATCCGTGGGGTGAGCCCAATGGTAATAGGCCCCCCCTTTTGGCTGGAATTAGGGTGCAATTGGAGAGATACCCTGTTGTAATAGGAGGGTACATGTTGGTTCCTCAGCTTCCACTAATTTCAGTGAAATTGAGTAAAGGTGGATTAGTTAGGTCAGGAGCCTGTGCAGGCCAGCAGGCCCAAAGATTGATAAAGTAAAATGATCCTATGCTGCTATAAGGATGCCAGTTGTGACCAATGCACCCTAAACCATATAAAACAAAGAAAAAAATGTGTCTCTACAGTCTAATATGTAGTAATCCCTACTAGTGTGGTTACTAGTGTAATCAACCACACTAGTAGGGATTAGACTCTAGGGTTAACCACTAGGGGGCGAGGAAGGGGTTAAGCGTGTCCTAGGAAGTGATACTAACTGTGGTGGGGCTACCAGTGACACAACATTGATCACTGCTCCTGATGATAGGGAGCAGTAGATCAGTGTCATGTCACTAGGCAGAACAGGGAAATGCCTTGTTTACACAGGCATCCCCCCAGTTCTGCAGCTCCGTGACACGATTTCGGGACACCGGCAGACATAGAGTCCACAGGTCCCGCGGGAACGGCCACGGAGCTCACGGCAGGCTTTTCAAAGCATTCTGCTGACGTATAAGTATGTGAAGCGGTCGGCAAGTGTTTAAACCATTGAAATCTATGGAACCAAAAACCAGAAAAATTCTCTGGTCCTTTCCATAAAATGCACAGATGTGAACGTGACCCATAGGAAACCATGTTATATGGACTCTGGTGTGCTTCTGCAAAACTGAAAAAGCACTAAAAAATGCATAGGTGTGAACCAGGCCTTGGCTGTGGTCAGACTTTCTTGAGTGCATCCTATTGTGTGACAAAGTGATCTGTTTGGAAGCAGTTCTATTTCTATCATTGTGCCACCTGAGACGGCACTGAATGATGTCACCTATGATCTCACAGCACACAGATAAAATGTTTTTATCCCTGGTCGCTTTTACAAAGGCTTCTACAATGCTTGCAATTATGCTGCTGAGATGTTTATCAGATGTGATGCCCGATGAGGATACTTCTGTATCTGGTGCTGCACAATGGTTTTTCCTTTGTATTTGCTGCTCTTGTTACCAGCTGTACTTAAGTTTTTTTTTTTTTTTCTTCCTCTTTGTTTTTTATTGTAAAAAATGTACAAAACTGAGGAGATATCTTTTTTGGGGATATTTATTATAGAAAAAAGTAAAAAATATAGCATTTTTTTCAAATTTGTCACTCTATTTTTTTATTATAGCGCAAAAAAAGGACGCCAATTTTGTTTGGGAGCCACGTTGCACGACCGCGCAATTGTCAGTTAAAGCCACGCAGTGCCAAATCGCAAAAAGGGGCAAGGTCCTTAAAGGGGAGTTCCACCCACAATTTCACTTTTTAAATATAAATACAAGCTTAATGTATTCTAGTAAAGTTAGGTCAGTTTTGTTAGGTTGTTACAGCATTTAGATTAGTTTATAATCTAGAAATAGACCGTGGCCATCTTAACCACTTAAGACCAGGACCAATATGCTGCCAAATGACCAAAGGGGTTTTTGCGATTCGGCACTGCGTCGCTTTAACAGACAATTGCACGGTCGTGCGACGTGGCTCCCAAACAAAATTCGCGTCCTTTTCTTCCCACAAATAGAGCTTTCTTTTGGTGGTATTTGATCGCCTCTGCGACATGTTTGAAAAAAAATCAATATTTTTTACTTTTTGTTATAAGAAAAATCAAATAAACTAAATTTTAGTCAAACATTTAGGCCAAAATGTATTTAGCCACATGTCTTTAGTAAAAAAAAAAAAAAAAAAAAAAAAAAAATCGCAATAAAAAAAAAAAAATTAGCTACCTAGCGGGAACAGCGACACTAATACAGCGATCAGAAAAATGATCGCTTAGTGACGCTGGCAATAGGGAGTGAAAGGGTTAACTAGGGCAGTGATCAAGGGGTTAAAACTTTATTAGGGGGGGGTACAGGGCTACCCTGAACCTAACACTAACTGACTTTTACACTGCCTGTCACACTGACACTAAATACAGTAATCATACATGTATGATTACTGCATTCAGTTACACTGTGACAGGGGGGAGGGGGCGATCGCGGGGGTTAAATGTGTTTTTTGTGTAGTGTAGGTGCAGTGTAGTGTTGTGCAGACTTACTTGTGTTGTGATCTCTCCTCAGCGGTGGTTGAAAAAAAACACAGATGGAGAGATCACGTCGCTTCCTCCTTCCTGTGTTTACACAGGAGGAGGAAGTGCACTGCAGCGCCGCGCGGACCGCCGCATGAACGGGGGGGGGCGATCGGACCCCCGATCTCCCCCAAGGCACCAACGTATATATAAGTTGATGTGCCTGTCGGTGCCATTCTGCCGACGTAAATGTACATGCGGCGGTCCTTAAGTGGTTAAGTGTGGGCATCATGAAGCCAGACTGTATGACTTCCTGGATTTCAGCTTTGCATATCTCGCAGTTTCAGTCAGGTTTGCAAGGACTACTGGGAAACATGATGCCTATCCCAGAAACCCTTGCAAAAAGCCATTTGACTTAATAACCTAGGCTAATAAGGAGGAGGAAGTAATGAAGGACTACAAAATAAAGGTATTTACAAGCAACAAAATAAATAAAAAATTGTCCATTCTGAACACTATGGCCGCGTACACACAGAGGGACATGTCCGCTGAAACGGTCCGACGGACTGTTTCCAGCGGACATGTCTCCTCCGGATTTTGATTCGATGGCGTGTACACACCATCGGATCAAAATCCCCGCCGGCAGACAGCGCGGCGACGTTGACACCGCCACGTCACCGCACCAGGAAGTAAAAAACTTCCACGCATGCGTCGCATCCTTCCGACGCTTGTGCGGGCAGATATGTCCGCTGGTTAGTGTACTAACCAGCGGACATATCCGACGGACATGTCTCTGGCGGACACATTTTAAAGCATGTTTTAAAATTTGTCCACTGGTCAGACATGTCCGCTAGCCCATACACACGATCGGATTTGTCTGCTGAACTGGTCCGTCAGACCAGTTTGAGCGGACAAATTGGATCGTGTGTACGCGGCCTAAGAGATTAGGGCATGCAGCACAGACAAACATAAAAAAATGGGTGGAACTCCACTTTAACCTGCATAATGGTCCGGGTCTTAAGTGGTTAATAGAGTGCACAGAGGTGGACTATGATATATATGCACTCTTTTTTGTATATGTAAGCACTTATTATGTACATGTTGAGGTATAGATTTGCGCTATACTGATTATAGGTACATCAATAATTATTTGGTTGCACTACCTTTGTTTCAGCTGACAGACAATTATGCAAAGAGAGTAATCGGTCTCATGCCACCTTTACAGATCAAAGCTCAAGACAAAAATGTCCTATGGTATGAATAGCCTAGTCTGTGACCTTCATAGCAGTGAAACGTATTAAAAAAAACATTTTCCTCTCTTTTAACTGTCATTATCTGTTAACATTTCCATGTAGCCTGCGGATAAAACATATTATGCCGCGTACATGCGATCGTTTTACAGGTTGTAAAAAACTTTGTTTTTTAAAAATGTTATTTAAAACTATCGTGTGTGGGCTGCAGAGCATTTTTCTGGTTCTGAAAAACGGGCCAATTTTTTTCCGAAGATGCGCTATTTTTTCACGACGTTTTAAACAATGTCGTTTTTCTGGTTGTAAAAAATGGGCTTTAACGACGTGAAAAACCCACGCATGCTCAGAAGCAAGTTATGAGACGGGAGCGCTCGTTCTGGTAAAACTAGCGTTTGTAATGGAGTAGGCACATTCATCACGCTGTAACAGACAGAAAAGCGCAAATCGTATTTTACGAACACGGAATCAGCAAAAGCAGCCCAAAGGGTGGCGTCATGCGAATAGAACTCCCCCTTTATAGTGCCGTTGTACATGTTGTACATCACCGCGCTTTGCTAGAGCATTTTTTTTCACGATCGTGTGTAGGCAAGGCTGTTTTAATGAACGAGTTGAAAAAAAACGTTGTTTTTTCTAGAGCATGAAAAAACTTTTTTTTTTTTTTACAACCCGAGAAATTATCGTGTGTACGCGGCATCAGATATAAAAGATGAGTGAACATATTGGTGCCTATTAGTGATTCTGAGACCCCACCACCAGTAAGAATGTTGTTAAAGGAAATGTTTTTAGTGCTTTCTTGAAATTTGATTGTAATAATGGTTTATGATTTGTTTAGAAACAAACAGTGCTTTGCGATTTTTTGTTTTTTATTAGACAGAACCATTACCTCTTATCAATGACTCTGCACTTGCCCCGTTGTTGTTGTGGTGCCTATAGACGTGACAAGGTGTGGGGTGAGATCAACTTGTGGCTGATCAAAGAAATATTCCTTTAAATAGAAAGAAGAAGAAAAAAGAAGAAGAAATTACACTTTTCATACACAAATGGCTCCAGCATTGATGATGATATTTCAGAATTTGCAGGGACATTTTTTAACACAAACAGAACAGAAGAATAATTTTCACAGCGATAGTTACAATCTGGTCAGCAGTGGTTCCATCTGCAAAACTCCACCCCAAGAGAGTTCCATTTTATAAGAGTGTCTCTGTGTGATCCTGTCTGGTCTCCCTGCACAGAATTCCTTTCAAAATGTGTTTGAATTCTACAAGGTTATGATTATTGGTCTGTTCTAAAGAAAGAACTTATGGAATGTTTGGCAGTAGAATTCCTAACAATGAACAATTCATAGATCCTGCACCAAACCAACCGTTTCTAAATCCCATAAATGTGTTGTAACCTAAACCTGGCAAAATGGGGTAATACAAAAGAAGAATGAATATTATTTAAACCAGCCAGCTGGTGGAGTTCTAACCCCCCTTTCATCAGTGAAGTATTGCATCATTCCTAGGTGTTCTGAAAGAAGCCCAATGTTTAAAGAACGGAATGAGGCCTGGTTCACAGAAGTGCGATTTCAGAAGTGACTTGAGTTGCACAAATGACATGAGAAAATCACATCAATGCGACTCTGTGTGGTTCAATTTTGGAAAAGGTTACTGTGCTATTTTTTTACAGTGAAATTCGGCTTCATAGAATTTGAGTCGCACTACATAATTGCACTGAAAATTGCATAAAAATCTCATCGCAGTAGTGCAGTGATTCATCCCTTATCAGATGGCAAAGTCAAGGCATGCCGATAGGTGGAGTGAGCAAAGAGATGAATTTATCAGTGATTCTCCCATCATTGTCATAGGGCAGAGAGGAGAGTTCAAAATTCTAAAAATCAGACATTTCGAATTTCGAAAATCCCACATTTTCTGATTTTTACATTTCTGTATCTTCAAATTCTGAAATTTCGAATTCTGAATTTCAAAATTTCCTATTTTCCAATTTTAAATCTCCGAAACTTCAATATTCTGAAATTCAAGTTTTCGAATTTCCCAAATTTCAGAAATTTTGATATTCGGAAATTAGAATTTCTGAATTTCCAAATTCGAATTTCCCAACTTAGAATTTTCAAATTTTCACTTTCCGAATTTCGATATTCGGAAATTAGAATTTCTAAAATGTCAAAATTCGAATTTGCCAACTTTGAATTTTTGCTTTCTGAATTTCGATTTTCAGGAATTAAAATTTTCGAATATCTAATTTTTGGATTTTGGAATTTCCGATTTTCGAAATTTCTGAATTTTCGGATTTTGGAATATCGAATTTCCTAATTTTAAATTTCCCTATTTACGCTTTTCGAATTTGTGACATTCCGAAATTCAAATTTCAGAAATTTCTGTATTATAAAATTCGAATTTCTGAATCTTCGAAATTCGAATTTCTGAATCTTCGAAATTCTTTGAAATTCAAATTTCTGAATTTCTTTGAAATTCAAATTTCTGAATTTCTTTGAAATTCAAATTTCTGAATTTCTTTGAAATTCAAATTTCTGAATTTCTTTGAAATTCAAATTTCTGAATTTCTTTGAAATTCAAATTTCTGAATCTAAAAAAATCTTTAAAAAACAAGTTCGGAACTAAACAAATTGCACGTTTAATAGATTAGGTTCCCTTCCAGCTGTTTAGTTAGCTGTTAGCAGCTATGCTTATCTAGAAGCTGAACTCCTGGCTATCTGTTCACCATGGCAGACAGTCTCACTTCAGATTGAGTTTTCTAAAAAGTTTTTCGGGTGAGAGTTATAAAAATATCATGCTACAGCTGTTGTATAGGTCCCAATAAATGGACTAGGGTTGGAGAGGCACACACCTGCCTAGTATGCCTCTCTGCATGATCATGTATCATATCATGTACAGTAAAACCTTCGTTTGTGAGCATAATAATTTATTAAAACATTTTGCTTGTCTTGCAAAACACTCTCAAACCAAGTTACTCTCAAACCAAGGTTTTACTGTATCATCCTTCTCTTGCATTAATTCAGCTCTTTTGCCTTAGTACAGTGTAGTGGTATCTTACCCCACAACCAACTGCCAGCAGAACATGAAGCACCATTATCGCCACTAGAGTGGAGATAGCAACTTTTCTGTTATCTTCCCGTACAGCTGGCCAAAATGTGAGCATGAGCACAGCTCCAGACAAAGACATGGCTAAAGACATAAGGACCCAGCGTAGGATTTCTGAGTGAATGATCCACAGGACCTGTAAAGAGAAAGCAATTAGAACAAAGAAAGACATGAAGTGGGGAAACATGGAGCACAGGCTTTTATATATCACAGCTTAGAGGAGTTGTAAAGGAAAAAAAAATTGGGCTAAAAATGACTGTTTACAGGGTGTAGAGACATAATAGTTAACGTATTCCTTTTAAAAATTATTAAAAATAGATAAAAATTAGGGCTGTTACTGATCAAAATTTTTGTGTTCGATTAATCATTTTTTTTTTAATCGATGAATCGACTAATTTAGATTAATTATAACGCACATACAGATCCAACTACTTTTAGCTGATCTCCTTGCAGGCTGTTTCCCAGTGCAGCTACCAACCACTGGAACAATGGATAGCGGGATACAAAAAATAACGCACAAAAGGTAGCACTCGATGGGAATAGCATTAAAACTTTTATAGTCTTCAAGTAGGTAACAAAATAAATATTGCACTGGAGATAAAATCGATGTAGCTACATAAACTGTAAAAATGGTGGGGGTAATACCAAACGGTACCAAAAGCAGTCATAAAAACATGTAGCTTAGTATGATAATGGTAGAAAAATGTGTACAACGATACCACTGCTGAATCCAGGTGAGGAGAGGTTAACAACAGTCCGTCGGCATGTAGATGTCCCATGAAGGGAACTATCACAACTCCCTATGGATGGCTGTAGAATCCCAGGTTGATAGAGGGAAGTGATAGAGGGAAGTGTAACAGCCCTTGCGTGTGGCAGATAGTAAGAACACGCCGGCATGCAGATATGAAGGCACAGCAAAGGAACCCTTCAGATGGACATGGCAAGCCCCGCCGGTGTCCGTGACGTCACCAGATCTCCGAGGGAACTCCCTGAAGGCCCAGAAGCCGGCGGAGAGGGAGTACCAATCAAAAGAATTTGAATCGATTAAAAAAATTTTGATCGATCAAAAAAATTAAAGATTAATCGTTTAATTAAAAGTTAATTTGCACAGCCCTAATAAAAATCAATCATATAAGTTTCGTTTTTCATCTAGTTTCATGCTTGTGTGAAGTACGGAGACACAAAGCCAATACAGGGAAGTGTTTGTTTTTAAAATTAAACTGATTGGTTCTGAGGGGTTTTAGACACACAGTAATCACACCTCCTTGATTAGAGACCACAGAGAGAAGCTCCCATTACTTTTTTCATAGGAAAACAGACAAGCAGGAAGTGTGCAGAACAGAGAAGGATTACAGCAAAAACAAACAATGAGGACATGAAACCAGGACTGCATTAGGGTAAAGAAAGCTATTTAGCTAAAAAAAAAATCCTTTAGTGACCCTTTAATGAGATTGGGCAACATGGGTATATGAATACAGCTAATTATTGGACAATTTCTGACTTCCTAGTTAGGCAACTGAAAACTCTCTCTATATATATATATATATATATATATATATATATATATATGTATAAAATCTATATATCTCTCTCTCTATCTGGAAGGGGACCCAATCTTTCTCTGCTGTAATTTCACTTTTAAAGTGGAGTTCCACCAATATATAAAAGTCAGCAGCTACAAAAAGTGTAGCTGCTGACTTTTATTAATCAGACACTTACCTGTTCCAGGTCCCAGCGATGTGGGCGGACGAAAGCCCCCCCCCCCGCTTGTCTCCCCCTTCTCTCTGCGGTGCCGGCATCTTGGCTGTGGGCACCCGGCTGTGGCTTCAAAGCCCGACACGCACTGCAAATGTGCAAGCCGCGATTGGCCAGGCAATCATCTTGGACTTGCGACGTGTCCCAGATGATTGCCGAGAGGTGAACTTCCTTCCGGCGCTGTGGAGCCCCGGGAAGAAGTGGGAGCTGGAATCCTTTAAAAAGAAGAGCCCCCCCCCCCCCCAAATATGACATGACAAATGTGGCATGTCAGGGGGTCACCGTCACTTAAAGCGGAAGTGCCATTTTTGGGTGGAACTCTTGCTTTAATGTCTAATATACAAGGACCAATCTCAACTGTAGGGTAAACAGACATACAAAAAACTCAATGACGTCTTTATGTTGGCAACAGATTGTTTTTTCTATGTGCAGCCTTATGAATAAAACTGACACTAAAAATAAACCATGACATTAAGGCCCAATTCAAAAGTCAGCAGCTACAAAAAGTGTAGCTGCTGACTTTTATTAATCGGACACTCACCAGTTCCACGGTCCAGCATCTCCCCCTCCTCTCTGCGGTGCCGGAATCGTGACTGTGGGGCACCCGGCTGTGGCTTCACCCCACAGAATGAAAAAACAATAATCTGAGGATTGGCCAAAAAGCCACGTGGATTCACTTCTGCATCCAGTACCATGCCCAACAAGCCTTAGGCTACAATCCGGAACAATTAAACTCCAATTCCTGTCAAACCACCCCCCAGTGCAAACAAAGATTGAACTGAGCCGACCCTTCAATGTTCTACACAAGACTGGTTTACACTGCCTGCCCCAGCAAGCATCCCTGCTAGGGAGGGCAAGCAGAACACTGCTCAAATATCACAAGTTTTGTATTAGGATTGTCATCAGACATAGCGGGCTGATCCAAACAGAGTTCTTTCTGCCAAATTATTTTACCATTTATTTTTACATTATCTACAAAAGGAAAAAACAATGCATGAGGTGTTAAAGCCCAATAACTCCAGGATAAACCTATTTTTACTGTACTTCTTGGGGAAATTTCCCCTTGATTCCTGGTTTGATCAATTCTGTCAAATAAGTGCAAAACATGGGGGTCAGTTTCTGACTCTTCCCTACTCTGTTTAAACCTATAAAATTAGAAAAATATATAAAAGAAAGGAGATGATGTTCCCATAGTAAAGTTAAGCCAGCCATGAAATAATATTTTTTTCCCCTTCAACCTGTGGTTTGCATATTTGCAGGAGAGAAAAATCGTTCAATTCCTCCATCAACAAAGTCCGTGTTTATGGCAGAATCCCTCCTGCGAAGCTGTTGTGTTCTCCCGGGGGGGGGGGGGGGGGACTGTCCCGACCGAGAGAACACACAATGACTATGGCCGCTACCAATAGTTGTATGAATAATCCATCAGGGAGAGGGAGAGACAGACAAGATTTAAAACCTCAAAGATGTCCTAGCCTTTCACCATTATGACCAAAACTGATACAGTTTCGGCTGGAGCTGGGATTTAATCCATCTCATATACAGTACATGTAGAATGCACACCAGACCATAGAAATTAACTCACTGATTTTGAATGCTACAGAATTGGATTTAAAGTGAAGCAGATTATTTACTAAAGTGGAGAGTGCAAAATCTAATGCAGTTCTGGATAGAAACCAATCAGCTTCCAGTTTTTATTGCCAAAGCTTAATTGAACAAGCTGAAGTTAGAAGCCGATTGGCTACCATGCACAGCTGCACCAGATTCTGAGTGCTCCAGTTTAAGTAAATCTACCCCAGTGTATACTCCACTACTCTGCACCATCTGTTGGCATTGGTTTGCTTACAGCGGTGTTTCTCTAACCCATCCTTGACTCCTGCCAAACATTCTTTCCAAGATCTAAATTCTTTAGGGAATATCCACACAAGTAGCCGAATCAGATTGTTGAGGCACAGACTGTGCATGCAAAGTCATCTGAAAAATATGCACAGTTAGTAAAATTTCAGTGCAAGTTTGGCGAAATTCCTGATTTACTGCATGGTATAGTACTGTATTACCTCTATCCATTATGGCAAAAAGGCAGTACCAAATACATTTCTACTTTTTTTTACTATACATTTCTTAACCACTTCAATACAGGGCAATTCCCCCCTTCCTGCTCAGAACAATTTTCAGCTTTCAGTGCTGTCACAATTTGAATGACAATTGCGCGGTCATGCCACACTGTACCCAAACACATTTTTTTTTAATTTTCTTCCCACAAATAGAGCTTTATTTTGGTAGTTCTCCCTGTCAGAACAAACCAAGGAAAGCCGATTACTGGTACTTCCTGCCTGATGCTGTAGTCAGCTGAGATTGGTCACAGCCGATCATGTGGTAAAGAGCCTCCGTCAGACCACGAACTCGATGTCTGCCGGCACGCACTGTTTGTTCAGTACAGAGGGAGAACCACAGTCTGCCTATGTAAACAAGGCAAAATGCTGTTCTGTTAGTACGCAAAGCTTGTACCCTGCGTCCCCTTTGCAAATACACGGATCTATGCCTTCCCCTAGTAAAAGCTCCTCTCACAGCACACAAAATCTCTACCACACAGTTAACCCTTTGATCACCCATGATGTTAACCCCTTCCCAGCCAGTGTGATTAGTACAGTGACAGTACGCTGATCACTGTATTAGTGTCACTGGTCCCCAAAAAGTGTCAGTTAGTGTCCGACTGCCCGCTGCAATATTGTAATTCCGCTGTAAGTTGCTGATCACCGCCGTTACTAGCTAAAAAAAAAAAAATAATATTCCATCGATTATAGACGCTATAACTTTTGCGCAAACTAAATTAATATAGGCTTTTTATTTTTACTAGAAATATGTATCAGAATACATATTGACCCAAGTTGATGAAGAAATTTGATTTTCTTTAAAAAATAAAATACAATTATTGGATGTGTTTTATAGCAGAAAGTTAAAAACATTGGCCCAGATTCAGAGAGCCATTACGCCTGTCTAACTGGTGTTAGACTGGAGTAATTTCAAATTACGTGCGTTTTCTAGCTAGTCGAAAACCTCAAACCATGAATAGACGGCTGCGGGCTTCAATTCGACTGGATTACGTGTTCATACGCCTTCGGATCTGCGCTGCAATAAAATTGCGGCCACTGGGTGGACTTCCCGTCGTTTTCCGCGTCAGGGTATGCAAATGAGCCTTTGCCGGCGATCCCCGAAATTACGATCCTTCAATCGCAATCTCTTACGGCACCTTTAGTCATCTTTTATTTGCGTAACACTATACCAGCTTTTTGCTGCTCTAATATTAGACAGCCCATGTTAAGTATGGCCGTCGTTCCCGCGTCGAATTTCTAAGTTTTCCGACGTCTTTTATTATTTTTTACGTAAGTCGTCCGGGAATAGGAATGTTCGTAAACGACACTACTCAAACAACGAATGACGTAAAGACGTGATTTCGCGCAATGCACGGCGGGAAATTTCTGAACGGAGCATGCGCAGTTCGATCGCCGCGGGGACGCGCTTAATTTAACCACTTGTCATCTGCCCGCCGTCAATTGACGGCGGGCAGACGACTCCATTGTTCTGACATGACGTCATATGACGTGATGTCCCTTTAAAGCCGCGGGCGGGCGCGCGTCGCCGGCGGCGCGCACCCGCCGCTCCGCGGGGATCCCGTGCGAGTGCCCGGCGGCAACGATCGCCGCCGGGCACACGCGATTGCTCTGTAAGTGAGCTGGGACGTGCAGCTCTGTATGTAAACACAGAGCTGCACGTCCCTGTCAGGGAGAGAGGTGACAGATTGTGTTCCTTGTACATAGGGACACAATCGGTCACCTCCCACAGTCACCCCCCCCTCCCCCTACAGTTAGAACACTCATAGGACACACATTTAACCCCTTCCCCGCCCCCTAGTGGTTAACCCCTTCACTGCCAGTCACATTTATACAGTAATCAATGCATATTTATAGCATTTTTCACTGTATAAATGTAAATGGTCCCAAAAATGTCAGAAAAGTGTCCGAAATGTCCGCCATAACGTCGCAGTCCCAATAAAAAAAATCGCAGATCGCCGCCATTAATAGTAAAAAAAAAAAATGCCATAAACTATCCCCTATTTTGTAAACGCTATAAATTTTGTGCAAACCAACCGATAAACGCTTATTGCATTTTTTTTTTTACCAAAAATATGTAGAAGAATACGTATCGGCCTAAACTGAGGGAAAAAAAAATTTTTATATATATTTTTTGGGGTTATTTATTATAGCAAAAAGGAAAAAATATTGCATTTTTTTAAAAATTGACGCTCTATTTTTGTTTATAGCGCAAAAAATAAAAACCGCAGAGGTGATCAAATACCACCAAAAGAAAGCTCTATTTGTGGGAAAAAAAGGACGCCAATTTTGTTTGGGAGCCACGTCGCATGACCCCGCAATTGTCAGTTAAAGCGACGCAGTGCGGGAAGCTTATATTTTGTCTGGGCAGGAAGGGGGTGTAGGTGCACAGTAGGTAAGTGGTTAAATGCTTCATGCCCCCTAATCGCGTATTTCGATTACGCGGCGAGAAATAGACTACGTCGCCGTATCGTACGGGCAAAAATCTACCAGGATTCGGTGTAGAGCCTGGTAAAATACGTCAGCGTAGAGTATTTCGATTACGCAGCGCAATATTAAGTGTATCTGAATCTGGCCCATTGTTTTGTTTTTTTCAAAATTGTCAGTATTTTTTGTTTAAAGTGCAAAAAAATAAAAACCGCAGTGGTGATCAAATGCCACCAAAAGAAAGCTTAATTTGTGGGAAAAAAACGTAGGCCCCGTACACACGGCAGAGAACCTCGACGGGCGGAAAAAAATCGTTCCGCCCGTCGAGGTTCTCAGCCGGCCGTGAGATTCGGCAACCAGCCCGTCGGGCGACCAGCCATTCATCCCGACGGGCCGTCGAGCAAATAGAGAACCTGCTCTCTATTTGCTCGACGGGTTTCCCGACGGGCGGGGCTCGCCGAATCCGTACACACGGCCGAGGTTCTCGGCAGAATTAGGCTCCCAGCGAGGTTCTCGCTGGTTTCTGCCGAGAACCTCGGCCGTGTGTACGGGGCTTCAGACTTATCAGTAGAAGTCTTTCAGGACAGCACGTGGAGAGAGCATAGCTCCACGACCTTCCCAGGAAACACTGCGAATAACACCTATTAAGGCAGCCCACTTCCACCATGGCCTCAGTCATAAAACGAGAAACCTTCAGCCATGCTGAAAGACAGAACTTTTAAAAAAACAACAAACACACACACACACACACACACACACACATAAAATACAACAGTGCAAGTCATATTGCAAACCACTAGGGAGGGCAATAGCTGCTGTCCTGAAAGACTTCTAGAAATATCATCACTGGTAAGTCTAACTAAGGTTTTCTCAAAGCATCTTGCAGGACAGCATCTGGAGAGGATAAGCGAGAAAACGTACTTAGGGTGGGACCACAGCCTGTAGGACCTTCCCGCCAAAGGCCTGCTCTGAGGACGATAGTAGATCAAATCTATAATGCCAGATGAACATGGTGAAAAGTGTCAACATTGCAGCTCTACAGATTTTGTCGGGTGAGGCGTCAGACCTTTCAGCCCATGACGTTGAAACAGCCCTAGTTGAGTGGGCCCGGATACTATCCTTGTAGGCGTCTTCAATGGCTGTTCTGAGTCATCTTCCTATTGTGCTTTTGGAAGCCCACTTTCCCTTACAAGCCCCTGAGAACAACAAAAAAAGAAAATCTGACTTCCTAAATTGCCTAGCCAATTCCAGATATTGTATTAGACATCTCTTCACATCCAGGGTGTGAATTGGCTGGGGATACGCAAAACATTGGTAGAATTACTCCTGAGAGCGATGAAAGGCAGAGGAGACCTTAGGAAGAAAGCCTGGATCCACCTTGAGGACTATATGATCTGGAAAGACTGTTCGAAAAAAAGCCTGCAGCTCACTGACTCTCTTGGCAGAGATTACTGCCACCAATAAGTCTGTTTTCAAAGTCTAATTTCTTACTGTCGCCTCCTCCAGAGGTTCGAAAGGTTTCCTAGTTAGCTCTTGCAGGACCACTGACTGACTCCCAGCTTGGAAAAAATTTGATTGGCACTGGTCTTGACCTAGCCATTGCCTTAAAGAACCTAATAACTAATGGATCTTTTGATAATTGTACTTCCTAAAAAACTGATAACGCTGCCATCTGCGTGTTTAAAGCGGAGCTCCAGCCGCGGGAATTTTTTTTTTTAAAGTCAGCAGCTACTAACAGTGTAGCTGCTGACTTTAAATAAGGACACTTACCTGTCCTAGGCTCCCACGCTAACGCCCCCCCCCCCCCCCCCCGATGCCAGTCCCACGATCGCTCCGGGTCCCGCGCCGCCATTCACACTATGGGAAACAGGCAGTGAAGCCGTACGGCTTCACTGCCCATTTCCTAGTGCGCCTGCGTGAGTCTCACGCTGGCTTGTGAATGGGCGCGCTGCTCTCTGAGAACACACACAGTTCCCAGGAAGCAGCGCGCCCCATTCACAAGGAGAAGAACAAGAAGAAAACACACCGCGGTTCAGGAAGAGGCAGATTACGGACTTCCGCATAGCAACAGCTATTTCGGGTGAGTATTTTTATTTTTATTTTTTCAGGTTTTTTTTTTTTCAAACAACATTGTAAAATGTTGTTATCCTGGGTGGAGCTCCGCTTTAAGGTGCTAACCCCTTCTCCATTCCATCACAAAGAAATTCCAGGATGAAAATAGTCTCCTGGGGCAAATACTTCTTTGTCCTGCACCAGGAGTTGTAGCATTTCCAAACCTTGAAATAAATGTCCCTTGTGACTTTTTTCATGTTGTTTAGCAGCATAGAAACTAATTTGTCTGATAGACCCCTTTTCTTTAGGATCTACTTCTCAGAAAAAAGACTGCTAACTTGAGCTGGCTTGCGTTTGGATGCCGTATGGGTCAGCAGCATTGAGAACCATATCCTCCTGGGCTAATAGGAAGCCACCAGTATTAGATTAGTGGACTCTTCCTAAAAAAATTTGAGGACCAACAGCGTTAACTGGAAGAGGGGAAAAGCATAACACAAATGGAAGTCCCACAAGTGAGCCAGAGCATTCAAGCCTCTTGCCTGATCCCTTCTGTTCAGAGAAAAGTAAGTCGGGAGCTTTGCGTTTGAGTGGAATAAAACAGGTCGACCTGAGGACTGCCCCATCTGTTTACCACCATCTGGAAAACTTCCAAATTTAGATTCCACTCCGATTCGGAAATTGCTCAGGAAGTCGGCCATCCAATTCAAACTGCCCTTCAGGTGTTTTGCTGACAGGAACCCCAGATTTTTCTCTGTCCAGATTAAGATCTCCCGAGCCAAGGACAGAAGAACCCTGCTTCTGGTACCTCCCTGCTTTGCCAGGTAGGCGACTGCTGTGGCATTGCCGCACAGGATCTGAATGTGTTGGCCCAGGATCTCTTCCTGAAACCAAGGAGCCCCATCTAAATTGCTTTCAGTTCTCTCCAATTGGATGATCTCTTTGTGTCTGAGCTTGTCCAGATTCCTTGGGATAAATGATCTCCCAGATGTGCCCCCCACCCCCAGGAGCTTGCATCGGTCGTTAGACTTTTTGATACAGGGAATACCCACAGTAGGCCCTCGCTTTGGTATAACTTGTTCCTCCACCACCATAAATTTTCTCCTTGCGTGTACAGGAATCACAAACTGTTTCTCTGAGGGTCCATTGAATGGCCGGTATGGAGTATGTTAGGAGACCCAATGTCAACATCACTGACCGTAACCGCTACTGGCAAGCTTGTCTGGATCCGTTTTATCGCCCCCAGGATCTTTTCCTTTTTCTCTTCCAGCAAGATCTTTTGTTGGATAGAGTCAATGCTGTACTCTAAAAATCTTATCTCTTGGGAAGGGATTAGGTTTGATTTCTCTTTGTTCAGGATCCAACCAAAGTATTGCAAGTGCCGATTTGTTCTGTTCAGATTTGCCAGCAGCTGAATTTCTGAGCTGGCGAATAGAAGCAGACCGCTACTGGGATTTGAAGTCAAGCGTCCCCGAGATCGATGGGGGCCAAAAAAAAAAACCCTCATAAGCAGGAGTACGCAGTAGATCATATACATGTGGCACTTCTTTTAGCAAATTGATCAATTCAGGAGTTTTAGGTTTAAAATGAAGCAACATTTTCCTGGGGGTTTCTTTATTAGGAAAATGTGAGAATAGAACCCTAGCTCTTCCTCCTCCTGGAGGTACTGGAATTATTACTCCCTGTCGTCTCAGATCTTCTAACAGGGATATTAATGCTAGGACCTTGTCCTGTGCTCTGGGGATCTGAGTCACATAAAAACGGATTGGAGGTTTCTCCGAAAACTCCAGTCTGTGTCCCTGGGAGATCACATTCAGGACAAACAGACTCAATGTTACCGCCCTCCACTGAGGAAGAATGGATGGAAGTCTCCCTCCCAAAGCAGGACCACGGTCACTGGCTTTTAGCTGGCTGTTCGAGACGTCTGAACAGAACAGCAGCCATACCTCGTCCCCTCTGTGCACCCCAGGGTTTCTTATAACCTGTTTCCTTGGGGGCCTGGGTTTGCTGAAGAGGATGAAAATTCTTTTTGACTAAGGGCATCTTTTTCTTTGCCAGAAAAGGCTTTTTTCTTATCTGCGGTCCTAGCCAAAATGTCTCTAAGTCTGGGCCAAAAAGCAGATCCCCATTAAAAGAGAGACCACAGAGCGTCATTTTAGAAGCAGAGTCCCCTGACCAAGTCTTTAACCACAGCGCCCTATGCGCCAAATTCACCAGGGCCGAAGTCCTAGCAGTCATTCTGATTGACTCCACCAAATATGCCACTACTTTCATTAGAACTGAGATGGTATCCATCAGATCCCCTCGGGAAGTACCTTCCACAATATGCTGCCTCAACTGTTCTAGCCAATGCTCCAAGTTTCTGGCTACCATGGTTGAGGTCATGGCCGGCTTAAGATTTGCCATAGATGAGTTCCATGCTTTTTTAGAAGGAAATTGGCACATTTATCCATGGCATCCTTCAAGATGCCCATGTCCTTGAAGGCCAGGTGAGTATTGCGAGAAACCTGGGAAAAGGCTTTATCTAATGTTGGCCTTTTGTTCCACAAATGCGATTATTCTTCCTCAAAAGGAAACCTTTCGCTTAAGAGCCTCTGAGAGGACCCTGTGTAGTTTCTCCCAGGCCCACGAACATCGAGAGAGAGAGATCGAGAGAGAGAAAATCCAAACCAGCCTCTGCCACAGCTTAACTGGGCTGGCACTTGTGGCTCCTGTTCCCGCCGTTGCTGTTAGCTTCGCCTACTCCATGTTGCAGCTCTCTGTCCTTTTTTCAAAACTCCTGGTCTCCTCGCCGCTGCAAGGACTGGAAGTTTACGTCAGCCAATGCCCGACCCCCGCCTTCCTGCATTCCACAGGCCTGAAACAGAAGTCGCATGCCCAACCAGAAATTACGTCACCCGCCACCCAGGCCCAGAATGAAGAGAGACCCAGAAAGCCCCTGGCTTCACACTCCAAGAATGGGATGCACTCTCCCGGCCGATCCACACGTCTGGGAGGATGCTGGGATGACCATAAAGGACCAAAAGGCAAAAATAAACAGAAAAAAAGTAAGGTGAGCCATGCACCCACATTTAGGAACTCTGCTTGGTGAGAGCGCGGCCCACCCACAGTTCCACGCAACGCTTCCACCATGGCAGAGGAAACACTACAACTGAGGCCACGGTGGAAGTGAGCTGCTTTAAAAAGGTGTTATTTGCAGTGTTTCCTGGGAAGTCAGGTGGAGCTACGCCCTTTCAAGGTGGGCGTAGCTTCACCCTCTGTCAGTTTAAAGTAATGAAGTGCCGTATCGTAAAAAATTATAGTTATTTTATCTCCCGGGGCTGAAAAGGTTAAATAAAAAACAGAAACACTCTATATAACATTTGGGTTCAGAAAATTTCCTTATGTTTATGGTTATGGTTAACAAATATGTCCTTCTTTATGTAAACAGGAATGCACTGCGCTTTGGCAGAGACTGGCACTGTCTGTTTGTGCTGGCAGACAGGAACATACCGTATCATGTGCTCTTCCTTTTCTATGGCAAAAGGTTACTGCATATTTTAGGTGTACTGTGTCTAAATGAAGCACCTTGTTTCTATAATTAATGCTTATAAGAACAAGAACAAGAACTGGTTAACATGTTCACAAATGGCTGTCAGATGGACTTACAGAAGTGGGGATGTAAATGAAGAGCGAGTATCCATAAACACACACTATTTCCAAGAAAGAGTAGGACACCATACTCATTACTTTGCTGTGTCTCCACGATAGGAAGCCCCAGAGAGCCAGAGGCACCAACCAGGCATATGCATAAATGGCAGTGGCAGCAATAGAAACTGCAAAAAAAAAAACAAAAAAAACACAAAATGGTGAATGAATATGGACATAGGGAAAATGATTACGGGACAATTTGCCACTGGAGTCCTGAAGAGCCAAGTTGTAATATTTTTTTTTGTTTAATAAAACAAACAGACACTAGCAATGTGTATCAGTTAATAGCGAGCTTAGCCTTTACCCAGCTGCATACCCTGGGCATGCTAGGTATGCTCATTAAAGGGTGTACCCAGCTGTCTCTCTCCCCACTTGCCTTTGCCTCTGTGCCAGTGGAAACTGCAGGGACAGCCGGGTCCCAGTCTTTGTCTCAGGAATTGCAAGCAGAAACACAATTTTTTTTAATCCAATAAAACTCTCAAACTGAAGACATAAGAGATGTTGGTTGACCTGTCCAACCAATAACGGATGCTGCATCCACCTAGGTAAGTATGATTCTACAATTTAAAAAAAAATCCATACTTTTAATTTTGCTGGTAGAAAATGCAGTTTATGCAGAAATTCATGTATGAACAGAAACTTACACATTTGGTCAGGTGATTTCTGCTAAAGGGGACAATTAGAATTTAGACTGGTTTTATTGTACTGTATGTGGAGGTCATGTGACCAAATGCCTAAGAATTCGGCACCCGTAGATACGCCGACGTAAATAATTTCTGAATCTAGCCCCATGTTTCCACACTATATACTGCTTAGAATATCGGTCTAGCCAAGCCGAGAATGGCAGTAGCTTCCCAGTGAGTCTTAGCAGATGGATCGAGTGCCCAAAAACTGAGTGTAACAAGCAATGCCCTCTTGCCTAAGTGCAGCTACATAATCTGTATAATCTTCCCAATGACACATTCCTCCTTAACCAGAGCATAGCGGACTTTATGCTGGGACACCCACTCCCAACTACTGTTCTCGGAGATGTACTAAAGTTGGCTTACTATTCTGTAAGCTGGCAGTGGCACATCAAAAGCTGGCAGCAGAAATAGCAACCCATGTTTTGGGAGTAGCATTTCACTCTGCAGAAGTAAAGGATTTCTCAAATGATCCTGCCGCTTAGCAGTATAAAACTGAAAGGTGCCTGCAAAAGAAGAATACTTAAAGTGAATGTAAACCCCCCAAAAAAATTTTTTTTTATGTCACAATGTAGAGTATAAGATTTCCTATCATCTGTGCCCAGTATTCCCACACAGAGTTAATCCAGTGCTGAGTAATCCTCTTTTAATGTTCAGTGAAAATTAACAGAATTCCAGATAAAAACTTGCTTGGACATGTTTAGCATATGTTATGTTAATCATAACATGAGGTGATCCAAAGTTCATTGTATATTACCAGGATGTGTTATGTGGGGGAGGGGTGGATTTCTCACTTTTTATACTGTGAATCACCTCATGTTATGATAAACATAACATATGATAAACATGTCCAAGCTAGATATGTAAATGGAAAAAAGGAAATCACTGCGCTAAAACATACATAGGAAAGAAAAGGGAGCTAAAACATAATAAAATGTGCTACCCCAGGTGCTGCAATCTACATGTAAACAATAAATACAAGAAATGAACATAAGAAAAAATTAAATCGCGCTATCACAAATAGAATAAATATATAAATGACCACAAATCAATAAGTGAGTAAACACAAATGAAAGAAGGGTGACCTATGATGGCCACTGGACAATAAACGATCACCTAATAGATATTATTAATGACGAAAACATATGGTGATGAAAATAAATGTCCCTCTGCTGAATTTCCAATTAATATATAAAAGAAAAAAAGTCAGTGAAAAAATAAACACCGGTGCTCCTGAGTCTCAACAAGTTGATAGAAGTGGTCAAAAAACAAAACAAGTGTATCCTCCACCAAGCTTATAGAGTAGTCTCTTACCAGAAACCAATGATCCCTAATGACAAAGGATCAGATACAGCATATACGGAGTTTCACTCGCGTGATGTCAGACCGTCACTCCCGGTAAGGGCTGGTAGCCAGGAACATGCAGCAGTATGGATGCCCACCATGCAAAAACAATCAAATGCTCCACATAGTGTATTAAACTTAATACAATTTATTAAAAAAGGGAATAAAATGCACTTACAATTATGCAGTGAAAAAAACGCCTTAAGAATTAATGTGCCGGCCGGAACACAAGAAAAAACTTCAGGCACTCGTCCACTGGTGGAACATATGGGAACTGGGTGACAACAGCGTGTCGCTCGCCCTACGTCCGTTTCGATATAAACTATCGTCTTCCAGGGGCACGAGCAGCGCGCTGTGTCACCTCTATAAATAGGAGTGCAAATGAAGTCAGGCCCATCATTGATCCAAAGCCGCCTCCCACCTTGCACACCTGACATGAAAGATTAGGCTACAACATGGCGCCCATAGCTGCAGACAGACTATGTACAGCACAAAATGTGAACCAAACTAAAATATTCTAATAATCTAAATCTACTCTCATTGGCATTAGCCAGACAGATGTGTACTTACATACCTAACCGCCCAGCCAGATGCCAAAATCTCAAAGAAAAAAAGGAAAAATCAGACATTGCTGACTGATTCCTATGAACAATTTAAAACAGTTTGAATACAAACATGGCGCCCGCGCATGCACGATCTAATAATGTCTCCCTGTCTGGACCAGACTGGGCTCCAACATGGCGTCAGCGCATGCGCAGTACGAACGCGAACGACGCAATGCCGTTCTTCATCTGGCCCCAACATGGCGACCCGCGCGTGCGCAGTTCAAACACGCACAACGTAGGCATTTGTGTCTCCATGTATGGACCCACTAGGCTCCAACATTGCGCCGGCGTGTGCGCGATCTGGGTGAATGCAATTGAGGACCAGAACGGCCTCAAATATTAGCACATACCCGCACATACACTGTGCGGGTGAATAACTCCATCACAGACACCCATCAGCTGACTAATATTACTAAAATCATAATCGACAGCATGATATAGAAAACTTGGTATAAACCAATGTTTTCTAATGGACCTATATTGTCCGTTGCTGCTCCATCTAGTGGACAGAAAGCATATCTGCGTGCACTCAAGTCATAGTGGAATAAAAGACCAAAAAAACACATATCTTGGAGACAAAGATTGTGTAATGGGGGGAAAAAAAAACATAAACGTTCATTCACACAGGTGATACAAATCACCCTTGAGTTCCTCGTCACTAATCAAGGATAAATCAAAAGATAAACAACACAGAATTGTGTGAATTAATTTAAAGTAAACGTAAATACTTAGGAATTAAAAAAACCGTCTCAAAATGACTGGTGTGATCCAAACAGAGCCTAGAGACCCAATAATTAATGGTGTCTAAAACCAATACGCATTGGCTACAAAGTGATATGAGACATATCGTGATCCCCTACTTAGCCAATTTCCTCAGGAGGTGAACGCCACATGAAATTGCCCACCCAAAATTTAATTGTGCAGGTGAAGTAAGCCTTGGATCAAGGACAGGCCCGTCAGAAATTGATATACATACCAGTCATATTATATATCAGCATAACAGATCAACGATATAAAAACAACATATAATGATACAATGAATATTAATCAAATACTCAAATGAAATGCCACCAGCTCTCCTCGTAAGACCATGAAAACCATATCCACACATTTATTTTCATCACCATATGTTTTCGTCATTAATAACATCTATTAGATATGTAAATGACCTGTCACTCAAAGCAAGAAGACAGAAACTGACTGTTTATTTTGGCAAGTTTTTATCTGGAATTCTGTTAATTTTCACTGAACATTAAAAGAGGATTTCTCAGATCTGGATTAACTCTGTGTGGAAAGACTGGGCACAGATGATAGGAAATCTTATACTCTACATTGTGACATAACTTTCTTTTTGCTGCATATTATATGCAACTACTAGTGTTGCTCACGAATATTCGTATTGCGAATATTCGGCTCGAATATGGCATATTCGAGTATTCGCGATATATTCCGAATTTCGCGGTGAATATTTGCCATTTCGAATATTCGTATTTTTTCAATTTTTTTTTAGAACAGATCACATCCTAGAGATCCCCATCGACGTCTAAAAGCATTGCTGGTATGATTAGAGACCTTGGGCCGAGTAGCTGCAGCGATCATTTTATATTGCCGAAAAATCGCAATGAGATTATTCGGCAATAGCGATATCGCGCGATTATTTTCGAGAAATTCGCAATATTGTTTTTAGCTAAAATAACACATATATTCGATTTCAGAGTGTTACTGTCGAAATTCCGCAATCAATTTCTCATTCGCATTTTTGCGAAATTACGATAAAATATCACGAATATTCTGAGCCAATCAGAGTGCTCCTTCCGCATTTGCCGAATATTCGCAATTATTTTGTATTGTAATATATCACGAATATTCTGAGCCAATCAGAGTGCTCCTTCCGCATTTGTCGAATATTCGCAATTATTTTGTATTGTAATATATCACGAATATTCTGAGTCGAAATTCCGCAATCAATTTCTCATTCGCATTTTTGCGAAATTACGATAAAATATCACGAATATTCTGAGCCAATCAGAGTGCTCCATTCCGCATTTCTCGAAATTTCGCAATTATTTTGTATTATAAAATATCACGAATATTCTGAGCCAATCAGAGTGCTCCTTCCGCATTTCTCGAAATTTCATTCGCATTCGCAATTCGCGTTCGCATTCGCAATAGCGAAATTTCGCAATCATTTCATTTCCAAAAAATATCACGAATATTCGTATTTAGCGAATATATCTCGAATATTCGACTATATATTCGAGATAGATCGCGAAATCGAATATGGCATATTCTGCTCAACACTAGCAACTACTACTACCCTGAAAACAACTATGAATGGCATATTCATACATTTATGTTTTTGGGTGTAACATGACAAAATGTGGAAAATTTCAACGGGTCCGAATACTTTTCAAGGTACTGCATATAAGTACCCGCTAACCCGAGGGAAACTTACAAATGCCCAAGTTAGTCAAAACTTGTTCTGCAAAAAGAACCTTATGCTCCTCTGATCTATGTCAACTTCCATTGGGGAATGTTAGTTTTTTCACAAGTAAAGAAAAAAAAAATATGATATCATAATCACTAACCTTTTCTAAATTCAGGCACATAATGATATTGTGGCTCTCCCTTGTGCAGCAGGAAGTTGGAAAGATTCCCACTTATGGTGATGGTGAAAATCAGGGTGGCACATATCCAGATAGGACCTTTTAAGGAAATAAATGTTACTCTCATTTTTACATGTAATACACAGTAAATGAAAGCAAGGCCAATAATTTGATGGAACAGCTAGTGGAGAAAATTACAATAGAAAATTACAATAGAAGAGAGAATTAAAATAGAATGGTTTAAAACAAAATAAAATAAAATGTAAAAGGGATTAAATCAAGCTTTTCAAAAGCGTGGATAATAAAAAAAAGTCTCTGACCATACAGAGTAATAATACCACCTAATAGACCCCCAGCAAACTATACCCAGCTGAGCTCTGCCTCTTTAATGGAGTGGGGCTTGTGGGGATGTAGATGGCCTCCCACATAACAGTGCTCAGGATTATGGATCTGTGTGCCCCTTAAAGGGGTTGTAAAGGTAAAAAAAAAAAAAAAATCCTAAATAGCTTCCTTTACCTTAGTGCAGTCCTCCTTCACTTACCTCATCCTTCCATTTTGCTTTTAAAATGTCCTTATTTCTTCTAAAAAATCCTCACTTCCTGTTCTTCTGTCTGTAACTCCACACGGTAATGCAAGGCTTTCTCCCTGGTGTGGAGTGTCGTGCTCGCCCCCTCCCTTGGATTACAGGTGAGTCAGGGCGCTCTCTACATTGCAGATAGAGAAAGGAGCTGTGTGTTAGTGGGCGTCTTGACTCTCCTGTAGTCAAAGGGAGGGGGCGAGCACGACACTCCACAACAGAGAGAAAGCCTTGCATTACTGTGTGAAGTTACAGACAGAAGAACAGGAAGTGAGGATTTCTCAGAAGAAATAAAGACATTTAAAAGCAACATGGAAGGAAGGATGAGGTAAGTGAAGGAGAACTGCACTAAAGTAAAGGAAGCTATTTAAGATTTGTTTACCTTTACAACCCCTTCCACCTTAAAAGAAGGGGGGGGGGGCGACACTGTCTCTTTAGTCCACTCCTACTTTGGAAAGTTTTAGGTACAGAGTGCTACAATAGTTAAATGAAAAAACTCACCATAAAGATCTGGATTGCTTCTGACATATAATCTTACAAAATTTCTTCCTGGTATTGGTAAGACGGAACCTTTTATCCTATCCAGAACCTGTGGCATTGTCAAAGCAACACATTCAGTATTTGTTTAAGGCAACAAATTGAATTTTCTGTGTTTTTTAGTTATACAGAGATCAGCTCAATGTAAATAATCTTATCAATGTCTTTTCATTTTATTATTCCTGTTTTTTTCTGTGTTTAGTTTGTAATTATGTATATTGTAAGTTGTACATACAAGGGAGCAGCCATATTGGCGTATTGCGTTGCTAGGGTTGGCTTGTTCTCCAAAGAACACTGGTTGTGTTTAAAGCCCGTAAAAAAAATGGGCAGAATGTTGGGAGAGACTTGCCAACATTCTGCCCGTGTGTATGTCGGTCTGTTCGGTTGGCTTCTGTCGGACATGCATGCTGGAAATCCAGCATCCCCCTGTCAGAACAGAACAGCTCAGTAAGGTAGATTGCTGAATGAACCTTGCATTAATACAGTGTCTCTGATGAAAGCTGACAGTTTTTTTTTTTGTGTAACCAACTGGGTGGCACGAAAACTACAGTAAAACCTTGGATTGCGAGCATAATTTGTTCCAGAAACATGCTTGTAATCCAAAGCACTTGTATATCAAAGCAAATTTCCCCATAAGAAGTAATGGAAACTCAGATGATTCGTTCCACAATTATTTATTTATAGGTCCTTCAGTTTATAGTCAATATAAAAAATATATAAAAAAATTATAGCAATGTGATAGGTTGTGTAACCATAAAATGTTCATCCACAAATGGAAGCCTCCACAAGAGGATTAGAAGCAAAATCCAGCAGGAGCTACAGAGTATAAAAGAGAAGTGTAGCTAAATGTTGTACCTTCATTAAATGTAACAATATCGCTACACTTAGAGGCTCCTCTCTTCTCCTTTATACTCAGGTGTGACATGAGCTCAGCGAAGCTGGCCCCCCTACAATCAGCACAAATAAAAACTCAAGTGTGTTTCTTTAGTGCTACGTTTGTGCAGTTTTGTGCCGCAAAAAATTACGTTTGTGCTGCTTTTATTTTGAAGATATTAGCAATTGTTTTTTCCAGACTATGACATCATCTAGCCCCCCTACAACGCCCAAATGACACAAAACTGGTCTTGTTGGTTAGTGCTACGTTTGTGCTGCTAATATTTCCGTTCTATCTTTTATCGTTTTTGCGTTATTAATGATTTAATAAAGGTCACACAGCCCCCCTACAACACCCAAATGACACAAAACTGGTCTCATTGGTTAGTGCTACGTTTGTGCTGTTTTGTGCTGCTAAATATTTCCGTTCTATTATTTATCGTTTTTGCGTTATTAATGATTTATTAAAAATCACCAAAGGTCACACAGCCCCCTACAACGCCCAAATGACACGAAACTGGTCTCATTGGTTAGTGCTACGTTTGTGCTGTTTTGTGCTGCTAATATTTCCGTTCTATTATTTATCGTTTTTGCGTTATTAATGATTTATTAAAGGTCATCAAAGGTCAATCAGCCCCCCTACAACGCCCAAATGACACGAAACTGGTCTCATTGGTTAGTGCTACGTTTGTGCTGCTAACAATTTTATTTGTGCTGTTATGGTTTTTAAGTTATAACAGGTTTTTTTTTTTCAAACCCCACTCACTTTGTCCCCCCCTATAATCAGCACAAACAAAAACTCAAGTGTGTTTCTTTAGTGCTATGTTTGTGCTGTTTAAATTTTCTTTCCATCTTTTATCGTTTTTGCGTGAATAATGATTTATTAAAGGTCACCAAAGGTCACTCAGCCCCCTTACCACCCCGAAAGGACACAAAACTGGTCTCGTTGGTTAGTGCTACGTTTGTGCTGCTAACATTTTTATTTGTGCTGTTATGGTTTTTAAGTTATAACAGTTTTTTTTTTTTTTAAACCCCACTCACGTGCCTGTGATCAGTCCAACAGACTGCGTGGTGGCAGCAGCCAGCTGGTGGATGTGGCAGCAGAACCGGCTGGTGGCATATAAGCTGGCACTGAGTTTGGCTGGTGGCAGTCTGTGGGTAAGCAGCTGAAAGCAGGAGACAGATGAGACCTTGCTGGACTGAAGAGCTGTAGCAGGCTGGATAAGCAGGATGCAGGGTCAGATGAGCCAGTGCCATAATGGTCGGGCAGATCAGGCATAGACGGCAGACAACAGGATAGTCGGGTCACAAGCCAAATCAGCAACGGGAGTTAGATCAGGCAAGAACAGAAGGCAGAATCCAGAGACAAGCCATGGCCAGGGCAGGTAGTAGTCAAACTGAGGTCAGGAGCAAGCTGGGTTAGGATCAGAAGTCAAACACAGCAATCAGGAACAAACACACAGAAGCTGCACACCAAACTGCAGCCTGTTTAAATAGTCTGTCTGGCACCAGCATTGATGACAGGCTCGCGCTCATCTGCCCAGCCAGTTGCCAGTCTGCGCATGCACATATGTATGCACAGGGAGACATCATTTGTGCTATGGGCAAGCCTTTTACTCTCCATTCTATCTCCTTTTGTTTTTCAGTTATTATTGATTTAATAAAGGTCAACCAGCCCCCCTACAAGAGACACAAGACATGAAACCAGGCTGGTTGGTGCCTCCTTTGTGCTGTTTAAATATCAGTTCTACCGCCTTTTGTTTTTCAGTTATTTACTAAGGTCAGCAAAGGTCACTGGGTTGGGTGGTTAGTGCTGCGTTTGTGCTGTTAAAATTACTATGGGTGCTGCTTTGATTTTTTTATTGCAAAAGTTATTTTTATTCGATCAAACCCCACCTCTACCACTATAAAAGCATAAAATAAATAACACAAAAACGATAAAAGATAGAAAGGAAATATAAACAGCACAAAACAGCACAAACATAGCACTAAAAAAAAACACTTGAGTTTTTATTTGTACTGATTTTAAGGTGGGCAAAGTGAGTGGGGTTTGAAAAAAAAATAAACTGTTATAACTTTAAAACCATAACAGCACAAATAAAAATAATGTTAGCAGCACAAACGTAGCACTAACCAATGAGACCAGTTTTGTGTCATTTGGGCGTTGTAGGGGGGCTGATTGACCTTTGGTGACCTTTAATAAATCATTAATAACGCAAAAACGATAAATAATAGAATGGAAATTTCCTGGTGCCTTCATGGCAGCATACATATGGTTGGTGGCTCCGCCCTCATCCAACCCACAGGACCAATTATAACTCTTTAAAAGAGAGCGACAGCCTCCCCTCTGACATTCTTTTTTCTGTCCTCAAACCTGCAGGATCACGGATCACCTGGATTCAGCCCTTACTAAGCCACTGTGTTGGCCAGCCATTACAGGTTCATGCTCCCCTGTAGATGAAGTCCCATATCTTAGGCTGCTAAATGCGCCAAAAAGGTTTGGGAGCCCATTTTTCTGTGGATCTTTTCTGGGTCTGGAGTTCAGGTATTTTCCTCCATCCGTGACTGAAAACACTGCTCCAAGGTAAAAGACGACTGATTACAAGTTTTGCAGTGCTATTTTTCACTGCTGATGATTGTGGCTTGTTGGAGACAGGTGGCTATTAAGCCTTCTACAGCTGCTTACAGGGCAAGTCTTGTTCAACTGTTTTAAAAAAAAAAAAAAAAAATCTGCCGTTTGCTATAAGGGAGATTACATTCTAGACCACCTGTCCCTCACCTCTTTTTCTGTTTTCCAGAAGCATGCTGCCGTCCTAGCCAGCAGACTCCTGGGCTATAACGAGGTATGGCAGAGTTTATGACTCTCGTAGCCAGGCATGCGATCTCCCGCAGCGGGGGGGGGGCCCCCTCCTGCCGCCCCTGCTGGAGAGCATCTGCGGCGCTTCGCGCGCCCCCTCTGCATTTGATTTATTCCTTCCTTGGACACTGTTGTGTCGCAGGGATATGACATCACCGCGCGCATGCGCAGTAGCCTTCGGAGGCCAATGCGGCCATCTTGGTATACCCAGAAATAGTCGGTGTATAAATGAGGATGTTTTTCCTCATTATGTTTAAACAGCTCTCCACTGCAACACATCCTAGGTTAAGGGAAGATTACATTCTACTGCCTTCCTCCTGTTTATTCCCCATATTATGGATCTAGCCCAAGGTAAATTTGGGAGTGGATCATGTTTGTGCATATTTCTGTGGAATACATATTTTCATGTACATATAATGGGTGAGGACGTTTTCTGTACATATGGGTATGTACATGGATGTGTAGGTGCATGTGTATATGTATATACTTAGGTAGGGTATCCTTGATACCTCATGGATCTCAGCCTTGCCTGTGCATAGGCCTGGATGTGTATATGTATGTATACACAGATATAGATATGTGTATGTGTGTATATGTATGTGTATATATGTGTGTATGTATATATATATATATGTGTGTGTATATATATGTGTATATGTATGTATATATATATATATATATATATATATAGTTTTTTATGTATTCAATAAAAAAAAAAAAAACATATGAACATATGCGTTCATGGGTGTATATATGCATATTCGTAGGTACGCTATACATATAGGTATGTGTTCCAAAAAATAAATAAAAAATAAATAAATAATTAATTAAATAATAATAATAAAAAATATAAAAAAAAAAGAAAAGTTAAACCACGCAGGTTAAACTTGTTGGTTTCCCTCTTTAACAGCCCTTCCCCGCAGCTCAGTATTACAAAAAGATCCTCAACATACCACTAGGTAAGTGGCTGCAACTACCAGGTAAGTTCAAAATAAAAAAGAGCACGTGACTACCTTCTATAGAGGAAAAACAGAATTTTTCTGTCCTTTCCTTCTTTTGCAGCCCGCAACCTCAGCCAAGTCGCAGAGGGGCACAGAAGAAGGGGTCCAAAGCTCATGGTGTCCCAAAGAGTGGTCACTCTGCTTCAGCCCACGCACCTGACAGCCGCAGGTCTTCCCGACAATCGGCTAGAAAGTATCCCTCTCCTCATCACCCTGCCACCCCCAAAGCCTGCTGGGTCTGCGGTGATGATGCGCTTCCAAAAAAAAAAAAAAAAAAAAAAAAAAAAAAAAATTGGTCTGCAGTTACTGCTTTCTGGGAGCAGCCGGAAATGAGGAAAAGGAGAGGGAGGAATACTGGGTCAACATTAGGAAAATAATTAAAGATGCAATCCAGGAGTCGTTTCCATCTCAAGGTCCGGCTACCTCTTCATCAAAAGATATTTTTCAGGGGTCTGCCCCCAAGATCCCAGGTCAGCAGATAAGTGCAGGGGCCAGTTTTGATGATTTACAAGATGCATCCGAGAAGCAAGGGGCCCACTACGATTCTGGGGTACCTGATAATTTTCTGGCCGCCTTAATGCGAAATATGGTAGCAGGCCAGGTCGCCTATATCCATCCTCGTGGGCTGTACCCTCCAGCTGACACTAGTGCTCAGCCGTTTTTCTTACCATCTATAGATCACTCGGCTACTGTAAGAAATGCAGCACATTCCTCAAGAGGTGCAGCGTCTCAAGAAGACATATTGGGTCACAAGATTGAGAACGGCCTCAAATCTAAATATGAGACAGCTGAGAGAGCACGAGAACCAGCAGCCGCTTTAGCTTCAGCTGCCGAGACAACAAAGGCATGGTCTACCAATTTTGAATTAGCCTGAGCCAGGGCCTCGAGCCAGAGGAAATTCTCAATTCTCTGGAGCAATTAAATTGGCTTCAGGATCTATGGTCGAGGCAGCAGCGAAAACACTGGAATCTTCCTCTCAGGCCTTACTGCATACAGTAACTGCCAGGAGGTATAGGAGTAGGCAAAGCAACCTCCAGGCTACCCTCATGAACATAAGGAAAGAAGGGGACGCGTCTAGCTCTCCCGGAATTCAGAAGCCCTTTTGACTTCCTGTTTACTCAAGCTGAACCAGCGCGTACTGCCATTCTATTTAACGGGAAACTGACTCCCCTACAATTCGCCTTGGTCGCACCAAACAAAATAAAAAAAAAAAAAAAAAACTTTCTAGCTCAACAGGCTCCTAATGTCCTTGCTACTCACCAAGGTCCATATAGAATAAAAGATCTCAGGACTCTGATTCAGCTTATACAAAGCCCATACATGATGGATTTCAGTTCCGAGTTCCGTGAGCTGTTTGGGGGTTCATACCTCTCAAATCTTTTCCCTTTCTGGTTATTTGAAAAAAGGAAATGTGTGTTTCTTTTTTTTTTCCCATCCTTCAAATGTACGCTATTCATCCCAGGTCTACAGCAAACTTGTCAACCTGGCAATCCTCGGGTGAGAATCCCTTAAAATAATGGGACTCATGGCAGTACGACCAGAAGTGGAGATGGTCCCTGTAAAGCCTCAAGGGTTTCCACCTGCATTTTCATCAGGTTCTCCTACCCCTTATGTTCCAAGACATTAGTGGACTTCATTTACAATTTTGATGCCTGCCTTTAGGCACACCATGCGTCCCGGATTTTAGCAGAAAGATCTAGTGTTAATCTCTTCCGAAGGGAAAAGTTGCACTTTCCGCATGAGCAGGAAGATGTTCTATCTTCATTTCATTACAATAAGGTTTCCGATCTCATATACAAGAGGTGTATGTTCACCTTAGCATGAATGCATCTGGTCAGGTAATTACCAAAAAAAAAAAAAAAACATATATAAAAATGTTTTAGTCTTTTTGCCTATGCAAAGATTATATTCCTAAGAGACTGATGTCTCCCCTAAAGAGAAGAAAGTCACCACCCACAGCCTAAGCTGGGAACATGACAATCAGAATCATATCGGGGTCCTCTTACATCCTCCCCCTGGACTCTGGCATCATGGTGGGAACATTAACATCCCTACACCTCGTTACAACAGACTTTCCTAACGGAAAGGTCCGGGTCTCAGAGACTTCTACTTTTTAGAAGTAGTTCTGGTCCTGTGCTATAATCAAGTCTTCTCGGTGGGTGGAGCCACTTGCAGTTGGTTCCTACTCCTTAGTCCATCCCTGTAGCAGCAGCGGTTCTTCTGAATTTCAGCAACCTTAGGGGACTCAGTTGACCAAGACAACTGGTATTTAAATAAGGACAGTTCGGTATCCAACATACAGGAGTCAGGTACTGCTGACATATCAATATTCTGCCAGAACATTACCTCTGAAGGACGAGTCCATTCCCACACAGATGAGCATCGGGTCGACCTTAACCTGAGTCCAGTCCCAAAGGACGAACACACGCACATAGGCAGATCGTCATTCTTCAAAAGCATTCCTGATATGACTCAAGGCCAAGAGGATCTCACCAGCCTCAAGCAGTTGATGTTTTAAAAAAAAAAAAAGAGGGAAGGGAATAAATCATTTGGCTGATCACCTAGGAAGGAAAATACCAACTCCAATACGCAGCTATTGCTTCAGCTTGCCTCCCGAGAGGCTGTCCTCATGGGCTAGTCCGCTAGTTAAGATCTCTTCCTTTTGGTGCATGTTTGTTTTTTACACGGAAGGCTCCCAGTTCCTTCACACAATTTCCCAATCTCAAGGGTAATACGGGCGTACGCCCTCCTACCTGGTTAAGTGCCAGCACCTAGCAGAGAATTGGTTCACCTCCTCAACTACAAATCCTTGGTTGGTCTAGGAAATCTTGATACAGGCTGCCAGGCGAGCGGGCCCCGTTCGGTCCTTCTGCCGATTCCAGTTGCGTACATTCGCATATCCGAAAGAGTTCACTCCTATCCGCTTTCGGATGTCCCTGGAGTTAATCATCAGGAATGGAGCAGGGGGAAAAAACTAAAAGTTCAGTCACTCCCACAAGATAAATGGCACTTTTACCCAGAAAGTCTTCCTCCAGTAGCACCTTTTGACAGGAAGAAAAGCCTCTTTCAACCCTGGAAGACATCAGATGGAACCTAAATTCACAATAAGAACATGCCTCGAGGGCAATCATTCCTTTTTTTCCCAAGATAGGGTGACTACGTCTAAAGGGGGATGTGCCTCTGCTATTCAGTTTACTCGCAGTCTTTCCTTGCACATACACGAGAATCTTCTCTGTAAGACGCTACTCGCGAAGCAATTTTCTTTTTCCATACTTCTAAGCACCGTCTCATCCGTTCAAAGGCCCTCAAAGTCCAAGCCTCCGTATTTAGGATTCCGATGTTTCAATTTAAACAAGTTGGTCATCTGGCAGTCTTGCCAGTTCAAGTCCAGAGCTTCCTCTGCGAGCCAATTTATCTAAGAATGGGTAGTCCCAAATCTTTCAGTATGTTCCAACAACTCCTGACTGGCCAAAACAGTTAGAAGAAGACTTCCTCAGGCGTCTCGGATCTGGCAGTCATGCTACCAGCTTACCTTGAAAAAAAAAAAAAAAAAGAAGAGGGGGAGAAAGCTGTGGACACCGAGGACAACTTCATCAAGTTGGATGGTTCATCTTATCCAGACAACATACCGGGCTAGTGGTCCTCCGCTCCAAAGTCAAAGAAGACTTGTGCGGGGAATGGCGGCTTCCTGGACTACAGCAACACTAGAATCTTCCAAGCGCCCTGCCTATAGGCAACCGGTCATTCTACACCGCATTCATGACCTAGTTGGGTCTACTCTTACTCATAGTGATGTAGGGGGAAAAGTCTGTTCAGCTGTTTTCTCTTGGATAGAGATTAAAATACTTTTTGCAGCAACCCTCCCTATAAGCGAGTTATTTACCATATGTATGCTGCCATGAAGGCACCAGGAAAACGGAAAATTGAATACCTACCTTTCTGTAATTTTCCATTCCTGGTGCCTATCCATGGCAGCATACGCCCTCCCTTTCTTAGAATCCTTAATTGTTTGAGTCTAGTTACAAGAATGTCAGAGGGGAGGCTGTCGCTCTCTTTTAAAGAGTTATAATTGGTCCTGTGGGTTGGATGAGGGCGGAGCCACCAACCATATGTATGCTGCCATGGATAGGCACCAGGAAAGGAAAATTACAGAAAGGTAGGTATTCAATTTTCCGTTATTAGCAGCACAAACGTAGCACTAACCAATGAGACCAGTTTTGTCTTATTTGGGTGTTGTAGGGGGGCTGTGTGACCTTTGGTGACCTTTAATAAATCATTAATAACGCAAAAACAATAAAAGATAGAAAGGACATTTAAACAGCACAAAACAGAACAAACATAGCACTAAAGAAACACACTTGAGTTTTTATTTGTGCTGATTGTAAGGTGGGCAAAGTGAGTCGGGTTTGAAAAAAATAAATAAACTGTTATAACAGCACAAATAAAAATATTAGCAGCACAAACGTAGCACTAACCAATGAGACCAGTTTTGTGTCATTTGGGCGTTGTAGGGGGGCTAGATGATGTCATAGTCTGGAAAAAACAATTGCTAATATCTTCAAAATAAAAGCAGCACAAACGTAATTTTTTGCGGCACAAAACAGCGCAAACGTAGCACTAAAGAAACACACTTGAGTTTTTATTTGTGCTGATTGTAGAGGGGGCAGCTTCGCTGAGCTACTGACATGACACGACTCGTATATCAAGATATCGCTTGTGTAACGGAATGCACCGTGACAGATAGAGATATTCCTATGTCTAGGGTCACCTTATGTCCACTAGGGCCATAGGGTGACAAAGAATCATAATTCATATGTTACAGAAGATATTAATAAGGGACATTAATAATAATTCATGTTTGCAGGATGTCTTCAAATACCAAAAGCGGTTAGCTATTCAATCTGGGCACACATGATTTGGAAAGGTGTTAATCCAGGTCTACAAGACCAGAGTGAGTCATACCTGTATAATATGCTATTGAAATATCTTAAGGTGTTGGCATTCATGTGAAAGACATTCCGTTGAAGGTGTGGATTGCACCCACTCTCACAAGACTCTGCCATTGTGTGATAAAGCTGTCGTGGATAACTTATTCAACTAGATGTCTGTGTTACTATTCAAGGTTAATTGAACCCTATTGATAATACGGTGCCGTCATGTCTAGCTACCCATTAAAGAATTATCCTCAGTGAGTGAATAGGGGGGTGGAGATTGCATTGTCCTGTGATTAACTGTATTATGCTGTACTGGATATAAGAAGCTGAGAAAATACTAATAAATTGTCATATATCTTTGGAAGCAAGAACGGAGCTCTGTCTCGTCTTATTCTGGGAAAGGATATGGATCGTGTATGCAATATTGTCGGAGTGTGTCAGATAAGCTTGTCGTGAGTGGATGGAAGGTTGTAAGCGGTGGTGACCGTTACAGCTTGTATATCAAGTCAAAAGTTATTAAAAAAAAATAGCTTGTCTTGCAAAACGCTCTTAAACCAAGGTTTTATTGTAATCGGCTTTAGCGTTCTTCTCACAATGCAAGTTTATGGGTCTGTCAACTCCCTCCCTGTGTGGCTATTTTATCTCAATCATGAGGACCCTCTACTCTCTCTTTAGCAACCAAGCTACTAATATCTATAATTATTACACTACGGGGTTGATTTACTTAAGGCAAATATACTGTGCACTGCAAGTCCAGTAGCTACAAATACTGCAGCTGCTGACTTTTAATATTAGGACACTTACCTGTCCTGGAGTCCAGCGCCGTCCACAGCAAAGGGCGAGCATTCGCTAGTCTCTCTGCTGCTCCCCCCTCTATCTACAGTGAGGGAACCAGGAAGTGAAGTGCTCCGGCTTCATTGCCCGGTTCAATACGGCGCATGCGCGAGTCGATTGGCTCCCGCTGTGTGCTGGGAGCCGAGAGCTCCCAGCACACAACGGGAAAAACCCGTCTTTTGCCTGAGAATAAGGGCCGGAAGTGGGTGCAAATACCTGTCTTTAGACAGGTATCTGCACCCCCCTCCCCCCTGAAAGGTGTCAAATGTGACACCGGAGGGTGGAGGGTTCCGATCAGCGGAACTTCACTTTAACCTTTAATTTAACCTTGGCAACCACTGCTTATTAGAGGGACCTGAAAAACTGACAGGAGGACCCGATTGGTCTGCACATGTGAAAGGGCTCTTTATTTCGCTACTCACTCTGCTCTCTCATCCACACATGTACTGTAGATGCAGCAGAGCTTGAATAACTAGCAGCCCTTCCAGTCTCAGAGTTTACAAGGGAATATAAGAGGCTAATATCAAGTCAAAATTAGTTTCTTACACTAGCTGCATTTTTTAAAGAATACATTTACTGGTGTTCATTTAGATCTGCCCGATACACATTGCAATCACAACAAAATATGTGCTCACTGAAAATATACTATAGTTTGCCTTATATACACCAATATGGGTAACTCAATTTTATAGACTATTTACATTACATACTCTGGGCATTTCTCTTACCTGGTATGTATCAACATCAAAGAAAGTCTGGTAATACTCGAACGTCCAGAAGGGGGCAGCTTTCTTCTGTCCAGCAAGCAGCTGAAAAGTAAAAAGATATTTGCTGTACAAACCAGTCATAGGCCTTTCCTCTAAAAATTTACACCAGACTGATATTTATCCTTGATGTTTGTTATGTATTTTATGGGGGAACCCTACATGCAAAAAAATAAAAATAAACATAAAAAAAAGGGGAGCATAGGGTCCCCCCAAAAAAAAATTATATTATACCCTTGGCTCAGTGGTTGTAGGGGTCTGCAGGCAGGGCAGACGGGGCTTATCAGTATCTGTAAGCCTCCTTTAACAATAAGTCTCCCCGTGTGAATGAGTAAGAACCCCTTATATTGTTCAACTATGTTAATCATGTTGTGCAGTGATGCAGTGCCACCTCAATTATAATGAATGACACCTCTCAAAAGAACCAGCTAATGCCAAATGATAGCTTGAGGCCCCGCTGCTAAAAGGTATATAAAAGGGGTGTGCTTCTTAAGCTATGTAATTGAGCAAATATGACCACAGCCATATTTAGTTAATGTCATTGACTGAATATGGCTATATTGTGTCAGTGAAGTGACCCTAAATCCGCCCCTTTATTTAAATGGCCAGTGATTCCTAGCAACAACAAAAAAAAAAAGTATAGGGCTGGGTGATGTCACTGGTTGCCAAGGATGTGTTGGGTGCCAGCACCCACTGCTTCCTTAGCAACAATAAGCAGCAAGGAAGCTGTCATATACAGTAGTGGTAGAAATACTGTTACTATTTGACATGACATTCAGCTCCTGCTAAACAAGTAAAAAAAAGTTTGGATGAATACAAACAGCCAAAGTTCAGTCCTAATACTTTGAACTCTTCCCCAATATCCCCCAAAAATTGTTAAAGTAGAGTTTCTCATCAGCCTCTGCAAAAAACTATATGACTTCTGGTTTTAAAGCTACGACTACTGATATGATCTTGGAGCTACAGTAAAAGACATTCAGTATTTGGTTTCTCACAGCTAAAATAATGGCTGTAATAATGGCTGTTTGGAAACTTAAAGCTGGAGTGAAATAATAGCCCTTTTCTATATTAACCAAAAATTAAAGTTAAAAAGTTAAAGAAAACCTGTCATGACAGAAATATTGGAGGCTGCCACCGCTGACTTTCCTTCTGAAAATGCTAATTTCTAGGTTGTCATTTTAATGCTACATTTATTAGTGCAGTTAGCTTGATAAACGAGGCCTAATGTAATCCCCGTGACTTTTCCTGTATTTCACCTCTGTTTTATCAGAATCTTCATTTTCCAGCAAGTCACCCTCCTCTTCTCTGGATTGCAGTCCTTTCTTCTTACCACTGCCGTCTTCAGGATCTCCGATATTTACAGTAGTGGCATCAGGGTTGGCAGCTAATAAATTGGCTGCATCATCAAACTCTGTCAAGCAGTACAAAAGAAAAATCACTTTGCAAACATAGCCAATGAGATAAATAAAACAGTTACATAAGCAGTTGCACATAACATGTTATGAAACGAAAACATGGGTGCCATTGCTGACCATCTTCCGAAAGGGCCAATAGCCTGGCAGCCTTTTTCTTCAATGTCTTCTGAATCAATACAAGCATACGTCAAGTGAAACGATAAGTCCAGGTATGCATATTTGTTGCAAAACAGTGACCTATAAAGTCACTGGATACCTAGAACAGTGAGGCAATTATGTTAATTAGAAGGTCAATAATAGGAACCACTATATTTCTAATTTGCCATACTTCTCTGAACAGGGCAAACTGCTGATCTGTCAGGGAGCAAAAGGAGAGATCTTTATGTTTCAGCCAAGCTAAAACACAATCTCTCTTTTCCTCCAGTGCATCTGTCCCCCATAGAGTTGGAAATCACCTCCCAGGCACATACTTACCCCCTTGATTGCCCCTGGTGTTAACCTCTTCAATGCCAGTGTCATTCATACAGTGACAGTGCATTTTTTTAGCATTAATCACTGTATTGGCGTCACTGGTCCCCAAAAAGTGTCAGGTTTGTCCAACACAATGTCACAGCACCGGAAAAAAAAAAATGCTGATCACCACCATTGCCAGTAAAAACAACAATAAAAAACATAAAATAAAAATGCCCCTAAATCTATCCCATAGTTTTTGGACGCTATAACTTTTGCACAAACCAAATCAATATACACTTATTATGTATAGCAAAATACATATTTGTCTAAATTGGATGAAGAAATTCATTTTTATTTTTTTTAATTGGGAATGTTTTATAGCAGGAAGTAAAAAAATATTGGAATGAAAAAATTAGTAGAAATTGGTGCCTGCCTGACAAATTCTAAGGAGTGTGATTTTATAATATATATTTATATATGTGCTGTCCTGTGGCGTGCTAAAAAATATAATACATAGTATAAACAGAATAAAATGTTATACAAAAAGTGCACGTGATAATTATTAATAATATGAAATCAGAATTAAAAAATAAAAATATAATTAGAAATAGAAAGTCCATGTGCAATTATAAAGTGCTAAATGTTGCATAGAAGTGCTTCATGCCGTATTCAAGAGGTGCTGGATGTTGCATACAAGGTGCTTTGTGCCAGTGTCAAACACTAATGCCGTATTCCACACAGTGCCCTCTTCTTCGGTGCTCTAATATGGTCCGCACTCACCAGATCCTACCCCCCTCTTGGGGTGGAAAGTTTTCACAGTGTATGCCCTGTGCTGCACTCTGGCAAATCCTCGTTCCCCCTGTGTTGCTCTTGCAATTTTCAACTTTAACTCGTATGCAAAGAGAAAAGCATCCCAATAGTGTGATACCGTTAAAAAAGTATTTCCCTTTATTATTAAAAAAAATGGGTACTCACAATTTGCCAATTTGAACAAGCCTTATGAAAATTCAAATTGCCAAATTGTGAGTTTAATAATAAAGGGAAATACTTTAACGGTATCACACTTTTGGAATCCTTTTCTCTTTGTGTACGAATTTTGTGGACAATCAAATTTCGAATTTTGAAATTGAAATTTTTTAATTTTCATATTTTTCAAATTTAGAATTTTGAAATTTAGAATTTTTCGAATTTTGAAATTTTTCAAATGTTTAACCACTTAAGGACCGCCTACTGCACATTTACGTCAGCAGAATGGCACGGCTGGACACATCAACGTATATATAAGTTGATTTTAGTACCCAGCCGTGGGTCACAGGCGCGCGCTCCCGTGACCCGGTCCGAAGCTCCGGGACCGCGGGACTCGCGGACCCGATCGCCGCTGCAGTGCAGCGATCCGTCCCTGGAGCTGAAGAACGGGGAGAGGCGTGTGTAAACACGGCTTCCCCGTGCTTCTCTGTGGCCGCAGCATCGATCGCGTTATCCCTGTTATAGGGGGACGCGATCGATGACGTCACACCTACAGCCACACCCCCCTACAGTAGTAAACACACACAGGGAACACTCAAATTCACAGTGCCCCCTGTGGTTAACTCCCAAACTGCAACTGTCATTTCCACAGTAAACAATGCAATTTAAATGCATTTTTTGCTGTGAAAATGACAATTGTCCCAAAAATGTGTCAAAATTGTCCGAAGTGTCCGCCATAATGTCGCAGTCACGCAAAAAAATCACTGATCGCGAATTAAAAAATTTATAAAAATGCAATAAAACTATCCCTTATTTTGTAAACGCTATAAATTTAGCAAAAACCAACCGATAAACGCTTATTGCGATTTTTTTTACCAAAAATATGTAGAAGAATACGTATCGGCCTAAACTGAGGAAATTTTTTTTTTTTTATATATTTTTGGGGGATATTATGGCAAAAAGTAAAAAATATTGCATTTTTTTTTTAAATTGTCGCTCTATTTTTGTTTATAGCGCAAAAAATAAAAACCGCAGAGGTGATCAAATACCACCAAAAGAAAGCTCTATTTGTGGGGAAAAAAGGACGCCAATTTTGTTTGGGAGCCACGTCGCACGACAGTTAAGACGACGCAGTGCCGAATCGCAAAAAGGTGCAAGGTCCTTTACCTGCATTTTGGTCCGGGTCTTAAGTGGTTAAGTTTCGAAATGTCAAATTTTCAGTTTTCGAAATTTAGAATTTTCAAATTTTCGAATTTTTCAAGTTTGAAATACGAAAATTGAAAAATTTGAAATACGAAAATTGAAAAATTTGAAATACGAAAATTGAAAAATTTGAAATACGAAAATTGAAAAATGTGAAATACGAAAATTGAAAAATGTGAAATACGAAAATTGAAAAATGTGAAATACGAAAATTGAAAAATTTGAAATACGAAAATTGAAAAATGTGAAATTGAAAAATTTTGCATTTTCGGAATTTCGAATTTTCAAATTTCGAATTTTTCAAATTTGAAATACGAAAATTGAAAAATTAAAAATTTCGCATTTTCAAATTTGGAAATACAAAAAAATTGAAAAAAATCTAATTCGAATTTTGAATTTTCACATTTCGAAATTTGCAATTTTCGTAATTTAGAATTTCGAATTTTCACATTTGGAAATACAAAAAAATTGAAAAAAATCAACTTCGAATTTTCACATTTCGAAATTTGCAATTTTCGTAATTTAGAATTTCGAATTTTCAAATTTGAAATACCAAAATTGAAAAATTAGAAATTAGAAAAATGAAAAAATTTCGAAATTTCGGAATTTCGAATTTTTCAGTTTCGGAAATACAAAAAAATAGAATAAATCGAATTTGAATTTTGAATTTTCGAAATTTTCAATTTTCGTAATTTCGAATTTTTCAATTTTCGAAATTTAGAAATTTCATTCGAAATTCGAAAAATTCGAAATTTGACAATTCGAAATTTGACAATTCGAAAAATTTGACAATTCGAAATTTGAAAAATTGAAAAATTAGAAGTTCAAAATTTTTAAAATTGAAAAATTAGAAGTTCAAAATTTCGAAAATTGAAAAATTAGAAGTTCAAAATTTCGAAAAATTTAAAAATTCGAAATTTCTAAATTTGAAAATTCGAAATTCAAATTTTTCAATTTTCGTACTTCAGAATTAGAAAAATTCGACATTTGAAAAATTCGAAAATTTAAAAAATGCAAAAACTTCAAAAAATTCAAAAATTTTAAAAATTTCTCTGGATAAGTACGTAGCTGGACATATTGGTAAAATAGCCAACTGAAAATCTCTGTGCCATCAACGGATGGGTCCAATAGTGATGAGCTCTGCCAACAGATCTCTCCCGTAGTTTGCGACGGCGTTGAAGCCTCAGCAAGAGCAACGTATGGACAATTTCTTGGCATATATTCAATATGGGATCCATTTCAAAAAAGAAGAATCAAATGAAAGTATACAAGTCTGCATATGAAAGTCTGCTGCTGCTGCTCTCTCTCTGTTGAAAATGGCAGAAATAGTTTAAAATATATAGCTTTCAGAGCTTTGGGAGCGTCTACAATGTCTGTGCTATAAATGCTGACAGGTGCAAACGCGGTAAAACGCCGCGAAATGCACGGCAAAACCGGGCGTTTTAAACGCCGGTTTTTGCTTTTGAAAACGTGAGTTCAGATGTGTTTGCTTTTGCTTCTCGGGTGCATGGGGCCTAAGGCCCCTTTCACATTGAGGCGTTTTTCATGCGGTACAGCGCTAAAAATAGCGCTGCTATACCGCATGAAAAATCATGCCCTGTAGTGTTCAATGTGAAAGCCCGAAGGCTTTCACACTGAAGCGGTGCGCTAGCAGGAACGCTCCAAAAGTCCTGCTAGCCGCATCTTTACCGCGGTATAGGAGCGGTGTGTTCACCGCTCCTATAGCGCGCCTTCCCATTGGAAACAATGGGAAACCGCGGCAATAGCGCGGTAATACCGCCCGCAACGCGGGCGGTATTAACCCTTTTTCGGCCGCTAGCGGGGGTTAAAACCTCACCGCTAGCGCCCGAATATCGCGGTAAACACGACGGTATAGCGGCGCTACAAATAGCGCGGCTATACCGTCACCGCGGCTCCACGCCTCAATGTGAAAGGGGCCTAACTCTCCAAACTTCTCTAACTAGTTTCTCTTCCTGTAAACCTCCATCACTTCACAGGAGAGATGCTTGTGGCAGTTCTGTCAGAGCGGAGACAGATTCATAGATACCTTATTAACATGAATCTGTCTCAAGCTCCACCATTTGTCACACTAGACAGACATCTAAAGATTATCTGTGACATTTTATTAATTCCAGGGAAGAAGTCTTGTTAGTATCAAGCCAAGTGTGAACTTCATACAGTTACCTGTGTAATATACAGTCTTTATACTATATAATAGAGATTTAAAGCGGAGTTCCAAGGAAATGTTAGAATTTTTTTTATTTTTTATGCATATTTTAGAAAAAAAACATGAATAATTTTTTTGAAAATTCCGCCACTCGATGTCTGCTTTAAGATAAAAAAGTAACTTATATTATCCTGTCTTGGCAGTTCCCATATTGCATGTGAAGCCCACAAGCATTATGTTCCAGGATACGGTGCAGCTGAGTGACCAGCATGCACCGCCCATTCTCACACAGTATGACAGGCTCTCAGCACTGTAAACCTCCCATGTTGCCATCACAACGGTTGGCGTCGTTGGAAGTGCCTGCCCCGTTGTGATGGCAATGAAGATAATCAAAACACTAAAAGCAACAGATAGAAGATTGGTGTATTTTCCTGCGTCACTTCCGGTTTTGAAGTAACGCGATTCTAGCCCACGGCGATGCCCACCAACTCCTGGGAATTTATGACACAAATATATCAGAAACAGTAGCAGGCAGAGGAGCCGAGGGAAGTGACGCAAGGCACCTTGGTGAGGAACGGGAAGATTAGAAGACACCACATAGCAACAGGGATTAAAAAGTTAAAAAAAAAAAAAATTCTCCAAATGTAATTTGTTAGATTATTTGCTGCACAGTAATGAAAAACGATTTTTATGGGTGGAATGCTTTAACAAAACCGATTTGAAGCTTAGGATTTACCTTGAAATGTAAGGTCATTGGTGCCTGCCATTCACCCAGTTTGGTGGTATCCAATTTATGCTGCAAAATACACAAAATATCATTTAGCGAATCTTACCATCCACTGTACATATAGATGATTTAAGAACAAGTTGCAAATGAGAGACCCCAACTTGACCCACAACCCTACCCAAAAGCTGCAATACTCATTACAAAAGATTGCAAGGTACAGAGAACAGAGACTGTCCAGACTAATACATCGCAAGTAAGTCAAGTAGAAGCCAACATAAATCTATGGATTTCCCCCATAAAGAGGATATTAAGGGGGATATGATCACCATAAATAGATAAGCGGTCCATAAAGTGAACTTGGTGTTGAGTTTTCAGTTTCAGGTCGTTAGAGAGGGGAAAAAAAAAGATTTAAACTCTGCATATGGAAAGGCTTCTTCACAGTAAGGCCTCTTTTACATAAGCGATCCAATCAAGTCCACCTGTCGGATGGAATGAAAAAAAAATTATATCGGAAATTCTGTATGGAACTCCGACAGAGGAAAAAAAAAAAAAACAATCATGCTCAGAATCAAGTCAACGCATGCTCGGAAGCATTGAACTTCATTTTTCTCGGCTCGTCGAAGTGTTGTACGTCACTGCGTTTTGAACAGTCAGAATTTGGTGCGACAGTGTGTATGCAAGACAACTTGAAGAGAATTCCGTCAGAAAACCATCTGAGTTTATCCCGACGAAAATTCTGATCGTGTATAAGGGACATTATCTACAGTATATTGCTATTGCACACATTCCTGGCAAATAAGGCTCATAAAAGTGGTGGGTGCTGCAGTGATTACCAGCTGGATCCAGGAAACATCAAACAAGTGTACATATTCGGCAGCACACCATGGATAAACAATCACCGTCCAAAAGGTTGATTGCAGAGAGATTACATCACAGAGACAAGTGCAACGTTTCGGAGCCACGCAGGAGACCCTTCATCAGGCATGTGATGCCCAAAGAAGGGGTCCTGCGTGGCTCCGAAACGTTGCACTTGTCTCTGTGATGTGATCTCTCTTCAATAAACCTTTTGGATGGCGGTTGTTGATCCATGGTGTGTTGGTGAAAATGTTCACTTGCCCGTGAGAAGAGAGGGCTCGGTGTGTGTCCACTCTGCATAAACTGTGCAGACACAGACCTGTCATCCACCCACTCTGCTCTGAACAGCAGGGGTTCAGTGGACAAATCCCCTACTTAGCAAATCAGATTTGCCTGCATGAAAGGGGGCTAGTAGCTGTGACTATACTATACTTCCTCAACAACTAGTTATCACCAGCTTAAACCGGGGGTTCACTCTATAAAACATTTCTAACATTACATCCAGCCCAGTTCTGCTAATAAAATGACGCTGCCCTTTTTTTTTTTACTGCCGTAGATAGCATTTATCCGAAGGATTCACCGCGGCTTCCGGGTAGGGAATCCCGTGGGAGTTCCTACTGACATGCCAATTAATTGACATGCTAAACGACGGCGCATACAGCGTGTCACGACTTCCCGAAAGAAGCCGAACGCAGGTGCGCAGGCGCCAAATAGAGCCGAGCCGACCCAAGCTTCTTTCGGCAAGTCGTGACGCACTTTATGCGCCGTCGTTTAGCATGTCAATCAATTGGCATGTCAATAGGAACGCCCACTCCCGCGGGATTCCCTACCCGGAAGCCGCGGTGAATCCTTCGGATAAACGCTATCTACGGCAGTAAAAAAAAAAAGAAAAAAAAAAGGGCAGCGTAATTTTATTTGCAGAACTGGGCTGGATGTAATGTTAGAATTTTTTTATAGGGTGAACCCCCGCTTTAATAGATCGTTTAAAAAAAAAAGAGCTGGACGCATTCCCTGAATGCACAGAATTTAACAAGATGTGAACAGTAATAAGTAATTACAGCAGGGGTAGGTGATGCAGGGAATATCCAATGGACTCCTGGAGGATAAGCAAGGAACCCCCCCCCCCAGCCCAAGAAAATTTGATAATGCTTTATTGGGGGGGGGGGGGGTTGTGCCTTCTTCTGGATCAACTGTGGGTAAAGGATTGTGTAAATGGAGGTTTTCTATTTGTTTAATTACCAGTACATATTTTTATTTTTTAAACCTGGCTAACTATGTAACAGTTTATGAACAGTGTGAATTCCACGCCAACAATAAAAAACAAATTATTCGAAAATTAAAATAATAAAATAAACAATGTGTGTACTAATTGTGTATTTTAATTCTAAGCTGCTTCCCTGATGTGATGGAGTGGAAAGAGAAAGATTTGAAGCAATATTTCTCTTTTTATTTTGTTTCATCTGACACAAGTTTGGCACTGGTTGCCCTACTGGATGTGAATACGTTATATATTATTAATTTGAATGTAATTGTCTATTCACAGGATTTATTACTAATTAATTACCAATTAGGTGCTAATCAATACTATTTACATTATTGATACATACAACTATGTAACAGTGCTGGTGATTGGAGACTGTTCCAGCATTGAGTGGCTGCACTCTCCTACAAATATAGAAGTACTGAGAGAAGAATTTATGGCTTCTCGCAAACTGCAAACAGGACTTCTTATGGCTTTCTTTCAACAGCTTTCTTCTTCACACTCTTCCATAAAGACCAGATTTGTGGAGTAAATGACTAAATGCCCATACACGCGATACGAAAATCGGATGGAAAAATTCATACAAGCGGTCTGCCGATTTTCGGATCATTAGTACGGTGCTTTCGACAGTCGATTTTGCCTTTTCTTCAGACAAAAGCTGGATGTGGAGACTATAAATTTTTTGTTGGATGTGAACTTAACGTCCGATATTCGTTTCATTAGTATGGTTTTGTAAGAAAAAGAGCAAAAGATCAAAAGAGCAAGACTACGCATTCTCAGAAACAAAAGAATACCAAAAGCCCGTACACACGATCGGATATTCCGGCAACAATAGTGCGATGGAAGGGTTTTGTCAGATAATCCGACCGTTCCTATGCTCCATCGGACAATTGTTTTTGGAATTTCCGACAACAAATGTTGGCTGTGCATGCTCTCAAATTGTCTGACAACAAATGTGTTCTGTCAAATTATCCGATCGTGTGTACACAAATCCGTGGGGCTAAACCCCAAAGTACAAACACGCATTCTCCGAACCAATGCTAAACATCAGACAACAATAGCAGAAGTTGCCCAAAGGGTGGCGGTTATGTGCTGAAAAACCACAAAGTTTGGTGTATGTTGGCTGAAAATGTTCTGCCGTCTGTATGCAAAACAAGTTCACGGACAACGCCCTTCGGACAAAATTCCTTGGATTTGTCCGATGGAAGTCTGATCGTGTGTATGAGGCTTTACAAAACTATTAAATACATTACATCACTTCTGAAGTTGTATTCTGTTGTAAGAAAATTTTCGTATTGCAAGTAACCTTTACTTTTGGATCTCTGCAGCTACTCCAGAGTTACCATGGGCCTCTTGGCTGCTTCTCTGATGAATGCTCTCCTTGCCCGACCGGTCAGTTTAGGTGGATGGCCATGTCTTGGTAGGTTTGCAGTTGTGCCATACTCTTTCCATTTTCAGATGATGGAGTGAACAGTGCTCTGTGAGATGTTCAAAGCTTGGGATACATTTTTTATATATATATATATATATATATATATATATATTGTAAGCTGGGGATAGGTAGCGGGTACAAAAGCTCCCTGGGATGAGCAGGCACAGATACCAAAGTCCATAGGATAAGTGAACAACAGTGGGATTTTTATTGGTGCTATACAAAGTCTATTTACAGGTGCTGTACAGTGTGCAGAAAACAAAACAAGCAAAAGTAGTTTAAACAAACACCTAGCCGTGTCTCGGCTCTAACTACACGATATGTAGGCCCTAACTACTAAGCTAAACAAGCCTACCGCTTGTTAGCTCAAAATACAAACTGCTCACCAGTCTTTTAACAACCTCCTTGCTCCTACAGATCCACACTATCTGTTTCCCAGGACAGAGCAATGGCTGTTAGCTCAGGTGAGCTTAAATTGGCCTGGGGGAGAGGGCCAACACCTGACCTGGATCAGGGATCAGAGATCCCTGAACGTGTAAGAGAGGAGCCTGGGAGAGGTATAAACCCCGAACTGGACTTTCCCAGGCTCTCTCTGGGACGCTCTGCTACACACCCTCCCCTCTTGTTTCAACCCCAGGGTTGGAACACCTGTAGCCCAACAGGAGTGAACACGGGACAGGGCATCTACATTACCCATCTCAACCCCTGGCCTGTGTTTTACCGAAAAGGAATAATCCTGGAGGGCCAAAAACCACCGGTTCACCCGCCTATTAGTCTCCTTCTTTTGGGCCATCCATTTCAGGGGAGCATGGTCAGTTATTAACTCAAACTGGCGCCCTAACAGGTAGTACCTGAGCGCGTCCACGGCCCACTTTATGGCTAAACATTCCTTTTCAATGACTGCATATTTTTTTTCATGATCATTGAGCTTTCTGCTTAGGTAGACCACAGGGTGTTCTTCCCCATTGTATACCTGTGATAGTACTGCCCCGATACCTACATCAGAGGCATCTGTCTGAACCAAAAAATCTTTGGAGAAATCGGGGGAGTATAGCACTGGCTGTGCACAAAGAGCCTTCTTCAGGACTTGGAAAGATTCTTCTGCTACTGGGGACCATTTTATCATTACGGAGTCTTTCCCTTTCGTCAGGTCTGTCAGTGGGGCAGCTATAGTGGCAAAATTTGGAATAAACCTTCTATAATATCCCGCAATGCCAAGAAAGGCCCTGACCTGCTTCTTGTTTGCAGGACGTGGCCACTGCTGGATGGCTTCTACTTTATTCACTTGGGGTTTAATAACTCCACGGCCAATAGTATAGCCCAAATACTTGGCTTCCTCCAAACCAATGGCACATTTTTTGGGATTTGCCGTAAAACCTTCCTTGAAGAGGGAATCAAGGACAGCTTGGACACGGGGCAAGTGAGACTCCCAGTCAGTGCTATGCACCACTATGTCATCTAAATAAGCTGCAGCATACTGCTGGTGCGGTCTTAGGGTCCTGTCCATGGCCCTCTGAAAGGTTGCAGGGGCATTTTGCAACCCAAAAGGCATTTTCTTATACTGGAATGATCCCTCCGGGGTCACAAACGCAGTCTTTTCTTTGGCACTATTAGTCAGGGGTATTTGCCAATATCCTTTGGTCAAGTCCAAAGTGGTCAGATAACGGGCCTTGCCCAGTCGGTCTATAAGTTCATCTACCCTGGGCATCGGGTACGTGTCAAACTTTGTTACTGCATTGAGCTTTCTGAAGTCGTTACAAAACCTCCAAGTGCCATCCGGTTTTGGGACCAACACGATGGGGCTCGACCAGTCACTATTGGATTCCTCAATGACATCTAGTTCCAACATCCTTCTAACTTCATCACTGATGTCCTTTCTCCTCGCTTCAGGAATTCGGTATGGTTTGAGCTTGACACGGACCCCAGGTTCAGTAACAATATCATGCTGAACCGCTGAAGTCGTGCCAGGCAACTCTGAAAATTTCTCTCTATTCCTTATTAGGAACTCTCTAGCTTCCTGTTTTTGGGAATATGACAGGGTGTCTGGAATCGTGACCTCAGGGATCAGAGGGGATTCAGTACCCTTAGGCGTTACCGGTAGGGACCTCGCAGTTAACGCCAGTCTATCCTTCCAGGGCTTTAACAGATTCACGTGGTAAATCTGTTCGGGCTTCCTTTTACCTGGTTGATACACCTTGTAATTGACTTCCCCAACTCTTTCAATTACTTCAAAGGGGCCCTGCCACTTAGCCAGGAACTTGCTCTCAACAGTGGGAACTAAAACGAGGACCCTGTCACCCGGTGAGAAAACACGGAGTTGGGCCCCCCGGTTGTATATTCTCTGTTGGGCTGCTTGAGCCTGTAGTAAATGTTCTTTCACCACTGGGATTACGGCTGCAATCCTGTCCTGCATTTGAGCGATATGCTCAATTACACTTTTGTGGGGTGTCTGTTCCCCCTCCCAAGTTTCCTTGGCTATGTCCAAGAGTCCCCGAGGGTGTCTCCCATAAAGCAACTCAAATGGAGAGTACCCTGTAGAGGACTGGGGAACCTCCCTGATAGCAAACATCAGGTACGGTATCAGGAAGTCCCAGTCTTTCCCATCTTTGTCAACAACCTTTTTTAACATGCCCTTTAACGTCTTATTGAAACGTTCCACCAAGCCATCCGTTTGCGGATGATACACAGAGGTTCGCAACTGCGTCACCTTAAATAACTTGCACAGCTCCCTAGTTATCCGTGACATAAATGGGGTACCCTGGTCTGTCAGGATTTCTTTAGGGATGCCCACCCGACTGAACACCATAAACAGCTCTTTGGCAATATTTTTAGCAGATGCGGCGCGTAAGGGAACGGCCTCAGGGTAACGGGTAGCGTAATCCATAATCACAAGGATATGCTGATGACCACGGGCGGATTTGGGGAGGGGACCCACAAGGTCCATGGCAATCCTCTCGAAGGGCACTTCAATAATGGGCAAGGGCACTAAAGGACTTCGGAAGTGGGGCTGGGGGGCTGACATCTGACACACAGGACAGGATTGACAATAATTCTCAATATTTTTCTGTATCCCAGGCCAGTAAAAACCTGCGCAACACTCTTTCAGTGGTTTTCTCAACCCCTAAATGACCTCCTAGCAAGTGCCCATGGGCAAGTTCCAACACCACCCTTCTGTAAGGCTTGGGGACCACCAACTGTTCAGTAACTTCATCATTCTTTTTACATACACGATACAGTAAATCATCATTGCTGCTGAAATAAGGAAAACAGGGCCTATCCCCTGGTTCAACAGGTACATCATTAATCACCATTACATTTTCCCAGGCCCTGGCAAGGGTAGGGTCTTTTCTCTGCTCAGTACCAAAATTTTCCTTGTGCACATTAAGGTCAGTAAACTCCAACATAGGCTCCGAGTCGGCAGACGGCTGTCCGGCTCTACTGGTTGTGGGGACTTCCTCAGGCTCCTCCAGCTCTCCTGCCATAACCGAGAAAGGATAACTCGGAGAGCCCTGAGATGAGTCCCCTGAACCCACAATATCGGAAGTAGTCAGGAGCTCTGGCTCTGCGACTGAGTCAGGTACTGCGACCGGGTCGGGACGATCCCACAGTTCCCAAAACTTAGGGAAGTCCCTACCAATGATGGCCTCGTGCACCAAGTGGGGCACAAGTCCGACCGCATGGGACACCGTACCTAAGCCAGTTTTAAACTGAACTGTGGCTATAGGATACTCCCGGGTATCCCCATGTACACAGATCACAGCAACTTTTTTAGCATGAAAATTCACAGTTTCAACCATCTCAGCTGTAACCAAAGTAACCAGACTTCCAGAGTCCAGTAAGGCCGTAATAGGCTTATCATTAACAGTCATGTGACACATGTGTTTCCCCACATTTGGCGCTGCAGCGCATGAAACAGCAGCAAACATGGACTGCCTTCTAATAGACATATCACACTGCATTGGTTCATCAGTCAATGGACAGTTTGCTGCAACATGTCCCAGCTCTTGGCAACGAAAACACCTGATGTTTCCCCAAGTTGGTTTGCTGACAGGCAGTGGTTTCCCTTGCTTGGGACGCCAAACTTCAGTCCTGGCACCAAAAATCCTCCCCCCTATTTCCTTGCCATGCTTACCACCCACTTCCCCTGGAACAGTCTTACCGGTTGCCTGGGGAGACCGTGGCTTTGGGTGGAAAGTCCGTGCGGTTGTTGGGGTGGTGACCAGGTTCTCTGCAGCAAAGTACCTTTCGACGAGTTCCACCAGGTTATCTGCCGACTTGGGGTCCCCTTGACTCACCCACTTCTGCAGGGGAATTGGGAGTGACCTCAGGAATTGGTCCATGACCACACGCTCCACTATTTGTGGCGCAGACAGGGACTCAGGCTGTAGCCATTTTCGCACCAGGTGGATTAGGTCGAACATCTGCGATCTTGGGGGCCTCTCGATTTTGAAGAACCAGCTGTGGACCCGTTGGGCTCGAACGGCCAAGGTGACGCCGAGTCGCGCCAGAATTTCCTGCTTGACCTTTTCGTAGTCTTCTGCTTCTGCTGACTCCAGATCATAGTAGGCCTTCTGCGATTCACCAGAAAGTAAGGGGGCAATCAGTCCTGCCCACTTGGTTTTAGGCCAACATTCCCTCTCAGCGGTCCGTTCAAACGTTAACAGGAAGGCCTCTGGATCATCATCCGTAGTCATTTTAGACAGAAAGCGAGCCACATGGATGGCTGAAGGCTTGTCTCCCATATCCTTAATTTCCGCAGGTGCCCACTGTGCTAGCGTCTCTGCAACCTTAGTCAGGGTTTTCCTATCCACTTCTGCAGCAGTGGCAAGCTGTTCAAACAGCCTCTGCGATTGCTCCTGTACAGCACTAATCTGCCTCTGCGATTGCTCCTGTGCAGCACCAATGTGTTTGTACAGCGCCTTGGTTTGCTCCTGTGCGATAGCATTGGCTTGCTGCAATGCAGCGTTAGTTTGCTGTTGTGCAGCATTTGCTTGCTGTTGTGCAGCATTGGATAACATCATTTGTTTGAGGATTTCCTCCATGTTGTCACTTTAGGTACTGGCCTTTTAAAAATAGTAACTTACTACTGCTGATCGCAGCCTCCACCATATGTAAGCTGGGGATAGGTAGCGGGTACAAAAGCTCCCTGGGATGAGCAGGCACAGATACCAAAGTCCATAGGATAAGTGAACAACAGTGGGATTTTTATTGGTGCTATACAAAGTCTATTTACAGGTGCTGTACAGTGTGCAGAAAACAAAACAAGCAAAAGTAGTTTAAACAAACACCTAGCCGTGTCTCGGCTCTAACTACACGATATGTAGGCCCTAACTACTAAGCTAAACAAGCCTACCGCTTGTTAGCTCAAAATACTGCTCACCAGTCTTTTAACAACCTCCTTGCTCCTACAGATCCACACTATCTGTTTCCCAGGACAGAGCAATGGCTGTTAGCTCAGGTGAGCTTAAATTGGCCTGGGGGAGAGGGCCAACACCTGACCTGGATCAGGGATCAGAGATCCCTGAACGTGTAAGAGAGGAGCCTGGGAGAGGTATAAACCCCGAACTGGACTTTCCCAGGCTCTCTCTGGGACGCTCTGCTACAATATATATATATATATATATATATATATATATATATATATATATATATATATATATATATATATATATATAACCTAACCCTGCTTTAAACTTCTCCACAACTTTATCCCTGACCTGTCTGGTGTGTTCCTTGGCCTTCACAATGCTGTTTTTTCACTAAGGTTCTCTAACAAACCTCTGAGGGCTTCACAGAACAGCTGTATCTATACTGATATTAAATTAGACACAGGTGGACTCCATTTACTAATTGGGCGACTCCTGAAGGCAATGGGTTCCACTAGATTTTTGTTAGGGGTATCAGTGTAAAGGGGACCAACTTCAAATGCAAGCCACACTTTTCAGATATTTATTTGTAAAAAAAATATTAAAACCATTTATCATTTTCCTTCCACTTCACAATTATGTCCCACTTTGTGTTGGTCTATATCCAGATGCAGCCTTTTGCCAGCCTTTAACAAGGAAGCACTATTTCTTCCACTAATGCCAATGATAGGATACTATTCCTCATACTAATAGAGGCACTAGTCCTCCTACTACTGACCACGAACACTGAGGCCCGATTTATTCTCACTGATGCTGGGCTCGGGACATTTTGTGCCCAAGCTGGCCATAATCTGGCCCTCCTAAAGTCTGAAGACCAATAAACTGGCCCTTTGTTTGAAAAGTTTGGAGACCCCATAAAATCCTAATAAAATACATTTACATTTTTAGTTGTAAGATGACAAAATGTGGAAACTTTCAAGGGATATGCATACTTTTTCAAAATCTCTATAGGTGGCGCTACTGAGGTGGTCTTGTGCTAGAATTATTGCTCTTGCTCTGAAGATCGTGGTGATACCTCACATGTGTGATTTGAACACCGTTTACATATGCAGGCACGAATTACATTTTCTTTGCTGCTCCAACTCGTGGGGACAGGTGCTTTAAAATACCCCTCCCCCCCCTTTTTCCTTCTTTTTTTTTTACATTGTCACTTTAAAAAAAATAAAAATGGGATCGCTTTTATTACTGTCCCTTGTGACAGGAATAGGTGGTGCTCTATATGGAGGGATCGGGGTATCAAAAAGACCCCAAATGCCTCCTTTGAACTTCAAAGTATTCAGATCACCAAATTCTGAATATTGTAATTTTCAGAATATTGTAATTTTTTTTAAACAGTGCCATTGGCAGCCGAGTAAACCGGAAGTCGCATCCGTGTTTACAGTCTTATTGTAGTCGGCGGAAGTGCCGGATCGCCAATCGGGTCTCCCGGTGGGACAGAAGGCCTAGGAAGAGTGGTGGAAGGGGGGGGGGGTGTCCCCTCCCACTCCTCCCAATAACAGCCGAGTGGCTTTTAGCGCATTGGATGTTATCCCTGAAGAGCCGACTGCCTGCACTAAAAAACGGTACCGGGTGATTTATGCAGCTGCAGGCATTGTCCCATTATAAACCCTTAAAGCCGAGGCCGATTATGTGTGTAGGGTCGGCGCTAAGGGGTTAAAGAAGATACTATCTCAGGTTTGGCTGCAAAAGTAGAAATACGCCAAAGCATGCCAGGTGTAGACTTGCCAGGGACATTCCTGTGCCTTGAAGTTTGCCTCTGGGCATGTCGTTGGTTCAGAAAACCGATCAGACAAGGAACCATATAGTTACATAGTTAGATTGAAAAAATTAAAAAAAAATAAGTTAATCTACACACACAACACTACCATACAATCCCATAAACACAATCCTTCACCCAGAGTTGATCCAGAGGAAGGCAAAAAAAAACAGCAGAGCATGCTCCAATTTGCTACAGCAGGGAAAAAAATCTTGGCTGATCCCCCAAGAGGCAACCGGATTTTGCCCGGATCAACTTTACCAATAAATATCAGTACTCAGTTATATTATGTACATTTAGGAAAGTATCCAGGTCTTTTTTTTTATTGAAATCTACTGAGCTGGCCAGAACTACCTCTGGAGAGAGTCTATTCCACATTTTCACAGCTCTTACTGTGAAGAAATCTTTCCATATTTAGAGATGAATAACTCAACACCAAGGTCACTATATGGACCCCTTATATATTTGTACATGTTGATCATATTCCCCCTTTAATCTTCTCTTCAAGAGAGAATAAATTCAGTTCCTCTAATCTCTGCTCATAGCGGAGCTCCTCCATGCTTCTTATGAGTTTGGTTGCCCTTCTCTGCACTTTCTCCAGTTCCCCAAAACTGAACTGCATGTTTCAGGTGAGGTCTTACTAATGATTTATACAGGGGCAAAATGATATCTCTCTCTCTCTCTCTCTCTGGAGTCCATACCTCTCTTAATACAAAAAGGAACTTTGCTCACTTTGGAAACCGCAGCTTGGCATTGCATGCCATTATTAAGCTTATGATCTACAGAAACCCCTAGATCCTTCTGCACTACGGATCCCCCCAGTTGTACTCCCACCAGTATGTCTGATTCATGCATATTCTTAGCCTAACTTTACATTTAACCTCATTTGCTACATAGTCGCCCAATTAAACAGTGCATTTAGGTTGGCTTGTAAGTTGGAGACATCCTGTAAGGATGTTACATAGAAGCAAGGTTGAATAAAGATAATAGTCCAGCCAGTTTAACCTGTGCAGATATACGTGTGTCAGTGTCTATAATTATTTCCCATATCCCTATATGTTGTGTTCTTTAAGATGGACATCCAAGAGCCTTTTATAAATATCTATACTCCCTGCTGCCCCCACCAATTGTGGAGGAGAGTTCTACATCCTTATTGCTCTGACAGTGAAAAACCCCCTGTGCAGTTTAAGGTTAAACCTCTTTTCCTCTCATTGTGTGATGGATTTTTTTTTAACCTATGCCAAGATCACCATTGAGGTATTTGTAAATCACTATCATGTCCCCTATATTATTCCACTGCATAGCTTGGTGTGATCTGCAAAGACAGAAGATCATTTATAAAGATATTAAAAGTAAGGGTCCCAACACTGAACCTTGGGGTACACCACTGATAACCTTAGACCATTCAGAGTAATACTCATTAACCACGACTCTTTTTTTTTTTAGGCAGTTTTCTAGCCATTTACAAATTGATCTTTCCAAGCCTGTAGACTTTACCTTACACATCAGCCATGTGTGGGGAACTGCGTCAAACTCATTTGCAAAATCCAAAGTATACCACGTCCACCGCCACCCCTGTATCCAAGGTTTTACTTACCTCCTCATAAAAAGAAATCAGGTTTGTCTGACAACTTCTGACTGTTGCTTAAAAATTTTTTTTCCAGCAAGAACTCATCTATGCGGTCTTTTATTAATCTCTTCAGTATCTCCCTGACTATAGAAGTTTAACTAACAGGTCTATAGTTACTTGGTAAAGACTGTAGGTGGATGTCATCTGGACCAGGTGCTTTATCCACCTTTATTCTGTCTAAATATTTCTGGACCATATCACTTTTGAGCCTTTGTGGATCATTTGGGGCTGTGTCACTACCACCCCCATTATGGACATGAGCTCCCCCATGCTCCATTGTATACACAGAGCTAAAGAAAATATTTAATACATTTGCCTTCTCTTTGTCCCCAGTCACCCACTCCAGATTATTTTGTAAAGGGCCTACATGCTCAGACCTGACCCTTTTACTCCTTTGTTTTCCTAAATTCAGAATTAATTTTAAAAAGACTTGTAAAGAAGAGAAAATTCAAACCTGCACTAGAAAATGACAGTTGGAAAATGAAACGAAATCTCATGTTGGCCAATAATGACAACTCTAATTACTAGGGTTGTCCCGATGCCTCTTTTTTAGGACCGAGTACAAGTACCGATACTTTTTTTCCATGTACTCGCCGATACCGAATACCGATACTTTTTTTAACGTGTCCCCAAATGCAGCCATGTCCCCCCAGCCATGTCCCCCCACATATTGCAGCCATGTCATGTCCCCCACATATTGCAGCCATGTATGTCCCCCACATATGCAGCCATGTATGTCCCCCACATATGCAGCCATGTATGTCCCCCATATTGCAGCCATGTATGTCCCCCATATTGCAACCATGTCATGTCCCCCATATTGCAACCATGTCATGTCCCCCATATTGCAACCATGTCATGTCCCCCATATTGCAGCCATGTCCTGTCCCCCATATTGCAGCCATGTCCTGTCCCCCATATTGCAGCCATGTCCTGTCCCCCATATTGCAGCCATGTCCTGTCCCCTATATTGCAGCCATGTCCTGTCCCCTATATTGCAGCCATGTCCCCCATATTGCAGCCATGTCCCCCATATTGCAGCCATGTCCCCCATATTGCAGCCATGTCATGTCCCCCATATTGCAGCCATGTCATGTCCCCCATATTGCAGCCATGTCATGTCCCCCATATTGCATCGATGTCATGTCCCCCATATTGCATCGATGTCCTGTCCCCCATACCTGTAGATATCATGATGCCACTGCCGCTGCCGCATACCGCCGTTAATCTCCCTGCATTATAGTGCAGCGCGCATTACAAGCTTTCGTTCTGAATACTTGTAAATGCCCACGCCGCCGTGTATTGACACTCCCCTTCTCGGGATTGGAGGGATCCATCCAATCCCACGCAAGGGGGAGTGTCTATATGCGGATTCGTGCATAGACACTCCCCCTTGCTCGGGATTGAACAGATCCATCCAATCCCAAGAAGGGGAGTGTCAATAAATGGCGGCGCGGGCATTTACAAGTATTCAGAACGAAAGCTTGTAATGCGCGCTAGCTATAATGAAGGGGGATTAACGGCGGTATGCGGCAGCGGCGGCATATCTACAAGTATGAGGGACAGGACATCGCTGCAATAGGGGGGGGGGGGGGAGTATTCTATTTTAGCATCGGGGGTATTTGCGGGAGTACAAGTACTCCCGCAAATACTCGGCATCGGTCCCGATACCGATACTAGTATCGGGACAACCCTACTAATTACGCATACACATGATCGGATTTTCTGTCAGAAAAACCTTGGAAGGTTTTTCCCGACGGAATTCCGCTCAAGCTTGTCTTGCATACACACAGGCACACAAAAGTTCTCTGAACATTTGGCCGTCAAGAACGCGGTGATGTACAACACTTTGATGAGCCGAGAAAATTAAGTTCAATGCTTCCGAACAATCTTTTGTTGGCAGAAATTCCGATAGCAAAACTCCAATAGAGCATACACACGGTCGGAATTTCCATTCAAGAGCTCACATCAGACTTTTGCTGTCGGAAGTTCCGATCGTAAGATCTCTTTCTCACTGAGGCAGTTTTCAGGAGTTTTAGCACTAGAAATAGCCCCTGAAAACTGACTCCCATGCCCCCCGAATGTGAAAGCCTGAGTGCTTTCACACTGGGGCAGTGCGCTTGCAGGACGTTAGAAAAAGTCCTGCAAGCAGCATCTTTGGGGTGGTTTGGGAGCGCTGTATTGAAATAAATGGGCAGTGCTTCTAAAGTGCCTGAAAAGCACATCTGAAATGCCACAACAGAGGCGCTTTTAAACCCTGCCGCTAGCGGGGGTTAAAAGCGCCCTGCTAGCAGCCAAAAAAGCGCTGCTAAAACAAGCGGTGCTTTAGCGGTGAATGCCGGGGCATCCCTGTGTATTAGTGATGAGCTCAGGTGTGTTGGGACCAGGATCAAAACCCCACGTGTACAAGCCTGCCAGTCAGCCATCACCTGTGCAGGCCAATCATCTGCAGCCGAGGCATATCCTGCCCCGCGACTGCAAGTATACATGGCTCTTGTGGACATGTGGCTGTGGAACAGGGAATGCCATAGCCATAGAGGATTTGCCTGTACAGGCAACACCTTTCTGGTGGGCTCACATCTGAGGGTTTGAATCCTGGTCAGAACATGTCCAAGCTCATCACTGATCCTAATGGCAGAATGTTGATGGATCCAGTTCCAGGAGGGGAGGCAAGGGGAGTAAAGCTAGTATAGACTGCAATTCAAAATGCATTATAAGACCATGCTGCCTTTCTTCAGCCACCTACACTCACTCCTAAAGTGGTTGTAAGCCCTTAAATATACCCAGCAAAGTGACTGGCCTCAGGTGATATAAAGAGATGAAACAAATCCTCCTACATAAGTTGTGCCTGTTTATCTACATTGTCTCTTCTCTACATCTGTTCAAAGTGCTGCATTATAAAGCTCATAAGAGGGGGCAGAGAAATGAAGTTAGACACTGTACAGCTCACCAAGGAGAGCTCTGAAAGCTGACTGGAGGGAAGAGACACCCCCCCCCTTTTTATACAGCACAAAAGGAACAGAGCTGAGGCTGTCAATCAGCTGGAGTTTCCTCGCCTTTCACTAATTTTTTCTTAGTGTCAGGAAAGCTTGTCAGAAGCGATTCATGCTGATAGCAGAGGAATGAAGGAGCAGACAGAAATTACACTTAGTGCTTTTAACTTAGACAAGTACACACTGTAGAGGAAAATTCTTTGTTGATAATTGATGTGTGAGGTTCACAACCACTGTAAAAGTAGCGGCCTCACAGTCTGCACATGCACTTTCCTGTTTTGCCGAGCACACAGTAGAAATGTCCCATTGAGATTACCTTGCACTGCACGCAGTAATATTAACCAATGGAGGACACTGTAGTGTTTGGTGGTCAGAGAAAGAAACCACTTAATGGAACAGAGGAAAACAGGATAAGGTTTAGGGCTAAAGGATAGAAAAGGCAGTTTTACTTACCCCATCCCCTGCTCCTCCATGCTGCTAGAACAGTCCCTGTAGCCCCTTCTCTCCTTTGCTCTGGTGGTCGCAGTTCCTCCGACATTATGGACGCAGAAAAGCAGTCTACCATTGGAGCTTAGGAGAGCAGCAGCTGCTGCAGGACTGTAGGATCGGGTAGGTGAAACTGCTTTACCATCCCCTAGATCTAAACAAGAATTTAAAACTCGCAGTGCAGGGGCAGCCCCATGGTAAGGGAGGATTTGTACTTTGCTGGAATTGAGCTGTGAAAGAAAACATTTTTATTAGGGTTGTCACAATACCACTTTTTTAAGACGGAGTACAAGTACCGATACTTTTTTTCAAGTACTCGCCGGTACCGATTATCGATAAAAAAAAAAAGTTATCGCATGTGACAATTTGACTCATGGGCACTGATAAGTGACTGGCAGTGATGGCTGGCACTGACTGATGGGCACTGGTAGGTGGTACTTATGGGCACAGATAGATGGCACTGACAGGTGGCTGTCAGTGATGGCTGACACAGACTGATGGGCACAGACAGGTGGCACTGATAGATGGCACAAATAGGCGGTAATTAAATGCAGCACTGATTGGCAATTGCATAATAAATGACATGCATGATGAGAGGAACGGAAGGATTTTTCAATGCTATATCACATATAAGCATTGCAAAATCCTTCCTTGCCTCTCCTCATTCATGTCAATTAACATTTATCATCTAGTAATTATGCTGCGACGCCCATCTTGGTACACCTTACACTCAGCTGCAGTAAGCCAGCAGCGGACATCTTGTTATACCCAGCCCAAACTATATGTCCAGAAAAAGAGAGAGTTTGGTAATGGGACTTTAAATGAGGCCAATCACTATGTAGAGTAAGCATGTGGAATATAAAACACAGTATTGCTTATTTAGGTTCCGACAAAAGAGGGGGGGGGGCAGTTTGTTAGAGAATGAGAGATGTATACCAAAAAGCGGAGCATTTGAGTGAGTATACCAAAAAGCAAAGAGCATTTTAATAAGATCATGTACAGCATACTGAATGACAAAAAAATGCATACACAAAATCGTATAAACGCAGAGCATGCTAAAAACCACATATACATATTGACGCCATGGTGCTTGGCATAGTCCTGCACAGCATGAACCACTCAAGGGGCTAGATGGTCTTAGAAAATCTGGGAGTAAGACAATATAAAAGACTGTATGGACATCATGCATCATGTTGGCCCGATGCGTTTCAATGTGGTATACCAACTCTTCGGGGAAGAATGCAAAGGTGAGGTGCAATGCAACTGCATCACAACGGCCATCTTGGTACACCTTAGGCCGCGTACACACGATCGAACATGTCCGCTGAAACTGGTCTGCAGACCAGTTTCAGTGGACATGTTCGATCGTTTGTACGGCCTATCGGACTGTTTTCCAGCGGACCAAAGTTTAAAAACATGCTTGAAAACATGTCCGCTGGAAACCTGTCCGTCGGACAGGTTCGATGGCTAGTACACAAAATCATCGGACCAAAAACCCATGCATGCTCAGAATCAAGTCGACGCATGCTTGGAAGCATTGAACTTCGTTTTTTCATCACGTCGTCGTGTTCTACGTCACCGCGTTCTGGTCCGAGGGGATTTTGGTCCGATGGTGTGTACGCACATCAGACCACTTCAGTGTGGTCCGATGAAAACGGTCTGTCGGACAAGTTTCATCGGACATGTCTGATCGTGTGTATGTGGCCTTACACACGGCTGCAGTAAGCCAGCAGCAGACATCTTATTACATACATATAGACACCAGTAATTGGCCTCCATCCCAAATTTGGACAGAAAAAGAGAGTTTAACGAGGCCTCTGGGAACACCTGTATATGCAAGTATTCACTTGTGTTTTGGCTCACTGTCATCTACATTTGCACATTGGCCTTGGGGAATCTACAGTGCTCCCTGCTTGTCCATGTGTCTCTACCCCAGCTCCCATGCCAGACATCTCTAAACAGCTCTGATCGTTGGTTCACATCTATGCAGTTGACATCACCATTGTATTCGCCCCTAAAGGGCTGGTATACCCCAACGAAACGCATTGGGCCTACATAGATGCATGATGTCCATGCAGATGATTGTATGTCTTTTATATTGTTTTACTGCAAGATTTTCCAAAAGCATCTAGGCCCTTCAGTGGTTCATGTTGTGCAGGAATTGTTTTTTTACAATATGCCAAGCACCATGGCGTCAATATGTATTTGTGGTTTTTAGAATGCTCTGCGTTTATACATAAGATACATATATAGATTTTGTGTATGCATTTTTTTGTCATTCAGTATGCTGTACATGATCTTATTAAAATACTCTTTGCTGAGACTGTTTTTTGGTATACATCTCTCATTTAAAGTCCCTAACAAACTCCCCTATCTTTTGTTGGAACCTATATAAGCAATACTGTGTTTAATATCCCACATGCTTACTCTACATGATTGGCCTAATTCAAAGTCCCCCTGACCAAACTCTCTCCTTTTCTGTCCAAATTTGGAATGAAGGCCAATTACTCATGGTGCCTTGGACCACATCATTTTTATTATTTTCTATATGGGCTATATGCAACAAGATGTCTGCTGCTGGCTTACTGCAGCCAAGTGTAAGGTGTACCAAGATGGGCATCGTAAAGTGTTTACCCTCCGATGGAGACATGGAACATCACTTCCTTTACTAAATGTGACGTCTCCAGTCACCGGTTTGGACAGAATGTGCAGCAGTGCCCTGCATCCCTACCCCAGCCAGCTTAACTGCAGTTCTACTGCTGCCCGACCGATCTCCACCCACCCACTTTTGGTTGTAGGTATCGGATTAGGCACCAGAAGCATTTGTGCGAGTACAAGTACACGCAGAAATGCTTGGTATCAGGATAACCCTAATGTTTATGACCTGATTTGCAAAACAGAATGGCTGTTGGTTTAGGGATTGTACCAAGAATACATGAAGTCAGTAATTTAAAAACTTACTTAAATGCTACTTGCCTGGCTGTCCCCCCTCCCTCAATACTGTGTCGGTCACTGACCCTGGAACCACATGCAGCTAGTGAAGTCAGAGGGACATCAGAACTTCTCTATAGATGCTTCTTTCAGGTCCAAGTATTGAGTTATTCAGATCAATACCTAAGTAACTGGAATTTTCAAAAGGAGAGTTAGCAGAGAACAGCTTCCATATGCAGTCAGTGCAGACTTACTTTATAATCCTTCCAATGCTGACCCCCCCCCCCCCCCAGAGAATACACCCCAGGTACTTACATAAAACATCTCTAGGAAGGGTTAGACCTCCTGTCAAGTTTTAACAAATGTCCAGTTTCCCCATTACAAAGATGTTCATCATCACATGAATTGAAATGTAATTTTCTGGTGGCAAATAAAACAGGACTTAAAGCAGAGCCCCCCCCCCCCCCCCTTATACTTACTAAACTGGAAAAACCAATAGGAACACTTTATTCACTTGACCCTTTTTTACAGGTCCTTCCCATCTGGGCTCTGCACCCCCAGCCACCTTTTTCTAAAAAAAAAGAGCATCATCAGTGGCTGACTTGTTTTTGTTTTTTCAGCCCACTAATGACTTTGCATGCACCATATGAGATCTGGGCAGCCTGATATTGAATAATGACGCATGTTTGAGATCAACTGTATTGGTGACGTTGTATTCACAGGGTGCACTGTGAGGCCGGGACTTCCTACTGAATACCAGGAAGTGCCAGGCAAATAGATACATTTATCAGGGCTTTTTCATACTCGTGGTAGAGTGTGGTGCCCTCTGAAGAGCAATCAGCACTCATCTGGCAAATAAACTGACAGGGGTTATAACCCTCCATTACTATATACAATCTTGAACTAGTGTGTGTATATTATATATACACATACATACACACACGCCGTATACAACTCTGCATTCACTATATCTGGTCTCCCACAGTACACATAACATGGAAATACAATTATTTTAGTAAATATAAAAAACTGCTAAATACCTTTTCTCAGCTGCAGTCTTTTGACTTCTATCAGTGTTTTGTTAGGCTGGATTCACAACTATGAATTTTTGGTGCTTTTTGCAGATTTGCACTACAGAACGTGTTCTATAGGAAACCATGTTAAACGGACTGTAGTACAAATCTGCAAAACGCAAGAAGCACTAAAACTGCATAGGTGTGAATTCAGCCTTAAAGCTTGTAGGAGGAGTTTTTGTTCTCCTTTGACTGTCCTGTGAGGCTGCAGGACCCCTGACTCTCTGTCTGGACAGTGCTGATTGGCCCTGTTGTGCTCAGCTCATCACATGCACCCCCCCCCCCCAGGAAAACTGAGCATGGGCAGCTTGTCCCCTCACCTCTGTTCTATCAGAAGATGAATTGAGGACTGTGGAAGAAGGAGGGGGATCAAACAGACTTTTTACACAATTGAGGATTAACCCCTTAGGTTCCACAATGAGTATAACTAATAAGGATGAGCTCTGGCGTGTTCGAATGGTACACGTGCAGAGCCCGCCAGGAAGTGTGCACATCGCTGTGCTATTCACAGCCAGGGAGACATTTCCCGATCTCTGCAGCCGAGCATTGGGAAATGTCTCCCTGGCTGTGATTAGCGCAGCGTGGTGCACACTTTCTGGCGGGCTCTGCACGTGTACCATGCGAACATGCCAGAGCTCATCCTTAATAACAATGATGCTTTACTTGATATACAGACTGATTGTGGGTTTAGTAACACTTTAATGCAGGGACCTAGGACTACCTCTCATATTATATTATTATGCACACAGCTCGTGAGCATGTCTCTACAATGAATCAGCACTGTCATTGAGTCCCTGTATACAAAATCCTGGAAAGTGGTAGCAGCAGCCGAACAGAGGAGCTCTCCCACCCTGCGCCCTGTACACCCGGGAGGAGGCGGGGGCTCTGTGCCAGGGTTGGGTTGGAGGGAGCACACGTTTACATACAGCATTTACATTACATACACATTTACTTACAGCTCGGATCACGTCACCATTCAAGCTCCAGTTGTTGCCGGAAGTCGAAGCAGAACTCACGTGACAGTCTGCGACCAATGGAGGCGCCGGGGTCCTGAGACCACGCCTCCGGGGAGGTCCTGTGTGTATCCTGAAAGAAGCCGGATCTGCGTCACGTGACTGAGTGTTCTGGCCAGTGAGGGAGGAGCAGAGCGTGCTCAGCGTAGATCACACTGTGACTGAGATAATACAGTCATATAGTCATTTATCACAGGCACTACAAGGTGTATGAAGCTGAGGGTCATGTCCAGGCTGGGAGCCTCTGTCTCTGGTTTAAGTGTTATAGACCCAACAAAACATTCTACTTTGCTGTATAAATCAGAAACCATTTTCTGAGAGGAACATGGAAGCCGCCATTGCTGACTTCTCAGTTTACAAATGATAATTCCCCGGCTGTTAAGCTTCATAAACACGGCTGAGTCTGTGTGATACCTACCTCACAACCTACTACAGTGGCCCATTGAGATGAATGTAGAACAAGGAGGTTGGGACTTTAACCACTTAAGGACTTTAGGTGTTTTTCAGATTCGGTGTTTGCAAGACTAAAACAGTTTTTTTTCTGCTAGAAAATGACTTGAAACCCCCAAACATTATATATTTTTTTCTAACACCCTAGAGAATAAAATAGTGGTCATTGCAATACTTTTTGTCACATCGATTTTGCACAGCGGTCTTACAAGCGCACTTTTTTTGGAAAAAAAACACTTTTTTGAATAAAAAAATAAAAACAACAATAAATTTGGCCCAATTTTTTTATATATTGTGAAAGATAATATTACGCCGAGTAAAATGATACCCAACATGTTGCGCTTAAAAATTGCACCCGCTCGTGGCATGGCGTCAAACTTTTACCCTTAAAAATTTTGATAGGCGACGTTTAAAAAATTCTATAGGTTGCATTTTTTGAGATACAGAGGAGGTCTAGGGCTAGAATTATTGCTCTCGCTCCACGATCGTGGCGATACCTCACTTGTGTGATTTGAACACCGTTTTCATATGCAGGCGCTACTCGCGTATGTGTTCGCTTCTGCGCGTGAGCTTGACGGGGCGCTTTAATTTTCTTTTTTTTAATTCTTTTTACACTCAAAAAAATAAATAAAAAAATGTGATCACTTTTATTCCTATTACAAGGAATGTAAATATCCCTTGTAATAGAAAAAAGCATGACAGGTCCTCTTAAATATGACTAAAATGCAAAAAAAAAAAAAGAATTTTTGGAAACTGTAATTTTTTCAAATGACAAAAAAAATGTTTCTTTAAGACGCTGGGCGGGACTGACGTTTCGACGTCACTTCCGCCCAGCAGAGCTATGGGGACGGGTGAAGGACATTTTTCCCTCACTCGCATCCCCAGTCAGCTGCCAAACAGACCCGATGGCAACGTGTAAGCGGCAGAGGGCGCGGGAGGGGGGGCCCTCTCCCGCCACCGATAACGGCGATCTCGCGGTGAAACCGCCGCGGAGACCGCCGTTATCGTGTACAGGACCGCTCACACTAAAGATGGATACCTCGGTTGTGGCAGCAGCTGCTGCCGTTACCGAGACATCATCTTTAAAGTACCAATGTAAATGTACATGAGCGGGTCCTTAAGTGGTTAAATGAGGTTTAAGACAGCGTGGAAGTAAATAAAAGGAAAACATGTTTATTAACATGAAGGGTGATGTGTGATACACTCACATAGTCAAGGGGGCAGGCAAGTAAGCATAACTGTCATGGATAATAGAGATACATATTATTATCAACAAGGAAACTCATGGCATATGGCTTAACATATGAAACATGGACACAGGGATATACATAGTCATCAGTAATAAATAACAGTATGAAAAACAATAAACAGCTTCCCATAAGTGGAAGGTAAACACACAGGTTTCCTTATATGACACAGTGCGATTCAACAGACATGAGGTAGAACCTTATAGATAGTGCTGGTTGATATATCAGATATTGAATAGATAGGCATTCTTGAATGGCCCGACGCGTTTCGTGCTGAATGCACTCATCAGGGGCTAATGCTTGTGGGGCAGATAGCAAATCTGGGGGGGGCATTAGGTAGTGTGGGTGCGGGGCAGATTCGGTGTGGGGCAGTCTACTGGGTGTGGGGCAATAGCTTGTGGGGCAAAGCTCGGTGTGGGGCATAGCTCGGTGTGGGGCAAATGGTGTGGGGCAGATAGCTCGGTGTGGGGCAATAGCTCGGTGCGGGGCATAGCTCTGCGGGGCAGATAGCTCGGTGCGGGGCATGGTCCTAAGCTTGTGGGGCAGATAGCATACCTAAGTGTGGGGCACTGAGTGTGGGGCAGTGGTGTGGGGCAAGGTAAAGGGTGTGGGGCAGAGAGGGTGTGGGGCAATAGCAGGGTGTGGGGCAGATGAGGGTGTGGGGCAGATAGCGTCAGATAGCCAAAGCTCGGTGCGGGGCAGAAGGATGTCAGTCTGAGTGTGGGGCAGATAGCGGTGTGGGGCAAACTGGGGGGGCAGATGAGTGTGGGGCTGCGGGTGTGGGGCAGATAGCAGGGTGTGGGGCAAAGCTCGGTGTGGGGCAGATAGCTGGTGTGGGGCAGATAGCTCGGTGCGGGGCAAAGCTGGGTGCGGGGCACGCAGATAGGCGGGGCAGATGGGGTGCGGGGCAATACAGGGTGCGGGGCAGATCATATGAGGGGTGTGGGGCATGCTCGTTAGCCGGTGTGGGGCAATAGGGGGCGGTTTGGGGCAGATGGGTGTGGGGCAGATAGCTGAGTGTGGGGCGAAGAGGTGGGGCAGATCAGTGTGGGGCAGTGGAGTGTGGGGCAAAGCTGAGTGTGGGGCTGCTGAGTGTGGGGCGTATGGTGTGGGGCAGATGTGTGTGGGGCAATAGCAATGTGGGGCATAGCTGATGTGGGGCAGAGTCGGTGTGGGGCAAGCTCGGTGCGGGGCATGCATATCGGTGCGGGGCAGATAGCCAGACTGGGTGCGGGGCAAGTCTGGTGGGGGCAATACTGGGTGCAAAATGCGGGGCAGATCTGGGTGCGGGGCAGATAGCCGGTGCGGGGCAGATAGCATCAGTGCAGGGTGTGGGGCCTATCTGGGTGTGGGGCAGAGAGAGAGCGGATGCATGGTTGCGCAGGGTATGGGGGCTATAGGAATACAGGGACAAATGCCCCCTTCCTATTAGTGCCTCCTGATTGGAGGACAGCGCACCAATCGTTTGCTGTGCTGAGTGCTGCCTATGAATAAATTAAGTAAGGGGGAGTATTCAGGGCGGGGAGGCCGGCGCAGCCCGCGGTGCAATTGATGAGTCTACGACGGACGAGGAAGAAAAGAAAGTCTGATAAAAGACCCCGGCCGGAGAGAAAAAGGAGAAGAAGAGGGAAGAAGACCACAAGGAAAACGTTAATTTAAATGTATTATAACTAATGCTCTTTTTCCCCTAGTCTAATACTCCTTTAACATATGTGGAACAGGGATATACGGTAATAAATAACAGGAAAAACAATAAACAGCTTCCCATAAGTAAACACACAGGCCGACACAGGATGGAGGTAGAACGGTGCTGGTTGACTGAGCAGACATGTTATCACTCATCAGAGCTCTCTGGGGGATTAGGTAGTGTTTTAGTCTACAATAGGAGTGTGATCCAATGGTGAAGGTAAAGGGAGAGAGCTAACCAAAAGAAGGATTATACACACCCAAAACGCAGGGCTAATACCTCATATGGGGCCAAGGGGGCGGTAGATTCACATAAAGGTATGGTCGACAATATAGGTGTATCTACTGATACACCGTCGTATCTCTGAGTGCCTCCTCATCCGACGCTCGATACCCTTAACTAAAGATCTATGCGGCTGAGCAGACATTCCTCGAATCAATCTAATTATACACACCTAGTTTCCGCATAGATCTCCCTTAGATGCGACAGGTGTAAGTGACTTACACCGTCGGATCTTAGGCTGCAATCTCCCGCCGGCCGGTAGGTGGCGCTTCCGTTATTATATGCGGCGAATATGCAAATGAGGAGAACCGCCGATTCAGAAACGAACGCCCGGCCGTCGCTTTTTTTTTTTACGTCGTTTGCAATTTCCGGCGGATAGTTACCCCTGCTATATGAGGGGTAAGTGCGGCGTATCCTATGTTAAGTATGGCCGTCGTTCCCGCGTCGAGTTTTGAATTTTTTACGTAGTTTACGTAAGTCGTTCGCGAATACGGCCATACGTAAATTGCGTTAACGTCGAAACCAATGACGTCCTTGCGACGACATTTGGAGCAATGCAAATTTGGGAAATTAAGCCGGCGGCGCATGCGCAGTACGATCGGTGCGGGGACGCGCCTGATTTAAATAGTAAACTCCCCCTAGCCGTGGAATTTGAATTCCGCCGGGGTATTTACAATCTGCTAGGGCAACTTACGAGGCAAGTGCTTTCTGAATACAGCACTTGCCTCAAAAACTGGCGCTGGCGGATCGTAAATAAGATAGATCACGCGGATCTAAAGATCCGCTGATCTATGAGAATCTACCCCCTAGTGACTGAGTGGATCGGAGAGACCCTGTCATCTCTGGATGCCTTTTCCAAATCCTATGGGAGTCAGAAGAGGGGTAAGCGGCTGAGATTCCCCCCGTATGATTTGGTGGAGGCCACCCCGGTCTCCTTCGCCTTTGCAATATGGCATCGCAGACCATGAGGAGGTCTCCACTCCAGCACCTCCTGGCATACCAGAGGTCTGGTAGCTATCAACTCGTAGAGAAGAAAAAAAATAGATGGGTTAAAATAAATCATAGAAGGTTGCAATCCCGTGTAACTAGCACAAATGTAATAAAGAAAAGAAGATTGCGCCAACATAAATAATAAAGTCCATATATCAGATAGAAAGTCCAAAAATATTTTTTGATAGACATCTCAGATACAGGAATTATACGAACATCACCCTAGTGCACTTGTCATCCTTGTGAACCACCACAACATGGAAAGCCACTTACCAAATGGCAGATAAACACCAGCAATATAATATAATCCACAGCGGGATGAGCCAAGTATATGGAGCCAGAGCAGAGAGTTCAGATCCTCAGATTAGGAGGGTACCGGAGTGGTATAACACAGCCAATCCATATAGCATATGCAATAAAAGAAACCGAATCATGGCATAATAACGTATAAACTCGGGTTTAATAAAATTTGTAAAAACCTACTTACAAACAGCAAAGCAAATAGGCACGTAAAATCAGATGCTGGCCGGCAAAGCAGGAGCCCTTCCTCCTGACGTAGAACGTGGTGACGTCACTTCACGCCTTCCCAGACGCGTTTCGTCATAAGTCTACCGTTTTCAATTCCTGTATCTGAGACGTCTATCAAAAACATTTTTTGGACTTTCTATCTGATATATGCACTTAATTATTTATGTTGGCACAATCTTCTTTTCTTTATAGCTATCAACTCATGCCAAACTGCCTTAACATATAGGATTGAGGAGGTCCAGCTGAATGTGGGACAACACCTGCACTGAGTTTCTAGTCCTTGGACTGTGTTTTTTTTGGGACTTAAGTGCCTCTCAATGTTCCGAGATGCATGGAGTGGGGAGGGTTGGCAGTTGCTAACCATTGTTGTTTTTACCTACTGTTCTTGTGGTTATGTTGGTCTGTTTTTCAGTATGCTCGCCAATACATGGCAATTATCTTAGTATGACATTGAGCCTGCGTATAGTGCACTGTTTGTTTCCATTGGGCTCGAGGGAGCGGGCTACCCTCCTCCGGTGCAATGGTTCTAGACACTGCTGCTGTCATGGCCTCTTTATCTTATCAGTGTACTTACCTCATGGCTAAGTGCTTGATAGTGTCATGGAATGTAAGGGGGCTTAATTCAACCATCAAACGCTCACTGGTGTGAAAGCTCCACCCGCAGGTGTGTATTCTGTAGGAGATGCATTTCATGGTGTCTCGAGTCCTGAGTCTCAAAAGGGCATGGGTCGGTGCTCACTATCACGCACCCTATTGAAACTATGCCAGGGGTGTTAGCGTCCTGGTGCATAGATCCTTGATCTGGGGGGAAGGTAATTCTTCTCCATGCTCTGGTCTCACAGGTGTGGGTGTCTACTTTCCCCCCCAGCCGATATCGATGCGCTCAACGTGTTAATGCAGCAAAGTGCGTTGTACAATGTTGATAATGTATTAGTCATGGGCGACTTTAACATGGCACCATCTAGGGAGCTGGACAGACTCCAGCATCACAGAATTTCCCATTAGGCATCCGCCTTCCACATGATGGAAGTTTTGGCTCCATTTCCACCCCTCAGACATGGAATATACTTGCCCCTCTACCACTTACTGGAACCATGTCCCGCATTGACCTGGCTTTTGCCTCCCCAGGCCTTGGTGCGGAGGGTGGTCTCTACTGAGATCCTCTCGAGAGGCATATCGGATCATGCTCAGCTGTCTGTCACTATTCAATTCTCTCATGTGGAGGGGCGTGAGGGTGTGGAGATTGTCCAGATACTGGGTCATGGACCCTGAAATCCAGGAGGTGATGCCGGAGGGCTCTATGTACTTTTTGGTTGAATAATGCAGACTCCGCAGGCGCCTTAGTGTTATGGGATGCCATTTAATCCTGGCTTAGAGGGGAATATATTGCTCTAATAGCAGTGTGAAAAAGACAGTCTGTGTAGTCTCTGAGGCAATTAGAAGAACATGCAAAACTGAGGGAGGCTGCGTATGTGCTGTCCCCTGGCCAAGCTAATTATGTAGTCTGCCAGAACACCCTAAGGGAATTATCTTTGCTTAGAATAGATCCTACCAAGAAATCCATGCTAGATGGTACCCAAAGGGTTTTTGAATTTGGGGATAAAACCAGCAGGCTGCTTGCCTGGCTGGCCAGGGGGCAACATGCATTGACTCATATTGGTAGCCTGAGGGATCTAGATGGCCGACTGCTGACTTCACCTACCAAAATCAGTGCAAGATTCTTTCATTTTTACCAAGATCTGTACTCCTCTAGGGTAACCTATGACAGCTTTGAGCTGCTTCAGTACCTGAATCGGATTTCACTCCCCACACTAGACATGGCAAATAGCGCTGACCTGGACAGGGATATCTCCCTTGAAGAAGTGCAGGAGGAGCTGTTTTTTTTGCAGTCTGGAAAAGCCCCAGGGCCCGAGGGAATTCCAATTTAATTCTATTCTGCCTACCAAGAGTTACTGGCACCTAGGCTGACCTCGTTGTTGAGACAATTCTCGGCACTCGAATCTCTCCCAGAATCAATGTCTGATACAATAGTGATCTGGTGCCCAAACCCGGAAAGGCGCTCTGTAGAGTGTGCCTCTTACAGGCCAACCTCCTTAATTAACGCAGTTGCCAAATTGCTAACCAAAATACTGGCCATTCGGCTCGGCAAGGTGGTGTTAGAACTTATTCACGTAGACCACTTCCCATAGCAACAGCAGTACGAGAGTCAAAGCCTCTCTGGACACTGAGAAGGCTTTTGACTCGGTAGAACGGGAGTACTTATGGGTGGTCCTGCAGAGGTTTGGGTTTGGGTCTAGGTTCCTCCACTGGCTAAGCATGCTGTACCAAACTCCTAGGGCAAGGATTCCAATGAATGATACTCTCTTAGACTATTTTCTCTTTCAGAGGGGGACCCGCTGTCATCCAGCTTATTTGCTCTGGCCCTGGAACCCCCAGCGGTCCTATTCAGGGAATCTAGGCACATTGTGGGACTCTGAGTTGGCCCTCTGGAGGAGAAGATATCCTTATATGCAGATGATACCCTATTATATCTGTATGATGCTGATTCCTCATTGAATGCTGCCCTTGAGGCCTTCAGCGAGTTTGGGAGGTTTAAAGGTATCCACATTCATTGGACTAAGTCTTCTCTATTCCCCTTATTTGTACAAGCCAGGGCAACCGAGACCCAGACTCCACTACAATGGGTGGAGGTATTTATATATCTAGGGATCAGGGTAACACAGGATTTGCAGTCCTTTCAACGTCTCAACCTCCAGCCAGGAGTAGCACGACTTAAGAACCATTGCTCTCGGTGGACCAATTTGCCCCTCAATCTTCTGGGTCCCATTAATATCCTGAAGATGATCTACTTACCTAAATTTAACTATAGCTTTAGGAATTGCCCCACATGGATATCCCTGTCCTTCTTTAGAGACTTAGACAGCTGCATCGGCTCTTTCCTGTGGCGGGGGTCCTCCCCTTGGCTGGCTAGGTCGACTCTTCAGCTTCCTGTGAGCTGTGTTGGACTTGTTCTACCTAATTTGTTGGTGTACTACTGGACAGCTATGCTAGTCATGGTAAGGTGGTGGTTTGAAAAGTCCAGAGCCAATGCTGCAGTCTGTCTGGAGGCGGCCAATGTGGGATCCTTCACAGAGCTTGGTAATTTGGTTTACAGGGGAGCTTCAGCGTACCCTCCAGGACCCAACTAGGGTGACTACGGGTGTGAGGGGTGGTTAGACGGCGGTTCCTGCATCCCAATAGGTGGCCCCCCTATTGTCAACTATGGGTCCTGTTCGGTATAAAGCTGTTGAGAGATGTCATCTTTGCAGGGTCCCTTCTTTCATTTCAAGACCTAGTGGGTAAATATGGCCCCCCTGCATGGATGGTGTTCCGATATCATCAGTTGCGCCATGCATCCAGAGCCCAATTTCCAATGCCACCTAGCCTTAAAGTGGATCCCATTGAGGAGTTACTAGCTCAGGAATCCCTTAAAGTGGTTGTAAAGTTATTTATTTTTTTTACTTTTAGCTACAGGTAAGCCTGTAATAAGGCTTACCTGTAGGTAAAAAGAATATCCCCTAAACCTTTATGGCTTAGGAGATATTCCCCTCGCAATGATATTTCCCTCGCAATGATCCGCTGAATGCATGCGCAAATGGGATTTTCGGCTTAAGGCCCGGCAGCCAGCAGACCTTGCCAGAAAGAAGTCTCCCACGCCTATGCTCGGGAGTGACGACATTGCGGCTCCAGCCACTCAAAGCGCTGGAGCCGCGATACCCGAAAGACAAGCCAAGGCGAAATGTCAGCTGCCTCGACGTGCACGGGAGGACACCGACACCTCGTTCTAAGTTAAGTATTTCATAATAAGCTAGTATGCGGTACATACTAGCTCATTATTAGTGATGAGCGGAATACGCCATATTCGATTTCGCGATATTTCGCAAATATTTCGAAGAATATTCGCGAATATTCGTTAATATCGAATATTCGTGATATTTTATAAAAAAAAAAAAATTGCGAATTTTCGCCAATGGAAATTTTCGCTAATGCGAAATTTCGCGATTTTTTTTTTTTTTTTTATAAAATATCACGAATATTCGATATTTACGAATATTCGGTATATTTTATAAAAAAAAAGCGAGATTTCACATATGCGGTCGCGAATATTCGTTAACCACTTAAGACCCGGACCAATACGCTGGCAAATGACCCAAGGGGTTTTTGCGATTCGGCACTGCGTCGCTTTGACAGACAATTGCGCGGTCGTGCGACGTGGCTCCCAAACAAAATTTGCGTCCTTTTTTTCCCACAAATAGAGCTTTCTTTTGGTGGTATTTGATCACCTCTGCGGTTTTTATTTTTTGCGCTATAAACAAAAATAGAGCGACAATTTAAAAAAAAATGCAATATTTTTTACTTTTTGCTATAATAAATATCCCCCAAAAATATATAAAAAAACATTTTTTTTCCTCAGTTTAGGCCGATACGTATTCTTCTACATATTTTTGGTAAAAAAAATCGCAATAAGCGTTTATCGGTTGGTTTTCGCAAAATTTATAGCGTTTACAAAATAAGGGATAGTTTTATTGCATTTTTATTAATTTTTTTTTTTTTACTACTAATAGCGGCGATCAGCGATTTTTTTCGTGACTGCGACAATATGGCGGACACTTCGGACAATTTTTACACATTTTTGGGACAATTGTCATTTTCACAGCAAAAAATGCATTTAAATTGCATTGTTTACTGTGGAAATGACAGTTGCAGTTTGGGAGTTAACCACAGGTGGCGCTGTAGGGAATGTGTACCTAATGTGTGTGTTTACTACTGTAGGGGGGTGTGGCTGTAGGTGTGACGTCATCGATCGCGTCCCCCTATTACAGGGATGACGCGATCGATGCTCCGGCCACAGAGAAGCACGGGGAAGCCGTGTGTACACACGGCTCTCCCCGTTCTTCCGCTCCAGGGACGGATCGCCGCACTGCAGCGGCGATCGGGTCCGCGAATCCCGCGCCCGCGACCCACGGCTGGGTACTAAAACCAACGTATATATACGTTGATGTGCCCAGCCGTGCCATTCTGCCGACGTAAATCTGCAGGAGGCGGTCCTTAAGTGGTTAATATCGAATATTCGTGATATTTTATGAAAAAAAAAAATTGCGAATTTTCGCCAATGCGAATTTTCGAATTGCGAAATTTGAAAAATGTGAATATTCGAAATAGCGAATATTCGCCGCGATATTCTAGATATTCGCGAATACTCGAATATGCAATATTCGTAGCGAATATTCGCAATGCGAATATTCGTGAGCAACACTACTCATTATGCCTTTTCCCTTACTGGTGTAAAGAAAAAGAAAAGTCAGCGGGTTTACTACCTCTTTAATAAAACCCTCTCTGTGTTGTACCTGGCTATCCTTTGGACAGACTCAACTAAAATAGATACGCTGTGGGATAAATGGAGAGCAGACATACCAAACCTAGATAGGGAAACCTGGGAGGAATGTTTTGAGAATAGCTCTAAATTGGTGATATCCTTTAGAGATAAATTGATACAAACCAAATTCTTGCACAGGGTCTACTATACGCCTCAGAGACTGCATAGGATCTATCCACTGCATTCACAGAATTGCCCACAATTTAAATCTCCTGATAGCACTTACTTCCACATGTTCTGGACCTGCCCTAAATTGACACAATACTAGTCTGCTGTAGGAGAGTATATTAATGTTCGCCTTCAGGTGGAAATCCCTTTGACGGTGGAGTTAGCCCTGTTGGGCATACAGGACGATGAACAGAGACCTAGGTACACTAATGCCTTGTTTCCATTGAGCGGATCGGTTCAGGTCAGTAAATTTGGAGTGATTAGAATGGGACCGGTCTATTCGCGTGAGCGTTTCCACTATAAAATCGGACCGTCAGGGACCATTCAGGGTTTAGAAAAAATTCCTAGCGCGTCCACCAATCAGTGAGATGTATTTGTAGGTCCGCCCTAATGGAACCGTTTCATTCTCTCTGGAACCACATGAGAAGCAGGACCCTTGCTGGTGCGGTACGGTTCGCTTTTATGGCATGCTTTCATAATGGAAAAACCCAAAATAGCGTACCGTACCGAACCGTACCAAACCGATCCGCTCAGTGGAAACGAGGCATAAGTTGCTGATTTAGTTTTTGCTCTTCTATGCCAAAAAAAAGATCTTGTTAAAGTGGGCCTCCCACTTAGCCCCTACAGTGAAGGTGTGGGAAACCTTGGTCAATGCAGCACTGCCTTTGTACAAGCTGAACTACATGAGTAGAGGGTGTCCCCAGCAGTATAAGCGTACTTGGCAGCCATGGACTGACCTCACTTGAGTCACCTGTTAATGGATATCTGTTCCCTGCAATTATATCAGATTTAGTATGTTGTAGAGGAGCCTTCTCCCCTCCCCCACACACTTCCACACCTCCCACCCTTACAATGGTCCCATAACTGGTGGAAGTTCCTTTCCTGTGGAAGTCTGTTACGTTTTTTTATGCTCATTGCATGTATGTTCAATTATTTCATGCAACTGCTCTGCCAACCTCCAGAAATTTGAATGTATCATACCGTGTTTTTCAATAAAGACCAACATTGTTGTTAAAAAAAATCTAGTGGAACCAATCGCCTTCAGAAGTCACCTAATTAGTCCACCTGTGTGTAATTTAATATCAGTATACATTTGTCTGAAGCCCTCATAGGTTTGTTAGAGAACCTTACTAAACAAACAGCATCATGAAGGCCAAGCAACACACTTAAGCCCCGTACACACGGTCGGACATCCAACAAAATTTCCCTTGGATTTTTGTCCTAATTGATTTGTCTGATCACAACCATAGCATACACACGCTCGGACTTTTTTGCAAACTTTTCTAAAACTTTTGCATTATCACATGTTTTTTCTGCTCTTTACTGCCACCCTTTGGTTAACTTCTGCTATTGTTGGTTGATTTTAACATTGGTTCTGAGCATGCGCATTTGTAATTTGTCCAAAAGTCCGATGGTTTGCTGTACACACGATCGGACTTTGCACCATCGGACTTTTGTTGCCTGAAAGTTGGTCCGTTCGCAGACCCAACTTTTTGTCCGATGAAAGCCAAAAAAGTTGGTCCGATGGAACGTACACACGGTCGGACAAATGCGAAAAGTGTCGGATTTTGATGTTGGTTGGGCAAAAGTCCGACCGTGTGTACGGGGCTTTACACAATATCCGATGAAAATCTTTTGTCTGACTTTTTCCATTGAAAATTCCGCTTGTGTGTACAAGGAATTACAGGATCTTCCTCCAAGGGGCCCAAACAAAGTTGATGGTTGATGTCCAGGAGCCAATATCCTGGACATTTTGTACAATCAGCTCTTGAGGTTGGTCTGGCAACCAACTCCATTAAAGTACAGGTCTCTACCTTTATCCTCTTTTTCAGGCTGAGGATGGGTAGAAGAGCCATTGAACAAATACTTCATGCAGGCAGTAATCCGTATACTACCACCAAGGAAATCCTTATTCCCTTCATGGGACTTAGGCTTGGTTCTGAAAGCACTAGTACAGGCATCCTTTGCTTCAATAGCTTAATTTCCATTGTGGTTCCTAGTGGTAAATCTAGTTCCTCTAAGAGCAGTTGCTTCAGACAGAAGGATGTTGGAGATTGCAGCACTTTTAGGCAAAGGTCCCTTTTGTGTCTTTTTTCCAGTGATACTATGTCCATTTTCAAAGCTCATTTCTAAAGTGGTATCCAATTTCCAGGAAAACTAGGGGCAGTCCCTCCAAGCATTCACATCGAGTCACCGAGTACACAGCAGGAAGACTTTAGTTCCTTAAACATGGACAAGTTGCCAAAAGTGTACATGCAAAGGTCAAAAGACGTGAGAAAATTTTGGCATCAGGTTCTCGAGTCATCTTCTATTGGTTTACCAGGGTGATTAGATTGGTATGCAGGAAGTAGTCCTTTCTGCTCAGAAACAGGTGCAAGCTCCTTCAACCTGAGGGGTGCCAGGCTTTTGGGGCAGTTATGTTAGGATTTCAGTGGAAGATATATGTGAGACAGCTAGCCCTTTATTCAACTTTACAAGCGTAGATGTCAGGAAAAGGTCCATCCGCTGGTGCTATTGATATTTTGTCTTGCAGTGCTGCGTCCCACCAGCAGGGGTCTCCTGGCAGTTCGGAGCTGTCAGGGGAACTTCCCCCTGCTGGTATATCACCTTTGGGATGCAGTACTGACCTCCACCAGCGGATGGACCCTGGCAGTGTGGAACACCTGGCCTTTGCTCCGTTCAGGTGTGACCTGAACCCAATCAGTACACCCACTATAAATACCCGGCGAGTTCAAACAGAACTCGCCCTGGTATCTGTTTACTAACCGGACCCTGAACCTGCTCTGGACCTCTGACCTGATTTGTCCTGATCCTGATCCTGATCCTGATCCTGATCCTGATCCTGATCCTGATCCCGATCCCGATCCCTCTCCTGGACATTTCCTTCCTGCCCCTTCCCTGTCTGCAGCCTCTTTTGATGATTTCTGGTATTTGACCCCGGCTTGGCTCTGGCTTATGATTATTGCATTTCCCCTAAACCTGTATATAGCCTTGTGTTATTCGTGCACTGTTTTCACTTGTTTTCTCACCTTTGTAAATAAACACCTTTTTTCCACTATATACAGTGTTGGTCTCCTCTGTGTAGGCACACAGTCCTGGTCCATCTAGAATCCCTGACAGTATACCAGGGCCATTTTGACCAGACGTGCCTGCATAGGGAACCATCCTGTTGTAGTGCGTTTTTGTTGAAACATGGATTTCAATGAAATTACTTACTTTTCTCTGCTAGCAGAGGAGGATGAGGAGTATTGTCGTCAGGTGTTGGAGGGATGGACAAGGGATGAGCTGATGGAAGCCATCCGATCGGCCCATTCCATGGTGGATCTGGGTTATATGTCTTACAATGATGTTCAGCCATTGATCAAGTTATGTGTTAAACCAGCCCTGTCAGTTATTCCAGCTGGAGGTGATGACTTCTCTCCCCCCTTCAGTCCTGACCAAGTTGAATCCCTGGTATGGTTGATGGAGGATGATCCGGCTTATTTTGATGAGCATTATTCCTCCTGTCCCCAGCAAAAGTTATCTGAGTGTATTGATTCTGTGCAGGCTCTGATTAAACAAGGTGTGTGTGAACCAGCCTTTGTTCAACCTGTGCTGCAGGCATGGTCAGATCTCCTGCTTCCAGCCAAGCCACTGCATTCCAGCCCTGCCATTAACCACTTACCTTCCCAAGGTTCTAGCCGTCCATTGCCAATGACAACCTCAGCTATAGCCCAGTTAATTCCGCTTCCCACCAAGTATTACTACCCAGTCTCTACTAATTGTACCTACCCTGCTTTTAATCCACCTGTAACTACTCCACAAAAACCTCCTCCAGTCACCATCCCTTTGTCGCTGCCATACTCCAATCCTTCCTCTTACTTATCTCCATCCTCTTCATACATCACTTCTGTTAACAAACCTGTAGTGACTAAGTCTAAAAAGAAACGGAAGTATTTCCCAACTCATACCATCGTGCCAGTTACCCAGCCTGTCCCAGTGCCCTCTGTTCAACCTGTCCCGGTGCCATCTGTCCCTGTGCCAGCTGCTCTACCAGTTCCAGTGCCAGCCGCCCAGCTTGTGACATCCGACCAGCCTGCTCCGGTGCCAGCCTGCCAACCTGGTGTTCCTGTGCCAGCCTGCAACCCTGGTGTTCCTGTGCCAGCCTGCAACCCTGACGTTCCTGTGCCAGCCTGCCACCCTGACGTTCCTGTGCCAGCCTGCCACCCTGACGTTCCTGTGCCAGCCTGCCACCCTGATGTTCCTGTGCCAGCCTGCCAACCTGACATTCCTGTGCCAGCCTGCCAACCTGACGTTCCTGTGCCAGCCTGCCAACCTGACGTTCCTGTGCCAGCCTGCCAACCTGACGTTCCTGTGCCAGCCTGCCAACCTGATGTTGTTGTGCCAGCTTGCCAGTCCGATGACTTCCAGTCCGCTGCCCAGCTTGATGACTTCCAGTCCGCTGCTGCCCAGCTTGATGACTTCCAATCCGCTGCTGCCCAGCTTGATGACTTCCAGTCCGCTGCTGCCCAGCTTGATGACTTTCAGTCCGCTGCTGCCCAGCTTGATGACTTCCAGTCCGCTGCTGCCCAGCTTGATGACTTCCAGTCCGCTGCTGCCCAGCTTGATGACTTCCAGTCCGCTGCTGCCCAGCTTGATGACTTCCAGTCCGCTGCTGCCCAGCTTGATGACTTCCAGTCCGCTGCTGCCCAGCTTGATGACTTCCAGTCCGCTGCTGCCCAGCTTGATGACTTCCAGTCCGCTGCTGCCCAGCTTGATGACTTCCAGTCCGCTGCTGCCCAGCTTGATGACTTCCAGTCCGCTGCCCTGCTTGATGACCTCCAGTCCGCTGCCCAGCTTGATGACCTCCAGACCGCTGCCCAGCTTGATGACTTCCAGTCCGCTGCCCAGCTTGATGACTTCCAGTCTGCTGCCCAGCTTGATGACTTCCAGTCTGCTGCCCCGGTTGATGACTTCAAGTCTGCTGCCCCGGTTGATGACTTCAAGTCTGCTGCCCCGGTTGATGACTTCAAGTCTACTGTCCCGGTTGATGACTTCCAGTCTGCTGCCCCGGTTGATGACTTCCAGTCTGCTGCCCCGGTTGATGACTTCCAGTCTGCTGCCCCGGTTGATGACGTCCAGTCTGCTGCCCCGGTTGATGACGTCCAGTCTGCTGCCCCGGTTGATGACGTCCAGTCTGCTGCCCCGGTTGATGACGTCCAGTCTGCTGCCCCGGTTGATGACGTCCAGTCTGCTGCCCCGGTTGATGACGTCCAGTCTGCTGCCCCGGTTGATGACGTCCAGTCTGCTGCCCCGGTTGATGACGTCCAGTCTGCTGCCCCGGTTGATGACGTCCAGTCTGCTGCCCCGGTTGATGACGTCCAGTCTGCTGCCCCGGTTGATGACGTCCAGTCTGCTGCCCCGGTTGATGACGTCCAGTCTGCTGCCCCGGTTGATGACGTCCAGTCTGCTGCCCCGGTTGATGACGTCCAGTCTGCTGCCCCGGTTGATGACGTCCAGTCTGCTGCCCCGGTTGATGACTTCCAGTCTGCTGCCCCGGTTGATGACTTCCAGTCTGCTGCCCCGGTTGATGACTTCCAGTCTGCTGCCCCGGTTGATGACTTCCAGTCTGCTGCCCCGGTTGATGACTTCCAGTCTGCTGCCCCGGTTGATGACTTCCAGTCTGCTGCCCCGGTTGATGACTTCCAGTCTGCTGCCCCGGTTGATGACTTCCAGTCTGCTGCCCCGGTTGATGACTTCCAGTCTGCTGCCCCGGTTGATGACTTCCAGTCTGCTGCCCCGGTTGATGACTTCCAGTCTGCTGCCCCGGTTGATGACTTCCAGTCTGCTGCCCCGGTTGATGACTTCCAGTCTGCTGCCCCGGTTGATGACTTCCAGTCTGCTGCCCCGGTTGATGACCTCCAGTCTGCTGCCCCGGTTGATGACCTCCAGTCCGCTGCCCAGCCTGCTGTTCCTGTGCCAGTCTGCCAGCCTGCTGCCCAGCTCGATGACCCGGAGCCTGCTGCCCAGCTCGATGACCCGGAGCCTGCTGCCCAGCTCGATGACCCGGAGCCTGCTGCCCAGCTCGATGACCCGGAGCCTGCTGCCCAGCTCGCTGACCCGGAGCCTGCTGCCCAGTTCGCTGACCCGGAGCCTGCTGCCCAGTTCGCTGACCCGGAGCCTGCTGCCCAGTTCGCTGACCCGGAGCCTGCTGCCCAGTTCGCTGACCCGGAGCCTGCTGCCCAGTTCGCTGACCCGGTGCCTGCTCCCCAGCTCGACGACCCGGATGTACCCACCTCTCGGCCCAAGCCTCCCATTGCCCAGTTGGTCACTCTGGACTTTCCCCGGCAACGGATAGTTGGAGCGTCCAGAGGCCGCTCCTTTGAGGGGGGGTACTGTCAGGAAAAGGTCCATCCGCTGGTGCTATTGATATTTTGTCTTGCAGTGCTGCGTCCCACCAGCAGGGGTCTCCTGGCAGTTCGGAGCTGTCAGGGGAACTTCCCCCTGCTGGTATATCACCTTTGGGATGCAGTACTGACCTCCACCAGCGGATGGACCCTGGCAGTGTGGAACACCTGGCCTTTGCTCCGTTCAGGTGTGACCTGAACCCAATCAGTACACCCACTATAAATACCCGGCGAGTTCAAACAGAACTCGCCCTGGTATCTGTTTACTAACCGGACCCTGAACCTGCTCTGGACCTCTGACCTGATTTGTCCTGACCTGATCCTGATCCTGATCCTGATCCTGATCCCGATCCCGATCCCTCTCCTGGACATTTCCTTCCTGCCCCTTCCCTGTCTGCAGCCTCTTTTGATGATTTCTGGTATTTGACCCCGGCTTGGCTCTGGCTTATGATTATTGCATTTCCCCTAAACCTGTATATAGCCTTGTGTTATTCGTGCACTGTTTTCACTTGTTTTCTCACCTTTGTAAATAAACACCTTTTTTCCACTATATACAGTGTTGGTCTCCTCTGTGTAGGCACACAGTCCTGGTCCATCTAGAATCCCTGACAGTAGAGTGTGCAGTCGGCAAGTTCTGCAAAGTTTGGGATGAGACACATATAATATATTTTTGTCTTTGGTAGCCATTCTTTGTCAATGTTTCTTTTCATGTGTTCTCTCCCACCCATTTATCCATCTAGTTATGTCCCATTGTGTGCGGATGTGAGATAGGGCCAGGAAAGTGGAAAATTGTTATCAAATATTTAACGTAATTTTCCTTTCTTGGTCTATCATGGGGTCAGCATAGAATTCTAGACATGTGCAATTCATTTGGTTCTCAATACATTTTTTAAATAATTTTGACAATTTTTCAATCTCCGAATTGTCAGATTTTCGGATTTCCGAAAATTAGAATTTCCGAATGTCTGAAAGTTAAAAAATTCTAAATTCAAAATTTCAAGAATTCTAAAATTCTAAATTTCAAGAATTCTAAAATTCTAAATTTCGGAAATACGACAATTCGAAGTTAGGAAAGTCGAAAATTTCGGAAATTCTAAAATTCTAAAATTATGGAAATTCGGACATTTGAAAATTCGTAAATAAAAATGAAAATCTAAAAACTTTAAAGAATGAAAATCCGAAAACTCAATAATCAGAAAATTTGGAAATCTCTAAATGTAAAATTTTGGAAATTCAAAATTTCCAAAATGTAAAATTTTGGAAATGTAGAAATTCGAAACTTCGAATTTAGTAAATTCTAAAAATGAGAATCTAAAAACTTTAATCACTTAAGACCCGGACCAAAATGCAGCTAAAGGACCTTGCCCCTTTTTGCGATTCGACACTGCTTCGCTTTAAATAACAATGGTTATGCGATGTGCCTCCCAAACAAAATTGGTGTCCTTTTTTCCCCACAAATAGAGCTTTCTTTTGGTGGTATTTGATCACCTCTGTGGTTTTTATTTTTTGCGCTATAAACAAAAATAGAGCAACAATTTTGAAAAAAATGCAATATGCTATAATAAATATTCCCCAAAAAACATATAAAACAACTTTTTTTTCCTCAGTTTAGGCCGATACGTATTCTTCTACCTATTTTTGGTAAAAAAAAAAATCGCAATAAGATTTTATCGGTTGGTTTGCGCAAAATTTATAGCATTTACAGAATAGGGGATAGTTTTATTGCATTTTTATTATTTATTTTTTTACTACTAATGATCAGCGATTTTTTTCGTGACTGCGACATTATGGCGGACACTTCGGACAATTTTGACAAATTTTTGGGACAATTGTAATTTTCACAGCAAAAAATGCATTCAAATTGCATTGTTTACTGTGGAAATGACAGTTGCAGTTTGGGAGTTAACCACAGGGGGCGCTGAATGGGTTATGTGTTCCCTAATGTGTGTTTACAACTGTAGGGGGTGTGGCTGTAGGTGTGACGTCATCCATCGTGTCCCCCCGTATAAAAGGGATGACGCGATCCCCGTCCACAGTAAAGGACGGGGAAGCCGTGTTAACACACACTTCAGCTCCGGGGACCGATCGCCGCACTCCAATCAGAAATTGGAATATTCCAAAATCGTAAACTTGAAAATTGGAAAATTCAGAATTCGCAAATTTGTAAATTAGAAAATTTGGATATTCGAATTTACGAACTACGAATTTTCGATTTTACGAATTTCTGAAAGCAAAAAAAAAAACATTTTTCAGCTGTGCACATGTATTTATAGGATTCATCCTTAGTGGCCTGTCACAGGCTAGGTTATTGAACACTCACCTCAAATTCAGAAATTTTTATTTTTGGAAATTTTATAAATATAGTATTTGTAAATCCGACGGACTGTTTAGATGTTAAATTTTAAAAGCAGCTGCAAACCTGCTGACCTTACATGGTTGCTAATGTGACAGAAGAACTCTGATTTTCACATTTAAACAGTCCGTCGCATTTACAAATACTGGCCCAGATTCACAGAGCGATTACGCCTGCGCAACTGGTGTTGCGCGTGCGTAAGTCTAAATGTGCGCGTGCGTTTAGATGCGCGCGATTCAGAAAACGAATTACGCCAGAAATCTACTTTTTTTTGTCCGGCGTAATTTCGTTAGACAGACGCATCCGTCTGCGCAAAAATGCGCTAGACACACCATTGATTTGCTAGTCAAATATGCTAATGAGGGAGTTGCGGGGATCCACAAAAAAACGCAGTTGCTGCGCAGGCTACGCGATGTGCGCAACAGCAAAATGTCCTGTCTAAAGTTAGAGCACCTAAAAGCTGGTCTAAATTTTGAAAAAACGTCTACATCTCACAGAAAGCAACACCGTTACTGAGGAGCAGACCACACACACGTGTTGCACTACAATTTGACTGCCAACATGCCAGGGGCATCGTCGCTCATAGCTGCACTAGTGAATTTAGATGACCAAAGAAGGAGGAGGGCACGGAGGATGGCACGGGAGAGGGTATACCGCACACGCATAGACCTGTTTGGCATGAGTGATTCTGAGGTGTATCGCATCTTCAGATTCCCCCCTCATGCCATCCTGGAATTAACCACAACCTTGCAGGAGGACATCACCAGCCCAACACAACGCTCACAAGCAGTGCAGCCACTGGTCAAGGTCCTGGCAACACTCCATGTCCTTGCCAGTGGCTCTTTTCAGCGTACAAGTGGAGTGGTGGCTGGGATGTCACAATCCTCCATGAGCAGATGTGTGCACCAGGTTGTCCCTGCAATCCTCACACGCTTGGCCAACCAAATCATCAAACCCACCACTGAGGACCTGCGGCTGAAGGCAATGACAGATTTCTACAGAATTGCCAGATTCCCACGCACCATCGGGGCCATTGATTGCACACATGTGGCACTCCAGCCCCCCCTGGAGACAGAGCACATGTACCGCAATCGGAAGAATTGGCACTCCATCAACGTACAGGTGATAGTTGATGCCCAAGGCCTCATATGGCACGTCCGTGCCAAACACCCCGGATCCACCCATGACAGCTACATATACAATCAATGCCACATCTGAATGGAATTCGATCAGAAAGTGTATGGGAACACCTGGCTGGTTGGTGAGTGACATGGGAGTCAGGCATGACTATCCCCTCCCGTGATGCACACCTCACAAGTGGCACATGCATGACTAACATTCTCCTGTCTTTTCCCTTCCAGGTGACTCTGCATATGCACTGGGACCCCATCTCATGACTCCTATCCGGAACCCCCAAACCCCAGGGGAGGAAAGATACAATCAAGCACACATCAAAACCTGTGCAGTGGTGGAGCGCACCTTTGGCCTCCTGAAGTCACGTTTCCGATGCCTGGATAAGTCTGGGGGTACACTGTTGTATTCCCCAAACTTTGTGTGCCATATCATCGTTGCATGTTGCATGCTGCACAATCTCGCAGTGAGGAAGGGCCTGCAGGTTGAGCTACGTGATGACCTGACCCCCCAACCAGACAATCAACCCCCAACCGAGGATACCCCGTCTTCTGAGGGAAGAGCAGTCAGGAGACAGCTCACATTGGGCATCTTTGCACGTTAAACACACACATTAATCATGGCACAATGAGAATGCATGCATGCACACCACTATGGTCCCTAGCACACACACCCCACATCCTCATCAAATTGGATTGGCACCAGTCCACCATGCAGGACTGGTGAGCAGTAACGCCACGTCAAGGCTCCAATTATGTCACTGTACATTCATACACCATTCACACGGACCTGGGAATCACTTCTCCCTGGTCCTGGGGAACCCTTCTCCACCAAAATTGAGGATGACACCCCTTTTCCAGCAGGAATGTCACCCCCACATTCAAACACCATGCACAACCCAAAATTTAAAAAAAATGTCAGCAAAAAAAAAAAATGTCAGCAAAAAATAAAAAATGCAAAAAATGTCAGCAAAAAAACAAAAAAACACAAAATGTCACCAAAATAAAAAAAATGGGGGAAAAAAAAATTAATGCCCTCTGCGTGAGCCACGCCTGGGGCACCCCCGGCCACGGCCCCTCAGGGGAGACTCATGGGGGAGGGGCAAACCCGGGGAAGGAGGAGCAGCCCCTGATATCTGCCCACCTGGCGGCCTGCCCTCCAAGGCCACGGCAATTCTGTCCAGGGAAGCACCAATTGTTGCCGTGTTGGCCTGGATAGCCTGGGTAAGGGCCCTCACATCCTGCCCAACGCCTGCTGCTGTAGTCTGCAGTTCATTTAGGCAGGTTGTGAAAGCCCGGGAGTGGGAGTCAAGGTTACCCAGCGTATCCTTCATGGAGGACAGGCTCTCCTCCACCCGCCCAAAAGTCTGGCAGAGCTGTCCCAGATGGCGGGTCTGGAGGGCCTGGTCCCTTCGCAGACTGGCGGGCAGGAGATTGGGCGCCCCCCTGGTGCTCTGGGATGACATCCTGCCTCCAGCTGATGGTTGTGGGCGGGGAGAAGGGGAGGCCCTTGTGAGGGGAGCCATGTTGGGGGAGGAGGGGGGGGGCTCCCCCTTAGGGAGGGCAGGCTTCTGCCAGCCAGAGGGGAAGAGTCCGCACAAACCACTTGTCCAGTGCCTGACTCCTCCTCCTCCTGATCGTCCTCCTCCTCATGATTCCCCTCCTCCTCATGATCGTCCTCCTCCTCATGGTCGTCCTCCTCCTCTCGAACCTCCTCCGCGGACTGTGGCCTTGTTGGGGGGGCCTCATTAGGCTGCTGTCCTGGTGTTGGAGCGGTCAGTCCAGATGGCCCTGCACCCTCCTGCACATCTGTGGATGACACAAACCATTCACAGGTTGGAGGATCCACACACTTGCCACATATTCCCTTTCACCCCCTCCCCCACACATGCTACACACCTGATAGAAAAAAAAACCTTACCTGGCACCGCGGGGACCGGACTTGTGTCAAAGCCTGGCAGGCCCTCCACTTCATGCCGGTGAAAGGTCAGGGCCACCACATGCTCCGTCGCTGTAAGCCTAATACGGCATGGTGGGCCCCCTCCTGTGCCCCTGGCATGGGCATGCATTGCGGCCAGTTTCTTTTTCACCTGACGCCGGAGATCATTTATTTTTTTGTCGATCCCAGACCGGGTCCATGTCTCCCCCTCCCCCGAGGAATTCACCTGCTCCGTGATCCTATCCAATATCTCCCTCCTCCTGGCCGGGGTGGTGGTGGCACTCTGCGGGCCGTGGAGAAAACGCCCATACTCGCTAATGGCCCGGGCAAGGATTCTTTTTTCAAAAATATATATATACACACTAATGTATATAACACTAATGTATATAGCACCGCGCTACCCAATAAAACATAAAAAGAGCTGCTAACCACTACAGAATTGGATTAATTCAGTACAAAAGACAATTGGAGAAAACAAACAAAAAGTGTAGCGCTAAAATTATGTGGAAATTGAAAATATCATACAGTGAAGTATCATGTGGGTTGTGAAAAAGTGACAATTCAAAAAAGGATAAAATTGAAAAAATGTGACATTGAAAATCAAACAATAGTTCATAAGTGTGTGGAAAGTGTTCCAATCTGAATATCCAAATAGATGTGACAACAATGGAAAAAGTGTTGATAGTAGATCCACCACCAAGGTAATTGAGGGGGCTTACCAGAGAATGTGGACTCAGCTAAGCATACACTTAATGAGTCGCTAAGGCTTGCGTGTTAATAACAGCCAGGTAGTAGACCTCCCAATGGAAATTTCAAAGCAGATCGACTCTTCATATGATAGAAGGGGAACCAAGAATTTGTATATGGTGCCAGGATCAGCATACATGGAACGTAGGTTCATTAATGAGATCCAAGGAGCTCAATGTGTGACAGCCAGGGGAGGAAAAATAAATGCGAACATAGTGTGATACCGTTTTAAAACTTTACTTAAAAAAGTTCCAAAGCATAAAGGTTTACACTCACATTTAAAAGGACAAATCAAAGCGTCATACAATTAGGCAGTAGAATCAGCTGGAAAACACGACATGTTTCGATCTAGAGATCATCATCTGGGGTGCTGACCCACTGCTGTAACTACTCACAATATATACCTGTGCACCCTTATCCCACTAACGGCTCCAGCTTCAATTAATTAAAATCAATTACCAGATGAATAGGGATGTTATCGGCGTGCGCTCCAAGCCTCGCCTCTCAGGACCAGGCTGGAACGCAACGCCGGTCGCGCAGACACTCTGCTACGTGTCATAGAGATGCGCATTATGCTGATGACAGGAAGTGCGTTCTATCGCACGACGTTATGCGCCTCAAGCCTCACATCAGAAGGGGAGGCTGGAGCGCAACGTCGTACGTGCGCACGCAGGGAGGTCACGTGACATGATCCAGGATGCTAGGGCCGGAGGTTGTCATCACAGAATGTGATAACAAGCGGCACGTCATATCCACAAGAAAGATAAAACGGGGTATATGGAAAATAAAGGGGGAATGAAACCCATCTATATGTTAGCCATGTTAAGGAAATTGTGGTAGATAAATAAAAAACACAAGCAGGAAAAAGAGAATAACCTGCTAGTGCAAATATGCAAAATTTAAACAGAATATCGTAATGTTTAACAAATGGCATAAACAGATAATATATACTTAACAATAGTGTCACCATAAAGTTAAAATGAATTAAAACGTAACGAAATAAAATTGTAAAGAATGACTAGAAATTGTAAATTAATACAAATTAGGTTAATATGTCTAGATGCCATAATGAAACAAGGGAACATAATATATCTAGAAAACTTCAAGATTTATTAATGAAAGCGTTTATGTCCCACTCGACGTTGAGGCCATGTGGGACATACGTACGCAATTCATATATCCAGTAGACCTCAAGTTGAGAAACACCTCTCAATCTGGCTCCTCCCCTCCAAGGTGGTACATATTTATCAATTATTAAAAATTGAGTACCTGTAGGATTGCGTAAATGACATTCTCTGTAGTGCCGGGGGACAGTATGTTTGGTGCTCCCACCAATAATTTTAGCAACATGCTCACCTACCCGTACGGAAAAGGCCCGTATAGTGCGACCAACGTACTGTTTTCCGCACGGGCAGGTGATAAGGTACACCACATGAGTGGTGGCACAAGTGCAGAAAGACTTGATGGGGTAACTGCGACCTGTATTAGTGGACCTGAATTCCAACGATTTGGATCTCCCATTGATATTTACCAAGCAAACACTGCACTTTTTACATGGATAATACCCCTTCATATCCTGGAAGAACACTGGGCGACGGGGTGGATCAACAATGTTGGGAGCAATTCGGTTTCTAAGAGATTCTTTTTTCCCCCACAGTAAAATTGAGCTTTCTTTTTCTCTCAGTCATACTTCCAAACAAACTCACTACCAGTCTCCAAAAATCAGTCACAAATACAAGCACAACCAATCAGGCAAGAACACACACAAAGAGAAAAAGAACACCCAAAAATCACACTAGCACTCAGCAAGAAACAGTCACCAAAAAAAAAAACCAAGAAAACAAACGAACAAAAATATATCAATTAAACAATCAGTCTCTCAAACACTTATCAAATACACTTTCACAAATATACCAACAAGCACTTGATCACACAGAACACTAATCTGACAACTACAAGACACACTGCAACGAACAACAGGAACAAAAGCACTTGGTTAAATGGGAAGGGACACAAAGGGATGTACTTTTGCAATGCAAGTGCGTTTGTGTGTGTCTATTTATGCTGTCTGCGTAGTTCACAACATTGCCCTAGTTTCCAATTTCACTAATTGCGCCACTCCCGAGTTGTGAGCATGCGCACAGCGGAGCTGACATGGTCTCGTTCAAGCGCGCATGCGCGAGCCGGCCGGCCCTTCATTTGCATGGGGTCACGGCTCATTTCAATGTAACACGCCCACGTCCCTCCCAATTTGTATTACTCCTCCTTACGCCTCTGGAAAAAACCTTACGCTTGCGCAATTTCCTGCGCAAAAGCTACGTGAATCGGGGGATTACGCGGCTAGATGGGGCAAGTCTAACGTAATGGTGGTGCGCTACGCCGGACCGATAATGCGCCGATGTACGTGAATCTGGGCCACTGTATTTAAGCATATAAGCTCAGTTTTGTGTTAAAAATAACTGAAAAACGAACAAATTTTCTGAGAACGATCGGAAAAAGATTGTTTTTATGTTTGTTGTTAAAACAGTCTGACCAAGTGTATAGGGCTTAACAATAGTTCATATGGATGAGCCGAGTGTTGAAAGTGCCGCGAATCCCGCAATATATTTAGGAAAGTACAAAATGACGAAAATCCTTTTTCTGTTCATATTTTCAGTCACATGTTCATATGAACAATTGAACATGTGACTGAAAATATGAACAGAAAAAAGGATTTTCGTAATTTTGTACTTTCCTAAATATATCGCGGGATTCGCGGCACTTTCAACACGCGGCTCATCCATATGAACTATTGTTAAGCCCCATACACTTGGTCAGACTGTTTTAACAACAACATTTTTTTGTTTTTAAACTGCATCAGAAAACCATTTTTGGGTTCAAAAGTCTGGCCAACTGATCTCCCTTCAGATGAAAATCCACAGAAAAGTTTATTTGGCTTTACTGTACTAGTACTCACTGTACTAGTGTACTCTCAGCACAAAAGAGAAGCTGCTTCACTTACTAACTCAGTGGCCATTCAAAAAAACGATAATTACATCTATAACAAAAGATTTGCATTTGAATCAGTTTTCTTTTGTTATTTTCGTATGTAGATATGACACCTATAACAAAAGATTTGCATTCAGTATTTTGAATACACAATACGAACAGAAAAAAGGAATTCAATACAATATACATAATGAAATTCTTTTGTTATAGATGTCATTAAACAATGAACATACGACTCAAAATAAAAGAAAAAGCATTCAAGATACACAGAATGCAAATCATTGACGAAAATTCACGAAAATGATTGTCTAACAAGTAACGAACATGAATTCAACAGAATAACGAACCATCCCGCATGTACGAAAATAAAATGGTAACGGAAATACGAAACGATCGGAATACGAAAAAATCGCGTTGTACGAAAAACGAACTGGAACGAATGGGAAAACGGGCGTCTTACGAAAAAACGAATGGAAACGAACCGACAGGACCATACAAACGGAACAAAAAAAACTAAAAATGTTTCTGTGCACATGTCTACCTGACAATGCTGGATAAGATGCTTTGGGACATCTGCAGACATACGCAGGAAGAGCAGGTAGGACATAACCCACCTTGCTTGCTGGCACACTCTCCTGGGCACAGTGGATGCATTCAGCATCAGGCTACAGTGCCTGAAAGGTTTTTGGGGGGGAAGGGGGGGGGGGGTGGGAGCAGTGTTGCCAACCAGATAAAAATTTACATTCCTATAGACTTGTATGGGAATTTAATCTCCATTTGAAATAAAAAAAATAAAAAAGCCAATCCAGCCCTAAAGCACTTTCCGATTACAGAACAGATGTTTGGTTGAATATTATTTGATACAATTAGCAAATATATTTTGTTGCAATTTTGTGAATGTAAAAAATTGTGCTACAGCTTCTATGAATAGAAAGTGATCTATGTATGGAGGAAGGGTGGATGGTTGATACAAAAGGAATTCATACTTAAAATTATCCACATTTTGTCAATTAAAACCAAAAACGTAAATGTATTTTATTGGGATTTTATGTGATACAATTTATGTGATAAACACAAAGTGGCACATAATTGTGAAGTGGAAGAAAAATAATAAATGGTTTTCAAAATGTTTTACAAATAAATATGTGGAAAGTGTGGTGTACATTTGTATTCAGCCCCCCCCCCCTGAGTCAATACTTTGTAGAACCACCTTTCACTGCAATTACAGCTGCAAGTCTTTTTGGGGATGTCTTTTCCAGCTTTGCAAATCTAGAGAGTACATTTTTTTTCCCACTCTACTTTGCAAAATAGTTGAAGCTCTGTCAGATTGGATGGAGAGCGTCTGTGAACAGCAATTTTCATGCTGCCACCACCATGTTTCACGGTTGTGGTGGTGTGTTCAGGGTGATGTGCAGTGTTAGTTTTCTACCACACATAGCGTTTTGGTTTTAGGCCAAAAAATTCAATTTTGGTCTCATCTGACCAGAGCACCTTCTTCCACATGTTTGCTGAGCAGGGGGCGGGGCCGACCTGCGCGCTATGTGTCTAAGAGCCGGTTCACACTGGGGCGACCTGGGATCCGACTTGAAGTCTCCCCAAGTCGTCCCAAGTTGTGTGGTTGAGAAAATCAATTGAAGTGAATACACACTCCGACTTCAGAAAAGGTTCCTGTACTACTTCAATCCGACTTCTAGGCAACTTGTAGGCAACTTGTACCCATTGATTTTAATAGAAGTCGCCTCAGAAGTCTGATCACTGTCTTAACTGAAGCAACTTACCAGGAAGATAACATACATTTCTCAGGCAAACCCCTCCCTCCCCCTCCCTCTCCTAGAGCTGATTGTTGTTTGATTGGCCACTGGAAAGTCTCCTGTCCTGGAGGCAACTTCAAGTAGTGCTGTAAATCTCCCCAGATCCCCTGTGGTTCATGCTGAAGTCGTGTTGGAGTTGCCTCTGAAAGTCGTGCTGGAAGTCGTGTCGCCCCAGTGTGAACCGAATCTTATGGAGCAAGCTTGCACCAGTGCCCCCAAAGTGGCTTGCTATTGGGGGCACTGGTCAAGAGGGAGGAGCCAGGAGTGTTGATGAGGGACCCAAGAAGAGGAGGACCAGAGCTGCTCTGTGCAAAACCACTGCACAGAGCAGGTAAGTATGACATGTTTCTTATTTAAAATTAAAAAGAAAAAAGACTAACCTATAACAATACTTTAAGAAGGCAGGGGTTGAAGGCGAGGGGGGTTTAAATTGACAGCGGAGGATTTTAACTAAATGGGGCATTAGCACACATTCTTCTGACTGTAGGTAATGTCCCTTGTGCTGATTTTTTTCTTCTTTAAATAGAGGTCTTAAAATCAGATTAAAAAGAGAGACAACAGAAAAGAGAGTAACAAAAGACAGGGGAATTCAATTCCAAAAGAGGGACAGTCTCTCTAAAGGAGCGTAGAAGTATATGTATGTTTTAATGTTATGTAAGGAAGGCTGCACTTATATAAACAAGGTTTATAGGGCCATTCTTCCACTACATGTTTCACGCAGTTAGCGTGTCTGTGGAAGGGAAACACCTATCTGTTCTTGCTGCCAGCAAATTGTTCCCCCAGGGGACAGTCCTCATGAAGCAGGTTGGGCTACTACGAGTAATAAAGAGCCCAGCGTGAGCGTTGCTTTGCACACTTTCAGGTTGGGATTACTCAGCTTTGCTGTCTATCCAAATGATAAAACACATTATTCGTTATGTGCAGAAGGCACTGATCTTATGTTCTCTCTTACTGTATGTGGCAGTAGGCAAACTCCTCATGATCCTCTTTCCACAGACCATGGCATCGGTGCTTAAATCTCGCTTTCAGATGACCGGTGCTCATGTGACAAAGTTTCAGTACGAAGACTGGGGACCCTCCATCTTCACTTTCAAGTTCTTGAGGTCGGTGCTGCAAATCATGTTGCTTCGCCTGGAAGATGAGGCATTTCTGGGGGGTGCTGCACCCAACACACCTGTGGTGGACCTGGATGGTGAACTGCACCACATTTGGGATTATATGAAAGGTAAGTACTCTAGATATCTTCTTTACATATTGCTGGAATGCTCAAGCAGTTTGCACACCTACAGGAAATGTACTAACCCAAAAACAACATTTTTTTTAGATTCCAGATTACCAGTTCTTAGATGTTGTGTCTGCATTTGTTTCCGTTTTTTCCCACCTTTATTTTCACCTAGTGATCCAGACAGTAAATTTGTTATTTTTCAACTTCTGGTAGTAAACTCAAAAACAAAAATGTCATATGTTGCAGCTTACCAATCTTTAGATGTGGTGGCTGCATTTGTTTTCTGTTTTAGGATTTTTTTTCTCTGCTTTCACCTAGGCAGTAACACGCCTCCTGTATCAGAGTGCCTCCACTCTGGATGAAGCAGAACAGGGGCATTTTTAAACTGGGGGGGAAATCAGCGTTATATGGACTAGCAGATTTAGATACAATTACAAACTGAAGCCAAACTTTAGATCACACATTATAAGCATAGCAACTATCAATATCTGATGTGCTGCAAGAGCAACTCTAATGCCGCATACACATGATCGTTTTTCGGCATGAAAAAAAAAACATTGTTTTTCAGCATGTAGAAAAAATTACGTTTTTCCAACTTCATCATTAAAAACGATGTTGCCCACACACCATCGTTTAAAAAAAAATGATGAGCAAAGCACGGTGATGTACAACACGTACGACGGCACTCTAAAGGGGAATTTCCATTCAAGCTCCCATCTCCTAACGTGCTTCTGATCATGCGTGGGTTTAAAACGTTGTTTTAGCCCACACACGATCATTTTTTTACAACCCGATAAAAACGATGTTAAAAAATGCAGCATGCTCAAATTTTTTTTTGCCCACACATGATCATTTTAAATGACATTTTTAAAAACAACGTTTTTTTTAATTTAGAAAAACGATCCTCCTGTGTACGGGGCATTACACTTTACATTTTCAACGTGCCTCAGATAGGTGGATTTGTAAGTTTGCGAGCAAAACGTGGTCTGTGGCAATTAATGCCTAGTATGATTACAAAATAAAAATCAGCAACTGTTTGGTGACCTGCAGATCTTTGCTGTATATTTTTAAATAAATCCTTTTGTTGTATGCAGCATGATCTATATAAAGATGACTGTAAAAAAATAAATAGATATATATATAAAAAAAAAAGCTTTGTGTGTGTGTGTATATACACACACACACACACACATCTGGTATTTGGTGTTGTTTTTTATTCTTTAAAGAAATCTTTTTTGAGCAGAAATACTCTTCCATGTTTTATATATGTTATATATAGTCTATATACATATATATATACACACACATATATATATACAGTGCAGAAAATAAGTATTTGAACACCCTGCTATTTTGCAAGTTCTCCCACTTGGAAATCATGGAGGGGTCTGAAATTGTAATCGTAGGTGCATGTCCACTGTGTATTGCGAGATTTTGGCAACAACCTCCTTCCCTCAGTTAGAGCTTTGAAGATGGGTCGAGGCTGGGTCTTCCAACATGACAATGACCCGAAGCACACAGCCAGGATAACCAAGTAGTGGCTCTGTAAGAAGCATATCAAGGTTCTGGCGTGGCCTAGCCAGTCTCCAGACCTAAACCCAATAGAGAATCTTTGGAGGGAGCTCAAACTCCGTGTTTCTCAGCGACAGCCCAGAAACCTGACTGATCTAGAGAAGATCTGTGTGGAGGAGTGGGCCAAAATCCCTCCTCCAGTGTGTGCAAACCTGGTGAAAAACTACAAGAAACGTTTGACCTCTGTAATTGCAAACAAAGGCTACTGTACCAAATATTAACATTGATTTTCTCAGGTGTTCAAATACTTATTTGCAGCTGTATCATACAAATAAATAGTTAAAAAAATCATACATTGTGATTTCTGGATTTTGTTTTTTTGATTATGTCTCTCACAGTGGACATGCACCTACAATGACAATTTCAGACCCCTCCATGATTTCCAAGTGGGAGAACTTGCAAAATAGCAGGGTGTTCAAATACTTATTTTCTGCACTGTATATATATTCACACACACACACACCAACACACTCACTGGCCTCTTTATTATGTACACCTTGCTAGTATCGGGTTGGGCCCCCTTTTTGCCTTAAGAACGGCCTTCATTCGTCATGGCAAAGATTCAACAAGGTATTGGAAATATTCCTCATAGAATTTGGTCCATATTGACATGATAGCATCGCGCAGGTGCTGCATATTTGTCGGCTGCACATCCATGATGCAATTCTCCCATTTCACCAGATCCCAAAGGTGTTCTATTAGATTGAGATCTAGTAACTGTGGAGGCCATTGGATACAGTGACCTCCTTGTCATGTTCAAGAAACCAGTGGTAAGATAATTTGAGCTTTGTGACATGGTGCATTATCCTGCTGGAAGGAGCCATCAGAAGATGGGTACACTGTAGTCATAAAAAGATAGACATGGTCAGCAACAATACGCAGGTAGGCTGAGGTGTTTGACCACTTCAGCCCCAGAAAATCTGGCCCCTTAATGACCAGGCCATTTTTTGCGATACGGCACTGCGTAATTTTATCCCACAATGTACAAAAACAAAATTGACATCTTTTTTCCCCCCACAAATAGAGCTTTTTTTTTTGCCTTTTCAATAATTTTTATTGATATAGCAAACAGAAAGGAAGAATTACAATCATATAAATACAAGATGGTCAAAAATAAACAATAATGTGGTTGCATTATCTATAGAAAGAACTATCCTAACCACAAATATTACAAATACAGAGTGTATCTAAATGACTGTTACAAAGGATCCAACTTTAAGAGATCATATATTTAAGAGAATTTAACTTTAAGAGAGACATCGCTAATATAAACAAAAAGGAGTGAAGAAAAGTAAAAAAAAAGGGAGTACACAACATGTAAGCAATAGAAAATCGATCATAAACAGTTCAATAAGTAATCTATCCAAGGTTTCCATATTTTGTCAAAAGAACATTGTTTGTCCAGTAAAATTGCTGTAAGACGTTCATTAATCATTAGAAATGAAAATTTCTTTTTAACCAATTTAATGGGAACAGAAGGAGATTTCCAGGATTTGGCTATTGCAATTCTAGCAGCAGTAAAAATTAATGCTATAAGTTTTCTCGTATGTCCCTAAGAATGTTCAGTAGCCCATCCCAATAATGCTTGTTTAGGAGATTTTATTACGTTAAATGGAGCCAAGGAATTTATTAAATAATAAACTCGTATCCAAAATTTTTGTATTCTTGGATACGTCCACCAAATAAGATTTAGAGGCATATTGTACCAACTTGTACCATTCATTAGTCAAAATTATATCTTGTTCCCATTCATGCATATAAAATAATTTTTCAGAATCAAAAATTAAAATAGAATACATTTTCGAAATGTGACCAGTATGTTTATCAAAAGATCTACATAAGCATTCTATTGAAGTGCAAGAAGTCAGACCAAATGAATGTTGTAATGACTATAATGCAAAACCTGTGAATAAAGATGCATTTCAGAATCAGGAAATATAAATTTCTCTCAGAGTGTTTGTATTGTCACAATACCCCTACGATCATAAAAATCAGAAATTCGCAACAAACCCTTATTCGTCCACCTAGAAAAAAATGTGGATTTAGATTCAGGGCGAATGAAGGGTTACCAGTTGAAGGAGCTAAAGGAAAATGGGGAGAAATACATTTGAGTTTTACTTAGTCTGTCCCATGAACTTAAAGAAAAGGAAAGTGTAGGACACATTACATGGTGGTCTATTTTTGTTTTGTAACCATATTAAATGGTTAATTGGTTTCGATGGCTAAAGAGAAGATTCAATTTTCATCCACAATTGTTGTGGTTATAGTGAATGAAAACAAATTAGTTGTGCCAACTGTGTCGCAATAAAGTATTTAATACAATTTGTCAGTCCCGAACCTCCTTGTAATCTAGGTGTATCTAAAGTGTGTGCATTTACTAGGGGTCTTTTTATTCATTCAGATAAAATTAGATATTTTTCTTTGGACAAATTTAAGATCTGGCATATGGATCGAAATAGGCAATGTTCTGAACAAATACAACAATCTCGATAAGATATTAATTTGGATTGTGTATAGTCTTCTAAACCATGAAGGTGGAGAATCCACCCAGCGTATAAGATCCAATGACAGTTTTTAATATAATATGGGATAATTGGCTTTATTTAGAGTGTGAAGGGAAGGTGTTAAAAAAATTCCCAGATATGTTAGACTTTCCTTTTGCCATTTAAAGGGGAATGTAACGTTTGGAAAGGATCGGTATTAAGGTTGATGTTTGAGGCCTCTGATTTCAAGTGATTACGTTTAAGACCAGAAATGTCAGTAAAGTATTGCATTGTGTGGTATAGTTTGGGTAGCAAAGTTATCGGGGAGGAGAGGAGCATCAGAATATTGTCTGCAAAAAGGGCACATTTATGTACTCTGTCACCACAATAAATGCTTTTAATATCAAGGTGATTTCTGATTTTTATTGCCAAGGGTTCCAAAGCCAAGATAAATAATATGGGCAAAAGGGGACATCCTTGTCACGTAACTCTGCAAATATTTATAATTTGTGAACTATAACCTTTTACAATAATTTTTGCAGTGGGTGTATTGTATATGGCCTAATAGCATCCCCCTCCGTATGCCATAGTTGTCCCAATTAGAATATGTTTTTCAGTCTCCGAGTCTGATTGAGAGCTTGTCTAGTAGGAACAAACCCAACCTGGTCTGCATTTATATATTGAGATAAAAATGAGTTCAATCTTGTTGCCAACACTTTATTCAATATCTTAAGGTCAACATCAATAAGCAAAATTGGGCGAATATTCTCACTATCATTGCTATGATCTTTTCCCAATTTAGGAATTACATGGATAAAAGCCGCATTTTCACGTGAAGGCAAAAGAGATCCCTTTTTTAAATTATAAAAAAAAAGAAAATAAATGAGGTACCAATAAATCTAAATATTTTCTATAATAGTGACCAGAAAATTCATCAAGACCAGGTGCTTTAAAAGGTTTACATTTTTTAATTGCTGTCTAAATTTTGTGATTGGTAAAATCACTATCCATCAAATCTTTATGATCATTCTTAATTTTTGGGGCGAGAGATCCTGAAAGAATTTATCAGCTTGAATGATGGAAAATTAATCCGGAGAACAATAAAGTTTAGAATAAAAATCTAAAAGTTATTGGACTATAAACTGTGGATTTTGGGTTAAATTACCATTTTTCAAACGTAATTTTGCCATGGCCGGATTAAAATGTACTCTGTCTCTAGCAGAATAGAATCGATGCCTAGACCATCGCATATATTTCTCTGCTTTGGTAGTAAGACTAAGATTTATAATAGCATGAGCTGCATCAATTTTATGTCGTAAATCTAAATGAGGACTATTTTTTTGTTCAGAAGTAACATTTTGTAGTTCTGCTTCCTGTTGGAGTATTGTATATTCATGAATCTGCTTTGATCTAGAGGCTATTTGAATCAATTTACCACAAATGGTGGCTTTATGAGCTGCCCAAATAACATTCGGGGAAATATTATGGGAAATATTAGCATTAAAATATCGTTTGATGGCTTTCACTTTAATATAGGTAGAAGAGTCTACCTCCCTATTAAATAGGAAGGCATAGGGAGGCATTCAAATGCCAAGAGGAGGGTTTGGGTTTGAACCACATATTCGATAACGTGAGTCATACTGGCGAATGATCAGACCACGATACATCAAGTATGGCAGCTGAAGTAATAAGAGGAAGCAATGATAACAACGTAAATAGATGATCTATTCCAGAGGACGTTTTGTGCACGTGAGAATAAAAAATAAAATCTCAAGCTGTGGGGTTGTGATCTCCCCGAATGTCTATAAGATTGTAAGAATGTAACAATTGAGCCAAATTATTGCTCTGTTTTGGAATGTGTTTTAAAGTAGGTCAAAGTGGGTCAGATTTATCAAGGGTTTGATCTAGAGGCAAGTTACTATCTCCCCCTAGAATAACATGACCATCAATATGGGGCATCAAATTATTTAACATAGATTCAAAAAATGTCACCTGTCCTACATTCGGAGCATAGTAGGAGTAATGGTCTGTTCATAAATTTTTCCAATAAATCTACACCCAACTTATGGTAGTATTGAAATGCAGTTGTGCATTTAGTCGGAGAAATAAAGGGCCATATTCACGTACATCTGCGCATTATTGGACCGGCGTAGCGCACCACCTTTACGTTAGACTGGCGCAATGTAGCGGTGCAATCACCCTATTCTCGTCGGTTTTACGCAGAAATTTGCGCCTGCGCAACGTTATTTCTGAGGCGCAAGGCGGAATAATACAAACTGGGAAGGACGTAGGCGTGTTACATTGAAATGAGCCGTGACCCCATGCAAATGAAGGGCCGGCCGGCTCTCGCATGCGCGCTTGAAGCAGACCATGGTCAGCACCTCTGTGCGCATGCTCACAACTCGGGAACGGCGCAATCAGTGAAATTGGAAGTGGACTAGGGCAAAATCGTGAACTACGCAGACAGCATAAATAGACAGACAGAAACACACTTCCTTTGCAAAAGTACATCCCTTTGTATCCCTCCCTATACAGCAAGGTGCTTTTGTTCTGTTGTTAGTTGCGTTGTGGTTTGTCTTTGTGATATTTGTGGACTGTGTGATCTAGTGTTTGTTAGAAGATATTTGTAAGAGATTTTTGGTGACTGCTTGTGAGAGTTTTTGGTTGATAGTTTTTTGGTTGTTTGTTTTCTTGCTTGATTTTTCCTGCTTGTTTTTGTGAGTGATTTTTCCTGCTTGTTTTTGTGAGTGATTTTTGCTGATTGTTTGGGAGAGAGTTTTTGTATGAGTATGACGGAGAGAAAGAGGAAGTTAAATTTTACTTTGGGGGAGAAACAAATTCTTGCCTGGGCCATTTCCCAATATGGGCGTTTCCTCCACGGCCCGGAGAGTGCCAACACCACCCCAGCCAGGAGGCGTGATATCTTGCAGAACATTACTGACAAGGTGAATGCATCAGGGGGGGGGAGACCCGGACATGGTCGGGGATTAAAAAGAAAATCAATGACCTTTGGCGTCTGGTCAGAAAAAGCTGGCCAAAATGGTAGCCCATGCCAGGGCCACAGGAGGGGGCCCACCATGCCCTGTTAGGCTGACAGCGGAGGAGCGTGCGGTGGCCCAGACCTTTCATAGACAACAGGTGGAGGGCCTGCCCGGCTATGACTCAAGTCATGAAGGCTTGATGCCAGGTAAGGTTTTTTTTCCCTATCAGGTGTGTAGCATGTGTGGGGGAGGGGGTGAAAGGGAATATGTGGCAAGTGTGTGGATCCTCCAACCTGTGAATGTTTTGTGTCATCCACAGATGAGCAGGAGGGTGCTGGGCCATCTGGGCTGACCGCACCATCCCAGCCTGATGAGGACCCCCCGACAAGGCCGGAGTCCTCGGAGAAGGTTGAAGAGGAGGAGGTTGAGGAGGAGGAGTTTGAGGAGGAGGAGGATGTCATGTCAGCCAGTGGATTGTTATTTTTGGAGGAGTCTTCCTCTCTGGCTGGCAGCAGCCAGCCCTCCATAAGGGCTAGCCCCTCCCACTCCTCCCCCAACAGGGCTCCTCTCCCAAGGGCCTTCCCTTCTCCCCCCGGCCACAAGCCTCAGCTGGAGGCAGAAAGTCGTCCCAGAAGACCAGGGGGGTGGCCGAGCTTCTGCCCGCCAATCTGAGAAGGGACCAGGCCCTTCAGACCCGCCATCTGGGACAGGTCAGCCAGACTTTGGGGCGGATGGAGGAGAGCCTGTCCTCCATAAAGGATACGCTTGGGGACCTGGACTGCCACTCCCGGGCTCTTACAAACTGCCTAAACGCACTGCAGACTACAACAGCAGACGTTGGGCAGGATGTGAGGGCCCTCACCCAGGCTATCCAGGCCAACACGGCAACACTAGGTGCTGGCCTGAACAGAATTGCCGTGGCCTTGGAGGGCAGGCCGCCAGGTGGGCAGAGACCAGGGGCTGCTCCTCCTTCCCCGGATTACCCCCCCCTCCCCATGAGTCTCCCCTGAGGAGCCGGGGCCGTGGCCGTGGGCGCCCTAGGCGTGGCTCACGCCAACGGCATTAATTTGTTTTTCCCTTTTTTTTTTTGCTGGAATTTTTTTTTTTTGCTGGACATTTTTTTTTTGTGATGTGAATGTTTTTGGAATGTGGGGGTGATATTCCTGCCGGCAAAGGGGTGTCACCCTCAGTTTTGGTGGAGAAGGGTTCCCCAGGACCAGGGAGAAGTGATTCACAGGTCCGTGTGAATGGTGTATGAATGTACAGTGACATAATTGGAGCCGTGGCGTGGTGTTGCTGCTCACAAGCCCAGCATGGTGGGCTTGTGCTAATCCAATTAGGGGAGGATGTGATGTGTCTGTGCTAGGGACCACAGTGGTGTGCATTCATGCATTCTCATTGTGCCATGATTAATGTGTGTGTTTAGCGTGCAAAGATGCCTAATGTGAGCTGTCTCCTGGCTGCTCTTCCCTCAGAAGACGGGGTAACCTCGGTTAGGGGGGGATTGTCTGGTTCAGGGGTCAGGTCATCGCGTAGGTCAATCTGCAGGCCCTTTCTCACTGCGAAGTTGTGCAGAATGCAACATGCACCGATGATCTGGCACACAAAGTTTGGGGAATACAACAGGGTCCCCCCAGACTTATCCAGGCATCGGAAACGTGACTTCAGGAGGCCAAAGGTGCGCTCCACCACTGCACGTGTTTGGGCGTGGGCTTCATTGTATCTTTCCTCTCCTGGGGTTTGGGGATTCCGGATAGGAGTCATGAGATGGGGTCCCAGTGCATATGCATAGTCACCTTTAAGGAAAAACACAGGAGGATGTTAGTCATGCATGTGCCCCTTGTGATGTGTGCATCATGGGGGGGGACAGTCATGCCTGCCACCCATGTCACTCACCAACCAGCCAGGTGTCCCCATACACATTCTGTTCGAATTCCATTGGGATGGGGCTCTGATTGTATATGTAGCTGTCATGGCTGGATCCGGGGTGTTTGGCACGGACGTGCCATATGAGGCCTTGGGCATCGACTATCACCTGTACGTTGATGGAATGCCAATGCTTCCGATTGCGGTATATGTGCTCTGTCTCATGGGGGGGCTGGAGTGCCACATGTGTGCAATCAATGGCCCCCACGGTGCGTGGGAATCTGGCAACCCAGTGGTGGGTTTGATGATTTGGTTAGGCATGCGTCTGAGGATTGCAGGGACAACCTGGTGCACACATCTGCTCACGGAGGATTGTGACATCCCAGCCACCACTCCACTGGTTCTTTAAAAAGAGCCACTGGCAAGGAAATGGAGTGTTGCCATGACCTTGACCAGTGGCTGCACTGCATGTGAGCGGTGTGTTGGGCTGGTGATGTCCTCCTACAAGGTTATGGTTAATTCCAGGATGGCATGAGGGGTGAATCTGAAGATGCGATACACCTCAGAATCACTCATGCCAAAGAGGTCTATGCGGGTGCGGTATATCCTCTCCCGTGCCCTCCTCTGTGCCCTCCTCCTTCTTTGCTCATCTAAAGTCAGTAGTATAGCTATGAGCGAGGATGTCCCTGGCATGTTGGCATACAGATTGTTGGGCAACACGTGTGACTGCTCTGCTCCTCACTAACGGTGTTGCTTTCTCTGACGAATTGTCTAATTTTAGACCACCTTTTATATGGTCTAATTTTAGACAGGCCGTGCAGCTGTTGCACACAGCGCGTAGCCTGCGCTGCACCAACGTTCTTCTGTGGATCCCCGTAACTCCCTCATTAGCATATTTGAATAGCAAATCAATAGTGTGTCTAGCACAGTTTTGCGCGGACGGATGCGCCTGTCTAACGAAATTACGCTAGACAAAAAAAAATTGATTTCTTGCGTATCTCGTTTTGGGGATGCAGAGTATCGAAACGCATGCGCAAATTTAGACTTATGCCGCGCATCTCCTGTTACGCCAGCGTAATCGCTCTGTGAATCTGGCCCAAAGCCTTTTTCACAATGTATGTTAATTTGTTAAATTTGGGGGAAGGAGTAATTAACATGAGAGTTTAATCATATTTACTTGTATAATCTCTAACAATGCAAGTATAATTCTATTGCACATCTCAAATAATAGACATAATAATGATGGTGTACTCAAGCAAAGAAACAACAGTAAATAAAAGAATAGTGAAAGGATAGAAAAAGAAAAACAAAAATCAGTAGTGTATTAAAAAGGTGTAAATACATTGAACCTACATTTTTGGTAAAATAATATTCCCATTAAATTGGTGTTAATTTACCATTTTCAATCGAGTCATGGTAAGCCCACTTAGAAATGGCACATGCGTCCACACCAAACCCTTTCCCTTAGAAGATAAATAAAAGAAGCAGATATATCCCCGGAGCAGGCAGAACCTAGAAATCAAAATAACATAACTATGTTCAATATAAGATTAACAGTTTAACAATAGCAAATAAATCAGAATAGTCAAGTCCCAAATAGGGTGAACCGCAAAAATTGGGAGAAAAATTTAAGAATAGACGATCATTCAAATCAATCGCTAGAAGGATGAATTTTCTTAGATGGAGAACCACCTTGTTTGGACCATAGGGGTGACAGTGGGCGAGCCAGAAATTTCACAGAAGAATCTTTGGATATGAGGCCCAAGCCAAGTAAAACATCTTCTCCCTCTTGAAGAGCGGCAAATGAATGAGATTTGCCCATGTAAGAAAAGGAACAAGCGGAGGGGAAACAACCAATGATATTTAATTTGATGATCGGTCAAGTGAGTTAGTAAAGGTTTTAGCGGTCTTTTTTTTTTTTTTTTTTTTTAATGGTTAATTGAGAAATATCTGGATGTTATGACCTAGGAGCTTGATGTCATGTTTGAGCCTGGCAGCAGACATTAATTTCTCTTTAATATTGTAAAATTAAATTTTACTATGATATCTCTGGGCAACCCATCAAATCTAGGGGCTGTCAGGGCACGATGTACTCTGTCGATTTCAAGGTGGTGAGGTGAAATATCTGGCATTAGATCCTGTAGCAATATATGTATTGCTTCTTGCAAGTCTACCACCATTGTGGGCAATCCCTGTACGCTAAAATTATGACATCTAGAACAATTTTCCAAATCTTCAATTTTAACATTGGGCAGATCTAATTGCTCTTGCAAAGTTGAAATTATGGTGACGTTCTGGTTCCCACTCTGCACTGTGTTGTCCATTTTGGATTTAATATTATCTAAACGCTCACCAATATTTTGTAAGTCAGATTTTAATTCAGCAGTGATAATATCACAAGCTCTAGACCAGGGGTCCTCACTATGGCCCTTCAGTTGTTCAGGAACTACAATTCCCATCATGCCTAGTCATGTCTGTGAATGTCAGAGTTTCACAATGCCTCATGGGAGGTGTAGTTCCGCAACAGCTGGAGGGCCGTAGTTTCAAGATTCCTGCTCTAGACAGTTCTGTAGAAGTGTAGAGAATTTATGCAATAACACTGTGTCAACAGATGGAGGAGCTGGCTGAGAGGATGAAATAGAACTTTCTTTTGGTAGTATTTGATCACCTCTGACAATTTAGAAAAAAACAATAATATTTTAATATCCCCCAATCTTTAAAAAAAAATATATATTTCTTCCTCAGTTTAGGCCAATATGTATTCATCTACATATTGGGCCAGATTCACAAAGAGTTACGCCGGCGTATCAGTAGATCTGTATCTTTAACTGCTTACCGACCTGCCGCCGTCATTTTACTGTGGCAGGTCGGCTCTCCTCGGCGAGAGCCCGTAGCTATACGTCGGGCACTAGGGGGTGCGCGCTGCCGGGGGCCCGTGCGCGCTCCCGCTCGCCCCCGGGTCCTGCGCGCGTGCCCTGTGGGCACGATCGCCGCCGGGCACCCGCGATTGCTCGTTACAGAGCGGGAACCGGGAGCTTTGTGTGTAAACACAAAGCTTCTGGTCCTGTCAGGGAGAGAAATGCTGATCTTCCATTCATACAAAGTAACAAAAAAATATTAATAAAAATGCCATAAAACTACCCCCTATTTTGTAAACGCTATAACTTTTGCGCAAACCAATCAATAAACGCTAATTGCGATTTTTTTTACGAAAAATATGTAGAAGAATACGTATCGGCCTAAACTGAGTTTTTTTATATATTTTTTGGGGATATTTATTATAGCAAAATGTAAAAAATATTGAATTTTTTTCAAAATAGTCGCTCTATTTTTGTTTATAGCGCAAAAAATAAAAACCGCAGAGCTGATCAAATACCACCAAAAGAAAGCTCTATTTGTGGGGAAAAAAAGACGCCAATTTTGTTTGGGAGCCACGTTGCACGACCGCACAATTGTCAGTTAAATCGACGCAGTGCCAAATCACAAAAGGTGCTCTGGTCATTGGGCAGCAATATGGTCCGGGGGTTAAGTGGTTAAGCGTATTCTCAAAACGAGATACGCTTAAATCTTGCTAAGATACGACCGGCGTTAGTCTCTTACGCCGTCGTATCTTAACTGCATATTTGCGCTGCCCGCTAGGTGGCACTTCCATTGATTTATGAGTGAAATATGTAAATTAGCTAGATACGCCGATTCATGAACGTACACCTGGCCGTCGCAGTAAAGATATGCCGTTTACGTAAGGCCTTTTCAGGTGTAAAGATAAACCACCAAAAAGATGGCGCTGCCAATGTTAAGTATGGACGCCGGAACTGCGTCAAATTTTACATCGTTTGCGTAACTCGTCCGTGAATGGGGCTGGACGTCAATTACGTTCACGTCGAAACCAATGCGTCTTAGCGTCGTAATTTGGAGCATGCGCACTGGGATACGTCCACGGCCGGCGCATGCGCAGTTTAAAAAAAAACGTCATTTACGTGGGGTCACATTTCATTTAAATAAAACAGGCCCACATGAAACACATGTGAATTAGGCGGGCTTACGCCGGCCCATTTACGATACGCCGCAGTAACTTAATGAGCAAGTGCTTTGTGAATACAGCACTTGCCTCTCTAATTTTACGGCAGCGTAGCATATCTGAGATACACTACGCCTGCACAACTTTACGCCGCTCTACGTGAATCTGGCCCATTTTTGGTACAAAAAATTCACAATAAGCGTATATTGATTGGTTTGCACAAAAGTAATAGCGTCTACAAAATAGGGGATAGATTCATGGCATTTTTACTAGTAAGGGCGGTGATCTGTGATTTTTTATTGCGGCTGACCAATTGGACACATTTTTGGGACCATTGACATTTATACAACGGTTATAGATAAAAAATAGCCACTGATTACTGTATAAATGTCACTGGCAGGGAAGGGGTTAACACTAGGGGGTGATCAAGGGTTTACCTGTGTTCCCAAGATAAATAATGTAGCAGCAGGGGAGCTGTCATGTACCTGGTCAGATTTGACTAGAGGGCTTTCCTTGCACTACTTTTCAAATATCCCCTGGGGCTGATGATGGGTATAACAGGGTTCAGCATGACATGGGTTTCTGTAGGAGATCCAGGCTAGGAGATCTTGTAGTAGATGCAGAGCTGAAGATTGTGCTGTAGGCAAGCTGGCAGATGCAGGATCTTAGATGTATATACAGGCAGGCAGAGGTTGGCAACAACTGGACGGCACAGGTACAGAATCAGGAACCAGGGGCAAAATCAGAGCCAGGCCAAGGTCAGTATCGGGCGAGCAGAGAAGGTACCAGACCAGTGGGCAGATTGCAAGATTGGGTCACAGGCCAGAGTCAGCAACAGAGTTTTTAGGGGCAAGCAGAGTCAATCAAACAAGCCAGGTCAGAACACAAACGTAAACAAAGATCAGGTCACATTCAGAAGGAGCTGACGACCACTCAGCAATAATCCTAAATCTTGCAGTGCTTCAAAGAAACCAATGGGCAATTCAACATCTACTCAAACATTCAGGCACACGCTCAAGAGCACGCTAATGGTCACGTGTAGATGTGCACACAGTTCTGTGGACCATTCTGTGCGTATTTGCACAGCAGAATAGCACAGGCGAGTATTGGTGGTGGGATGGTAGGCAGGGCTCAAGTGAAGCAAATTAAGTGACAGATCCTATTTAGGTAATTTGGGTTCACTGTAAAGTGTTACTAACCTCAGGAGCCTGCATTCCCTCTGGTCTCCCACAGTACACAGAACATGGAAATGCAATTATTTTAGTAAATATAAACTGCTAAATACCTTTTCTCATCAGCAGTAAAATCTCTCTAGCAATACACACCAAACTGAGCATGTGCAGAGTGTCCCCAAGGCTCTGTACTATCAGCAAATGGATTGGGGACAGTAAAAGAAGAGAAGGATCAAAGAATACAGGATCAAAGTCTTTTTACACAATGTGGCGGATTAACCCCTTAGGTTCCATAGTAAGTATAACAAGCAACACTAAGTTTCATGTACTCTCAGTTGTGCTTATACATGAAATGTGTTTAGTGTTAATATTTTCAAAGTAAAAAAAACACTGTAGGACTTTTCTACAGAAATATGGCAATACAATATATTTTATAGAACGATATTGGTTTATTTCTACCTGCTGTAACATAGTAATTAGGCATGTTGTGTTGATTTCTGCAGGTCAGCGGCCGTTGGTGCTCACATTCGGAAGCTGTACATGACCCTCTTTCCTGTTTAAGCTCAGCGAGTTTAATAAGCTTGTCTGGGATTTCAGTTCTGTGGCTGATTTTTTGATTATCTACATTGATGAGGCTCATGCAGAAGGTACAGTATTGCCTTTCTTACTCTTACAGGTGTCCATATATAGATATGTGCATTTTGGGTTTTGTTATATGTGACTGTGATATGCCGATACCTTTTCGTATACTGTATGTATACTCTTATATAAAATCCATTGTTTACTACCTCCCTCATACTTGCCAACAATTTAGATTTTGGGACTCAAGACTGTTTTTGGCACCGTAGCGGGCTACAAAAACGTGGTCCTATCAGGTCTCTTTCCCCGGGTGTTTAGTGTAGAGGGGAGGGGCCTCCAATCTGTGCAGCCAATCGGCTTCTCTCTTCAGTGTACAAGTAGACAATTTATTTGTACACTGAAGCCGGTAAGCTGCACGGATCGGAGACCCCTCTCCACTAAACATAGGGGAACTAGACCTGCAAATGGAGCTGCAGCCAACCCTCCGCCCCGTGTGTCCCACGAGAGGGCACATCTGATGCAAGAAGCAGAGGGACTTCGCTGGGAACCCCTTCTGATGTGAGGAGCAAAGGGATTCCCACTGGGCACCCCACCTGATGTGAGGTAGCGGAGGGACTCTGCTGAGCACACCTGATAAAAGGAGCGGAGGGACTATTGTTGGTATAGAATCTGGGCCTGCTGTCCCTCAATCCCTTTTCCTTTCCTTCTCTCTCCTTCCCTCTCTTCCTATCTCTCTCTCTCTCCCTCTCTCGCTCCCTCTCTTTCTTTCTCCCTCCATCCCTTGTTCATCTCATCCCCTGTACACACAACAGTTTTTCCCATCAAAATAAACTTGGATGTTTTTTCTGACACTTAAACTGTCTTGCATATACACGGTCACACCAAATTCCGACCGTCAAGAACGCGTGACGTACAACAAGTGTACTAAGTGTGCTAAGTGTACATGTGTGCCAAGAAGAACAGGCATTTCAACCATATTGTTAAAGCCTCACAAATGCCTGCCAATGCTCTGTACCAATTATCTCCATTGCAGCCGACAGTGTAGTTCACATGGTCGTGTTTGCATTTCACCAAAATGTATCCGGTGTGAAGTGTTTGACTGGCTTTACCGCTTCCAAACCACCTCCATTCATGTCTATGTACATGTGCTGCAAATGAGTGCGTTTGAGATGCATTAGATACCCTTAGTTGCTGAGATGATAGTACAACAATCTATATGTAGCAAAGTCTTTAACCTCTTTCAGTCTAATGAGAACCTTTGAGGCCACAGACTGCTGACATCCTTCAATATGTACTGGGTTGTGAGGCAAAGGTGATAAAAGTCACTGGGCGCCAGACACTTCTTGGATGCAAAAGAGGCTTTATTTCTTTTAACAGTCCTTATTATATTTTAAAGGGAAAGAGGATTAGGGCTAGGGGTGCTAAAATTAATTAATGCATCGCGATTCGGGTGTCCCCGATGTGGCATTAATGCATGCGACCGGGAAAATCGATTTCCAGGAGACTTGCCCCGCCCCTCCCGGGAGAACGCTCTGAGCCGTTAGCATAAGGGCGATGCCCGCAGCTGCAGCTTATCCCAGAGGAGTGGGAGGGAACATTTTCCCCTTCGCCCGCTCTTACCAGACCCCCCGTCCCACCTGGAGACCCAATCCACGAGCCGCCACTTACGGCGGCTAGAGAGACGGCATCAGCTTCGTTCCAGCCTGTATGTAAGCACAGAAGCAACGCCTTCCGGTTTTCTTGGCTGCCAATGGCGCCAGTTTAAAAAAAAAAAATACAGTATTCAGAATTGCTGTTTTTGGTGACCCCTGATCCCTCCATAAAGAGTAACTGTCACCACCTATTACTGTTACAAGGGATGTTTATATTCCTTGTGACAGCAATTAAAGTGATCAAACAAAAAAAAAAACACACAATGTCAATTTTTTTTTTTTAAAGTTTAAAAAAAAGCAATATTTTTTTACTGTTTGCTATAATAAATATCCCCAAAAATATATAAAAAAATATATATTTTTCCTCGGTTTAGGCCTATATGTATATAAAAAAATCGCAATATGTGTATATTAATTGGTTTGCGCAAAAGTTATAGGGCCAGATTCAGGTAGAGTTATGCCGGCATATCTCGAGATACGCCGCGTAAGTGTAAAGTTGAGTCGGCTTATCTTTGCACCGTACCCACAAAACTAGATACAGCTGGTTTATCTTTGCACCTGACGGGCACAGATCAGCTGGAGAACAGCTCCAGCAGCACCATTACCCAGGGCAGCCATCAGAAATTATGGGGCCCCTTACACAAAACCTCTGGCCCCTTAATAAAAAGAAAAAAAAATAATATATATATATATATATATATATATATATATATATATATATATATATATGAAGAAATAAAAAAAAAATAATATAACAAAATATATATATTATTAAATAAAAATAAAAGAAATAAAAACAATAAAAAATATTTTTTTATATATAAAAAAAGGGAGGGTTCTCATCTGGGGCCCTGGGGATCTCCAGACCTCTAAAAAAAATTGGCCCTTTAATAAAAAAATAAAATAATAATATTTTAAAAAAAAATGTTTTATTTAAAATAAATACAAATAAGGGGAACCCCGGGCCCCTTACAGGTGTACTGCATGTTGGCAGACAGATGTGTTGTCCTGAAAGAGGGGTTGCTCAGCTTGCTAAGTTCGTATGTATATATATATATATATATATATATATATATAATATTATTATTACTATTATTATTATTATTATAGGGCCCAGAGGTCCCCAGGCCCCCCCCCCCCCCCCCCGATGCCAACCCTTTTTTTATATCTGGGCTTATTTTTAGGCTCGGCATAAGTCGGTTGGGCCGGCATATCTCAGGAAGTTGGGCCGGGGTAGTTGTGAGCATGCTCACAGGGAAGCGATCAGACACCGAGGTCACTGAGCATGCTCCGTGGATGAAAGGCCAGGCGTAAGTGTCAGATCCAGGCTTAGACCATCATTTGCATAAGGTCACACCCACTTCCACCTACTTGCGCCTTCACATTTAAGTTACACCGGCGCAAACTTAGGAGCAAGTGCTTGGTGAATACTGTATTTGCTTCACTAGTCAGCATCGGCGGAACGTATATGCGTTACGTTACGCCGGCACAAAGGTGCGCCCATCTACCTGAATCTGGCCCATAGCGTCTACAAAATAGGGGATAGTTTTATGGCTTTTTTATTATTATAAATTTTTTTTACTAGTAATGGCAGCGATTTTTATCGGGACTGCAATATTGCGGAGGGTTGGTTTTGTTTCTTTTTTTCTATTTTCACATGCTCTGATTGTTTCCTATATATATCAGTATGTTGCACTATGTTTGTATCACTTGCCTGACGAAGAGGCCCTGCGCGACCTCGAAACGTTGCTGTCTTTGTGATCGTTTCTTTGCATTAAAATTTTTTGGACGTTCTTTTAAACGATCCTCGGTGTGCTGGTGAATATATTTATATGATTGCTTTTCCAGTTCCCTGCTGGTAATCGCTTCAGCACCCTTTTATCTTATTGGCCGTTACCCAGGAAGGTGTGCAATTGGAATATTTTGAGACTGCAATATTGCGGCAGACACATCAGACACTTTTGACACTATTTTGGGACCATTGTGATTTATACAGCGATCAGTGCTATAAAAATGCACTTATTACTGTGTAAATGACACTGGCATTAAAGGGGTTAACCAGTAGGGGACGAAGAAGGGGTTAAGTGTGTCCTAGGAAGCGATTTTAACTGTGAGGGGGCTGGGCTACCAGTGACATGACAGAGATCACTGCTCCCGATTACAGAGAGCAGTAGATCAGTGTCCTGTCATTAGGCAGAACAGGTAAATGCCTTGTTTACAAAAGGCACCACCCGTTCTGCCTCTCCATGACATGACCGCTGGATACTGGCGGACATGGAGTCCACGGGTCCCGCGGGCACAGTCACGGAGCCCGCTAGGTGGCAGATTCAAAGCAATGTACCTGTATGTTGCTTTGCCTGCCAGTGCCATTCTGCCGACCTATATGTGCGTTAGGCAGTCGGCAAGTGGTTTATAATGCGTCTTAACGTGATAGGTGAATTAATGGGCATTCACGGTATCTAACATTTCAAAGCACATCTAAACAAGCCCTTAGCCTAGGTGGACATACACTATATTGTCAAATGAATTGGGACACCTCCCTTTACACAAAACTTTAATGGCACCCCAATCTTAGTTCGTAGGGTTCAATATTAAGTTGGACCGCCCTTTGCAGCTATAACAGCTTCAACTCTTCTGGGAAGGCTGTCAACAAGATTTAAAATCGCATTTATGAGGTCAGGCACTGATGTTGGAAGAGAAGGCCAGGCTTGCATTCTCCACTCTAAATTATCCCAAAGGTGTTCTATCGTGTTGAGGTCAGGCCAGTCAAGTTCCTCCACCCCAAACTCGCTCATCCATGTCTTCATGGACCTTGCTTTGTGCACTGCTCTAACTCATTTAGTGGAGGGGGAATTATAGTGTGGGGTTATCTTTCAGGGGTTGGGCTTGGCCCTTTTGGTTCCAGTGAAAGGAACTGTTAGGCCTTGTACACACGATCAGCCAAACTGATGAAAACGGACTGAAGTCCAGTTTCATCGGTCCAAACCGACCGTGTGTACGCCCCATCAGTCTGTTGTCCTTCAGTCCAAAGTTTTAAATCTGACTGATGGACGCCTGACCATCGGTCCAAACCGATCGTTAGTACGCAAAAGCATCCGTTTAAAAACCTGTGCATGCTCAGAATCAAGTCGACGCATGTTTGGAAGCATTGAACTTTGTTTTTTTCAGCATGTCGTTGTGTTTTACGTCACCGCGTTCTGACACGATCGTTTTTTTGAACTGATAGTTTGTACGCATATCAGACCATCAGACCATCAGTCTGTGAACCGATGAAAATGAACTTCAGTTCATTTTCATCAGTTTGGACTGATCGTGTGTACAGGGCCTTAAGGTGTCAGCATATTAAGACATTTTGGATAATTTCATGCTCCCAACTTTGTGGGAATGGTTTGGGGATGGTCCCTTCCTGTTGCGCACTAGTGCACAAAACAAGGTCCATAGGATGACATGGATGAGCAAGTTTGGGGTGGGGGAACTTGACTGGCCTGTAGAGTCCTGGCCTCAACATGAAAGAACACATTTGGGATGAATTCGAGTGGAGACTGCAAGCCAGGCCTTCTCGTCCAAGTTCAGTGCCTGACCTCACAGATGTGCTTCTGAAAGAATGGTCAAACATTCCCATAGACACACTCCTAAACATTGTGGACAGCCTTCCCAGAAGAGTTGAAGCTGTTATGGCTGCAAAGGGTGGGCTAAATAAGACTACAGGGCCAAAGACAAACAATTAATAGCATTTTTGTTCTTAAAACGGAGCTCCACCCTCCACCTCCACTCTCGTGAATCGGAACCCTCCCCCCCTCCGGTGTCACATTTGACACCTTTCAAAGACAGGTATTTGCACCCACTTCCAGCCACACATTCTACGGGTAGACTGAGGGCAGGACGTCACCTCCCATCCCCCCCGTTGTGTTCTGGGAAACACTCGGCTTCCAGATTAATGTTGCTCACGAATATTCGCATTGCGAATATTCGCTACGAATATTGCATATTCAAGTATTCGCGAATAACTCGAATATCGCGGCGAATATTCGCTATGGCGAATATTCATATTTTTTCAAATTTATTTTTAAAACAGATCACATCCTAGTGATCTCCATCGACGTCTAAAAGCATTGCTGGTATGATTAGAGAGAGACCCTGGGCCGAGTAGCTGATGCGATTCTTTTATGTTGCCGAAAATTCGCATTGCGACTTTTCGGCAACATAAAAGAATCGCATCAGCTACTCGGCCCTTCTTTTGCATCAGAGCCAATCAGAATAACTCGAATATTCGGCAAACGGAATATTGCGCGATTATCTTCTCCGCCCTTCTTTTGCATCAGAGCCAATCAGAATAACTCAAATATTTGGCAAAAGGAATATTGCGCGATATTCCTTTTGCCGAATATTCGAGTTATTCTGATTGGCTCTGATGCAAAAGAAGGGCGGAGAAGATAATCGCGCAATAGGAATATTGTGCGATTATCTTCTCCGCCCTTCTTTTGCCCCCTTATTCTCCTTTCTTTTAAGTAGAGTTAGTGTAGAGTTAGTGTTTTGTGCATATTAGTTTAGTAATACAGGAAATGATCTCCGTTTATGAGAATTTCGCAATCATTTTCGCATTAGCGTAATTTCGCATTAGCGTAATTTCGCATTAGCGTAATTTCGCAAAAAAATTTTTGGATAAAATATCACGAATATTCGATATTAGCGAATATTCGCAAATTCTCTTCTATATATTCGCGCAATATTGCGAAATCGAATATGGCGTATTCCGCTCAACACTATTCCAGAACACAGCGGGAGCCAGTCAACACGGCACATCGCGACTCGCGCATGTGTCGTAGGGAACTGGGCAGTGAAGCCGGAGCACTTCACTTCCTGGTTCCCTCACCGAGGATGGCGGGGGGGGGGGCAGCAAAATAACGAGCGGTCGCTTGTCCTCTGCTGTGGACGGCGCTGGACTCCAGGACAGGTAAGTGTGCCGATATTAAAAGTCAGCAGCTGCAGTATTTGTAGCTGCTGGCTTTTAATATTTTTTTTTTTCAGAGGACATCCGCTTTAATAAAATACTGTTTTCTCCCTTTTTTTTTCTCTATTTATTGCATCTCCCCCCAGCCACTTCCTATCTTCATGCACTTGCTCCGGTGTTGGCTGCACATCATTTTTCAGGAGCAGCTTATTAGTAGTGACCATGATGTTTTTATGCATGCATTTTCTTTTTTAGATGAATGGGCCTTGAAAAACAATATCTCAATATATAAGCATCAGAACATTCAGGACCGTCTGGTTGCAGCCAAACGTCTGCTTGAGGAGCTGCCTTCTTGTCCTGTGGTATTAGACACTATGAAAAACTTGTGCAGTGCCAAGTATGCTGCCCTCCCTGAGAGGCTTTACATCCTCCAAGAACGCAAAATCATTTATAAGGTAATATATCACAGTACCTTATAATGTCAGTTCAAAGCTTGATTCCCTGTAGTAGATAATGAGAATTTTTTTGTTGTCAGATCTCATAGTCGTATACTGAAAATGGTTCTAAAAGGCAGAAGGTTAGAAAAGGTGAGATGAAAACAAATGCAGACATTTAAAAATGTGTGATGTCCCCTAACATTAGTAGTCAGTGTAGAAATGACCTCTTACATTGGCAGTCAACAGAAAATGTTCACTTGTTGGTGACCACTATAGGTGGGAAATCAATTAACTACTGTTCAAGGAACCCCCAGCAACCTCATGAAGATCCCTAGGGGTTCCATGGGACCCAGGTTGAGAAAAATACTAGTTTAGGATGTTACTATGGCCTAAAATGTTTCTCAAATAACAATGGTGCCAGCAAGTACTACAAGTAGTTCAGTGGCTACATACAGTACTTATGTTTTATATAAATGACCTATTATTGTAACTAGACATTAGCATGAAAGCCAAGCAGTCAGAATTTTAGGAACAAAATCACCAATGGGAGCCTAGATTATTTTGATCTTGATAGGTTTATTTGAAAATATGCTGTATTATTATCAAAAGATAAATACAAAAATGTTTTCCACTAGCCAAAATGCATTATAAATACCATCTAACACAGTATATGTGTAGCACTACCCCTGTAGGAGCTGCTGGTTATATTTTGGGTGGCACGTTACCTCTCGCCGTCTCGCCTTATGTTCTCGCCGTCCAGGGTGAAAGGAAAGTCTGAAGAATTTCAGTGTCCACACAATGCACTTCTTTTTCTTGGATTTATTTGGGAGAACTTTAAAAGAAAAGAAGGATGAGGGGTGGAAGGGTAGGTAGGTTCAGGTGCATAATCAAAAGTAGGGAAACACTCCTGTTTCCAGCATACAGTTCTCGTCGCCACTCTAGCCAGAGTGGGTATTGCTCACCCGGATAGGTCCCTCTCACTGGCCTATCAGTCGGGATGGTGCACAAAGTAAAGTACAGTCTCTGCCACAGACCTTCCTTTCTTGATGAGACACTTTGGTCCGGAATCTCCTGCCACAGGATTCAGCACCCGGATCTCTTTAGCTTTGTTTCTTTAGAACTTTACATCCGACAGGCAACACTTTCAAGCCTCTCGGTGTACGGTGCATCCTTCGATGAAGTTTCCAGGCCTTTTCCCAAGGTACCAGCCTCTTGCATGGCCCTCTCCACGATAGGTCCTCCCCTGGCTTCCGAGGGGGACACTCAATACATCTTGACCTTGTTGCTGCCACCATTGGCCCGGAGTGGTAATGACACCCCCAGGCGAGCAATGGTGGATACTCTCAGCACAGCCATGGCTGGAACAGAGGCTAAATTGCCCTCAATCACTCTGGTCTGAGCCAAATAACAGCTCAGACCCCCACTAAATTTAAAGCAGTGCCTGTTAAACAGGAGCAGGGCGCTACATACTGTATGTAACTAAACATATTACCTGCCCTAGTGAAAGTGCTCTACGTACTAATAAATGATTATAATAGGGATACATTTATACAAAAGAATTATTAATTAATACAGTGCATAAATGTGACCACATAAAAACAGTTCTATAAATATTGTGTATGAATGTGCCAAAATCACAACATTACACCCTTCACAGCAAACACTCTGTAATGCATAAAGTGCTTGGAAAATCACAAAAGTGCCATTTGCACAAATTTTCACTTTCACTTTCCATTGTCCATAAATTTTCCATTATTTTCATTCAATGTGTATTTTTCTACGTCACTCAGATGTAGTGGCTTATTCTTATCTGGAGATATGCACCTCCACCTCTTCTGGTACATGCATGTGCTCCAATGGTATGGAATGATGTCACAACGCCTCCTTGCTCCGTGGTCATTACCATTGTGACCACTTGTGACGACATACTATATATACTATGATGTCTCCAGATGAGAATAAGCCCATAAAACACTTTCATACACACTATTGTGGGTCTGTTTTCATGTTTTCACATTTAAGCAGTGTATTAATAATATTCATCAACATTATAATAAATGTAGGGAACTTTTATTAGGTGGGAGTGTGATTTATATATGAAGTTCAATTTATTAATTAGGTTTAGTTACATATATTAGATGGTATCTAGCATGCTGTGTGGTAGTGGGAAAAAACATAGAAGACCTACACACACACATACACTATTGGGTATAAATTTACAAAAAAATCCAAAGGCGGCATTACTAAATTTGAAACCACCCAATTGCACTAATGACCAGTTCTATCTTCTCACATTCCTTTTCACTGCAGCCAAACAAACTTTATAAAAATGTTGGTGGTCCTCCTTACCTACTTTAAGAACAAGATGATGTGGTATACAGTGCCTTGAAAAAGTATTCATACCCCTTGAAATTTTCCAAATTTTGCCATGTTACAACCAAAAACTTCAATGTATTTTATTTGGATTTAATGTGATAGACCAAAACAAAGTGGCACATAATTGTGAAGTGGAAGGAAAACGAAAAAAATGGTTTTCAATTTTTTTTACAAATAAATACTTGAAAAATGTGGCATGCATTTGTATTCAGCCCCCTTTACTCTGATAACCCTAATATTTGGTGTAACCAATTGCCTTCAGGAGTCACCTAATTAGTAAACAGAGTCCACCTGTGTGTAATTTAATGAGTATAAATACAGATGTTCTGTGAAGCCCTCAGAGGTTTGTTAGGAGAACCTTATTGAACAAACAGCACCAGACAGGTTGGGGATTAAGTTGTGGAGAAGTTTAAAGCAGGGTTAGGTTATAAAAAAAAATATTCCAAGATCTGAACATCTCACGGAGCACTGCTCAAACCATCATCCGAAAATTGAAAGAGTATGGCACAACTGCAAACCTACCAAGACATGGCCATCTGCCTAAACTGACAAGCCGGGCAAGGAGAGCAAAAATAAGAGAAGCAGCCCAGAGGCCCATGGTAACTCTGGAGGAGCTACAGAGATCCACATGTGGAAGAATCTGTCCACAAGACAACTATTAGTCATCCACTCCACAAATCTGACCTTTATGGAAGAGTGTCAAGAAGAAAGCTGTAGTTGGAAGAAAGCAATAAGAAGTCCCGTTTGCATTTTGCGAGAAGCCATGTGGGGGGCACAGCAAACATGTTGAAGAAGGTTCTGGTCTGGTCAGGATCTGGTCAGATGAGACCACATTTGAACTTTTTGGCCTAAAAGTGGAAAATGAACTGTGCCACCACCATGAAACATGGTGGTGGCAGCAACATGTTGTTGGGGATGCTTTTTTTCAGCAGGGACAGGGAACCTGGTGAGAGTTGATATGAAGATGAATGGAGCCAAATACAGGGCAATCTTAGAAGAAAACCTGTTAGAGTCGTCAAAAGACTTGAGACTGGGGCGGAGGTTCACCTTCCAGCAGGACAATGACCCTAAACATACAGCCAGAGCTACAATGGAATGGTTTAGATCAAACATATTCATGTGTTAGAATGACCCAGTCAAGGTACAGACCTAAATCCAATTAAGAATCTGTGGCAAGACTTGGAAATTTCTGTTTATAGATGCTCTCCATTAATTCTGACAGAGCTTGAGCTATTTTGCAAAGAAGAATGGGCAAAAGTTTCACTCTCTAGATGTGCAAAAATAGTAGAGGCATACCCAAAAAGACTTGTAGCTCTAATTGCATCAAAAGGTGGTTCTACAAAGTATTGACACAGGGGGGCTGAATATAAATGCACTCCACGCTTTTCACATATTTGTAACAAATGTTGAAAACCAATTATCATTTTCTTTCTACTTGAGTGAGTGAGTGAGTGAGTGAGAAACTTATATAGCGCAACACATGCGAACTGAATCGCCTCTGGGCACTTGGTATCCATTCCCTGGGTCCTCAGAAGAGATGGGTTTTGATCTTTCTCCTGAAGGCCAAGTGGTTCTCCTCCAACCGAATGTTGGTCGGTGAAGCGTTCCATAGTCTGGGTCTTTGGACCGCAAATCTTCGTTCTCCTTTGGATCTGTATCTGGCTTTGGGTATCTGGAGTCGATTTTGGTTGGTGGATCGCAAAACACGATTGGGGTTGTGAGCTTTTAGTTTTTCGCATAGATATTGGGGGGCACTTCCTTGAACACACTTATGTGTTAGACAGAGTGCCTTGAAAGTGATTCTTTCTTTTACTGGCAACCAATGAAGGGATCTCAGTGAAGGTGAAATTGATTCCCATGTTTTTTTCCCAGTCACAAGTCGAGCAGCTGTATTTTGAATAACTTGCAGACGAGTGATTTGGTACTTTGGGAGTCCGAGATAGAGGACATTTGCATAGTCAAGTCTGGAGTTGATGATCGTTCCCACTACGACTGCTATGTCTTCTTTTGGAATAAAGGGAGTGAGTCTGCATAGTAGGCGCAGCAGATGGCGCGATCCGCTGACTACTGACCCTATTTGTGCATCCATTGTCATGTAGGTGTCAAATATGACTCCGAGACTTTTAACTTTGGTGCTAGGGGTGATGGTTTGACCCAGAATGGGCGGGAGTGTCCATGTGGTTGCGGTATGATTCTTTCGATTGGCGTGAAACAGGAGAAGTTCTGTTTTTGAGCCGTTGAGTTTAAGATACGGTAACTCTTTGTCATCCAAAGAATGATAAAGTAACTTTTGGTTACTGATGATTTCAAAAAGAGGGCGTAGATAGATATTGAACAGAACAGGCGACAGAGGGGATCCCTGGGGGACTCTGCATGACACTGTGCGTTTTTCAGAAGTGAAAGGGCCCAATTTCACTATTTGTGATCGGTTTTCGAAGAAGGAGGAGAACCAAGATAAATCACATTCCCCAACTCTGGCTACTTCAACTAGCCGAGTCAGCAATAGTTTGTGGTCCACAGTATCACAATTATATGCCACATTGTGTTGGTCTATCACATAAAATCCATTTACATTTGGTTGTAACATGACAAAATGTGGAAAATTTCAATGGGTATGAATACTTTTTCAAGGCACTGTATGACCAGTGAAAAACTTGCTGCCATTCTTCGCAATAAAATCTATAAATCCGATTTAAAAAAATGGTCTCCCTGGATTAAGTCATACCTCCCACGAGACTTTGATAGATCCTTGTTACATTTGTGGTCCAATTACCTTATTTATCGGCGTATACCGCGCACTTTTTTCCCCTTAAAATAAGGGGAAAATCGTGGGTGCGCGATACACGCCGATACCTGCTTCCCGCGCTCAGTTTGAACTGAGCCGCCGACATATACCGAGTGCAGTACACTCGGGTACATTCGGTCAGGCTCGGCTTCCTCGTAGTCACGCTCTGTGGCGTTTATGCGTGAGAAGCCGAGCGTGGCCGAGCGTGCCCGAGTGTACTGCGCTCGGTATATGTCGGCGGAGGCTTCAAACTGAGCGTGGGAAGTGGGGATTCGACTGTACTGTAAGTAATAAAATGTTATAACATTTTTTTTACAGGAATTTGGGGGCAACTTTAGGGGTGTGCGCTATACGCAGGACGCAGGACGCGCAATACCCCGATAAATACAGTACTTACTCATATTGATGTACACTTTCTTAGTCCTCGTTTCTGACTTCCTCTCTGGCCCTTTCCTTCTTTTCTCTTTTCCTTTTCACTTATCCTCGACCTTCATATCTACACCACAATGGTAGAATGATGGTTATAGCTTAAAAACGACACTATATTTTTCTATATTATTATTATTGATAATATAATCTTTATTATCATACATTTTTATTCCATATGATTCATATTTATTACAATTTAAGATTTTATGTGACCCTTCAATTAGTTTTCCATTATAAATGTTCAGTTTCAATTGCCCATATTCACATATATTACCTTATACTTTTGTATACTGTAAATCTTTTCACTTATCATATGTAACCGCAACAGTTATTTTCTTTTTTTTATGGCAATAATCAATAAAAATGTATGGAAAAAAAAAGACCTACACACTTTGCAGACAAGAAATGCTGCCATCTTTTGACCTGCAGCTGTACATGGTAGACAATCATCCTCTGATTTCTAAACGAATGGCCCATACACACGATCCGAATATCGGCCGAGGGATCGTACGACTTTTTTCGCTTAATAATCGCGAGTAAAATAAATAGGTTTTTAAACTCACGAAAATTATCGTACGATAGAAAAAAACGATCGGAAGTGATGTCACGTGTTGAAATGTATTTGTATTGTATTATCGGACGACGGCTGTACTGACTAAACGAAAATCGGACGATCGGAGAAAAATTTTCGCGCTTGTCCGATCGAATTTAATCGGATGAACGGTCGTGATCGGCTGTCGAAAGTAGTGTACACACGATCCGAAAATCGTACGATCCATCATCGGACAATCGTTTTCGTCCGATATTCGGATCGTGTGTATGGGCCATAAGCTTTGGCAATAAAACCTGGAAGCTTACTGGTTTCTAAGCAGAGCTGCACCAGATTTTGCACTCCTCAACTGTAGTACATAAATCCCAAAATGTCTTGGCAGGTGTTCACTTTTCCACCATGCCATTTGTGGTGGAAATGAACTAACATTCTTACAGACCAGTATTAGGAATGCTGGTTCATAACTGTACTAATAAGGGATTCCCTACACAACTCAGAATTTCCGGTATTAAAGGTAAACATGACTGTTCAAGTAGCCAAAACTATAAAATGTGCTTAATTGATTGTAAAATCGTATTAATGCAAAGGATTCAATGCAATAATTACAGGGCAGCATGGGTCCCTGGGGCTACAAACCAGAAGAAGTACGTTCTGGGTGTCATCTCCAACTCGACATCGACAGAAGAAAAGCTCCAAAATAGCCAGAGACCAGCTATGAATTCTCCTATATTAATGGACACATATTAAAATGTGGTGCCCAGTGGCTGGAAACAAGACATTTCCTCTGGGTGTCACTCCCTAACATACACTGATGGAAGAATAAAATCACAACCAGGGTAATTTGAGCGGCCAGCCCAGCCATGAAATACACAATACATTAACATGAACTTCTACTTAAAGGCAAACGCCACCCTTCTGACGTTGTTCCATGTTTCACCCCATAATTAAAGTGCAACACAAAACATGGTGCCATTCAACAGATCCTCACCCTCAAACTACCCCCCCTCCCCCTGAATCGTATGGTGCTTTTCTTGCTGGCTTCTGCTTATTTTTTTAATTTGGCATGGCTACAGAGCTGTAGTCTCCCATTCATGCATTTGTGAATGGAAGACTATGGGGGTTATTTGCGAAAGGCAAATCCACTTGTAGTGCAAAGTGGATTTGCCTTTCGTAAATAACCCCCTATAAGTTCTATTTGCCAGCACGACACAGGGATTCATAGATCTCAATGGAGCACAACTGCAATGACGTAACACTTCTTGTAGTCCATTGTTTACTTCCTCTAGCTCCATAACTAAGGGTCCCTACTTCCATACAGACTTGGGGCTGGTAGAAAAGACGGCAGACGCCTATACAGTACATTGCACCCATGATCCACTAATCGTGGTTGCAATGCTTTGTAGATTTCAATGCAATATGGGTGCATTTATTATCTTGTTTACATAGCAGCACCACATATAGTCTATAACTACCCTACCAACTTTCTTTGTCTCCCTGATTCGCTGATGCAACCCCTACAAAAAAAGTTTCCATGTGGAGCTTGTCTGACCCCTCTATGCTCCAGATATCCCCCAGCACTCTGACCTCTCTACACCCCAGATATCCCCTCAGCACTCTGACCCCTCTACACCCCAGATATCCCCCCAGCACTCTGACCCCTCTATGCCCCAGATATCCCCCCAGCACTCTGATCCTTTCTATACCCCAGATATCCCCCCCAGCACTCTGACCTCTCTACACCCCAGATATCCCCCAGCACTCTGACCCCTCTACACCCCAGATATCTCCCCAGCACTCTGACCCCTCTACACCCCAGATATCCCCCCAGCACTCTGACCCCTCTACATGCAAGATAACCCCCAGCACACTGACTTCCAATTTTCAGGCAGCATGGGCTCAAAGGACCAGCTGCTTTGGGGAAACTGCAGGCGCCCCCATGCAGATGGGGCCCCTGGGCAGAGCCCAGGTGTGCCCTCTCATTAAGACAGCCCATGACTACAATGACCCTATAAATAATATGGGTTGAAAGGAAACTGTATGGGTTGTCTACAGCAACCAATTAAATCCCACTCTTGTGTAATGCAGGCCGGGTGAAAAAATTAAAGTTAGTATCGGCAACATCTCCATGTTTCTCCTCATGCAGATTTTATAAATTAATTCTGAAAAAGATTAATGTCTGTTTCCATTGTGTCTCAGTCAAAGCTGTATACTCAGACTCACACTCCACAATATATTTGTTTGTGATGGTTGTGGCCTAAAGCTTTGCTGGCCTCAGCCTGATGGTGCAGATAATTGAAAGGGATGCGAGTTCTGGAAACAAATAAAATAATAAATATAAGTGTTTTGAACAATTATTTTAAACCATATTATTATTATACAGCATATTTAAGGGGTGGGTAAAAAAAAAAATTATGCACTACATATGCACATTACAAGCACATTTCCCCAAGTTTTCTCCTTTTCGCTGCCACCGGAGTTAGGTGGCCATAGATTAGGGTGACCAGACATTCCTGGTTTCCGGGGACAGTCTCCGGATTGAGGACACTGTCCTCGGACCAAGTCTGTCCCTGGATTGAACAGGGGCTGGGGCAATTTCAAAGACAGTCAGTGCAGAATAATAAAAAAAAAATCCCCACTCTGCCGCGCCTACTAGCTTAGGGGGGTGTATTTTTTTTTTCCATTATCTGTGCCCCTTTCTGATGATCATGTGCTGGTCGGAGTGGAGAGAACATTTCTTCAGTTTCAGGTGCATACCCATTCAGCTCCGCTCGCATGTTCTTCTGCCTTGGCTGAAGTCCCGGCCAGCCGCCTTTCTATCTCCTTGCCTTCCCTGGCAGGGTGATCTTCCTCCGCTTCCCACCCAGTAGTAGCTGGGGCCCGGAGAGTAAGGCCCCTTTCACATGGTAAATAGGCTTGGTTTTTCCCTGGGCATTCCCCAGGTCACTTTTTTTATCCCCTTTCACATGGGGCGGATCAGTATTGATCCGCCCCGTGAACCTCCGCTTGCTCAGCGGGGATTGCTCCGTTGATCCTTGCTGAGCCGGCGGATGACAGGGCAGGCCCTGCACACCGTCACTCTTTGGCGTGATCAGAGCGCGTTGGATGTCAGCGGGCATGTCACCGCTGACAATGGTAAATATAGTTGCTCTAACATATTGTATAAGTGAAAATAACATTAGGTAAGGAGACCATAGATATACCACCTAATGACAAAATAGTCAGTACAGGTAGAAATCACCTTACATGTAAATAAAGTGAAATGTATTTTTAAATAAAATAGAACTTAATTCACATAAATGAAAATCCAATGAATGTCCATGGAGAACAGCCAAAGAGTGACAGCAAACAGAAAAAAAGAAAAATAATAATTGTAGCGCTCACCCCTGAAGGAGCCGCTGGATAGTTTGGGACGGTGTATTAAGTTACATTCTTACTCTTGTCTAGGGGTGAAACTTGTGATTGTAGATAAAGAAAAAGTGTCCAGACATCAGCTTGAGTTTTCAGTGCTTTATTCCAAGGCCCAACATGGCCAACATCAACATGGCACACAATAGAGAAAGGTTGATGAGCAAAGAGAGAACTACAGTATCAGGCCTTGGATATGAAAGAGAGCAAGCCTGCTCTTTGCACAGTCAATTTCAAACATCGTCACTCCCGCCGGAGTGGGTAAAGTGCCCCGGACAGGCAACTAACCTGGGCCTGGCAGCCGGAGGGCTACTTGCAAAAGTCACTGGGAGGAAACAGGGCCTCTGCCACAGGCTCAGTGAATTTCTCCGTTGTCAAAGATTAGAACTAATGAATCCTCCCAGTAAATCCAATTAAGGGTCACCAATCTACAGCTGAAGTGTACCTGTCATACAGCATTTTGACCCGATCCCCGATGGTTCGTCAGGGCCTCCCGGACAACCTCTATCTCTAGGTTCTCCCGAGCCGTTCCCCCACCGCACAGCTCTCAGCTTAGGATCTGGGACCCAGCAAATCGCTGGGGCCCCCTTCAACTCCAGGGTGAAACTCCGCCCGGTGCACAACCTTGACCAGGCAGGCCTCGGCAGCGGGGCCCATGGATGCGCGCACCCTGAAGGTGGAACTCGGACCCCGCGTAGAACAGACTTGAATGGCGGCTGCCACAGATATATCCCGCCTCCAGCCTGCCCAGAGAAAAAAATGCTCCCTGATTGGCTGCTGAGGGGTAAATGGATCCGTCAGAACACTTCTAGCGCCAACTGTCGCGCAGGGGTGATAACTCACCCCCGGAGCGCAGACTGAACCCACAAGAAGGTTCCAAACTGGCAGCAGCCGAATTTCAGAAATTGTGAATAGGAGCAAATTAACTCTCCCATTTCCCACTAACTTTAGTGTAACACCCAACGCAGAACGAGGGAGGGGGGGACGCTACATAATCTTATAAGTAAAACAATTGTGCACAGGTGAGTGAAGTCCAAAAGTTTGTTATTCCAGAATATAGATAATCCAGGTTCTCCGTATGTAGACAAGTAGAAGTGCAAAGACAAGGTATAGAACTGCTATACACCACCACCACACTGACTCTTCCTCCGGTGTCACACAGAGCAGATAGAGGGGGGGCCCTTACCAGATGAGTAGGACCTCGGGTCTTAAGGTCATGGACGCTTCTGCAGATATAAACCTCTGCAATGGTTATAAAGGTGATCCGGACCATCCACACATCCAACCGTCTCAGGGGCTCCTCCTCGGGACTAAGTATGGGGATATAGTCACCTCCTTGTACCTCGCAGCCGCTGTCATCCAGATCCAGTGTAATCTGCAGTCCACAATCCGTGGCTCCATAGAGGAGCACGGAGCACCCGTTCAGGTCCGCCTAAAAAACTGGCAGGCGGACCTGAACGGTCCTTCAGTGTGAAAGAGCCCTAAGACTTGACAGGCTGTGAGGCGGGTGGCGAAACACGCATTGAGTCGCCGATTGCCACCATTACTAGTAAAAAAAAAATATCTCCCCGGTTTTCATTTTAAAAATCTGGTCACCTTACCATAGCATAGATGGATCGAAATTTGGCGGGTTCAGCATGGACAGGCTGAATTTTTTTGGACAATTTTGACTACATAAGTTGATCAATCAATTCATTTCTGTTGAATCAGCCTGTTGGAAAAAAGCCACTAGATCACTGGCTGCATCGCTGATCTGTGTATTGTGACAGTGAAGAATGTTAAGAAAGTGAAGAAACCCACGTCAATCACAATGAGGAGGATTCCCCCATCTACCTCGAATGTATGGATGGGGGAATCAGTTCAGCCATGTATGGACAGCTTAAAGGGCCATACACATGGGCTGAATATCAGACGGCATCAGCTGGTTTAGTAGAAAATGGCCAAGATTTGGCCCATGTGTATGGTGGGGGAGGGGGGCTTGGGAAATTGCAAAATGGTGTTTACTAAGCTTCAGTTATGAATGAACACACTGTGTGATATGTGCCAATCACTCACTGGGCTCATTCAGAAAAGGAAGTGGCCGGTAAATTACACAAGCCCAGGCAGCAGGAGGAATCTACGCCAGACGGGGGTGATAAGGATGTGCCCAGGCACACTCAGAGATTAAATAAGTCTCCCTACATATGTTTTAAATGTATATCTTCTGTCTTCAGCTTTATATATTCTTTAGAAAGTTCAGATCATTCTGTTCAGCACTGGAAGTGAAGTCTGGGCATACAGCCAATACAGCTGACTGGAGAAAAGGCACACATCCCCACTCCACATAGGCAGAGACTCTCAAAGCTGTTCTGTGAGCAGTTTAGCTGCCTGCTAATCTATTTATAGCAACCGCCCACGACACAATTTTCAGCCTGGTTTTATCTCCTGTGACAGAGAACTTGTCAGAAGGTATCATGCTTATAACAGAAGAATGGAGAAGGAGAAAGCAACGTGACTTAGTACTTTGAAGTGAGATATCAAAACACTACAGATATGTGTGCATGTTTAAAATTTCATGAATTGAGTCTACATCTACTTTAAGGCGAAAAAGCCTAAGGGTTTACAACCCTTTTAAGGGGTTAAACTGTCCTCATTTACAGACCAAAGTTTATCTCTTTGATCTAAAGAACCGAGAGATACATTGTATCTATTCTCTTTTCCATCTCTCTGTGCTGAGGAATGTATTTTTTTGACAGCATTGGCTCTTCAATGTTTATATAGAATCAGGAAAATTTCAGTTCAGGTGGAGAGGGGGGTTAAATCCAGATCCATATCTAGTATGCCTGTGTATATGGGGGTGTGGAGGCTCAATGTTTTTTTTTTTTACTTATGATTTTATGGTGATCACATAGGGCCAGATTCAGGTAGATGGGCGAATCTTTATTTTAGAGTAACGTTTCTCATTTACGTTACTCCGCCGAAACTTTAGGAGCAAGTACTGTATTCACATAGCACTTGCTCCTAAAGTTGCGGCGGCGTAGCGAAAATGAGCCGGCGGAATTCAAATTGGGCGGGTAGGGGGCGTGTATTATTATAACTAGGCGCGATCCCGCAGCGAACGTACTGCGCATGCGTCGACTGTCAGTGCGCATGCTCCAAATTCTGTCAGGGAACGTCAATGACGTCAATCCCCATTCACGGACGTTTTACGCAAACGACGCAATTTTTTTTAAATTCGACGCGATGACGACGGCCATACTTAACATAGGATACTCCACTAGGGGGCTGTTTTTTCTTTACGCCGTGTATCTCTTACGGAAACGTCGGAAAGTCACTGCGTCGGGCCCGAATACGATGAATTGCCGATTCTCGCTGATTAGCATATTCTTGGCGTTAATCAGCGGGAACGCCCCGAGCGCTGTTTTTAAAATTGCAGTTCCGATACGACGGCAAAATACAATTACGCCGCTCGTATAGGAACTCCAACCGGCGTTTCTTGTTTTCTGACTACAGAAAACAGAAACGCCGGCTCAAAGTGAGAGTTAGGCTGGAGTATCACTGATATTCCATAGTAACTCTACCTGAATCTGGCCCATAGTCACAGTTACGTGACAGGTCTTTGGTGGAGGAGAGGAGAAGTGAAGAGCAGTATACACAGTGAGGCTCCCTCACTAGGGTGTCCCGAATAGAGTACACAACCACCCCCTACTAACTAATAACATTTCCAGAACTGGTTGCTAGGGCCAGCGCTGCCTGGCATCTTGCAACCAGTGACAATTTACTCTCAGACAGTGTGACCAGGAGCGAGGCCTGCGCCTAGTGCAGCATGCTGTCCCCACCCACCTCGGCAACTCCACCTTCTCCGGCACCCAGCGGCAAGCAGCAAGGACTGGTGTGATCTTCACTCTCTAGATAGTGATGCCACTCCTTTAATTCTATGCACGTGGCTCATGCAGAGGGAGTGACAGCAGCACTGCATCTGGTGGCAGGCTATAGGTGGCAAGCGGCACTGCATCTGGTGGCAAGTGGCACATTCACCTGACAAATAACCCGCCGCCAAATACCCCATCAACCCCAAGACTACTTACCCTCCCGCTCCCTCATCTTTTTTGGGGGAAGGTGAGAGAGGGGGTGTGTCCCTGAATGGCAGTTTGGTAATGTGGTCACCCTATCCCTCACTGGCCGATGTGGACTGTACTGTCAGCTTTTAAATGTAATTATCAGCTTTTTTTTCTATACTTAATAGCGCTGAGAATGAGCTGTCATTCAAAGCCTGCCACTAAATTAAAAAAAGGTGACATCACCTGATGACCCTGCTCCTTTGTGGGCTCAAATGACAGCTCCTTCTCGGCGCTATGAAGTATAGAAAAAAATAGCCGACAGTTACATTTAAAAGCTGACAGTGACAGTCAGCACCAGCAAGTGAGGGAGCCTGTCTGTACAGACTGCCCCCTCACTGTGTATACTACTATACCGCTCTCCTGCCTTTCTCAACCACAGACCCCACCCCCCCACCCCCACCCCAGTGACTGGTTGCTCCTAACGACCAATGCAAAAATAGATGGAACAACGGACCATTCGTCCATTTACATCCGTTTTTCATCCAATCCGTTTTTTTAACGGATGAAAAATAAGGCTTTCACCTGTTCAAAAAAAAAACAGATGTTCACAGAAGCAGATGAAAACAGAAGATTTTGTGGACTATCCATAAGAATATAGTAGACATGTGCAGACTAGAATATTTTGTTTAGTTTTTTCGTTTTCGTTTGGAAAATAAATTAATTTAGTTACTCCCGAAAATCATTTTGATTTATTTCGTTTTTCGTTGGGGAATAGCTTTCGTCCGAAAATCCAATAATACTTGGTTTCTGTCGAATGGTCAAAAGAATATTCGACGGAACGTCGAATCTTTTTGGTTACTGCCGAATGATCAAAAGAATATTCGACGTAACGTCGAATCTTTACGCCTACAAGAATTCTAATGTTGTATGACTAGTAATAATGTCGAATCTATTTTCTCATAAATCAAAATCTATTCTCTGTAATGTCGAATCTATTATTTCTATAATGTCGAATCTTTTCTCTATAATGTCAAATTTTTTCTCTATGATGTCGAATCTTTTCCCTATAATGTCGAATCTCTCTATATCGAATTTTTACCGCAACGAAAACGAAAATAAAGCATTTTTTATGTCGGATCTTTCGGTTTTCGTCTCTTGCACTTTTGTTATCGTTTGTTAAAACGATAACGAAAAAAAATGATTTTCGGACGAAAATGCATTCTAACGAAAACGAATGCACATGTCTAGAATATAGTATATATGGACAATGTCACCAGAGAGGGAACCAGGAGGTTCACTTCACATCCAGGCTGGGTGTGTAACTGGTTTTCCTCACCACACCTATAGCCATTAGTAATTACCTGCAGAGTGAACTAACCTTGTCTCACCACACCCTCAATAAAAAGAAAATATATATAAACAGATGGTACAGATGCCCGACAACAATTAGACACTTTAACCTGTCCTTTTCAGATGATTGTTGGAGATGCCTAACCTCTAGGGCAGGGGTAGGCAACCTTTTCAGCACAGTGTGCCAAAAAATATTTTCAAAGAAATTGAGAGTGCTGATTTTATAACAAGAAAATTCAAACTTTACACTCTCAATCACGAAAACTATTTTTTATAAAGTAAATACTGTAAACTACTTGAGTAGTAATGAGAAATTAACATCCTGCAATCATGCCTCAGATCAGCCCCAATTCATGCACCTTCACACCTCAGATCACTGTCCCCCCTGCACATAGGTGTCTGCTAGCCTATTGTATTACATACTACCGATCACTCACAACGAAAAGGAAGGGGCCAGTAAGTTTCATATTTACCGGCCCCTTCCCCATTCATCCTAAAATGTCTCTGCAGCAACAACCAGAGGGAGAGGAGAGTAGGGAAGCCGGAGGCACTGCAAAGGGAAGGAAGGGGGGAGCCAGGGCAGTAGGGGAAGTCTGTGCTGCACAGTGTGATTAGGGTGTGCCTGGGCACACCTAGCACACCCTACACAGCCTACCCCACACAGCCTATGCCAATGCACATCTATCCCACCACTGTAACCCCCTGCACATCTGCCCCACCACTGTACCACCCTGCTCTTCTGTGCCATCACTGTAACCTCCTGCTCATCTGCCCCTCCAATGTCCCCACTTTCTCATCTGCCCCACCACTGTACCTCCCTGCACATCTGCTCCCTTTATTATCTGCCCCACCAATGTACCTCCATGCACATCTGCTCCACTGCCGTACCCCCATGTTCTTCTGTCTATCCACTGACCCATCTTCTCATTTGTCCTAACACTGAATTTATCTGCTCATCTGCCCTACCACTGTAACCCCCTGCTCATCTGCCCCACCTCTGTGCCCCCTGCTCATCTGCCCCACCACTGTAACCCCCTGCTCATCTGCCCCACCACTGTACCACCCTGCTCTTCTGCCCCACCACTGTAACCCCCTGCTCATCTGCCCCACCACTGTACCTCCCTGCACATCTGCTCCCTTTATTATCTGCCCCACCAATGTACCTCCGTGCACATCTGCTCCACTGCCGTACCCCCATGTTCTTCTGTCTATCCACTGAACCATCTTCTCATTTGTCCTAACACTGAATTTATCTGCTCATCTGCCCTACCACTGTAACCCCCTGCTCATCTGCCCCACCTCTGTGCCCCCTGCTCATCTGCCCCACCACTGTAACCCCCTGCTCATCTGCCCCACCACTGTACCACCCTGCTCATCTGCCCCACCACTGTAACCCCCTGCTCTTCTGCCCCACCACTGTACAACCCTGCTCTTCTGTCCCACCACTGTAACCCCCTGCTCATCTGCCCCACCAATGTCCCCACTTTCTCATCTGCCCCACCACTGTACCTCCCTACACATCTACTTTACCACCGTACCCCCATGCTCTTCTTTCTATCCACTGAACCATCTTCTCATCTGTCCTAACACTGAACTTATCTGCTCATCTGCCCCACCACTGTAACACCCTGCTCTTCTGTCCCACCACTGTAATCCCCTGCACATCTGCTCTACCTCTGTACCGTCCTGCACGTCTGCCCCACCACTGTAACCCCCTGCTCATCTGCCCCACCACTGTAACCCCCTGCTCATCTGCCCCACCAATATCCCCACTTTCTCATCTTTCCCACCACTGTACCTCCCTACACATCTGCTCTACCACCGTACCCCCATGCTCTTCTTTCTATCCACTAAACCATCTTCTCATCTGTCCTAACACTGAACTTATCTGCTCATCTGCCCCACCACTATATCACCCTTTCTCAGCTGGCCCACCAGGCCCAGACTGGGAGAACAAATATGTCCGGGCATTTTAGGGCCCTTTCACACGTCCGTTCAGTTCGTCCGTTTTTTTTGGACGTCCGTTAACGGACCTCAATGCTTCCCTATGGGTTAGCATCCGTTAGCGGATGAGCATCCGCTAAACGTCCGTTAACATCCGTCTGCGGTAAGCTCCGTTTTTTTGGACGGAAGAAAACCCTATTTTTCTTCCATCAAAAAAAACGGAACGGACGAAAAACTGATGAAAAACTGATCAACTGAAGGGGAAAAAACTGAAGGGGAAAACTGAACGGACGTGTGAAAGAGCCCTAAGACTGATCAGAGAGCACTAGGGGGTGGAGAGCACATGGGGGGACCTGAGAGCCCGGGGGGGGGGGGGTCAGAGAGCACTAGGGGTTGGAGAGCACAGGGGAAGACCCTAAAAAAAAAGAGGGTTTACTTCCTCTTTAAATAAATGGCATGCCCATGAACAATATTTTTTTTATTTATTCATAAAAATACAATAAAAATGTGAATTATAAATAGTTATATCATGTTGCGATTCCACTTTTTTTTATCTTCTTGTATGCATTGTTATTTGTCATTGAGGGACCCATATGGTAAGTTGCATAAAGCTGCAATTTATATGACACTTTCTGCTGAAACGCTGCTCACAGCTACAAAATTATCAAATCCGGACAAGATCACAAAGCGCAAATGCATCGCTTGCACTGCAGGAAACTGGGGGAAAAAAAATATATAATAAAAAAAAAAGGAACTTTTTTTATACATAGCAAATACAGCTTTGAATGTGGTGAAGATACATACCGTGTTTCCCCGAAAATAAGACACCGTCTTATATTTATTTTTCTTCAAGAAGACACACTATGTCTTATTTTCAGGGGATGTCTTATTTTTATTAAGCAGCAGCTTTACTGGTGGTTGTGGGGGGTGAGAGAGACCCACAGACTGTTGCTGGGGGAGAGAAACCCACACTGCTGAGTAAAACGGGAGCCACGGCTTTACTTCTTCCCCTGATGATACACAATACCTAAAGCAGAGCGTCCTGCTCCTCTCTTCACTGAGGAGACTTTTACTTTCACTTTCTATTTCTCCCTCTATGCCTCAGCTTGCAGCACATACAGAAATCACTATGGGCCAGATTCAGGTAGATGAGAGTATCTTTCCTCTGGAGTAACGCTTCTCATTTACGTTACTCTGAAGACCCTTTCAGCGCAAGTCCTGTAATTCACATAGCAGTTGCGCGTAAACTTGCGCCAGAGTAACGATAATGCGCTGGCGTAACCCGACGCAAGTGAAACTGGGTGTGATCATATGTAAATGATGGGCGGAGCCCAGCGCAGAGGCTTACGTTCAGCGCATCATCCACGGAGCATGCGCAGTGAGTGCGGCTCCACTCGCCCCCTTGTGCGCATGCTCACAACTTCCGTCGGCACCACTTCCTGGGAAACGTCAGCGCAATGCGTTCCGCTGGGCGCTTAAAAGCGCTGGCGGAAACGCCATTCCGGCGCAAAAGTAGTTCCATTTCCCCCCACCCCAGGGAAGATACTTTTGCCCTGTAATGGCTGCTCCCGCTGCCCCCAGAGAGAGGAGGAACCTAAATTATAATGCCCAGGAGGTCACAGTGATAATATCGGCTATGGAGGCATTTAATGATTTTCTCCATGGTAAAAAAAGCAGGAAGACCAGCCGGGAGAGAAAGCAGGCCATCCTGGACACCATAGCTGCCAGGGTCAATGTGCTGGGGTACTCCACCCGGAGTGCTTCAGACATTGGTAAAAAAATCAATGACCTGCGGCGCAAGGTGAGGGGCAAGGTGTCCACCATTAGGAGCCATGAGAGGGGCACAGGTGGTGGTCCCCATGTCCTGTCACCCTGACCGCGGAGGAGGAGGTGGTCGCCCGCTGCCTGGACAGGGAGCAGTTGGAGGGGGTCCCAGGCTATGATTCTGTAGAGGAAGGCTCCAGGACAGGTAAGTGATTTTTACCCCCTTTTTGGTGTGTTGCATGTGGGGCGGGGGGGGGTACATGTGCCAAGTGTGTGGGACCACCAACATGTGTCTGCTTTGTGTCATCCACAGATGACGGTGCTGGGCCATCTCGTGCCGGCCAGTCCACCCCAAACCCCCAACGGGATGCTGAAGACGAGGCCCTGGGTGCTGGAGACACCGAGGTGGAGGAGGAGAGTGCCCACACCACTTCAGCAGAGGTGGTTGTGGAGGAGCCTGTCCCTGAACAGGAGTTCATTTTAATGTTGGAGGAGTCCTCCTCCTCTGCAGGGCCCTCTGTGATCCCCTCCCCCATCCTAGGTAGCCCCTCAAGGGCGACTCCATCCCCACGGGGACAACCTTCCTCTGCCCCAGGAAGGCCACCCGGAAGACCAGGGGGGTGTGTGATTTGGTCGAAGACCAGGTGCTTTTGGACCACGCGAAACAGACCCAGCAAATGGGGGAGATGGCTGGCCACCTAGACAGGGTCGCAGACAGCCTGGGCTCTATGTCACAGCTGCCCAGTCGCGTGCAGGGCGTTGTGACCAGCCTGGGGGAGGTGCAGGCTGATATCCGGCACTTGACAGCAGCTGTTCGAGACAACACTGCTGCCATTCGGGAAGAGGGGAGGCAGCGGCAACGTGACCAGCGGCATCAGATCACCCGCCAGCTGAGGATGCAGGCCCAAACAAATTTGTATCTGAGCCGTATCGCTGTGGCATTGGAGGGCATGCAGCCAACAGCTCCCAGGAGTGGCCCACCCGGGGATCAGCCTCCTCCTGATGCCCCCCCACCACCACCACCACCCACTCCCTCCAGGCAGATGAGGAGCCCGAGAGTGTGCCCCAAGGAGGAGCCCCCGTCATCCCAGATGAGGGTTTTTTGTTTTTTTTGGTTGTTATATATTTTTGTTTATACTCAGGACATGAGTTTATTTATTTTATTTATTATTATTGTTTATACTCAGGACATGAGTTTTTGTTAATTTTTTTGGTTCTCAGGTTATGAGATTTTATTTTTATTTTTTGATACTGCACACGTTGCAGTGTGAATGGTGTGTGAATGTGAGAGGGTGGCACTCCTGAAAGTAAGGGGTGTCACCCTCGGCCGTGGTGGTGAAGTTAACCCCACGGCTGTATGAATGACGTGTGAAAGGTGTGTGAATGGACAGTGACATCATTGGGGCCTTGACGCGGCGTTACTGCTCCCAACTCCTACATGCTGGACTTGGGCTAATCCAATGCGATGTGCATGTGATGTGTGTGATCTAGGGACATCAGTGGTGTACACGCGTGCATTGTATGTGTGATTAATGTTTTGGTTTAGTGTCCAAAGATGCCTACGGCGAGGACCCTCCTGACTGCTCTTCCATCAGCAGACTGGGTGTCCTCTGCCAGGTGGGGACTGTGTGGGTCGGGGGTCAGGTCATCACGTATGTCAATCTCTAGGCCTTTTTTCATAGCAAAGTTATGTAGTATGCAACATGCAGCGATGATCTGACACACAAAGGTAGGGGAATACAATAGGGTCCCCCCGGACTTATCCAGGCAGCGGAAACGGGACTTCAGGAGCCCAAATGTTTGCTCCACCACTGCACGGGTTTTGATGTGTGCTTCATTGTATTTTCTCTCTCCTCTGGTTTGGGGGTTCCGGAAAGGAGTCATTAGATGGGGTCCCAGTGCATATGCAGAGTCACCTGTAAGGTAAAAGACAGGAGAATGTTAGTCATGCATGTGCGACTTCTGTTGTGCATCACGGGAGGGGATAGTCATGCCTGACTCCCATGTCACTCACCAACCAGCCAGCTGTCCCCATACATGTTCTGTTCGAATTCTGCTGGGATGGGACTCTGACGGTATATGAAGCTGTCATGGCTGGACCCGGGGTGTTTGGCACGGACGTGCCATATGAGGCGTTGGGCATCGGCTATCACCTGTACGTTGATGGAGTGCCAATGCTTCCGATTGCGGTATATGTGCTCTGTGGCACTGGGGGGCTGTAGGGCCACATGTGTGCAATCAATGGCCCCGATGGTGCGTGGGAATCTGGCAATGTTGTAGAAATCTGTCATTGCCTTCAGCCGCAGCTCCTCAGTGGTGGGTCTGATGAACTGGTTGGACATGCGTCTGAGGATTGCAGGGACAACCTGGTGCACACATCTGCTTATGGAGGACTGTGACATCCCAGCCACCACTCCACTTGTACGCTGGAATGATCCACTGGCAAGGAAATGAAGTGTTGCCAGGACCTTCACCAGTGGCTGCACTGCTTGTGAGCGGTGTGTCTTGCTGGTGATGTCACCCTGCAGGGTTGTGGTTAGTTCAAGTATTGCATCTGGGCTGAATCTGAAGAGGCGATACACCTCCTCATCCCCCATGCCAAAGAGGTTCATACGAGTGCGGTATATCCTCTCACGTGCCCGCCTCTCCTCCGTAGCGAGGGACCCAGTACTAGTCTTAGGACCACGAGTGCCCCTGGCATGTTGGCACACAGAGGTGTTGTCCTTGCTAGTGTTGTTGTTCAGCTTGCTAGTTTCGTCGGTAACGCTGCTGTAGCTGCTCTCCTGCTGACCTGTGACCGTCTGGAGTAAAGATAAAGCAGCCTTTTGTAGAAATAACTTTGCGCCGGATGGACGAGATACGCGCGGCGCATGTAGCCAGCGTATGGTGCAAATCCGTTCGCGAATTGGGAAAAATCCCTCATTTGCATATTTGCAGGGGAAATCAATAGGCGCGACTGATGCGCCCAGCGAAAATAAGCGCTGACGATACTCTGGCGTCGGAACGTTCCGCCGGTCGCAAATGACCCGTTATTGGGCGCATCTAGTTTGGTGGGTACGGGCACATAGAAAAGACGGCGCATCATCACAGTTACGCGGCGCATATCCAAATACTCCAGCGCAAGTGTTCGTGAATCTGGCCCTATGTCTTATTTTGGGGTATGGCTTATATTGCGCAAATGCTTAGAAATCCTGCTACGGCTTATTTTATAGGTATGTCTTATTTTCGGGGAAACACAGTATGTATGTGCAATAACTTACAGTGAATCCAAATGCAAAAACAAAAAGGAAATATATGGTCGCCTACCAGTTCTTGGATGTATTGGGTGCATTTGTTTTCTTTTTTAAATTCTTTTCACTTGATATTGTGGCTAATAATACATTTCCTGTCCCTGGGTAGCTACGCTCACACCTCAACTATGTCCATGGAAGGAGCCAACGTTGTCACTAGATGAACTGTTTAGTTTAGTAGTTTACAGAAGATACTGTACATAAGCATTTTTGCTTGCAGTTTGGTTTACAGGAAGGGACAAGGGCAATGCAAATGTAATTGCTAAAAAATGATTTTGGCCTGAAAGATTAAAGGGGTTGTAAAGGTACAATTTTTTTCCCCCTAAATAGCTTCCTTTACCTTAGTGCAGTCTTCCTTCACTTACCTCATCCTTCAATTTTGCTTTTAAATGTCCTTATTTCTTCTGAGAAATCCTCACTTCCTGTTCTTCTGTCTGTAACTCCACACAGTAATGCTAGGCTTTCTCCCTGGTGTGGAGTGTCGTGCTCGCCCCCTCCTCGAGTAGGTCTCTCTTTTGCCACAAAAGCTCTGATCCATCGAGACATGGACACTACTAGACCTCTGAAGGTATGGTGTGGTATCTGGCACCAGGCCGGCAGCAGAAAATCCTTTGGGAGAAATTTACTAAAACTGGAGCACTCAGAATCTGGTTAGGGGTTGAAATTGTGTTTATTGTCAATTTCACAAATATCACAAAGAACAACATAAAAGTTACAACTTAGGGCCAGATTCTCGTAGAATGGCCGACGGCGTAGCATAAGCCATTTACACTACGCCGCCGCAACTTAACAGAGCAAGTGCCGTATTCTCCAAGCACTTGCTCCGTAAGTTGCGGCTGCGTAGTGTAAATGGCCCGGCGTAAGGCCGCGTAATTCAAAGGGGGCGGCTTGTATTTAAATTAAGTGCGCCCCCGCGTCGATCGAACTGCGCATGCGCCAGCTGGGAAAAAAGCCCAGTGTGCATGCTCCCGCTAACGTCGGAAAGCGTTGCTGATACCGACGTCAAAACGACGTGATCGTCACTTACGCAATGCCCTATTCGCGAACGACTTATTAAAACGACGTAACAGACAGAAAAAGATGGCGCTGACCCGACGCCATACTTAACATGGCAACGACGGAACTTCGTAAACCTACCCCTCATATAGCAGGGGTAGGTTTACGCTTACGGAAACGACATAAACGACGACGGGGCGGCGTAAAAACGTTCGGGAATCGGCGTATTAGGCTCATTTGCATAGGCAAATGAGAAAACAACGTGAAGGCCACCTAGCGGCCAGAAAAGTAATTACATCTACGATCCGACGGTGTAAGTGTTTTACACCTGTCGGATCTTCACTGTATCTATGCGTAAGTGATTCTAGGAATCACACGCATAGATACCCAGTAAAAAAAACTGATACGACGGTGTTTCCTGCGATACACCGTCGTATCTCTTTTGAGAATCTGGCCCTTAGTGACAACCCCTAGTAAACATCCCACAGATACTTATTTAGATTGATATTTCAAGAACTCTGTGTTCCTCAAACCATTGTAGGACCATTTTTTCAGTGTAGCAGGGTGCATCATTCTGCTGAAAGAGGCCACTGCCACCAGGAAATACTATTTCCATGAAGGGGTGTACTTGGTCAGTAACAATGATTAGGTAGGTGGCACGTGTCGAGTAACATCCAGATGAATGGCAGGACACAAGGTTTTCCAGCAGAACATTGACCAAAGCATCACACTGCCTCCCCCGGCTCGCCGTCTTACCCTACTGCATGCTGGTGCCACCCCTTCCCCAGGTAAGTGACACACACACAATCCACATGATGTAAATGAAAACGTGATTCATCAGACCTGGCCACCTTCTTCCATTGACCATGGTCCAGTTCTGATGCTCATGTGCCCATTGTAGGCACTTTTGGCTGTGGACAGGGGTCAAGTATGGGCAGCCTGACTGGTCTGTGGTTGCACAGCCCCATACACAGCAAACTGTAATGCCCACATTTTCTGCATCCAACACACCAACTTGAGAGACAACATGTTTACTTGCTGACTTAATATATCTCACCAACCTTTAGATGCCATTGTGGGTTATTTACTAAAGGAAAATCCACTCTGCATCACAAGTGCAAAGTGCACCTGAAATTGCACTGAAAGTGCACTTGGAAGTGCAGTCGCTGTAGATCCGAGGGGGAAATACAAGGAAAATAAAAAACAGCATTTTAGCTTGCACACGACTGGATGATAAAATCAGCAGAGCTTCCCCTCATTTCAGATCTACTTGTAGTGCAATGGGGATTTTCCTTAAGTAAATAACCCCCCATTGTAATGAGATAATCACTGTTATTCACTTAATTAGTGGTCTTTATGTTATGGCTGATCGGTGCATACTTTGTATTTTCATATCCAGTTAGCAAGTGCAGTCTTGCCGCTAAAACCAAACTCCACCATTTGTTCCCTTGACTAATGGCATCCTTGATGTTGAGCATTGAGGTGGTCTCATTGGCTAGAGGCTTCAGACCTCAAACATGAAATATGAACAAAGCATTTTCTCTATAGTGTGTACTTGTCTCAATTAAAGCAGTTGTAATGGAAAAAAAAAATTGAACTTAAACTGAAATGACTGTTTACAGGCCATAGAGACATAATAGTTAACTGATTCCTTTTAAAAATGATTAAAAATAGATAAAAATCAATCATATAATGTACCTACAGTTCTAGTTTAGTTTTTGCTGTTGTTCCTGTCTCTCTGATGTACAGAGCCAGAGACCCAATAGAGGGCAGTGATGGTTTGTAAAACAAAACTGGATTGGTGCTGAGGGGTTTTAGACACACAGTAATCACACCTCCTTGATTAGTGACCACAGTGAGAAAGCTCCCAGTACTGTGGCCATTAGGAAACAGACAACCAGGAAGTGTCCAGAACAGAGAGGAATTACAGCAACATCAAAGCAAAAACGAACAATGAGGACATGAAAACAGGATAGCAGTACGGTAAAGGAAGCTATTTTTTCCTTTAGTGACCCTAAAGGACTAGGGGGTTTATTTACTAAAGGCAAATACACTGTCCACTACAAAGTACAGTTGCTGTAGATCTGAGGGGGACATGCAAGGAAAATAAAAAAACATAATAGCTTACACTTGATTGTATGATAATATCAGCAGAGCTTCCCCTCATTTCAGATTTTTTGTTCCACTCATATCTACAGTGACTGCACTTCCAAGTGCACTTATAGTGCAAAGTGTATTTGTCTTTAGTAAATCAACCCCTAATGCCGTGTACACACAACCATTTTTCATGTCAGGGAAAACAACGTTTTTCTCTACGTGATTCTTCTCAAGCCTACTTTGTATACACACGATTGTGATAAAAAATGCATGAGCAAAGCGCGGTGACGTACGACAGCACTATAAAGGGGATGTTCCATTCGAATGGCTCCACCCTTTTCTTGGAAGCTAATGGGCTTAACTGACCTTTATTGAGTACAGGTTTAATAATTCACCCCTACCTGGCATATATTTAGTTTGATGTTCGGATAGTAAGGGTTCATTTCTAATTGAGAACCTCCCCCCTTTACCTTGTTGATACCTTATTCAAACACAAATTACTACAAAATTACAAATTACTACAAAATAACATCGCCGCCGTTTCTCATTACTCGACATCATCCATCATTCTGATGCTCCTGAAAAAGCGCAAAGTGCATAACATGTAGAGCCTAGGATATTCTTTCATCGCTTTCCTGTAACATAACCACACTCCTGGATCCATTATTACCATGGAATGATTGTTATTCATCTCTAAGTTTCCATGCAGTTATTTATCGGTTATGTACAGTAACTGCACTTTATCTTTCATTCATTGATTTATAAATGTGGATTTTTCAAATTATAGATTTTCTATGTAAATAATAAAATGTATTATAAATTCTGTTTGGTCGTGCCTATAAAGTCCAAGCCCTCTACTTCATTCTTTTAGTTTCAAATTATTAGGACATGGCACTGTTTATCCACAGGACCACTCTGTGTTAATACAATTAGTAGTTTTCGGAGTTGATGAGAAGATGGATGGAGCAAAATACAGGGCAATCTTAGAAGAAAGAAAAAAAGGAAAAAAACTGCGCTAAAACTTACAAAGAAAAGAAAAGGGAGCTAAAACATAATACAATGTGTTACCCCAGGTGCTGTTGTGCATCTAGATATCCACAAATGTCTCGTAGTTCCCTTACCTTAAAGCGGAGCTCCACCCAGCAAAACAACATTTTGCCATGTTGTTTAAAAAAAATAAAATAAAAAAACCTAAAAAAAAAAAAAAAAAATACTCACCCGAAATAGCTGTTGCTATGCGGAAGTCCGTAATCTGCCTCTTCCACACCGCGGTTTAATGTCTTCTTGTCCTTCTCCTTGTGAATGGGGCGCGCTGCTTTCTGGGAACTGTGTGTGTTCTCAGAGAGCAGCGCGCCCATTCACAAGCCAGCGTGAGACTCACGCAGGCGCAGTAGGAAGCGGGCAGTGAAGCCGTACGGCTTCACTGCCTGTTTCCCACAGTGTGAATGGCGGCGCGGGACCCGGAGCGATCGTGGGACCGGCATCGGGGGGGCCGTCAGCGCGGGCGCCTAGGACAGGTAAGTGTCCTTATTTAAAGTCAGCAGCTACACTGTTAGTAGCTGCTGACTTTAAAAAAAAATGTTTCGCGGCTGGAGCTCCGCTTTAAAGGTGCTATATATAGAAATATAGGGCCAGATTCAGGTAGATGGGAGCATCTTTGCTCTGGAGTAACGTTTCTCATTTACGTTACGCTGGCGAAATTTTAGGAGCAAGTGCTGTTATTCATGAAGCACTTGCTCCTAAAGTTGCGGCAGCGTATCGCAAATGAGCCGGCGGAATTCAAATTGGGCAGGTACGGGGCGTGTATTATTTAAAATAAGCGCAATCCCGTGGCGAACGTACTGCGCATGCGTCGACTGTCAATGCATCCCAGTGCGCATGCTCCAAATTCTGTCAGTGAACGTCAATGACGTCAAATCCCCATTCATGGACGTTTTACGCAAGCGACGCGATTATTATTTTTTCCGACGCGATGACGACGGCTATACTTAACATAGGATACTCCACTAGGGGGCTGCTTTATCTTTACGCCGCGTATCGCTTACGGAAACGTCGGAAAGTCACTGCGTCGCGCCCGAATACGATCGTGAATTTGCCGATTCCCGCTGATTAACATATTTTTTCAGCGTAAATCAGCGGGAACGCCCCCGGCGCCATTTTTAAATTAAAGTTGCGATGCGATGGCGAAATTCAATTACGCCGATCGCATCGGAACTCCAACCCGGCGTTTCTTGTTTTCTGGTTACAGAAAACAGAAACGCCGGCTTAAACTGACAGTTAGGCTGGAGTATCACTGATACTCCAGCCTAACTCTACCTGAATCTGGCCCATAGTGTTGCATTTTGCAATACTTTTTACCTTCTGTTAAAGACTATTTTTTAGAAGCTACAAGTGTAGCCACTTTATTTATTTCTATATTTGTCTGTGTTTATTACTTGTTTTTTTCATACCTTTGTAGTGTATTTTCATCACTTATCTGAAGTGCTTATTATCTCATCATTACTTTTATTTCTATTGAATATAAACTTGAACTTTCAGTTAATGTACAGTCCAAAGTGTTGAATAGAAAAAAGTCTGTGAAAAAGTAAACACCGGTGCTCCTGAGTCACAACAAGTTGATAGAAGTGATCAAAAGGCAAACAAGTGTATCCTCCACCAAGCTTATGAATTGGTCTCTTACCGGAAACCTATGATCCCCAATGACAGAGGATCAGATACAGCGTGTACAGAGTCTCACTCGCGTGATGTCAGATCGTCACTCCCGGTGAAAGCTTGTAGCCAAAAACGTTGCAGCAGTTTGAATGCCCACCATGCAAAAATATCAAATGCTCCACATAGTGTATTAAACGTATTAAAATTTATTAAAAAGGTAAAAATGCAATTACAATTATGCAATAAAAAACACCTTGAAACTTAATGTGCCGGCCGGAACACAAGAAAATCTTTTCTTCAGGCACTCGTCCACTGGGGGAACATATGGGAACTTGGGTGACAACAGCGCGTCGCTCACCTATTTATTGGCTAGCGGCCATTATAGGTCACCCTTCTTAATCTGTGTTTATTCACTTGTTTTATTTGTGGTTGTTATTTTATTATATTTGAGGTAGCGCGATTTAATTTTTTCTTATAATCTTAGAAGAAAACCTGTTAGGCCACGTACACACGATCAGACCGGTCCGATGAGACTTGTCCGACGGACCGTTTTCATTGGACCAGGCTGAAGTGGCCTGATGTGCGTACACACCATCAGTCCAAAAATCCGATCGGGTCAGAGCGCGGTGACGTAGAACACAACGGCGTGCTGAAAAAATAAGTTCAATGCTTCCAAGCATGCGTCGACCTGATTCTGAGCATGCACAGGTTTTTGGTCCAAAGCTTTTGTTTACTAACCATCGTTTTGGTCAGACGGACAGGTGTCCGTCGGACAGATTTTAAAGCAAGTTTTAAAACTTTGGTCCAACGGACAACGGTCCGATGGGCCATACACACGATCAATCTTGTCCGATGAAACTGGTCTTCAGACCAGTTTCATTGGTGTACGCGGCCTTAGAGTCTGCCAAAGACTTGAGGCTGGGGTGTAGGTTTACCTTCCAGCAGGACAACGACACTAAACATACAGCCAGAGCTAAAATGGAATGGTTTAGATCAGTGATGGTGAACTTTTTTGAGCCTGAGTGCCCAAACAGCGACACAAAACCAACTTATTTCTTTCAAAGTGCCAACTAAAAATACCAGCATGTCTGTACAGAGGATGGGGCCGATCATCCCTCTGAATGAGCCCTAAGGGACCAAAAACATATGATTTTGCCAGATTCACTCAGAATACAGGGTGCAGGAATGCGTTTTGCTCAGAATGCAAGGTGCAACATACACTGACCAACCTAACACATATACTGACCTACCCGACACATACTTCCCCCACACACAGTGCAATGTAGATTGAAGGATCCATCCTCCTCCTTATCTCTCCATGGCCTCATCGTCCATTACATCAGGGCTCTCCCCAGCACCAGGCAGACAGTATTGCAGGTTTCCCCACCATCCAGTCTTTGGTGACTCAGTCGCCGAGAGGTCAGCTAGCAGCCACTGCACCTCTCCCGTCTCCCAATGGCCATGATCTGCTCCGAGCACCACCCCTCCCCATCCGCTCTCAATAAGGCAATAAGCTGCAGCACAGACAGACCCTGTGGATTGTGGAGAATACATTTACACCCCTAAATGTCACACAAGTGACTGCCTGGCTGGGGGATTCCCCCCTTACAGGAAAGCTTAGTGTGCCAGCTGTGGCACGTGTGCCATAGGTTAGCCGTCACTGGTTTATATCAAAGCAGATTCATGTGTTAGAATGGCACAGTGAAAGTCCAGACCTAAATCCAATTGAGAATCTGTGGCAAGACTTTAAAAATGTTGTTCACAGATGCTCTACATCCAATCTGTCAGAGCTTTGAGCTATTTTGCAAAGAAGAATGGGCAGAAATGTCAGTGTCTATATGTGCAAAGCTGGTAGAGACATCCCCAAAAAAACTTGCAGTTGTAATTGCAGTGAAAGATGGTTCTACAAAGTATTGACTCAGGGGGGCTAAATACAAATGCACATCACACTTTTACCATATTTATTTGTAAAAAATTTAGAAAAACATTTAACATTTTTCTTCCACTTCACAATTATGTGCCACTTTGTGTTGGTCTATCACATAAAATTCAAATAAAATGCATTTAAGTTTTTGGTTGTAACATGTGGAAAATTTCAAGGTGAATGAATACTTTTTCAAAGGCACCGTAGGAAACATTTCAACAGGTGAGAATATTCCAGGAGGGGGAGCACTTTTGGTGGTGACACAAAATTTACTATACAAGCACAAAGAATCTATCTGGGTGGATAAGAAGCACTTTTAGTGAATGATAAACTGCCCACAGAATCTTATTATGGACTGCACTTTATTTGATTCATTAATTATGCACTGGAATTGTAATATGTAAACGGAAGTATAAAATATATATATATATATATATATATATATATATATATATATATATATATATATATATATGTAGCGCTTACCCCCGAAGGAGCGGCTGATTGTTTTGGGCCTGCACTCTGCTTTATTACCCCCCAGTATTCTTGGTCTCACTCCCCTTGACACAGCTGTGGTGCAAACTGACACAATGGTTTATAAGCGACAAAGGAACCGTTAAGGCACAAGTTAAACTTAAACAATCGTTGACTTTACTAAAGCAGTTGTTGTAATACACAATCAGAACGTAAGTGATGCACATTCAGTATTGCGAAAGACTGTGAGTAACAATTTCTTTACACCCCCTCTGCGGCCGCAGGTATTTTGGTGTCTCCGAGTGGGACTAGCGCGCAGGCCTTACTTCAAGCTGCGCGCCTTCCCACTTCCAGTACACTTCCAGTAAACAACCACACAGTATGCGCTACGCAACACCCAACAGAATAAAACACAAACGTAGCGGGTAATCACTCAGTAACTTCCCTATGACAGTATCTGTCTAACAGAAACAGCGCTGCAAGGCCTTGCCAATAAAATGTAATAGTATTAGTCCTTGATCTTCTTTCTTCGCTAGCAATGTGAACCCAATTTGTAATCCACAGGTATTTTAATAGTAGTTTAATGCAAACAGGGACTGTAGATTAAACGTGGAGGGTGACTGCGCACTCTTTCCTAGTTAATACACAATCTTCAATGGCCGCAGGTATCAAGCAGTTGATTAAGGCTTTCAGGTCCTGGCACATGTGGCTTAGAGAAACACACTGGCAGCGTGGGACTAACGGTCCCAGCAACACTACCCCGGCAGTCTAAGTGTGTAAGTGTGTAAACAGTACACAGCTTTGGGCCCGAGCCCTCTCACCACACGATGCCCAGATGACTGGATGCTTTCGCCACACGCGGCCTCCGCCTGGTCTCTGCACTCGTCCGATTGTCCAGTTCCCACTTCCAGAGACGATCGGGAACCCTCCGACACTTGCCTGGATACCGATGGCTTGCTTCCGCACGAGGTAGGCCAGAACTCCACCAAACACACTGTGAAAGAGTTCCTCCAGGGTGTGGGTCCCGAGGCAGAGAGACCTCAAAGAAAAATGGCCACCACAAGGTCTTTTTTATCTTCCCAGCCTGCCTTGCAGCCCTGAGTGTTCCTGGGTAATTATTCATATCCCTTCTGGATGTTCTGAAAAAAAACCAAGTCTTGAACACGTCGTTCCATTTCTTCGCCAGTAGATGGCATCAGACGCTTATTTACATTATAAGACTATAAATCCTACCACTTCCATCTGAGCATTCTTAATAGCAAAAATTGCCCCCGCTACATATATATATATATTATATATATATATATATATATATATAGTATGTATTTGTTTTTTTTTTTTCTTTTTTTAAAGTGTATTTTTGTGCGTGAACTCGAGAGAGAGGAGCCGGACTGTAGGAGTTGGGAGTAGGCAGACCCTCCCCCCGGAGGCAATCGCCATCCTTCTCCATGCCCCCGGTGGCAATGGCGGGTGTGAAGGGGGGCCTCCCACTCACCCCACCCTACCTGCTCCTCTTGGGAGCTCAACTGGGGCCCAACGGGACCCCAATGGGGCAGAGGGACTCCCCCTATGAGGGAGTGAGGGGGCCTAGCCCACCCAGTCAGCCCCGTAGGTCCTTCGCCTCTCTTTATTTTAGGAGACCGCATGGCCAAAGTGCATGTGTTTTTTAAACCAATTTCGTGTGCGTGCAAGATTGGTGGTTTTTGTGGGGGGGGGTGGGCGTACTAAGCACAGACGTACCTTGCATAGCACACCCACCGGGAGCCGGGCTGAGACCACCAAACTCAATTCACATGTAGCCGAGACCGGGACCCGAACCCTTGGCTGCAGAGGTGAATGGCTTGTCAGCGCAGTGCCAATCACGTTGAGCCACCACAGCTCAACGTTGAGCCACCACAGTATGTATTTGTTTTAAGAAAGCACTACGTTGAAACATTTGATAATGTATATGAATTTATTATTTTGTATACACTGGTATTTATAGCATAGTACAATATATTTATAAATGTGCAAATTTAGAATTTTTCAGATTTTTTTCAGTCACATTTCAGGCTTTTATAGCCTGTAAGGACTGATCTGATCCTCCCTACTGCTTTCCATTGGTTAAAGCATGAATATACATGTAAATCGTTTTTCAAAAAGGTGTATCCAAAACTATCAAAAGTGACAGAAAATGTCTCTGCTCAGGTGTAACTGCAACCTTAAAGTGGTTATAAACCCTTCCCTATACCCAGTACAGTGACCGGCCTCTGGTGAGATGAAATACAGAGATGAAACAAATCCTCCTACATAAGTTGTACTTTCTCTTCAGTACATCCAAAGCGCAGAATTTATTAAGGGGGCAGAGATCTGAACACTCTGCAGAGCCTCAGTGAGAACTCTGAGAAATGATTGGAGAGAAGGGACACACCCCAACACAGCACACAGTAACAGAGCTGAGGCTGTCAATCAACTGCGATCCCTCCCCTGTCACCATTATTCTCTTGGTGTCAGGGAAATTGTCAGAAGTGATTCATGCTGATAACAGAGGAATAAAGCAGCAGTCAGAAACAACACTTAGTGATCTTAACTGACTATAGAGGGATATGCTTTCTTCATGTCTGAGGTTTACATAAACTGTAAATGTTTAAAATGGTAAAAAGGTTCATTGAAAGTTTGAGCAGTTTCACACTTACAGTAATTTCTTCATTGTGGAAATGTCCTTCAACATGTTTAAACTCTGTGGAGAGAAAATCCATTTCAGCCACAATGTATACAATACATCAGTATAGATACCAGTCAAAGCTTCCTGCAACACAAATGACAAGAAAATGTCTGAAAAGCCAAAACTTCTGAGACCTAGAAACAAACTAATTACAGGAATACAATAATAAGCAGCTTATTTATTGTTTAAAGTGTAATATATATCATATACAATTGCTACACAAATTATATTGTAATATAACATTATTAGAAATAATTCCCTTTTTAACCACGTAAGACCCGGACCAATATGCAGGTAAAGGACCAGGCCCCTTTTTGCGATTCAGCACTGTGTCTCATTAATTGACAATTGCGCGGTCGTGCGACGTGTCTGCCAAACAATATTGGCGGCCTTTTTTTCCCACAAATAGAGCTTTCTTTTAGTGGTATTTGATCACCTCTGCGGTTTTTATTTTTTGCGCTATAAACAAAAATAGAACGACATTTTTGAAAAAAATGCAATTTTTTTAATTTTTGCTATAATAAATATCCCCAAAAAAGATATTAAAAAACGTGTTTTTTTTTTTAGTTTAGGTCGATACGTATTCTTCTGCCTATTTTTGGTAAAGAAAATCGCAATAAGCATTTAACGATTGGTTTGCGCAAAATTAATAGTGTTTACAAAATAATGGATAGTTTTATGCCATTTTTATTATTTTATTTTTTTTACTACTAATGACGGCGATCAGCTATTTTTTTCATGATTGTGACATTTTGGCGGACACATTGGCCAATTTTGAATTTTTTTTGGGACCACTGTCATTTTCACAGCAAAAAGTGCTATTGAGAGTTAACCACTAGGGGCCAGATTCAGGTAGAGTTGCGCTGGAGTAATTCGATATGCGCCGCGGAACTGTGAAGATGCGCCGTCGTTTCTATGTGGCCGTAACCACCAAACTAGATGCGACAGAAAACGGGCCATTTCCGATCGGCTTAACTTTCCGACGCCGGAGTCTCGTCAGCGCATAATTTCGTTTGGCGCATCAGTCGCGCCTATTGATTTCCCCTGCAAATATGCAAATGAGGGAGATTTCCCGATTCACGAACGGATTAGCACCATACGCTGGCTACATGCGCCGCGCGTATCTCGTCCGTCCGGCGCAAAGTTATTTCTACAAAAAGCTGCTTTATCTTTACTCCAGACGGCCTCAGGTCAGCAGGAGAGCAGCTACAGCAGCAGCGTTACCGACAAAACTAGCAAGCTGAACAACCACACTTGCAAGGACAACACCTCTGTGTGCCAACATGCCAGGGGCAGTCGCGGTCCTAGCACTAGTACTGGGTCCCCCGGAACGGAGTAGGCGGGCACGTGAAAGGATATACCGCACGCGCATGAGCCTCTTTGGCATGGGGGATGAGGAGGTGTATCGCCTCTTCAGATTCAGCCCAGATGCAATACTTGAACTAACCACAACCCTGCAGGATGACATCACCAGCAAGACACACCGCTCACAAGCAGTGCAGCCACTGGTGAAGGTACTGGCAACACTTCATTTCCTTGCCAGTGGATCATTCCAGCGTACAAGTGGCGTGGTGGCTGGGATGTCACAATCCTCCATAAGCAGATGTGTGCACCAGGTTGTCCCTGCAATCCTCAGACGCATGTCCAACCAGTTCATCAGACCCACCACTGAGGAGCTGCGGCTGAAGGCAATGACAGATTTCTACAGCATTGCCAGATTCCCACGCACTGTGGGGGCCATTGATTGCACACATGTGGCCCTACAGCCCCCCAGTGCCACAGAGCACATATACCGCAATCGGAAGCATTGGCATTCCATCAACGTACAGGTGATAGCTGATGCCCAACGCCTCATATGGCACGTCCGTGCCAAACACCCAGGGTCCAGCCATGACAGCTTCATATACCGTCAGAGCCCCATCCCAGCAGAATTTGAGCAGAACATGTATGGGGACAGCTGGCTGGTTGGTGAGCGACATGGGTGGCAGGCATGACTATCCCCTCCCGTGATGCACATCAGAAGTGGCACATGCATGACTAACATCCTCCTGTCTTTTCCCTTACAGGTGACTCTGCATATGCACTGGGACCCCATCTCATGACTCCTTTCCGGAACCCCCAAACCAGAGGAGAGAGAAAATACAATGAAGCACACATCAAAACCCGTGCAGTGGTGGAGCAAACATTTGGGCTCTTGAAGTCCCGTATCCGCTGCCTGGATAAGTCCGGGGGGACCCTATTGTATTCCCCTACCTTTGTGTGTCAGATCGGTGCATGTTGCATTCTGCACAACTTTGCTATGAGAAAAGGCCTGCAGATTGACATGCGTGATGACCTGACCCCCGACCCACACAGTCCCCACCTGCCAGAGGAGAACCAGTCTGCTGATGGAAGAGCAGTCAGGAGGGTCCTCGCCGTAGGCATCTTTGGACAATAAACCAAAACATTGATCACACGGACAATGCACGCGTGTACACCACTGATGTCCCTAGATCACACACACCACATCCACATCACATTGGATTAGCCCAAGTCCAGCATGTAGGACTTGGGAGCAGCAACGCCAGCGTCAACGCCCCAATGATGTCGCTGTCCATTCATACACCTTTCACACGTCATTCATACAGCCGTGGGGTTAACTTCACCACCACGGCCGAGGGTGACACCCCTTACTGGCAGGAGTGCCACCCCCTCACATTCACACACCATTCACACTGCAACGTGTGCAGTATCAAAAAAAAAAAATCTCATAACCTGAGCATAATCACAAAGAAAATAACTCATAACTTGAGTATTAATAATAAAATAAAAATCTCATAACCTGAGCATTCACAAAAAAATAGAAAAAAAAATCATGTCCTGAGCATCCAAAAAATAAATAAAAAGAAAAATTATCTGGGATGCCGGGGGCTTCTTCTGGCGGCCCCTCTCTGGCTCCTCAGCTGCCTGGAAGGAGTGGGTGGGGGTGGGGGGGCATCTGGAGGTGGCTGATCCCCGGGTGGGCCACTCCTGGCAGGTGTGGCCTGCCTGCCCTCCAAGGCCACGGCAATCCGGCCAAGGTAAGAACTGGTCTGGGCCTGCACCCTGAGCTGCTGGGCCTGCATCCTGAGCTGCCGGGTGACCTGATAATGCTGGGCCCGCCGACTCAGCCTCCCCTGGTCCCGGATGGCAGCACTGTTTGCCTGGACGGCTGCAGTGAGGTCCCTTAGCTCACCCTGCACCTCCCCCAGACTGGTCACCACTGCAGCGCAGTTGCAGCTCACATCCTGCACTGCCGAAGACATCTGGGCCACGGAGTACAGGCTGTCAGCCACTCTGTCCGGGTGCCCAGCAATCTCCCCCATTTGCTGGGTCTGTCTGGCGTGATCCCTCGCCACCTGGTCCTGGACCAGATCAGACACCCCCCTGGTCTTATGGGTGGCCTTCCTGGGGCCAGTAGATGTTTGTCCCCTGGGGGATGGAGTCGCCCTTGAGGGGCTTCCTATAATGGGGGAGGGGATCTGAGAGGGTCCAGCAGAAGAGGAGGATTCCTCTAACAATAAAACAAAGTCCTGCTCTGCCCCAACAGGCTCCTCCTCAACGACCTCTGCATGTGTGGTGTGGCCACTCTCCTCCTCCACCTCTGTGTCTTCACCACCCAGGGGCACAGGCACTGGGTGCCGATGGGGGGATGGGGTGGACTGGCCGCCGACAGATGATGGCCCAGCTCCGTCATCTGTGGATGACACAAAGCAGACACATGTTGGTGGTCCCACACACTTGGCACATGTACCCCCCCCCCCCCACATGCAAAACACCAAATAGGGGATAAAAAACACTTACCTGTCCTGGAGCCTTCCTCCAGAGAATCAAAGCCTGGTACCCCCTCCAACTGCTCCCTGTCCAGGCAGCGGGCGACCACCTCCTCCTCTGTGGTCAGGCTGACCGGACATGGTGGACCACCACCTGTGCCCCTCTCATGGCTCCTAATGGTGGCCACCTTGCCACGGACCTTGCGCCGCAGATCATTTTTTTTTTTTTGAATATCCCCAGCAGTCCGGGTGGAATACCCCAACACATTGACCCTGGCAGCAATGGTCTCCAGGATGCCCTGCTTCCTCTCCCGGCTGGTCTTCCTACTTTTTATGCCGTGGAGAAAATCATTAAACGTCTCCATAGCCGAGATGACCACAGAGACCTCCTGGGCATTAAAGTTGAAGTTCCTCCTCTCTTTAGGGGTAGCGGGAGCAGCCATGACAGTGCAAAAGTATCTTCCCTGGGGTGGGGGGAAACGGATATACTTTTGCGCCGGAATGGCGTTTCCGCCTGCGCTTTTAAGCGCCCAACGGAAGGCATTGCGCTGACATTTCCCGTGAAGTGGTGCCGACGGAAGTTGTGAGCATGCGCACAAGGGGGCGAGTGGAGCCGCACTCACTGCGCATGCTACGTGGATGATGCGCTGAACGTAAGCCTCTGCGCTGGGCTCCGCCCATCATTTACATGTGATCACACCCACTTCCACTTGCGTCGGGTTACGCCAGCGCATTATCGTTACTCTGGCGCAAGTTTACGCGCAACTGCTATGTGAATAACAGTACTTGCGCTGAAAGGGTCGTCAGAGTAAATGAGATGCGTTACTCCAGAGCAAAGATGCTCTGATCTACCTGAATCTGGCCCTAGGTGGTTAAGTGTGACCTCATATGTGTTTCTAAATGTAGGGGGCGGGGCTGGACGTGTGATGTCATTGATCGTGTTTCCCTATATCAGGGAACAGACGATCAATGACACTGCAACTGTGAAGAACGGAAAAGGTGTGGTTACACACACACCTCGCCCTGTTCTTCAGCTCCTGTGACCGATCGCGGGACACCGGCGGCAATTGGGTCCACAGGTCCCGCGGCCGTCACTGTGGAGCTTAGGACTGGGTCACGTGCACGTGCCCGCGGCGCGCACGACCCATGGCTGGGCTTAAAGAGACACGTACAGGTACGTGATTGTGCCCAGCCCTGCCATTCTGCCGACGTATATCGGCGTTATTACAAAGAAAAATTGTGCCAATAAAGAACTGGCAACCAAATGCTAGTATTAAAAAATATAAAAGAAAAAGTCCTTTATTGAACCCGGATCTAAATAAATAGATAGGGTGATAGATGAAACAAAAATAAAGTCCTGAAGATGTAGAGTCAGAACCCACAGACAGGATAATTAGCACCACCGTGACTTGGACTTCTGTGAAGACACCACCACCTTATGGAAAGCCACTTACCGGAACCAAGAGGTTAATGAGCATTGAGCATAAATCCATCCACAGGTTGAAGCACCAAATAGCAAGGATTCCAATGAGCGGAAGTCCAAAGATAAACTTAAGTGCTCGCAGATAAAGGTCTCAATTCATATATGCAGAGAAGAAACGGACCATAACATAATTCCGTTTAAAAAGGCTTAATAGGAATAAAAATATGGTACTTACAAACACATGAGTTTAAAAGCATGTATACAAATGCCGGCCGCACTATAGGAGCCCTTCCTCCTCACGTTGAGCGAGGTGACATCATGGGTCGGAGACTTTTCATGGTCAGCAGATGAAAGGGTTAATGGCTGCAGGTGTCTGGGAAATGTTTTCAGCCACACATGTTGGACACACTACAGTGTAGAACTCCAGTAACAGTCCTATGTAGAGTAAGTGAAAGTCCCGTCATGCAGGTGATGAATAAAATAAAAAATCCATTAATCAAGTGCAGAACATGTTATGCATCTGATGGAAACTGATAGCAGAAACAATTATTCTTTCCTCCAGATAGATGGTGACATCAAATGCAAAAAAACTCAGAAACAGTGCATGGATAGATAAACACCTCCACCTTTCAATCACACCGCCCCTTACCAGAGGGGAAGATCCCAACTAGAGATCTTCTGACAGCAGATGGCTTAATCCCCAGCCAGGGGTTAACGTGGCAGGATATCCAAAAATCGAGATTTCTCCAACAGTGGACCGATGAACAGAGTTGTAATGAAAACCAGTATGGAGAAGAAAAAAAAGCTACATAGTGTGAACCCATATAACTTGTTTAATAAAAAAATTAAAATCACACTTACAGGAAAGTAGATAAAATTTGCATGTGAAAAATATAGCCGGCCGGCTAGCACACCCGTTCACTCCGGGACACAGTTTGCGGTTCAAAGGACGTCAGCACGCCGCTACCCTACGCCGCTTCGTCTCCTAAAGACTTCGTCCTGGGGCACGAGCGGCGTACTGACTCACCGCAATTTATATCTAACAAATACAGATTGTACCGCCCCCATCTGAGCTCCCAGAATCCTTGAAGCTAATGTGACCATCTTGGATAAGGGATGTATCCAATATGTGGGAATGGCAAATCCACTAATACCTCACCTATCTAACTGTAATTACTGCCATTGCAAAAGAGGAAAGAAAAAAAGGGATAATATTGTAAATAATAAAAACAAATATTTCTGCCACTCACAGTGATTGGTGGATTATAGTGTCAACCATATAGGATCAGGGATCACTCGTACAAGTCTGTCCATGTCCCTATTTGTGGTAACTCCCTGCTCTAGATGTCAGCCTCCATGTGTGTTGTAATCACCCTTTAGCAATGGGTGAAATCTGATCATCCAGTATACATAGTGATCACATGACTTCTTAGTCAGGTGAGCAGTAACACCAATCAAAGCGCAGGAAGAGTGTGGGCAAACCTTGCCCACACTGGACACGTCATGTGTACAGTCCGCGCGTGCAATATTGAGTTTATCCACTGGGGGGCCACATTTTAATTTCTTCCCCGTTGTATTCAGGTTTATATACCAGAAATGCAATATTGTCCAAAAATAGAATTTTACATGTATATGCTCAATTTTATTAAGTTGGGGGATTCGTCCCAACCTTAGTTAATTGGGGTTACTCTCTTTCCCCATTGACATATGTTTTTAGGGGGGACGTTTCTCCTACTCGAATATTGTTTTTTAGTTCAGCATTTGAATTTTTTTTTTATTTTTAATATCCATATATGAGGAATCTCCCGCCGGGATCATTAGCCGGATGAAAATCCCTTGTAGTGTTTTTCAAACAGACTTAATCAGTCTGTTTTGGAATGGGAAAAAACTGTTTATTAGGGCACTTTTTCCCTCTACCAAAATGGCGTTGCCTGCGTCATAGATGATTGCACTTCCTTGGTGGTGTGCTAACCTATGACTAGGCTAATACCGATGAATGGGCGTGTTCATGTCCGCCTAAGCATGTCGTGACGGTGCGTGTCATGATCGGGTGACGCGCAGCATCTAGTATGGGCAAAGATCAGATTAGTATGGATGGGAGGGCGTGTCGACGTCCTGCCCAATCACGTCGTGTTGGCGATCGCGCGCGTCATCATCCGGGGACGCGCGGACTGTACACATGACGTGTCCAGTGTGGGCAAGGTTTGCCCACACTCTCCCTGCGCTTTGATTGGTGTTACTGCTCACCTGACTAAGAAGTCATGTGATCACTATGTATACTGTAGAGCGCAGCGCGCTCTGGATGATCAGATTTCACCCATTGCTAAAGGGTGATTACAACACACATGGAGGCTGACATCTAGAGCAGGGAGTTACCACAAATAGGGACATGGACAGACTTGTACGAGTGATCCCTGATCCTATATGGTTGACACTATAATCCACCAATCACTGTGAGTGGCAGAAATATTTGTTTTTATTATTTACAATATTATCCCTTTTTTTCTTTCCTCTTTTGCAATGGCAGTAATTGCAGTTAGATAGGTGAGGTATTAGTGGATTTGCCATTCCCACATATTGGATACATCCCTTATCCAAGATGGTCACATTAGCTTTAAGGATTCTGGGAGCTCAGATGGGGGCGGTACCATCTGTATTTGTTAGATATAAATTGCGGTGAGTCAGTACGCCGCTCGTGCCCCAGGACGAAGTCTTTAGGAGACGAAACGGCGTAGGGTAGCGGCGTGCTGACGTCCTTTGAACCGCAAACTGTGTCCCGGAGTGAACGGGTGTGCTAGCCGGCCGGCTATATTTTTCACATGCAAATTTTATCTACTTTCCTGTAAGTGTGATTTTAATTTTTTTATTAACCACTTTCCGACCAGCCGCCGCAGTAATACGGCGGCAGGTCGGCTCGCCCAGGCGAGAGCCCGTAGCTCTACGTCGGGCGCGTGAACGGCCAGGGAGCGCGCGCGCCTCCCCGCCGTTCCCGACGATCGGATTCGATACAGAACCGATCACTCACCAGGTCCAGGCCAATAAAATCTGGCCTGGACCTGGTGATCACCCTCAGCCAATGGTTGTTCTCTCCCCCTGCCAATGTTTTGTAAACATTGACAGGGGAAATGCTGCTCTCTCCCTCGTGTCGGTCTTTCCGTTCCTGACCGAGAGAGAGAGAGCATCTAACTGTGAGTTGCACAACACTACACTGACACCAGGTCACGTAGGCACACAATTCACCCCTGTTAACCCCCCTGATCGCCCCCCAAATTAACCCCTTCACTGCCTGTCACTGTGTCACCCAGTACAGCAATCAGATTTTTTTTTGATTGCTGTACAAGTGTCATTAGTGACTAAAATAGTTGTTAGGGTAATTAGCCTTAGACCCTAATAAGTCTAGGGACCCCCCCTAACCCCCCCCAATAAAGGTTTAACCCCTTGATTACCCCCTGTCACCAGTGATCACAGTATAAGTGTCACGGGTGACGCAGTTTAGCTAGTTTATTTTTTTATAGCATCAAGGCACCCGCCATATTTTTTGCAATAAAGTTTTAACCCCCTGATTGCCCGGGGGTGATCAAAGTTTGGTTTTAGCGCCGGATAGGGTCTGCGTTGCCCCAGGCAGCGTCAGATTAGTGCCAGTAGCGCTAACACCCACGCACGCACCATACACCCCCCCTTAGTGGTATAGTATCTGAACTGATCGATACCTGATCTGATCAGATCTATACTAGCGTCCCCTGCAGTTTAGGGTTCCCAAAAACGCATTGTTAGCGGGATCAGCCCAGATACCTGCTAGCACCTGCGTTTAGCACCTTCGCCCAGCCCAGCCCAACAAAGTGCAGTATCGATCAATCGATCACTGACACAAAACACAAAAACACATAACTGCAGCGTTCGCAGAGTCAGGCCTGATCTCTGCGATCACTAACAGTTTTGGGTAGCGTTTGACTGTCGCTAACAGGTCAGGTGCTTTTTTTCCTGTGAATCTCACCACCGTACCCCTAAATTTAGAGCCCAAAATGGCAAATAGAATGTTTGGTGATGAAGAGGCCTACTTGTTCATGAGCCTGTCAGATAGTGATGAGGAGTCACGCATCTGTCAAATTCTAGCTCATATGATCCTGTAGACGACAGTGGCTCCCTGACAGATAGCTCTGACGACGGAGTGGTCCCTGCTAGGGTCAGGCGTACCAGATCCCGATCTTCTGCTGTCGCTGAGGTGCAAGAACCGCAGGGCTCTCGTATGGGGCAGAGTAGTACTAGCGCCGCTATTCCTTCGGGTGATCTGGCAAGCACCAGCGCCTAGTACATCCTGGTCATACATCCAGCACTGCAGTAACACTTGGTGACGTGGCGAGTCCCATAAGTGCAGTTCAAGCTGGCGAGGTGGCAAGCACAAGTAGTGTCCCGCTGCCACCAAGAAGAAGAAGACAAAGACAGGCCCGTCGTGCCCATAGTGCCCTTCCTGCTGCATTAGCCAATCCTGATTGGGTCCCCGCCACTTCTGCAGCACCCGTACTTCCCCCATTCACTGGCCAACCTGGAATTCAGGTGGAAACAGTTGATTTTACGCCACTGGATTTTTATTCACTGTTTTTCACGGAAGATCTCTATAGATCTATTGTGGACCAAAGCAATTTGTATGCTGGTCAATTCATCGCCGCTAATCCCCAGCTGTCCCTTGCCAGAGATTGGAAGCCAATTACGGTTTCCGAATTTAAGATCTTTCTGGGCCTTACCCTCCTCATGGGCATTACTAAAAAGTGAATTGCGGTTGTATTGGTCCACGCGCCCAATTTACTATATGCCCATTTTCTCTGCCTCCATGACCAGGACAACGATACGAGCAGATCTTGCGGTTCATGCATTTTAGTGACAATCAACTCTGTCGTCCTCGGGGAGACCCTGAATTCGATCGGCTCTACAAAATTCGGGCCACTCGTAAACCACTTCAACGAACGGTTTGCAGCCTTGTATAATCCCAATCAAGTTGTCTGCGTTGATGAGTCCCTGATTAAGTTTTCTGGTCGCTTGTCATTCAAACAGTTCCTTCCCAGCAAGCGTGCCAGATACGGGGTCAAGTTGTATAAGCTCTGTGACAGGGCAACAGGCTATACATCTAGCTTTATGGTTTACGAGGGAAAAGACAGTCACGTAGAGCCGGAAAATTGCCCTGATTACATAGGGAGCGCTGGTAAGATAGTCTGGGAATTGGTGTCACCCTTATTCGGAAAGGGGTACCACTTGTACGTGGACAATTATTACACGAGCGTGCCACTTTTTAGTCATCTTTTTGATTATGGAATTGGCGCATGTGGCACCGTGCGACCTAATCGCCGGGGCATCCCCCAACGGCTTGTAGAATCCCGTCTTAGTCGGGGGGAGAGAGCCTGCTTACAGTGTAACAATTTGTTAGCAGTGAAGTGGAGGGATGCACGGAATGTTTTCGTTCTGTCCTCGCTTCACGCAGACACGGCAGTCCAAATTCCTACGGTGATTGGTGTTGTGGAGAAACCCCTCTGTATCCACGAGTACAACCTTAACATGGGAGGGGTGGACCTCAATGACCAGTTGTTGGCGCCGTACCTAATTACCCGTAAGACCAAACGCTGGTACAAAAAGGTGTCGGTTTATTTGTTTCAATTGGCTTTGCTGAACGCTCATGTGCTATACACAGCTTCAGGACAGGCTGGATCCTTCCTAAAATTCCAGGAAGAGATCGCCGAAGCCCTTCTGTTTCCAGACGGTGCTTTGCCCCACCTTCCCAACGCAAATGCAGTGAGCCGGCTGTATGAGAGGCATTTTCCTTTTATCATCCCTAGTACCCCTACCCAAAGAACCCGCCAAAGAAGATGTCGTGTCTGCAGCAAACTCGGATTTAGGCGTGACACCCGCTTTTATTGTCCCGACTGTCCTGACCAACCTGGTCTTTGCATTGGTGTATGTTTCAAACGCTACCACACACTAATTGAGTTTTAGCGTAGGGTACAGCACCACACAGTCCTAGGCACATAAAACACAGGGTTTCAGAAGATGTGATGGCCATCACATTTTGAGAGACCATAATCTGCAACGTTCAGTTTACAGTTTATAAAAGTGAAAAAAAGTGGAAAAAATTAAACTCACACAAAAACACAAAAAAAATATAAAATAAAAAATCCAAAAATAGTTGTGGTTGTATTTTTCTCCTCTATTTGTTGTTCTCTTATGTTCACTCTCTACTGTCTACTCACTATTGTTCTATATCTATTCTCTCTATTTTTTTTTATAGTATTTGCTTTGCAGGTATGGTATGTTATACTGTAATGTTTGTTTTATTGTTAACCATCATTTACTTAGCAGGTACGCCATTTAGTTGCATCGCGGATTTATTTAGCGTGACAGCAACAGCGTTTGCTCCCACGATATATAAAGCCACGACTCCAACACTGTGGGAGGTGATTTCACCACCACAGCTAAAAAAAGAGCATATATGCCGAAGCATGGGGGCATTAGGGCGGAGGAGCGATTTTGCTCCTAATGCCGCATACATACGATCGAAATTCCGTCGGAAGCTTTCCCGTGGAAAAGTTCAACCGTGTGTACGCGGCATAACTTTTTTTGAGGGAGGATGCCCCCATGCTTCGGCATATATATTTTTTTAGGCACAGGTTGCGTTAATTTATTTTTTACTGTTTTTTTTATTTTTGGTATTTGATTTGCAGGTATGGTATGGTAAGATCTTACTGTTAGAATGTAATGTTACTTTGTTTTAATGTTAACCATCATTTGCTTAGCAGGTACGCCATCCAGTTGCATCGCCGATTTATTTAGCGTGACAGCAACAGCGTTTGCTCCACGATATTTAAAGCCGTGATTCCAACACTGTAGGAGGTGATTTCACCACCACAGTTAAAAAAAGAGCATATATGCCGAAGCATGGGGGCATTAGGGCGGAGGAGCGATTTGCTCCTAATGCACGTACATACGGTCGAAATTCCGTCGGAAGCTTGTCCGTGGAAAAGTCCGACCGTGTGTATGCGCCATAACTTTTTATGCAGCGTACATACGTCTGTGAGCGGCATAACTTTTTTGAGGGAGGATGCCCCCATGCTTCGGCATATATAACTGGTGCATGTATGCCCATCATTAGAAGTGGGTGGATGAAGGGAGGTATTCTAATGGTGGGCATACCCACCGATCAATAAATTTTTTTCGTTCAGCCAACAGGCTGAATGAAAAAAAAAAGATTACAATACATGTCCAACAAGAACCATCAACGTATGGTATGTTGCTGGACTTTGAATGGTTATACCAGAATGATGCCTGCAGGTTTAGGTATCATCTTGGTATCATTCTCTTCAGCCAGCGGTCGGCTTTCATGTAAAAGCAATTCTAGCGGCTAATTAGCCTCTAGACTGATTTTTTAAAAGCAGTGGGAGGGTATGCCCCCCCCCGGATATAAACTGCGCCATTGGGAAAGTGGGAAAACATTTTATCACACCGATCTTGGTGTGGTCAGATGCTATGAGGGCAGAGGAGAGACCTAGGGTCTGATAGACCCCAATTTTTTCAAAAAAGAGTACCTGTCACTAACTATTGCTATTATAGGGGATATTTACATGCCCTAAGATAACAATAAAAATTATAAAAAAAAAATAAAAAAAGAAGGAACAGTCTAAAATAAAATTAAAAAAGCAAAATAAATAATAATAAAAAAAAAAAAAAAAAAAAAAGCACCCCTGTCCCCCCCTGCTCTCACGCAAAGGCGAACGCAAGCGTCGGTATGGCGTCATATGTAAACAGCAATTGTACCATGCATGTGAGGTATCACCGCGAAGGCCAGATCGAGGGTAATAATTTTAGCAGTAGACCTCCTCCGTAAATCTAATGTGGTAACCTGTAGAGGCTTTTAAAGGCTTTTAAAAATGTATGTTGTTTGTCGCCACTGCGCATTTGTGGGAAATTTTAAAGTATGTCGTGTTTTGGTATCTGTGTACTCGGCCTACGATCATCTTTTTTATTTCATGAAATATTTGGGCAATATAGTGTGTTTTAGTGCTTTAAAATAAAAAAAGAGTGTATTTTTTCCCCAAAAAATGCGTTTAAAAAATCGCTGCGCAAATACTGCGTGGAAAAAAAAATGCAACACCCACCATTTTAATCTGTAGGGCCTTTGCTTTAAAAAAATATATAATGTTTGGGGGTTCAACTTAACTTTCTTGCAAAAAAAAAAAAAGTTTTTATGTAAACAAACAGTGTCAGAAAGGGCTTTGTCTTCAAGTGGTTAGAAGAGTGGATGATGTGCGACATAAGCTTCTAAATGTTGTGCATAAAATGCCAGGACAGTTCAAAATCCCCCCAAATGACCCCATTTTGGAAAGTAGACACCCCAAGCTATTTTCTGAGAGGTATGTTGAGTACATGGAATATTTTATATTTTGCCACCAGTTGCTGGAATATGACAAACTTGTTTTTATTTATTTATTTTTTGCACAAAGTTGCCACTAAATGATATATTGCTCAAACATGCCATGGTTATATGTGGAATTACACCCCAAAATACATTCTGCTGCTTCTCCCGAGTACGGGGATACCACATGTGTGAGACTTTTTGGGAGCCTAGACGCGTACGGACCCCAAAATCCAATCACCACCTTCAGGCTTTCTAAGGGCGCAAATCTTTGATTTTACCCCTCACTGCCTATCACAGTTTCGGAGGCCATGGAATGCCCAGATGGCACAAACCCCCCCCAAATGACCCCATTTTGGAAAGTAGACACCCCAACCTATTTGCTGAGAGGTATGGTGAGTATTTTGCAGTTCTTGCTTTTTGTCACAAAGATTAAAAAAAAAAAAAAAGAGAGAAAAAAAAAAAAAAAAATATCTTTCTTCATTTTCAAAAATAAATGAGCGCTGTAAAATACTCGCCATGCCTCTCATCAAATAGCTTGGGGTGTCTACTTTCCAAAATGGGGTCATTTGGGGGGGTTTAGTGCCATCTGGATTTCCATGGCCTCCAAAACTGTGATAGGCAGTGAGGGGTAAAATCAAAGATTTGCGCCCTTAGAAATCCTGAAAGCGGTGCTTGGTTTTCGGGGTCCCGTAAGCGGCTAGGCTCCCAACAAGTCCCACACATGTGGTATCCCCGTACTCAGGAGAAGCAGTAGAATGTATTTTGGGGTGTAATTCCACATATGCCCATGGCATGTTTGAGCAATATATCATTTAGTGGCAACTTTGTGCAAAAAAAAAAAAAAAATTTGTCATATTCCAGCAACTGGTGGCAAAATATAAAATATTCCATGTACTCAACATACCTCTCAGAAAATAGCTTGGGGTGTCTACTTTCCAAAATGGGGTCATTTGGGGGGTTTTGTGTCACCTTGGCATTTTATGGCCTTCAAAACGGTGATAGGTAGTGATAGGTAGTGAGGAGTGAAATCAAAAATGTATGCCCTTAGAAATCCTGAAGGCGGTTCTTGGTTTTCGGGGTCCCGTACGCGGCTAGGCTCCCAAAAAGTCCCACACATGTGGTATCCCCATACTCAGGAGAAGCAGCAGAATGTATTTTGGGGTGCAATTCCACATATGCCCATGGCATGTGTGAGCAATATATAATTTAGTGACAACTTTGTGCAAAAAAAAAAAAAAAATTTCATATTCCCTGCAACTTGTGGCAAAATATAGAATATTCCATGGACTCAAAATGCCTCTCAGCAAATAGCCTGGGTGTCTACTTTCCAAAATTGATTGGGTTTTTGGGGGGGTTTGTGCTATTTGGGCATTTTATGGCCTTCAAAACTGTCATAGGTAGTGAGAAGTGAAATCAAAAATTTGTGACCTTAGAAATCCTGAAGCCCATGCTTGGTTTAGGGGCCCTGCACGCAGCTAGGCTCCCCAAAAAGTCCCACACATGTGGTATCCCCGTACTCAGGAGAAGCAGCAGAATGTATTTTGGGGTGTAATTCCACATATAACCATGGCATGTGTGAGCAATTTATCATTTAGTGACAACTTTTTGTAATTTTTTATTTTTTTTTGTCATTATTCAATCACTTGGTACAAAAAAAAAAAATATTCAGTGGCTCAACATGCCCCTCAGTAATTTCCTTGGGGTGTCTACTTTCCAAAATGGGGTCATTTGGGGGGGTTTTGTACTGCTCTGCCATTTTGGCACCTCAAGAAATTAGATAGGCAGTCACAAAATAAAAGCTGTGTAAATTCCAGAAAATGTACCCTAGTTTGTAGACGCTATAAACTTTTGCGAAAACCAATAATTATACACTTATTGCGATTTTTTTTACTAAAGACATGTGGCTGAATACATTTTGGCCTAAATGTTTGACTAAAATTTAGTTTATTCGATATTTTTTACTTTTTGTTATAAGAAAAATCATTTTTTTTCAAAATTTACGGTCTTTTTTTCGTTTATATCGCAAAAAATAAAAATCTCAGAGGCAATCAAATACCATCAAAAGAAAGCTCTATTTGTGGGAAAAAAAGGACGCAAGTTTCGTTTCGGTATAACATTGCATGACCGCGCAATTACCAGTTAAAGTAACGCAGTTCCAAATTGTAAAAACACCTCTGGTCTTTAGGCTGACAAATGGTCCGGGGGGAAAGTGGTTAAACAAGTTATATGGGTTCACACTATGTAGCTTTTTTTTCTTCTCCATACTGGTTTTCATTACAACTCTGATCATCGGTCCACTGTTGGAGAAATCTCGATTTTTGGATATCCTGTCACGTTAACCCCTGGCTGGGGATTAAGCCATCTGCTGTCAGAAGATCTCTAGTTGGGATCTTCCCCTCTGGTAAGGGGCGGTGTGATTGAAAGGTGGAGGTGTTTATCTATCCATGCACTGTTTCTGAGGTTTTTTGCATTTGATGTCACCATCTATCTGGAGGAAAGAATAATTGTTTCTGCTATCAGTTTCCATCAGATGCATAACATGTTCCGCACTTGATTAATGGATTTTTTATTTTATTCATCACCTGCATGACGGGACTTTCACTTACTCTACATAGGACTGTTACTGGAGTTCTACACTGTAGTGTTTATATTTGCGCAGCTTTTTCTTGTTTATTAGTATTATTTTTGTGGGTATCTCAAGTTGCTAGCATTTTTCTAGACCATTCACATAGACAGCGCAGTATTACCACCTTTTTTTCTTACATGTTGGACACACCCATGTCCACGGGTAATCCCGATCAACCAATCAGCCTTGAGGGCGTTTTTATTTTTTCTTTGTTTGAATAGCGTATAAATTCTTTTTCTGTTTGCTATGCACTCCAGCTATGAATAAGCACTGTATGATAGTGTGAAACGTATCAGCTTTTTCATTAGAATTTTTGCTGTGACATGTTTGTTTGTTTTAGTCTGGGACCTTGGAAAGCAAACCTTCTTTCTCCTTTGGACTTGTATATGGCTTTGGGTATCTTGACCAGATTTTGGTCGGTGGATCGCAGAATCCGATTGGGATTGTGGGCTTCTATCATAGGCGTGCGCACAGGGTGTGCGAGGTGTGCCCAGGCACACCCTAATCACCTTGCGCAGCACAGATTCCCTCTACTGCCCTGGCTCCCATCTTTCCCCCCACAGTGGTGGCAGCTTTCCTCCTCTCCTATCGGCTGTTGCTGCTAGGATGTTTTAGGAGTGGGGAGGGGGCCACTAAATATGTAATTTACCGGCCCCTTCCCTTTCTAAATGAACGCTGTGAGCGATCGGTAGTGTGTGTTTGGGCTTTGGGGTGCACACCCTAATGCAATAGGCTGCGCACACCTATGGCTTCTATCTTTTCGCATAGATATTGTGGCGCCTTCCCATGGATGCACTTTTGAGTCAGACAGAGTGCTTTAAAAGCAATTCTGTCCTTTACTGGCAGCCAGTGAAGGGTTCTCAACGAAGGTGAGATTGATTCCCATGTTTTTTTCCCAGTCACAAGTCTGGCGGCCGTATTCTGAACGACTTGCAGACGAGAGATTTGGTACTACCTGGCCGGGGATTGGGTGCTACGCGGAGTTCCTGGTTTCGGATCTAAGCTGGTCCAGAACACTTCGAACACAATGGGGACCCAGTGACTGACTGGGTTCCCACCATCGGAGAACCCAAGCGAGTTGTGCTGTTCGGTGGGGAGTCCAATTGAGGGATACCAATGAGAGGCTGGTGTCCCAACAGCACTGGAACGAACCATCGGGATCGAGGTACTGTACACTGAGGGATTGTTTCCTCTCTCAGTCAGTACTCTGGCAACGTTGAGGAAGACTCAAGAAAACCTTTACTAGGAGATATACCTCTGTATTACATTCAGGGAAGGCCGTGGCAGAGGTGTTTTCCTGACGGTCGTTTAGAAGAGCCTGTGGCAGAGGCATCCTTCTCAAGGTCAACTGATACTCTGGCTGCCAGGTCTGTGAGAGGGACATGTCCAGGTACGCTATACCCACTCAAGTTGAAGTGGCGCAGAAAGATTAATTATTATCGGAAGCAGGACTGCTTCAATATCCAAGACCTGAGTCTGCTATTCTTCCTCAACCTTTGCCTATCTGTAGCCGGCCCCTACTTTCAGTATGGGCGCTAGGCTAAAGTTAAGGGGGAATGGGAGAGTTATTTTACTCCCATTTATAATTGTGTAAAATTTGGGCTGCTGTCATTCAGAACTGTCCTGTGGGTCAGTCTGCGCTCCAGGGGTGATGTTACCACCCCTGGGCGGCAGGTGGCGCTAGAGGGGTTCTGACGGAGCCACTTTTCCCCAGCAGCCAATTAGAGGAGTTTTTCCCTCACGGGGCATGCTGGGGGAGGGTATATCCGTGGAAGACGCCATTTTCTTTGGTTATTTGTGGGTTCCAGGTGCGGGACCGACCTTCAGGGTGTGCGCATCCAACGGACCCGGGCAACATGGCCTACCTGGCCGTGGTCATATTCTACGCGGAGTCCCATGCGAATGCTTAAAGGGGCCCCAGTGACTTACCGGTCCCCAGCTACACTTAAAAGGATCCCAGGCTGTGTGCCGTTCAGTGGGGGATCGGCTTGAACGAACCATCGGGGATCTGGTGACCGAGAGATTGACAGGTACACTTCAAACTGTCAACCGGTGACCCTGATTGACTTTACTGGGAGGATTCGCTCAAGAATCCATTTAGCTCATCCTGACACTCCTGTAGTCCAAGGGAGGGGGCGAGCACGACACTCCACACCAGGGAGAAAGCCTCTCATTACTATGTGGAGTTATAGACAGAAGAACAGGAAGTGAGGATTTCTCAGAAGAAATAAGAACATTTAAAAGCAAAATGGAAGGATGAGGTAAGTGAAGGAGGACTACACTAAGGTAAAGGAAGCTATTTAGGAAAAAAAAAATTGTACCTTTACAACCCCTTTGATCTAATTCAAAAGAGGTACAAAAGCATTGCTCACAATAACACGCTCACCTCTTTCCACACAGTGCTTAAATTTGTTGGTTCTCTGGAAGTGCTTGTTTCAATATGTAAACAACTTACTGTAAAAGAAGGCTGAAAAAAATAAAATTGACACTTTAAAGCAAAGTTCCACCCAAATTAACAACTACATACTGCCCCCTTGAGTACACTGCATATATGTTCAATTGCCACATCATTATTATTTTTTTGCGCTGTAAATACCTTTTTATTGCGGGGTAAAGTCTGACTTCCTGTTTATCACTCCCACGGTATTAGGTGTTTCTACTGCTTTCCCCGCCAGCGCACTGTCTCTTGGGAGCTAAGTGTCATGCTTCCCAAGAGTCAGTGTGGAACGCCACCCAGCAAAATTTTGCCATCACAATGGGGCAGGAACTTTCGATGAGGCGGCCCGTTGTGATGGTAACCACGACGTTTACGGCGCTGCTCACAGTAAACACAGAGAATGCGTGGTGAATGCTGGGATATAAGCATTCACCACATACATGAAATCAGTGCTTGTGAGCTTTACATGCCCACAAGCAAAATGGAAAAATATCATTTTTTTAAAAGATGTTCTTGTGCACGAAAATGGACAGCGGATATATAAAGACACCAAAACAGCGAATATTGTTTTGTAATGTGGAAAGGAATTGAACGACAACATTTTTTTTTTTAAATGATTGGCCGCGGGACCTCCGCTTTAACATTGATAAAGGAAGCTGAGCACTGTAAGCCCAAGACTATACTGCCATCTTGTGGTAACACTACAGTACAGTCCATTACTACTTAGAAACCATGCTCAGGCAAATGTGGAGGGTGCCTTAGCTGCTCTTCCTAAAAATATCAGTTGCCCGACAGTTAGATAGTCTAAGGCCGCGTACACACGATCAAATCTATCTGCTGGAAACGGTCGGCCCGACCGTCCCAGCAGACAGATTGGATCGCGTGTACGGGCGAGCCGACGGATTTGGCCAGCCGACAGATTTTAAAGCATGCTTTAAAATCTGTCGGCTGGGAATCCGTCCGCCCGATATGTCTGCTGGTTAGTACGCTAACCAGCAGACATATCTTCTCGCACATGCGTCGAATGGATTTGACGCATGCGCGGAAGTAATTTACTTCCTGGTGCGGTGACGTGGCGGCGTCAACGTCACCGCCACGTCACCGCGCTGTCTGCTGGCGGGGATTTTGGTTTGATTGTGTGTACAGCGATCAAATCAAAACGACCAGCAGACAGATTTGTTGAAATCGGTCGGTCGACCGATTTGAACAAATCTATTTGCTCGTGTGTACGGGGCCTAAGGCCTCGTACACACGATCGGATATGTCCGCTGAAACCCGTCTGCCGGGCCGTTTCAGCAGACAGATTTGATCGTGTGTACGGGCGAGCAGACAGATTTGTCCACCCGACAGATTTCAAAGCATGCTTTGAAATCTGTCCGCTGCAAACCCGTCTGTCCGACATGTTCGATGGTTAGTACACAAAACCATCGGACCAAAATCGCGCGCATGCTCAGACAAAAGGAGGGGACGGGAGCGATCGTTCAGGTAAACCTTGTGTTTGTTTGTGAGTTGGCACATTCGTCATTTTAACTATCTATAGTGTATCGTTTATTGCCTTTTCTTCGTTCTCTTGCTAGAATCAAGCCGTTCTATTGCTGATGCTATTTAGACTGAGTTGTCCCAATATAGCAAAGTTTGATTGTAGTATTTGGCGTTGTCTTTTTGTAATTATTTTGTTGCCGCATGTCCTAATTTTTTGAGCTTTCCTCCACATGAATAGATTTTTTTTTTTTTACTTAATGTTGTTCTAATTTATTTTTACGTTGTCATCTGCTGTTTATTTTGTGCTTGCATTATTTATTTTTATTTTTGTTTGTTTTCAAAGCGTATTATTTATTTTTTTGCACCTTTTTTTTATAATGCATTTTTTTTTTGCACCTTTTTTAAAAAATGCATTTATTTTTTTTGCACCTTTTTTTTACAATGCATTTTTATTTTTTTGCACCTTTTTTTTATAATGCATTTTTGTTGGTCCAAACTTTCTAATTTTTACAATAGTAACTCAAGAATCAAACCCAAATTAGCAGCTAAGAAATATTTAGGAAACTACTATACCTCTTCACTGAAGACCACCAGATCTGGGTCCATGTCAGCCAGGCCCTCCGCTGGCTCTGCAGGGGCGTGGGGATCCTGGGAAGTTCCGCTGCAAGGAAGTGTGGGAGGAAGGCTGGGAGGAAGATTGGAAAGTGATGGCCGGCCCTCCAGTTCATCATCCAAAAATGCAAGCTCGCGGAAGTACCACAGCCTGGGCTCCTTTTGCGCATGTGCTGCTGATCCAGATCTTTGGCTTTTAAGCTCTTTATATACTTTTCGATAGGTGCTTCTGAGATTGCTCATTTTATCCTTCACCATGGTCGCTGTGCAGGATGGAACCCACGTCTGCATGTAGGTTGCTATCTGTTGGAGTCCGCTCTCAGAACCTTATTTGGGTAGCCTGGGTGCCTGCTATCCCAAAGGTTGGGTTTTTCCCGATACATTTCTATCAATCTCAAAGTGTTCTCTTGGATCGCCAACTGGTCCATCTTGCCTTGTTTATGTCGAGATTAATGGTCTAGAATGTACAAAAATAAATATCTAAAAACCCACATCAAAAATGGCTCAGCTTTGTCATTGTCTGAATATGTATGTGTACAATCATTGTGGAGCTAGTATACAAACACATTGGGGGTTATTTACTAAAGAAAAAAATCACTTTAGCACTGCAAAAGCACTTGAAAGTACACTGCCTGAAAGTGCACTTGGAAATGCAATCGCTGTAGCCCCAAAGGGGACATGCAAGCTAAAAAATAAATTCAGTTTTAGCCTCCACCTGATTGGATGATAAAATAAGCAGAGCTTCCCTTCATTTCAGATCTTCCCCTCAGATCTATGGAGAATGCCCTTCCAAGTGCACTTGCATTGCACTTGCAGTGCAAAGTGGATTTCCCTTTAGTAAATAACCCCCAATGTGTCCTGCTGCTACAATGCTGGCCAGCTCCGCTCCATTGTTGTGCAACTCATTTTTGGAACATGCAGACCCTTTGGTAACATGAAAATAAATACATGCCATCTCTAATCATCCACAATTTTTTTATGTTACCAATCATCAAGGCACTATTTCATGTGTAGATATCATGCCCCTCACACAGCATTGATGAGCTAATACACTACCTAATTACCTCTGTCCAACCAATACAGAACAATACATACATGATGTGAATACACAAGACAAAAATAAAGAGGTAGAGCATTGTCATATATATATGTAGTGATGTGTCCAAGCAGTTTTGGCCAAAACTCGCATTGGGGACCCCAAGCTACCTAAATAGCGCAAACGGTCCTAACAACATCCCAAACCCCCACCCCCCCATGGGGTTTCAAAGTTTAGAGGCCTCTGCTGATCCCATGTTGTAATTTACCTTCGTCTCTGTAGCTCCTCGCGTACGCTCGAGTAATCTCCGCGTAACCGACGTAATCACATCGATATCCTTATATAGGCCGCGCAAAGATATACCAACGCCCTCTTCGTTCGCAATGTCTCCGCCCGCTTTTAACTCCCCCATTACATGTTTCAACATCCAGGGCCTCATATTGCAAGTTACCGGCATATGTGTATGTCATCGTTTTACCACGCGAGTAAGCTCCGCGTAAACACAACGTATTCATCCGCGCATGCGTGAAACGCCGCCTTCGTCCACGCCCATGACGGAACTTTTCCTCTTTTCCACGCCCCTTATCACTGTGAAACGAAAAGATGGCGATGTCACACGAGCGAGCATTATCCTCTCAAGGAGCAAACGGTACAAGGCCACGAATATGAGTTTTGAGGAGATGGTGGAGATGGTACACATCCTGCGCAGGAAGGATTATGATGGGGATTATGGCCCATACAGCACCCCGAACCGCCGTAAGGCCAAAATTATGGACAAGGTGGCGAAGAGGCTTACTGAGATCTTTGGGGTGAGCAGGTCCAAAGAGCAGCTACGCAAGCGCTGGTCCGATTTGAAGTTGCGTGAGCCACACCAGTTTCGGAAGATAAAGAAAATCCTGGATAAAAGTAGGTGTTTTTTTTTGGGGGGGGGGGGGGGTGGTTTGCAATTGTGTGATATCATTGTTTGCTATGTATATTTCTGCATGTGCCTTGTTGGGCTGGTTGTACTTTGGGACACATTTTTTGGTATATTTCCTGTAAAAACAAAAAAGAAAAAAAATACGTTTTGCACGATCGTTCTTAGAAACATCGTTACATCACCTCGTTTCACACAAATACTATGTCCTAGGAACAGCACACCAGGACATGGCTATTTGGCTTTTATAGAAAAGTTATTACACATTGTGGATAAAATAATGTAGATTTCCTAACTTATTAGAATGTGAAAAGACAAACAGGATTCATTCACACAGTGATAATAAGCAGCTGGATTCACATCTGGACTCAAGAGCACCTGTGTCTCCCCCATAATGAGATTCATTTATTTATTTTTTTAATTGTTTATTTGTCAGCAAAAAGCCAGGCCGCGAGGGCCGTCGACATACAATTACAGCGTTTGAAACAGGTAAATAAAGAAAAACCCTGTGTCGGGTGAACAAGAAGTCATACAATCACCTATACACGTAATGGTATCTTATAGTACATGAATTAGAAATCCTAGTATTGTGACGTTTCGTCATGACCTGTTAACCAAATCCCCACGAGCTGGCCTTCCGAACCATTTTCCTTGTTCTGGAAGAGAGTAAAGCGGAAAGAAAGAAAGACAAGAAGAGAAAGGGGTAGAATGAGGTTAGGCATTAGATGGGGGGGGGGGGGGGCTGCACGAGCAGGGTTAGCCCAGGAAAGTGCCCCTAAGGGCGTATCAAGGTGTTCAGTTTCCAATTGGTACTCGGGCATCTAAGCTATCCCAGATACCGGGGACCCATCTACGGTCGATTGAGTTGGTGGGTGACTATCTGTCTCCCTGAGTCTTTGTCCCTCAACTGAGTATCGGAAGATGTTATACAATTGCCATGTGTCTGAGTACGCTTCCCCTCGTTGCTGGCTGGAGAGGATCAGATCCTCCATGCGGCCGATCTCGTCCACTTTGTGTAGCCACATAGCTATGGTAGGCGGATGGGGGGACTTCCAGAGGAGGGGCACGCAGGCTTTGGCTGCGTCCACAAGGTGACGCACCACTGACTTTTTGTACACCCCTGGTGACAAATCGTTTGCGTGTAGGAGGAAATATGCCGGGTCATCTGGTACCACACTTCCTGTGAATTGTTGGGTGATCCGTCGTACCTCTCCCCAGAAGCCCCCGAGCCGCGGACAGGACCAAAAAATATGTAGCATGGTGCCTCTATCCTGATTGCATCTCCAGCAAGTGGCCGAAGTGTCAGGGAACAGCTTACTGAGCATGTCTGGGGTTCTGTACCAGCGTGTAAGTACTTTATAGTTCGTCTCTTGTGTCCTGGCGCATACAGATGACCTATGAGTAAAGCGAACGATAGACTGTTTTTTGTTGAATGAGAAATGTGTACCCAGTTCCCTTTCCCATTTGGCTAGAGCGGGGATTTGGTAGTCTCCTGGTGGAGTGTTCAACATTGTATATGTTTGGGACAGGGCATGGGGGAGCACCCCGGCCCATTACACAGTTCTTCTAAGGGTGTCATCGGCACCTGATCGGTCGGGGGTCCGGGAGGCTGCTCAGGAAATGACGCAGCTGTTGTGCTCTCAGGAAGTCAAGGCGATATACGCCGTCAGGGGCCATCAGTTCTGTCGCCGTTTTCCACCTACCCCCCGCACTGAAGTGTGAAGCTTGAAACAGATCTGTCTTTGCCAAGTCTAGAAATTCCCTGTCCTGTAGGCCAGGTTCAAAAAGAGGATGGCCAATAATAGGTCTAAGGGGGGAGGTCCGTGATGACAGGGAAGACCGTTCAAAAAGGTCAGCACATATTTTAACCATCTGCCCTATCAGAGGATGTTTGGTAACTTTAGCGGGGAGAGCCGCATGGCACCAAGGGGCGCAGGGGAGAGGGATCTCGCATTGACCTTGTTCTACCCGTGTCCAGAGCTTAATATGGCTATGGCGGCACCAGTCAATCAACCTGACTAGATGTGCAGCATAGTAGTACTTACGTACATCCGGTAACGCCAGGCCGCCGTTTAGCTTGGGGAGGGAAAGTATTTCCCTGCGGATTCTTGACTTCTTCCCTGCCCATAGGAAGTGGGAGAATACAGAGTGTAATTGCCGAAAGTATACTCCTGGTATGTGAATCGGGAGAGCCTGGAGGAGGTACAAGAATTTAGGTAGAATAGTCATTTTCAGTATATTGCACCTTCCCAGCCAGGAGTGAAGTCCCCCTGCCCATTGTGATAATAATCTCCGGACTTCCGTCAGGAGGGGGGGGGAGTTTAGTTTGTACAGCTGGGAGAACGAGGGTGGGATGTGTGTACCTAAATATTTTAGTGCAACCTCCGTCCATTTCAAGTGAAAACTATCCCTGAGCCTCGTCAACTTTAGTCGCGGGATCCCTACCCCCATGGCCTCCGACTTTGTCATGTTGATTTTTAGATTCGACAACTTGCCGTAAGTTTCAAACTCCCGCAGGAGAGCTGGGAGTGACGTGTCCGGGTCTGTAAGGGAGAATAGTAGGTCGTCCGCGTATGCGGAGACCTTGTATTGTGCCTCTGCAGTGCTAATACCTACGATGTCGGGGTTTTGTCGTACGTGGCACAGAAATGGCTCCAGAGAAAGCGCAAAGAGTAAGGGTGAGAGGGGACACCCCTGTCTCGTCCCGTTGGTGATAGGGAAAGCGTCTGATAATACCCCGTTAACTCTCACCCGAGCCGTTGGACCTCTGTATATCGCCGCCACCCAGTTTTTCATTTTCTCCCCTAGTCCAACGTGATCTAGGGTGGCCATCATAAACTGACAATTAACCCGGTCAAATGCCTTCTCGGCATCAGTCCCCAAGAACAGGCATGGTGTCTTATTGGCGGAGGCAATATGCAGGAGGTTAAGTACTTTTTTTTTTTTTTCATTTATTTTTATTGATAGTTTAAAACCATTTTACAAGTCAGCCATCAAGTGTACAATCTCTTTACATGCAAGGTATAAAACATACAAAACGAGATAACACAGAAAAAGGTTAATGTCTATTGGAGCGTGGTATGAGAGACACTTAGTCTTATTTATTTGTCTTGTTGGCTATATACATCCCCCCCCTCCCTCCTTTCCCACCCTTACCCCGTACCCTTTAGATCATACAGGCTCGATGTCTACTAGCGCAGATTTATCAGGAGTCATGACGTTTGATATCAAGAGCTAGTAAGGTCCAATCAGGAAAATCTATTTTATAGGATGTTACTACAAAGGTCTAGGAAGGCGTTGTCCTTTTTTTTACTCGAGGACTTAAGGGTCCTGGAAAGTCTGGTGTCGGATAGCGCTATCTGGGATTTCCAGCCATCCGCTGCCACAGGCCCCATATTTTAGCAAACTTGGGATATTTCCCCAGCCTGGTAAAATGGACTTTTTCGTTTGAGATTGTTTGATTCATAGCCACTAACCAGTTGTCTATGGATGGAGGAGCCCGTGCCTGCCATTTTTGGGCAATTAACTTACGAGCCTGAAATAGGCTTCTTAGTATAGCTTCAAGGGTACCTTGTGGTACTCTATTGTCATCCATACAGCCCAGAAGGCATATCCTGGCTGTTGGGTCTAGTCTGGATCCGAATATTTTGTTGATGTGTTCTATAACTCCCACCCAATAGCCATATAGTTTGGGGCACTTCCAGACCATATGTATGAGATCCCCTTTGTTTTTACATCTTGGGCATTCATTGTCCTGTCTCCACCCTAGCTTAAACATTTTATGGGGGGTATGGTAGACCCTATGTAAAAGGAATAAATGCGACAGTCTTTGGGCCGGGGCGATGGATACTAAGGTGCCCTGTTGAAGAATCCTGTCCCATTGTTGTGGAGTTATTGTTCCCAAGTCATTCTCCCACGCCCCTCTACTCTTGCACGGGCCTGCTTTGCTTAGTGCCCTATCTCCCAAGCTATTGTATATCCCTGAGATTAAGCCCTTAGCCACTGTTGCCCTTATTAATGTGAGCAGAGCAGGAATCTGTGCCCATATAATTATCTGGGAGCGGAATTGCGCTTGTATAGCATGGCGGAGCTGTAGATATTTAAAAAAAGTTCTATTTGGAATTCCGAACTCGTTTACTAGTTCTTGAAATGGTTTCATGATGTTTCCTTCGAACAGATGTTTTAAGCGACATATGCCTTTACTCGTCCATTCGGTTGACACCTCAACGCTTATTGTCTTCTGAAGATTGTTATTGTTCCAGAGGGGGGAGAATTCTGTCGGGCCAGCATATCCCATTATTGTTTTTACTGTGTGCCACGTTTTGGTCACTAATTTTGTGATCGAATGATTGTGGCAAAAAAAATTTGCCTCTAGGGCTTCCACTAGTAGCTTGTGGGGGTTATCTGTCAACAGAAGTCGGGTGTTTGATCCGTCCCCGTTGGCGGTTCCGCATCCTACTAAATGTTGCATTTGCGCTGCTAGAAAATATAGTCGTGGATGTGGAACCGCCATTCCCCCCTCTTTAACAGGAAGTTGTAGAGTTTGTAGGCTTATTCTGGGTTGACCTCCTCTCCATATAAGTTCTCTAAATAACGAGTCTATCCTTTTATACCACTTATGTTCTATCCATACCGGTGAGTTGTGTAGTATGTATAATAACTGCGGCTGCCAAATCATTTTTATTAGGTTGCATCGACCTGCGACAGACAGTGGAAATTTTTTCCAAATTTCACTTTTGCTTTTCCACTTCGTTAAGAGTGGGACAAGATTTAAGTTGATGTATTGGGTAGGGTCCTTTGAGATCCATATCCCTAGATACTTGATTTTGGTGCTTACAATTATTTGAGAGGTGTCTGGCGTCTGTTGGAGGTCTACTTGGTCCAACGGCAGCAGTGCTGACTTTGTCCAGTTGATGGTGAGGCCTGAAAATCGGCCAAAATCTTCCACCAACTGGATCACTTTATCCAGTGTACCTCCAACGTCCCCCAGGAAAAAAAGGACGTCATCTGCGAAGAGGGCTATCTTGTCTTCTCCATGGTGTCTTCTAAACCCTATTATGTCCGACCTCGCCCTGGCCATAATTGCTAGAGGTTCCATGGCGAGGGCGAACAGAAGAGGGGATAGAGGACACCCCTGTCTCGTCCCTCTCTCCAACTGAAAGGTCTCTGAGGTCTCGTTGTTAATTCTAACCTTGGCTCTTGGGTCTGCATACAGCAGCTTAATCCAACTGATATACAGGGGGCCAAAGCCAAAGCTATCAAGTGCCCTCCAAAGGTATGCCCACTCAAGACTGTCGAAGGCCTTGGCGGCATCTAGCGACAACACTGCTCTAGACGCTTCAGTATCTGTTGATGTATAAATATTTAAAAAAGTTCTCCTGATATTATTACTTGTAGCCCTACCAGGTATGAAGCCTGACTGATCTGGATGGATAAGTTGACTAATAAATTTATTTAAGCGAGTCGCAAGAATTTTAGCAAGAATTTTTACGTCTGAGGTTAGGAGGGAAATTGGGCGGTAGGATGAAGGTTCCAATTGATCCTTCCCCTCCTTGTGTATTGCTATAATAGTTGCTTCCGTCATTGAGCGGGGTAATGCCCACTCCAGAGTCTTCAATAGCTCTGGGAGCAAAATCTCATCGAATTTCTTATACACCTCGATAGGGAGCCCGTCCGGCCCCGGGGATTTCTGATTTGGCATATCTAATACCGCTTGCTGGATTTCTTTTAGAGTGATAGGTGCTTCTAGCTCCTGTCTATCCTTCTCTAGCAACGTAGGGTACTGCTATCTTCTGGAAGAATGTTTCCATGGCTCCGTTCTCCATCTCCCCCTTGGACTTATAGAGTTCTTTGTAATACATGTAGAATGTTTTAAGTATAGTCTGGCCATCTGTCGAAGTAACACCCGTCTTAGTCCGAATTGCTGGGACATTTGACGGGGGAGAGTTGGTTCGAGTAAGGAGAGCTAGCATGCGCCCTACCTTCTCATCTTCTTCCATTCTGAAGCTGTTTTTGTAATATTCTCTTGTTTTCCGCAATTTTTGAGTAGCCCTTCTTACTCTCTTCCTGTTTAGCTAACCAAACAGTCCGTAGGGGTATAGTGGGGTTCTCGATGAAGCTCAGTTCCGCTTGAGCAGTCTCTCCAGCCAGCCTACTTTCTTCCACTCTCCCTATTGTATTTTTTATCTAGCGGCCTGTTGGATTAATAGGCCCCTCACAAAGGCTTTCAGGGCATCCCAGACCATACTCCGTCGGTGCCGTTCCCTCGTTGATGAGCATAACTCTGCCAGCTGTGACGCCACCGTACTCGGTTGCTCGATTAACTCCAACCAGCCGGGGTTTAAGCGCCAGTCGCCACGAGAGACCCTAGTGCCGGTCTTGATTATTAGCGTCAGCGGAGAGTGGTGGAGACCCCTCTTGGGCCATAATGCATTTTTTCACCAAGGGCAGTGCTCCCTCGCTACACAGGGCATGTCTATTCTCGATAGTGTATGATGGGGAACTAGAGTAACATGAGTATTGACGGGTCTCAGGGTAAAAGGTTCTCCAAATATCCCTCATTCCAGTTTCTATTAGGAATTGGGCCAGCCGCCCCCCCGTGGTACTACTCGCGGGGGGAATCTGTCCAGAGTTCCATCCAAGACTTTGTTGTAGTCACCCGACGCTTATAAGCGGTACATCTGGTTTATCGAGAGAGAAACTCAACGAGGTTATATAGAGTGTCGAGCTTAAAGGGTGGAGGGATATATAAATTAGCCAAAACATATGGTCTATTTCTCAATAAGGCATTGCAGGAATATAAATCGGCCTTGGTTGTCTACCCAAGATTTAGAAGAGAGAAAGTCATTCTTCTTCCAATCATTGTGCTCACACCTCTTGAATAAGAGGAGTGTATTGAATGGAATTGGGTTTGGAATTTACGACTTTTCAAAAGCGAGACTGAATCTTTAGTCAAGTGTGTCTCTTGAAGGCATATTATTCCCGGCATTCCTTCTTCAAGGAATGTCATGATTGCAGTTCTTTTAGCTGGATCTCCCATGCCCCGTACATTCCAGGAAGTAATAGCAGTAATTTATCCTGCATTCTAGGGATTGACATGGTATCGAGTAGTATTCAGTATTGATCAAGTAACAAAAATATAAGACAGT